>JALGBA010000263.1:0-600000 GCA_023970755.1 Azemiops feae | reverse complement strand
TAACATGCTTGAGTAAAAAGGGACTTTGGTTGTGCTTGTGGCCTATTGGTCAAAATCAACCAATAAGAGTCCTACTGTTAGGAGAGAATATAACATGGATGCAGCTAAGGCCGGTATTCTAGTCTAGACTGTACTTTTGTACTTTACAAATAAATGTGAAAGCTTTCATAAACCAACTCTAGGATAGTAGTGGAGGTCAACATCTGGGCGCCATCTGGCGACTGTCATAGCATATGAAAAATTGCAGGTTGAATGTAAAAGGAATAAATAAGAAGGGCCACAAGTTAAGAAGCGGAATAAAGAAAAAGATAAGACTACGTGTCTTTAAGCATAAGAGAAAGGGAAGGTTGCAACAGATCTAAAAGAAAGAAGATAATTAGGAGAGGAGTTGATGAATTCATGTAAGGAAAGGAAAGCTTAGGTTTAATATGGTGGAAAGTATGAACTGGCAACATCTAGGCTCTTCTCAATGCATACAAAAGCAAGAATCCATAGCTTGATGGGTGAAAGAAAGAGAAAATACAGGCTAATTTTGGTAGAAATAAATAATGGCTACGGAAGTAGATGAAAAGGGGTTAATTAATTAATTAATTAATTAAAAATAAATGTAATAAAATGATTTAAAATAAAACCAAAGTGAGGGAATGTGGGAAACTTCAGAGATTTGTATAATAAGGTTAATATCTAGAAAAAAAACAGATGGAAAAAAGTAATAAATGTGAGAATTCTGAAAAATGGTCTGCATTGTTCTTGACAGAACTGGAAAAGTGTTAATATACAAATGATATTTGCTAATGGAATGGCTATGCTACTAGTTAGTTAGCGTATGTATAAAGTTAACATATGTATAAAGAGTGTATTTGTACTTGATGATTAGAAGAATACTGTCGTTGTTTCCTTATACAAAGGGAAATATAGCAAGAGAGAATGCAAAAACTACAGGAGTATTAATAGCTTATAGGGGGCCAGGAAAGAATTTGGCAAAATTCTGGTGGATGGGGTTTGAGAAATCAGCAAAATTTGGAAAATGCAATAGGCATTATGCTGGACAGAGGGTGCGCTGACCTCATTTGGGAAGAACATGAGAAATTTGATTGAATGTAATCCCCTTCTGCCTTCTCCAACCTAATATCCTCCAAACTTCTTAAATTCTCAACAAGTTTACTCAATAACTACTCCCTAAAGCCATGATGATTAAGTATTCTGGAATTGCAATCCCAACATATTTGGAGGAAGTCAATTACAGAAGGCCATTGCAAATCATTTTTAGAACACAGCATCTTTTTTTATCAGTGATCTTTAATTGAGGAGCTTTGACATACTATTTCGTTTGCCTTCTCCATCACCTTCCTCTTCATTCTCTGGGTCAATGTCTTCTGCTTGGGTAATCCAATCCAAATAACCTTTGAGATCTTCTTCCAGCTGTTGTTTTTCACGTAGCTTCTGAAAATCTCCCCTGGCCTTGGCTTTTTCTCTTTCTTTGGAAAATTCTCTATGGGATGCAGATAAAACATGAGATACTGATTTACGAAGCTACATAGCTTTTAAAAAAAAAAAAAAAGTTCAACCCCCCATATTTTTTCTTTATTTTTCCTTGACAGGATTATACAAATAAAGAAAACTTACAAAAATGCAAACACTTTCCACACATCACGTAGCAATTCAAGTCACTTGCCATGCTTATGCATTATACTTTTAAGGACTCATAACAATATGCATTCCAAACCTTCATCTACCAGACTTGCTCTGGCATCATTCTGGATCTCCTCTGAAGTAGACTGGACAAAATGCTTTCTTTTGTCTTCTGAAAATATAATTAGGGTCTTGGGTTGCCCTGCCAGCTATTTTATTTGTTTGTCTAATTTATATAGCCTCCCATCCCACATGAAGTATCCCTGGGCAGCATGCAATATAACATACTATTAAAACTGCAAAACAAATTAAAAACAAAACAATAAACAGATAAAAACAAAACCACAAGCAGGATAATTTTACACATAGTGCAGCCAACATGCAGGTTCTCTAATACCAGAGGATACCCAGGCTTGTTTTAAGGGCTTTTTGGAAAGTACTGTAATGAGGTTTGGGGCTACCCCTCATCTTAACAGGGAAGGTGTTCCAGATGGTGGGTGCCACAGCAGAAAAGACTCACCTTTGGGTCCCGTCAGATGGAACTCATTGCAGACGGGACCCACAGCATGCCTCTCCTGCCAGACTCAGTGGGACAGGTAAATTTGGGGAAAGACAGTTCCTTTGATACTTGGCCCCCATGCCGTATAGGGCTTTAAAGGTCAAAACCAGCACTTTGAATTGTACCCAGAAGCAAACTGGTAACCCATGCAGCTCAGGAAGCAGAGGTGTAATGTGTATACTTAACTGCCTGCGCTGCTGCATTTTGCAGCAGATGAAGCTTCCCAGATACTCTCCAGGGCCAGCCCCTTGTAGAGTGTAGCACCACAGTTGGATGAGTCAGATTTCAGAGGTTTCTAGTTCCAAATCTAAGTAAATACCTTCCAGGCACAAAACTGCTGTACCTGTCTGAATTTGGCAGGTGTTTTTATTCATTGCCCAGAGAACATCAGATTAATAATATAATGAATATATAAAAATGTCCTCAAATTGCACACTGAGATGGTAGTAATGGGTCACTAATACCATTATTGCTTGTGCAACACCAAAAGATCAACGTTGTTAGACTCAGAATCATATCTGCCCTTGCCCTCACCCTACCCGAGATACAGATGGCTCGATTCCTGTTAGTCTTTTCACAAGATATTGAAGACTTGGCCGTTTTCCCAGGGATTTGGGTCAGATAGTTAGATGACCTCTGTTTATTTTTTTATTTTGTATATGTGTGAATGGTGATATTGTTTGTTTTTGAGTGCCTAGAGCAGGGGTAGACAACCTTGGCTCGTTTATGACTCGTGGACTTCAACTCCCAGAATTCCTGAGCCAGCATGGCTGGCTCAGGAATTCTGGGAGTTGAAGTGCACGAGTCATAAACGAGCCAAGGTTGCCTACACCTGGCCTAGGGTTATATGTTGTGGTCTTTTCTGTGTTAGCTGCACAGAGTCAACTGCATGAAATGGGTAGCTTATAAAAAACATACAAATGAATGAATACATAAAATGTTGGTTTTATTTTTATTTTTGTTAGACTCCTTGTGTTGGAGAATGGAGAGCTCTTATGTTCTCTTCCTATTTATCCTTAGCCCTGCTGAGAAACGGAATGCTGTCAAAGTGACTTCGTTTGCTTTTGCCCGGAAACTGAAACTGACAGTTCATTGCCATTTTCTATTTAGTGCATCATTATTTAAATGCCTTTTTCTCTTAATCCTGTGTGTGCTACGCTGCAGCTGTTTTTAGGAATGTACCCACATAATTAACCAAGCAGTTTCTTAATAGAGGAATTCAAGGGCACCCACTGTAAGAATAGCATGGCTGTAGGAATTGCCAGGAATATATTTGACTAAATAAAAGTATCCCTACAAACCTATTACTTTCCCATATAGAAGGATCATTCAGGGACATGCCAGAACATTGGTCTCTTGCCGTCCTCAAGCAGGACAATAAATTCAGGTTATAGATATCAATGTATATTTGAAAAGTGTGTTCCCATGACTACCCAGAGAAATAGCTGTGCTTCCAGCAGAATCTGTCTTCACAGAAAGTATCCTCTAGTGGTTAGCACCGTTCCCAAGGAGCAGATTATCCCGCCTCATTAAAAAAGCTCTTCCACTTGTAAATAAGGAATGATTCTCTTACTACTTCAAATATTTTATGTTGACAATATAACAACCCCTGAATGGTTGTCATTTTAAATGTGCCATTTTAAAAATGAACCTGTGTAACAAAAACAACCATTTTTTCATATATAATTCATTCCCTCTCTACAAGGGCGCTAATTTTATAATATAAAGGCAACAAATCCACTGAAGGATAGTTCACATTTTGAGCAGCTGCCTTAAATAGATGTGCCCAGAATTAAGGCTGTGGCCTTGACTAAACCAAAAATTCAACAGGAAAGCAATAAATAAAACAATTCTGAAAATTAAATCAAGTGTGATGAAAATCCTGGAGCACTGGGGAACTACCAGAGGACTGGGAAAGAGCTGATGTAGTTCCCATCTTCAAAAAAGGGGGGGAAAAATGGATCCAGGAAACTACAGACCTATCAGCCTGACCTCAATACCTGGGAAGATTCTGGAAAAGATAATCAAGCAACGAATCAGTGAACACCTAAAGTCATTACCAAAAGTCAACATGGGTTTGTCAAAAACAGATCATGCCAGACAAATCTTATTGCATTCTTTGACCAGGTGACAAAATTAATGGACCAGAGGAATGCTTTGGATATAATTTACTTGGACTTCAGTAAGGCATTTGATAAAGTAGATCACAACCTACTACTTGATAAGATAGAAAAATGTGGGCTAGACAGCATCACCACCAGATGGATTCGTAGCTGGCTGACTGGCTGTACTCAGCGTGTGGTCCTCAATGGAACTGCATCTACATGGAGGGAAGTGTGTAATGGGGTGCCCCAGGGCTCTGTTCTGGGCCCAGTGCTCTTCAACATCTTCATCAATGATCTGGATGAGGGGATAGATGGGGAACTCATCAAATTTGCAGATGACACCAAGCTGACAACACTCCAGAAGATAGGCTTAAGATACAGAAGGATCTGGACAGACTTGAACATTGGGCGCTATCTAACAAAATGAAATTCAATGGTGAAAAAAGTAAGGTTCTACATTTAGGCAAGAAAAAATGCACAGGTATAGCATAGGTGGTACTTTCCTCAATAATAGTAACTGTGAGAGGGATCTCGGAGTCCTAGTGGACAATCACTTAAATATGAGCCAGTAGTGTGCTGCAGCTGCCAAAAAAGCCAACACAGTGCTAAGCTGCATTAACAGAGGGATAGAATCAAGATCACGTGAAGTGTTAATATCACTCTACAATGCCTTGGTAAGGCCACACTTGGAATACTGCATCCAGTTTTGGTCACCACGATGTAAAAAAGATGTTGAGACTCTAGAAAGAGTACAGAGAAGAGCAACAAAGATGATTAGAGGTCTGGAGGCTAAATCATATAAGGAACGGTTGCTGGAATTGGGTATGTCTAGTTTAATGAAGAGAAGGACGTGGGGTGACAGGATAGCAGTGTTCCCATATCTCAGGGGTTGCCACAAAGAAGAAGGAGTCAAGCTATTCTCCAAAGCACCTGAAGGCAAGACAAGAAGCAACAGATGGAAACTAACCAAAGAGAGAAGCAACCTAGAAGTAAGGAGAAATTTCCTGACTGTTAGAACAATTAAACAGTGGAACAACCTGCCTCTAGAAGCTGTGAATGCTCCAACACTGGAAGTTTTTAAGAAGAGACTGGACAGCCATTTGTCTGAAATGGTATAGAGTTTCCTGCCTGAGCAGGGGGTTGGACTAGATGACCTCAAAGGTCCCTTCCAACTTCATTATTATTATTATTATTATTGTTGTTGTTGTTGTTTCTTGTTTCCTGAGAGAAATACTCTATTTAATGTTGAGAATGGCTTTTTGGTTGAGAGCCCTGGGTACTTTTTTCATATTTTTGCAACAGAACAAAAAACAGAACAGATCTAGCTTTACGGTTTCTTAATTTTGGTTTTGTAAGTTGTATGGACCTAACCATTGTTTTATAAACTATATAACATAGTTTAGGATAATGTATGAATCACACCAATTATGGTTTTGTCGTGGAATATAGGCTGTTTGTAGGTTTTCAGGAGCAAAAGATCTCCCATTTATTAAGCCTTAGAAAATGGAAATGGTCAAGGAACATTGCTTTTTTGTAGAATGTGCTCCACTGAAGCAGCTTTGCACCAGCTATATAAGAATTGGTCTCTTGGTCTGTGGCCTTGTGCGATTCACAAAGCCAGGACAGCTTTATGCATTTTGTTTACACAGATTTGTGTAGCTGAGGAGTTCCTGAAAACAGGTAAAAGTGCAAATTCTCTGTAAAGAAACAGTACTAAGCTATAATATGTGAAGAGGAAGAAAAGAGAAGCAGTGCTTCAATTTAGTGTTCAAGGAGAATTTCAATCACATTTGATTATACTCTTCTTGAATGTAAATATTTTAAAACTCTTTGTACAAGAGAAGAAAATATTGTTTCTCCAGAGTTGAGCTTCATTCAAACAAGGTTGCTTGTCAAATTACTGTAAAAAAATACAGCAAGTGATACTCTGCTCAGCAGCTCCCCACTTGAATTCTCGTCTTTTCCCCATCAACAGATGGATAAAATAGATGCACTTAAAGGAAGATGGTGAGGAGATTAAATGTTTTCACAGTTTGTTCAATAAACCATGATTAAGAAAACTATAATTTAGCACAACACGTGGATTCCAGTTTTTAAAAAGCTGTCTGAACAATCAGCACATGATGCCAAAGTTCATACAGTAATTATAATTAGGTCCTTATATGTTCAATTATAGTAACGTGAAACCACCCCATTAGATTAACACCTGAGGTCCAAAACAGCTTTAAATATAGATTCATTTAATTAAATCTTTAAAATTTTGCAATTGCAAACAGTGTGAATCCTATTCTGAAAAGATAATAAACCACAGTGGTTAAAATATTTTTCATCAATTATTCAATTTCAACCAACTGCACCCATTAATTAACTACCTGGTTTAATATGCATACTGCAAGGTTCCTTTTTTAATGGACTTAGTGATCAGCCAGGACCCCTTCTCACACTTACAATTGTATAAAAATGTTTTCCTTTCCTTTACTGGCTGCATTAGTGTTATCATTGGCTGAGTGTTAAATTGTAAACTGGCATGTCTAAGTTCACATCTCATCCTAACTGCAAACACTCTGGGTGGTTTTGAGAAAATGATTCACTTCATCCTGTAAACTGCGCCTGATAAGGGCATTTTGAAAGTAAGAGAGATAGAATTCCAAAATATTTCCCCAGTTATTTGGAATGTTAAATAAGAGCAAATGTCCCCGATGCTTCTCTCATGTGGTGATTATTATTCAGAAGACTGTCTGGAGCATTTATTGATAACTCTTGACTTAAACTGAAGCATGCACATATATAATGTTTTGGACAATACAAATATATTAGATAAGTTTGCATCAAGATTATGTTCTTAAACCGAAATAGCAATTAGAAGAATATAAAGTTTGATGCAAATAAAATCCATATAAATGAGAACAGATGCAGGCAAATTTTAATATGAAATATGATTGAGGAGTGATACCTGATGGACAGCAGTGATTGAAGTAAAGTCTTTCTAATTCCTCAAATCAAAGTCTGGCAATCTGACCTCTTCAAATGTTTTGGGTTGTAACTCTCACATGACTAGCCAGCATAACCAATGGCCAGATTTAGTATGAGTTAAAGTTCAAAATAGGTAAGCATCAATTGCCTACATCTAACTTAATCTTATGAGTTAACTAGAAATTAATTAAAAAGATTGTCTTATTCACTAAGAGATCTATCAATTGCCACTATAATTTAACAAATCAATGGCATCCAAGTATTTCTGTTAATGCATGGGCCAAATAAAGTTATGATAGAGGTCAGAAGTGGGCTTTTCACTTGGATCCAAATTTTTAAATTATTTTAGCGGAATTATTTTCCTAACAGAACTTCTAGAAGGTAACTTTACATTAGTAAAGTTTAATGCTGAAAAGTGTTGGACAGCAAGTTCAGAAACATCCCATATTTGGAGCCTATGCGTAGACAAAGCACTAAGAGAGCCTGGCATGTTTTACTTAGTGTTTTGGATTAATATTCTCCATCTTTGCTAAATATATGAGTTGTCTTGAAGAAGAGGTTGTGCACTTTTTACTAACAGATCCATCTGCTGAAATGTCCATAAAAGTTGCTAAATGCTGCTCAACTGTAACTGCCATCAGAAGCTGCAGGGGTTTGTATCATAATTAGACATGCTTGCTTTGGCTATTTATTGTGGGCTTAGATGTTACAAAGTTTATAATATATACTACCCCCTTTATCTTCCTAGCATGCTAATGTCTTACTTTGTTTATGATTTCAAACTGTATCTCTGTATACTTTTGGTCCATGAATATAAAATTAATTCTACATGCAGCTGTCCTTGAAAAGCATTCAGAAGCTTCAAAAAGCTTCTCACCTGGAATGCAGATCCCATTTAATGTCACTGCTAAGTGAACCATACTGGTTCCCTATGGGTTCTGAGTGTATAATTCAAGATCAGCTTCTGTTTACTTGCAGGACAGGTTCTCTGCAGTAGTTTCTGCCTGTCCTACCAGATCTGGCAGAGGGGGCACACTCTTGATTCCCTCAGTGAGACAGGGTCATCTGATAGGTCCTAGAAGCATTTCTTCTGTCATAGCACCTGCCTTACAGAATAGCCTCCCTCCAGAGTTATGTATGGCCTTGATCCTTCAGGCTTTTCAGAAAGGTGTGAAGATGTGGCTGTCCCCCAGTCCCCAGGTAGTGGGGACTAGGCCATTAGTTCTGGAGTTCTGGCATGGATGTAGCTATGGTGCCTATTGAAATTTTTATTGCATGGGGGGAGGGGTAATAGGTTTTCCTTTAGTGTTTAAGATTGATGTATTTTGTTTTGTTTGCTGCACAAAGTTTCACCAGATCCAAGGGTGGGCATTATATGTTTGATTAATAAATGATATTTACACCAGATAAGGGGCAGTTTTCCTCCATCTCCCTCAGGTTGTGCCATGCCTTCTGTCTATTTATAAAGATAACCCTTCAGATTATTTTGTGCAACAGGAACCACTGGGAACATAGAGAATGTGACCAATGCAGACTAGAGGAAATTGTCTTTGCCCCAGTGTCTATTTCAGTGTATGTTCACCTAGGTGCCTACATAGATTAATGAAATTTCCCTCTATCCCAGGGGTGTCAAACTGCCAGCCCGCGAGCTGGTTGCACCATGTGGAGGCCATGCCCATCCCAGCTCCGGCAATGCGAAAAAAGTCGCGATACGTCACGACACATCACGTGACGTGGCGAGTTTGACACCCGGGCTCTATCCTATAGAAATACTTATTACTGTTGGAAAATTATAATGATAAATGGAATGTGATTACTCCCCTCCACAACACTCAGGATAATTAGACAAAATATATTTTGTATTAAAACTGATGCATTGGCTATGGTTCTGCTTATAACATTCTTCATTTTTTGATGCTTATAATACATGAAGCCCTAAAGGACTTGGGACCTGTCTCTGAAAAAGACCAAATTCTTCCCTATGAGCCTACTACTAAGTTCTTTAATTTTAGGTGTTTGAAGCTGAAACAATAAGAAAGCTTCTCTGATCGATCTGCTTTGTTTTATGCAAAATCCAAAATATAATGCCCTCTGTTACTCATTCACTGAGAATCAAACTGAGTTACATTCAGGTTGGCTGTGTAAGTTGGTTATATATAATTGACTGGATAGTATATTTTAATGGGATTCTTATGTTATTCATGTTTACCCTATTCTGATTAGGAAAAGATGTAACATAATAAAGGAAATAAATTGTTTAAATACAACAATACATTAAAATAGGAGCATTGAAACTATTTCATGAAAACAATGCCAGAAATTGTAAATCAAAGTTAACTAATATGCTGAAAGGAACAGAACTGTTTCTTTAGCCATATTCTCTAAGATTAGGACTGAGGTATGTGGTAAAAGACTAATCTTTGACTAATGCAATTCCTTAGGACTTCTGGCTTTAAAACAATGGCCAAGATCAGTGAGTTTTAACCTTCCCAGGTTACACAAATATTGTCCTGACTCACAGTTGGGTGGCTATTTTATAAAACAATCAATAAATTATGTCTATATTTAAAATGATATTCCTGTCTATATTTAGTCCAAGCAGTAAGTGGTCCTCCAGATGTCACCCCTCCTCAATCTTTGTTATTGCATTCTTAAAGGATGATTTTCCATATCCCAGTCTATAGCCTGATTATTTCCTGATAGTCTTCCATCCATGTATTTATTATTCAAGCCCAACCCTGCTTAGCTTCCAAAATCAGGCAAAGTCAGCCAGGCACCTGCTCTAATTGCTCACAAATGGTAATCAAAATAATGGGTCACATTCTGTTTCCCAGTTGTGATTTCAGCAGTAGTTGCAGGATAAGGCAGAGAAAGAAGAGTATGTGTTTTATGGCACATGGTGCAACCACTATATTTGGTTTATGTTTTTTATGATGTTATACTACAAGCAATTTTCCGTATGTTAATACACAAACACTACCTTGGTGACTTTGAGTCAGTCACACACTCTCAGCCCCAGGAAAGAGAATGCAAGGGCAAACCATTTCTGAAATTTCTGCCAAGAAAACTGCAAGACTTGCACAGGCAGTTGCCAGAAGTCAAGACTGATATGGAAGCACGTGCACTAACACGCAGACCTAGAGGATGTGAAAAACTCACTGATTTGGAAACAGAATGTTTTAAAGAACTCCAAAATAGTCTGTTCCCCTCTGGAACTCTGGAATGGTATGGTCTTTTTCCAAAGGCAAATCTCCAAATTAGAGGGCATTTGAGGTCTTTCGGGGAGAGTCTGTCTCTAAAATAGATATTTTTGGTCTAAAATACAGAAAAAAGTTCCCTTAAACTGATTCCACTTTGGAGGAATTATTTCTGGAAATTGTTAAATGGCTTCTAGAACAACATGTTCTTGAGGAGATTTAACATTGGCTGGAAAGAGAAATGTTCAGGGGTTTTCTAGAATGTTCCATTTCCAAATTGTTAAGTTTTGCACCTGATAGGCAGTCTGCCAGTATTCCAGGTTCTTTTTTTTCAGTACAGGAAAGAAACCTTCTGGAACACATGATGGTGAGATGACAATCTTTCCCTTTGGCAATGATGAAATGGCTTGCACTGATAAATTATTGTTGCTTTTACAACTGAAAGCCAAGCAAGCCATTTATACTATTCCCTAGATTAAATTTCATGTCTTTAGACAGGATGTTTCCCTCAATGTTGCGGGAGCAACAAACACTTAGAAAAACTAAACAATTGGTACAAATAGAAAGAAAAATGAAGTGCTTGCTAAACTATGTCTTTACACAGGTGTTTTAGAGCAGGGGTCCCCAACCTTCAGGGATGACGGCCCAGGTGGAGGCGCCTTTACGCATGCGAGCACGCGGATGCGCAAATGGGGCCACACACACATGGACGGGACCATGATTGCGCACGTGATGCAAATGGGGCCACAAATGCCCACGCAATGCTCGGGTGATGCTAGCACCCGCGCAATGCTAGCGCGAGTGGAGATGTTGCTCTTACTGTGACGACAGCGCCGGCATGACACCGCGACACTAGCACGAGTGGAGGGGATGCATTTGTGGCAATGCTAGTGCCTGCCCAATGCTCACGGCATTGCTAGCGCCCATGCGACGCTGTGATACTAGAGCGAGGGGGGTGCGAGTGCGCACATGCATGCGCACTAGCTAGCCACTCACGTGGCCCAGTGGCCAACAGCCCATGGCCCGGTAGTGGGCCACAGACCACAGGTTGGTGACCCCTGTTTTAGAGTATTCATATCTATAAGGAGTGCAGAAGTGTAACACTGGCAATGTTAGCTCTTCACTGAATTGAAAGCAATGTAAATGTATCACAGGCAAGTACAATGATAAAATTCAGGCAGTTGGAAAAGCAAACATTCATAAAATGGCATACCAATCCAAGGCACATGCAGAAAAGCCAGCAGTGTGAAACTTAAAACAAATGCACAGACCATTTTATACACTGTGGTGTGAAATGCAAGTTTAATTTAATGGCTTACCCACTAAGTACACCAAGTACCAGGTTAAGTACGAAAAATGAGCCCAGAATGATAAGACTAACAAAATAGATCCATGGCCATTCACATCCTATTGCATCATTTACCTGTAAAATGTAAGGAAATACATTATGATTCAGTTGTTCACTATATAGCAGAGTCCTTTCACAATTGACAGATCACATAGGTATTGAGTGTATTAGCACCATCATGCTTCAGCATTTACCAGATCTAGCATTTACTCATGATGTATACGATTCCACTTATTTAGTCATGGAAATTACATAACTTTTTGTATCCTTATGTCATATGGAAATATACAATTCTATTCTATTTATTTTATTTGTACAGACCAATTAATTTCTATTTAATTGTATTTTTCATATCTAATGCTATACTTATATTTAAATTGATTTATTGGGATTTTCTTTGTTTTTAGAAAATAGCTTTGGATTTGGTCTTAAGGAAGCTCTGGTCCGCCATGTTTTAATTTGAAAATCTTATTCCCAGTTCTTTAGATTTAATCTCTATTCTCTACCTATGTGTTCACGGCAACTGAAATATGGACTCTGCTTCTAGGATGAAAAAGGTGTGTGCTTACCCGCTCAATACACCGAGAACAAGATTTAGAACGAAAAATGACCCAAAGATGACGAGACTGACAAAATACACCCATGGCAATTCAAATCCCATAGCATCATTCATCTGTAAGAAATAAGACGACCTTGTAGAAACATTTGCTTCCATTTGCAATAGTGATCAGTTGGTGACCAAAACACATGCATGTGAAATAAATATAGTCACTTTTATAATGACCAGATATAAGGGGGGAAAGAAGATTAAAACCACCCATCATTTTCTCATCACTTCAGATGTATATTTAGAAATATCAGGGAAAAATACAAAAGCACCAGAACTCCATACATCTTATATAATAAATTTTTACACACAAAAATGAATAGACAGAACTGAGTGGCAATATATACAGTAAAAGGAAACTTCTAGTTGTTGCCAGAGAGAAACAGTTAAATGTAGCTCTTGCAAAGCCAAAAAGAGTAGAATAGAATTGAGTTCTTAAAATTAAAGGATGGCATGGGGGAGGGGGGAGGGAAATCAGAATATGGGTAATATCCAACATTTAAGCAAGTGCACTTCCACTTATGCGATCAGACAGTGTGAGCCTTGCATAGATACTAAGGGATTCCCAATTCTCACAAGCAAGATAATACAAGAAGGAACATTTATTATGAATTAGTACACTCCATCAGTGCAATAACAACACTGAATTCAATTCCAATTATTTAAATATGAAGTCTCAATGTTCTACTCCTTTCTGTTTTCTGTGCATCAATTCAAAACCAGGAATTTCTCTGCCTCTGTCTCTTACACACACACACACACAAACAGACACACACACACACACACACAAACCCACACACAAACCCACAAAACAAACAAATATTGATTGTCCAAAGGAGAGATCAGGATGGGGAAAGCTTTGCTGTTGAGTCAAAGTATTATCATTCTACCATCAATTCTCTTTTAATTTGCAAAGATGTATTGTGGAAAACCATGCATAGAAATTTAAAAAGATAACCAAATGCAGTTTTATAAACAGCTCCTTAAAAACTTTACTGTATACTCAGATAAATGAGTACAGTATTTAAATTCACTAGTTTGCAGGGAGAAAGCCTCGGAAATGAAAGTAACTAAATTTTACCAGAATAGGGTCACTAATAAAAGAAAATTAAGTCCTGAGTATTAATTGGCTCCAGTTTCCAAGATACAGCTTCAGGTCAAAACTGCATCAAAATAATTCAAAATTACGAGGGGGATAACTTTTCTGCAAAATGTGATATAGCAATGAGAATGCTGCCACACCAGTCATTATAAATTTATCTTTTTATTGATACCAATAACCTAACTTTCCATTCATTTATTGATTTTTCATGACATCACTCTGCAAGAGGTTCCACTGTTGTAATCTGGAGCCCAAAAGCTCTGCCTTACTCTAAGGCAATTTCAAATCCCTGACCAGGTCATTTACTTCACTCTGTGAAATTAGATGTGGTTCAGGAAGAGCATATGGTGGGCTAAAGTTTGGGTCCGCTGACATCGACAGTCCCAGATCAGCTGCATCCTGCTCATCGTCTTTATCATCATCTGAATCTAGAGAGTAGGATTCTGATGGATCTGGAATTGGCAAGTCCTCACCACGGGGAACAGGATGCAATGCAGACGGAATGTTTGGATATTCCAGGGTCCACTTCTTCTTTCTTGAGATCCCTTTTGCAATTGGGGGAACCATGCAAAAATAGCAGTTCCCTCCACACCATTGGGACTGTGAAAGGCATGGACTGTTTCTTCTTGTTTAGCCAATGACGCAGATAAGTTGCACATGTAATGCAACAATAATGAGGGGCCCAACTCTTGTCCTGATCCCCTATTTTGCATCCAAAATATAGGTGATATGCCTTTTTTTACCACTGCCGTCATACTGCATTTTTGAGATGCAAATGTAACCTTGCCATAAATGTAGCAGAATGTCTCTGCATTGTTTACACCGTTTCGAGTCATCTTGGCTTCTGAGGGAAAATATCATGCAACTGTTCCTCGGAAATGTTAGGCAATAACACTTTCACAAGCCACCAGATGTAACTATATGATGCATAGATCTGACCAAGACAAATGTAATAACAGAACAATAAATTACAGTTAGGTAATAATCTTTAGTCTCAAAGTGAAGATAAATGTATACACTTCCATGAGGTACCATTTTCATTGTTCTACCATACTTTGTTGAGAAGTTACAAGGCATCATGATCATTAGACACCTCCCTCCCTTGTAGGCAAATATACTCGCCTGTGTATAAATCTTTATTGTGAAATATCTTGAAAACTTTAGCCAACCAGCATCTTTACCACCTGTTTTCTAATTCATCTAATCAAAATATGTAAGAACTGACACATTTTATCTCGGAGGTCAATAATTTCCCAAAATTTGTAGACCAGTGATTTAATAGATAGTCAGAAACACATTTGTGAAAAGTAAATTGTATGAAATAGATAATTAATCAGGATAACTTTTGTTAATGTTATGGCAACCATTTCATGTAATTGAGGTTTAGATGATAATAACAGAAAGTCACATTGTTAGAATATGTACATAGATGTTTAATATTTCTAAGACAGTTCTTGCTGTTATAATAGCAAAGAAAGAAAACTATATATATATTTAGGATAGGACAGTGAAAGTTACCTTAATTTAGTTTTAGGACTAAGTCCAAAATCAGTTCCCCAACTCCCATATAACTTTGCATCTGTTTTTAAAAGGCATACATACATACATACATACATACATACATACATAAATGCATACACACATGCACACATACAAGCTAGGAAGAAAATACATTTGGAGGAATATGAAAGAACACTTTGTTTTGTGTGTGTGCTTAATGATGAAGTGAGGAAAGAAAAAAAAGTTCAGACATACAATAACTCAGATTCCAAAAAAGAAAAAGATAGATGGACACATTGCATGGGTAAGAGAAATCTTTTGTTAATATCCTAAAATATGTTAATGTAATAAAAATTACATATTATGAAACAATTTTAGAAGCCTCGCTTTTCCTCTTCCTCAGGAAGAATGCAAGGAATCATTGTATTTTTTTTCTCCAGACTTTCTATCTGCCTGGAAAGTTTCATGGTTAAAAAAGTACTTTTAAAGTTTTGCTTTTCGTTTAACTAATTTTCTAACAACATTTTATTAAAAACAAAGAATCATGGAATTATAGGGCTGGAAGGGTGTTTGGAAATCTCCTAGTCTAAACCCCTGCTCAAGGCAGGAGATCTTATTGCATCTGACAAATGGCTGTCCAATCTTTTCTTAAAGACCCCCAGCAATGGAGCTCCCACAACTTCGGAAGGCAAACTGTTCCATTGATTAATTGTTCTTACTGTCAGGAAATTTCTCCTTAGTTCCAGATTGGATCTATCTTTATTTCTTGTCCTGCCCTTAGATGCTTTGGAGAAAAAGTCTGAATTCATTCATTACATTTATAGCCTTCCTTTTATTCAGGAGCTCAAAGCAGCATGGCTAGCATTGTGTTCTTCTATTTTCCACACAATATATGTGAAGTAGACTGGACTGAGAGAGAGATGGACTAGCCCAGGGGTAGGCAACCTTGCCTCTTTTATGACTCGTGGACTTCAATTCCCAGAATTCCTGAGCCAGCATGGCTGGCTCAGGAATTCTGGGAGTTGAAGTCCACGAGTCATAAAAGAGCCAAGGTTGCCTACCCCTGGACTAGCCCAAAGTCATGCTGTGAACTTCCAGGAGGCTGACGATGGCTTAGACCCCAGGTGTTACTGCTCCTAATTCAACACCTCAACTACTACACCATATTCCCCAGAATTGAATATTTTGTGAAAATCCCACTATCATGTTAAGCTGTAATATATTTACTTTGGCCATAGCATGTTATAAAAATACCTCAATGGTGTTTTCTTAACCCAGATTTAATATTTAGTTAATTATATGAAATGAGCCATTTACTGTAATTGGGAGCTGTCAAAAATATACTGCCTTTCACTGTATAATCATCCCTTTGGGCTCCCAGGCTTTGATTAAATCCCAAAGGAAAACATCAGGAAGGAACTCTTCCAAATGAGAATTTTCATTAGCCTTTGGTGTTATCATCAGCACTAAGGTGTCCTTCCTTAGAAATTAGAAATTCTCCCAATTTCTCTGTCTACAAATTTGGTGAATACAAAAAGGCCATTTGTAACCAGCTTTAGTTCATATATCATGCTAACCTACAGAAAGAGAGAGGATGATGCATATTAACCTTTATATACTGGAGATTAAATAAATGAACCCTTCCCTTTTACTTTTAAAAAGAGACAAAATATGTTTCAGTTGCCTTTAATTCTAGGGAATATCTCATTACTTCATATACAGTAGTGGACTAAATCAGACTGATTAAGACCAACCAATAAGCATTTGTGTTCAGGTTGCCTTCTGTCTCTTTTCTATCTCTTACCAGACAAATTTGGAATAAGGTTTATTTCTGTCCAAGGCTACCCCAGTACTGTGATAATTTAGGGCTGTGTAAGAGATGCCTACAGTGTTCTTATTATATCACTAATATTTGGGATCGATCTATCAAGACTTTTAAGAATTGTAGACTGTGTGCAAGAGAGCTGGCTGAAAATATTATTTTTCAACAATTGAAATTGAAATCTACAGCTGATTTGCAGAAAAGGAGTATTAATATGTGCTGCTGTGAGTAAATCCCACTATATTTCTGACTAAACATTAATCTTCAACAAGTCTCTTGGAACAAACTACTCTTTCCTGATTCTTTCTGTCAGCAGGAGCAGATCTAAATCCAGAAAATCTTATTCAATCGTATGCTCCTGGTTTGTTAAGAATGGATCAAATCAGAGATCCTGGTTAGCTTTCCCCACAGTAGGAGAAGGCAGTGTGCACTATGTATTCAAGATAATACTAAACTCACATACAAACTGGTTGTGTACTTGAAAGATTAAAACAAGCAGTTTAATTCTATTAAAAGAAGAATCCAATGCAAAATCAGACATACCGCAGTTATACTATACAATGTTCCCCAACTTCTCCAAAGTATCATATATTTTCTCTTGCAATAGTTCCATTAAAGAGAAAGTTTATTTTCCTAGTAACTTATTTATGATATTTTGTTTCTAGAAATGTACTTCTACCAGCTGGATGCGTGGTTCCTTCTGGATTACACCTCTCTTACAACAAATCTTATTAGTGCAAATAATGGATTTTGCCACTTTTTAAAAGTTTAATCTTTAATTACTGCAGATAGTCATTATTTTTAGAATGTTTAAAATATTTATTGTATTATTGTAAATAGTATTGATGCTTATAAACACTGAAAATAAACTTCCTTCATAATGCAGCAAACCAGTCCACAATAGTTTTGGCATATTTTACAATTCTAAACTATTACTACATTTTCCTGTATTTAACCTTATACCTTACATTTATATGCAGAAGTTATCTTCTGATGTCACTGGATTAAAGAAAGAATTTGCATTTCACTTAAATATCTAGTTTCTGTTCTAAAAGAATTCTAGAAGATTTTTTATTCACACAACTATATGCCAAACTTTATTCATTTGGCTTTAACAATAATTTCCATTGTTATAAAGACATTGATATTTCATAGCAATTGAAATAAAGAGAAATAAAATAAGTATTTCTGGTTGCTTTAAGCTTTTTGGAAAATACATTCAATCTTTATTAGCTTTCTGGAAGGCCCTTAAAACATGTTTTTTGTCACCTGCTTTGAGGATCCCAAGGAGAGTCTGCAAGATGACCATATGAGATTGTGGGGTTTGTTCTCCCACAATCTTGGGTTTTATCTGTTTACTTTTTATTTTACTTATTTTTGATTGTTTGCGGATTGTTATGGAATGTTTAACTATTGTTGTACTGTAAGTCCCCAGTGTCACATGTTTGTGAGATTGGCAGCTGTATAAATGGATAATGCTAAAGGAAAATAATAATCCCCAGATTAATACACCAATTGTATCAATTAATACAGTACGTGTCTACTGAGAAGTAAATAATGTTTACTTCAATAGGCCCTTCTCTTATACATATACACCCTAAGTATCTCTCTACTTTAGATCTTTTAAATACTGTACCTGTTACATGTCTTGAAATTTTGTATGTAGTATGTGTACATGTGTGTCACATTATATTTTAATTGGCCTTTAAGATAGTGGAGCTTTTATCAGCATCTAGAATAGCCTTGAGAATCAGGATTTTCTGAAACAGTGCAAGCTGTTCTAATAGGCTTTGATGTCTGAATAATAGGTCAACCAAACCTTGAAAACAGACTTTTAAGTGCCTGGCCAGAATGACATACAGTTTCTCAAAACCTTGCTGATTTCAAAGGCTCTGCTCTAAGGTCTTAGAGGCTCATATATCAAACAGGCTTAAAAGGGAATGCCTTTCAAATCTAACAGCTTACCCACAAGCTTATCTGTCAGAAAAACTGTCCTATGTTCTTCCCTGTGTTCTCTGGATTTCAAAACATAAACACACCACAATCTGTCTCTTATCTACATCCTATATGTCAAATGCATTGAGGGAGGATATAGATGCTATGAGAATCAGAGCACAGGCGTCACATGCTTTTCACTTGTAATTTAATATAATAAAAATAAACCAAGAGTTCTTAGAATCGTTGTTATGCTTCTGTGTGCAGCCCATTTACTCCCAAGATAATACATAAACGTAAAATAATTTGTCAAGTGTGTTGTATAAAATAGGGGTTTGGTCTTGTTGCTTTCCTTAGAAGCCAGCATCATAAAATAGGCATTCTGACTGAAGCGAACATTTAGGCAGGATCTGCAGCTCAAAATAATAAAAAGAATCTTCCTGCTCAGTGGTGGTTTTGAGTACATTTATGTGTGTATGGTGATTTGTTTAGTGCCTCAAGCCAACTGGACCACAGGCAGTTTGTGGATATTAATAATGCATAAATCCCCATATTAGTAGAGATTAAGTTCAAGTTCTACATGACCATAGAGCTCACTAGAAGACTGTAGAACACTTGCATTTTCATCCAAGCTATCTCACATAGTTTTTATAAGAGCACAATGGAAGGATTCCCAGGTTTCTTCTCTTGAGCTCCTTAAGGGAAAATTTGGAAATAAATAAAATAAATGACTAAAGAACTAGGGACTCAATGAGATGAACACATACCACTATTTATGTCATTTATATTATAATAAGATCCTTTGGACTTCTGTTTCCTTGTTCTCCACAAATATCTAATATATTCCCTACATCTTCTTATCCACACTTCCCAAAACCAATAGCATAAGCGATATTGGTTCATTATATATAGTAATTGCCAAAAATTGGGGAGGGGCAAGTGGGACTTTAAATCAGTCTCTAAGAATTAGAATGACTGAACAAATTTTTTTTAAAAAAAACACTGATTAAACTCTATCCAGGGCTTTGGTTTTGTTGAACATTCATTTAATTATTGCCTAATATACATAGTATTTCAGTTATGAAGGATCAGGATGTAGAAAAGCATGCACTTCTACAGAACCAAAACACTAACTATTACTAATTGGGAAAACTCCATTCATTACACATTAACAAACAGCTAGATTTGAATACAGACACCTTCCAAAGAAATCACATTGACTTTTATATTCTTAATCAATTATGGTAATTCAGTATTGCAATGACATCTGCTGCATATAGGTATTATTTTTATTGTATGACATACACAGGGTTAAATATATAATTATAAATAATTTATATGAAGTTTTAAATAATTAAGAGACAGATTTGTTTATAAATATTACATAAAGACACAATGACAGGTTATTACAGACAACATTCATATCAAATTTCCTAGTTACCTATTGAACTCTGAAACCAGTCTCTAAGAATTAGACATGACTGAACAGATTTAAAAAACAACAACCACTGATTAAACCCTATCCAGGGCTTTCTACACAATGCAAACAACTGTAGTAGCTAGAATAAACAAAGACTCATCTCCTCACATAAACTCAGCTTTAATATATGTCATTCAATTATTGATAAAACTATTGATTAAAAGCAGTGAGTATAAATTTTAAAGAAAAATTCTACACTCTAGTACAAGATGACCAGACCATAAAACATGAGTCTAGACTCTAGGATATCTCAGAGTGGTCTGGATGACCACGAAGTGGCAGCAAAAGTTTTCTATACTATTTTTGTTGCCATCTAACAACTGACTGGATTTTTTTTGCAGCCTAGATAGGGTAGCTGTAATCATAGTGTAAAAGAGTCATTTGTGATAGGTTCTACAATCAAAACCAGATTAGCTACAAAACTCCTGAAATAATATCTTAAAAAAATAACTTTTAAATAATCAAAGTTAACAGTGTTAAATCCATATAAATAAAGGTGGATCAAATAAACATGGTTCAAAAATATTCATGTATTTACTTGTCAGACTTATACCCTGTCTTTCTTGGTGCAGAGTGACACATGCAGCATTCTTTCCTCCATCTTTTTTCATGCAATCACATCCTTGCTGCGAGACAGTGAGTGGTCCAAAGTTTCTGAGTTTCTATGGCTGATGGTGGACAAGAATCTGCTTTCTCTAATTCAGGTTCAACTGATTAAGCACTACATCTCACTAGTTCTTTTATAGTGAGAAAAGCATTCTTCAAACCATCTTCTGGAGATGGAGAAAGTACTTTTATGCTTTTCTGACACTCTCTGTTAAATACTGTATATAATAATATAAAAAAGAACTGTGGCAGATTAAGTTTTGTTGTGTTGGGATAGGTATTCCATGTAAAGAAGTTCAGTTAATTTCTCTCCATGTGAGATCCTCATGCTACATGGTTCATTTAAAACTCTTGACATTTAACCAGCATGCTTCAAAGTTTTTTTCTAAGGGAGATGCTTATTAATGGACTCTCCTTCTCTGGATGTGATCAAGTGAAAACCAGACAGCCATCTGTCAGACATGAATTTTATATTTCTGCAGTAAACAGGTGGTTGGACTCGGTGGCCTAAATGGCTTCTTCCAGCTTTAGCATTCTAATAGTTTCATCTGGTAATGTTCTGAACAAATCTGAACCTTATTAATATAAACTTCACTCATTTTCCCCTGTATTCCTTACCCCTACAGTTTTATTTTTGATTCTGTAGTTTCTAAAGATATGGCTAAACATTATTTTGAATTTTAGATAGGAAACTATCTAGAAACATTCTGTCTTAATGAGGAAAGGAATAATTTGCAAAGGAGTTCTCAATCCTCTCTGAAATGCATTCTCAATTATTTCTTTTCATGTATTACAATGGTTTCCATAAGAGAACTTTGCATTGGTCAGATGCCATTTTGTATATTGCATCATACTTTAAGAAGGATTCTGACTAACTAAAAAGAACTTAGCGAATGACAGAAAGAATGATCAGGGACTAGGAATTAAGCCCTATATAAAGAAAGTGAAGGAATCTCAAATGAAAAGAGAAGAAGGATATGACAGTATATTTCAAATGCCTGAAAAGATGGCACCCAGACTGAAGGTCTGACCTCTCAGGACACAGAATAATGTATTTAAATTGCAGGAAGGCTGATCAATTTGGATTGAATGTTACAACAAAACCTCCTGACAATTACTGTAACTTGGTAGTAGAAATGTTTCTGGTTAATTGGCAAGAGTTCCCACTAAATATTATGAAGAGGTAGCCATCCTAGCCATTTATTTCTTCTTATACAAATAAACGAGAGCCCTTTCCCTGGTATAGAAATTATGACTGTATTGTGGTGATTTCAAGGGGGCATTGTAATAGTGCAGTATACACACCCATATAGTAAAGTGAAATATTTTAAAAGCTTATAATTAAATGGCAGCAACAGACAAGAATAGCATCTTTGTCAATTGTTTTTGTTGCTGAATATGTAAACACAGAATAGTTATTTTCTGTTTCCATGGGTGGCAGAAGTTACTTTAGGAATTAGTCCCACATGGGAGATATTAATTAAATCCCTGCTGGTTGTAGACACACTTAATATTAATGGAGTTCTTCTGCCACCTTCAGTAGGAAGCAGCCTTTAGTTAAGGAAATAACTCTCTGTCCATCACAGTGGTTAAAATCATTACAATATTTGATGTTGTAAACATTTTAAAAAAACTGCCTAAGGGAGGAAAATGGTATATATTCCAAGTATTTGTCAGCCTTCTGAGGCATGACATTATATTCAGATAATTTCAACATAATTTTCAAAATCATACAAGGCATAACATAAAATAAGAGTTTTATAAAGAAAATAGATCTGGAACTGCAGGTAGGTCAGCAAGGATTTATTTTTTGACAACCCCCCCCCCCTTTAAAAAAAAATAAAAATAAGGACAATTAAAAAAATACTTTCCTGCTCAAATTTATGTTGCTAAAATAAACAAAATTGAGCTAATCAATTTTGTACAAGCACTATTGAATTTTGATATTCAAAAAGAAATTCCAGTTCAATCACCTGAACCAGTTTTCAGATTAGGTAGAATCAGTGGTGGGATTCAAATATGGGAACAACCAGTTCTGTGTGGATGCCGCTTCTGGAAGTTCGTTCTGGGCCTGGGCAACAAAAAATTAACTACCAAAGTGGTGCGAACCGGCTGAATCCCACCACTGGGTAGAATACATATTTATCTATAACATCTGGTCCCCAAATCTTTGCCTGCTATCTAATAAAAATGGCTACAGCTTGCATCTAGTTCTATTTCAAATAATGAAATGACATTAATATTACTTCCCGTGTATTTTCCAATTCGATCACAACAAACATTGCAATTTGGTAGCATTTTAGAGAAGTACTGCATCAGATCTACAGACCAAATCTTATGTAGTGCTGCAGGTTCAGGCTGTGCACCTCTATTGTAAAGGATTGGAATCACTTTGAATGTTTATATCTAGGGTACAACTCTAAACACATTTATTCTATAGGAAGACGGGAATATTTCTGCGTAAAAAGGGATAGAGTAGAGCTACTGATATTTTTATCACTTCGATACATAATAAGAAAATGTATTTATAGCCATCCAGATGTTGCGGAGCTACAACTCTCATCAGGAATGACAGGAAGTGTGATATGTTTCGTTATCATAGTGTAAGAAAATTGAAGAAGGAGATAATTTAGTCGCTGCTTTCAATTATATTTTATATGCTCAATACTTGCCAAATAAAATAAAACTAAAAAACATTTTTGAAAGCATGTTGACATGGAATTGTAAATATTTTTAATATAAAAATCTCAGAGTGCTTAAAAATAATCAGATACAAGGACTTTCATAAGACTGGACATCTTGATGAAACATACGGTTGGAAAACCTAGAAACATAAGATTATTTTTTTTAAAAAAAACTGTCCATACTGAATTTGTTTAAACCCAAGTAATCCAAGAAAAGTAAGTTGCAGCTACTTACCAGAGTGGCTCGCAATTACAAAATAATTGCAGAACTCTTATTTTAGATGAAATGTTTTCAAACACACAAAAAGCACCACTTACCCAATATAACACATCTGTCCATCCTTCCATAGTTATACACTGGAATACCGTTAACATTGCATAACCAAAATTATCAAAGTTTGTTATGCCTCCATTTGGTCCAGGCCAGCCGCCCTTACATTCAGTGCCATTTAGGGGACACTGACGTCCACTCCCTGAGAATGCACAAGGTGCAGGTTCATCTTCAGCTAATATTTCTAAAAGTGAATAAAAAAATATTTCAGGCTGAGCAGTCTTCAGCCTCTGGCTCAGAAAAAAACACAGCAGTCAGAAGAATCATGTATCTGAATGAACCTTGAAAGCTCGATCTGGTTAGATCTTGAAATAAAGTATATATATATTATGTGTCTCTTTGTGTGTGAGTGCCTCTGTTTGTGTGTGTGTGTGTGTGTGTGTTTGTGTACGCGGGCATACGCGCATGCACACATATCTATCATGGCATTATATACTAATGTGCCCTTACCAGACTTTACTCTCTAATAAAGATCAGGTAGAATGGTATTTTACAAAGAAACAGTGTTATATATTAATTGATATGAAATATTATATCCCATCTTTCTAATGTAGGTCATCCCTTTTTATATTTATACTTTATACATATAAAATATATTTTCTATTACATGCTAATAGAAAAGAAATCATATAGGGATGATTTTCTTTAAAAAAAAAAATGTTTTCACCCATTTAAGAATAGTAAAACTGTGCCTGATCCCAGAATTATGTTTCCTATATGGCATTTTCTTATTTAATACTACATTGCTATATATTAATAATACCTAAATTTCAGTCAGCAGATTTCAATTTTGAACTTGGTACCATTTCTTTGTGAAATTGTCAGAAGAATGAATTTTAAGCAGTTATATTCTTTTTGAAAACCTAAAGATACAGAATCAGCCTCCGAGAGAATATCCTTTTTCAGGTTATACTAATGGGAAATTCTTTATAATATTGCCAGACTTCCCATCATTATTAATCATCTAGTACTAATTTTTATTTTTAGGCAGTAGGACTCAGCATCAGTCGTATGGTAGTATTTACTGTACCTTAGCTGGCTGCAGATCTGAAAACCAGTTACCAGTTACCAATGGTTTTAACATTTTCTCACACTTCTGTTCTGATATAGAAAACCTGAACTGATAATTTTTACTGTAAATGTCATACTGAGTGATGGAGAAAGCCGTAGATGTCTCCCACGAAGAGGGAGACAGGAAGGATATAATTCTGACCCCATTAAATCTGATTTTTCAGGAAAAAGCAATATGTAATCTGTATTTATTTGGTGAAAACTATTACAGCTTTCAGTCAATGGTTTATGATGCCACTGTTCAATTCCAGTTAAAAGTAACAATTTCTTTACTCACCTGAATCTTCAAAATAACATGATTTGTGCATTTTTCCAATAAAAAGTTCCAATCCTATAATAGCATAGATTATAATTACAAATAATACCAAAAGGGCAATATGGAGCAAGGGAACCATGGCTTTTATAATTGAATTCAGGACAACTTGTAAACCTGTAAGATAAAGAGCACTGGTTATACTGTTTTGATTTTTTGTAGTTACAAAGAACAAATGCAAAAACACAAGTAGGCATCAGGACTAAAACTGCCGCCATCCCATCCTATTTTTAGCACAGCCTTTACAACCTGGGGCACTACAGAAGTATTGGGCTACATTTCTGACTATCTTGCAGTCAGCATGATTGTACTGGGGGTGGGAAACAGCACAGATAAAATAAAATCACCATGCAATACTTTAAGATGCATTTGAGCATAATACAAGCTCTCATTTTGTTAAGGGAAGAAAAATAGCTACCTCTTATACGAACTGAGATTTGTATACATACAAAATTACAGGTATCAATCTGCTGTCAGTGAGAATTTTGCATCTTACTAAAATGCTTTTTCTCCATTTATGCACTATCTCTGACAATTGCTTGATCCTCCATTGAAGTGATTTTCCTGAACCACATCAATTGCCATAATTTCCATGGCAACAGATTATAGTGTGATAAACATAGCATTATGACCTTGCGTGTGGATGAAATATTAAAAGCAAAGAGATTAAAAGAACAGATGCTTCATTCAACCTGAAATATTCTCAGAGAAAGAAAAGAAAAGAAAAGAAAAGAAAAGAAAAGAAAAACTAACCAAAGAGAGAAGCAACCTAGAACTAAGGAGGAATTTCTTGACAGTGAGAACAACTAACCAGTGGAACAACCTGCCTCCAGAAGCTGTAAATGCTCCAACGCTGGAAGTTTTTAAGAAGAGACTGGACAGCCATTTGTCTGAAATGGTATAGGGTTTCCTGCCTGAGCAGGGGGTTGGACTAGATGACCTCTAAGGTCCCTTCCAACTATTATTGTTGTTGTTGTTGTTGTTGTTGCTACTGTTATTGTTATATGTTATTATAATATTATATATTATATAATATTCTGACACTAGGTCACGGAGTGAGTTCTGCTAGACTCTTCCGAGGCAAACTATACATCCATCCATCAACCAAATCTGTAATATTCCAGCTGTTTTTATTCTATTTCAAAGTATTCAATTTTATTTTAGATTGCCTTGAGTGCTACAGGCAGAAAGGTATCCACCACCACAGCAGCAATAATAATAATGTCTTTTTTAGGGGCAGACCAATACATGTGTAATATAACAGTTATTTTACTACCTAATGTGTAAATTATGGCCTATGAAACATAATACTGTAAATTCTTTTGCTTGCTTTGTGGACTAGATCCTTATTCAATTTGAAATCTCAGATTGGTCTGTGTCTAAATAATATACCATGTTTTACTGTACTGTATTATCATATTTTACTGTACTGTACTCTACAGAGAAAGGGGAAGGGGAGGATATACTCAGCCTGCAGAAAAGCTTATCAAAGTAGCCTAGGGATGTTTTTGTTTGAATTCCCAAATAATTAATGAAGCATTAATGACTTACTGGGCACTCCTGATACAAGCCGGAGGGGTCTCAGGACGCGAAAGGCCCTTAGAGCTTTTACATCAAAGCCACCTGGTTTGCCACCGGAATGGCTACCCCCTTCTGCTTCTTTGGTTAATTGTTCCAAAATTACACTAAACAATCTGGTGAACAAGAAATAAAAGATTACATATTGTGGTTACTATAACATAAAATAATAAGGGGTTTTTTTTCATAAAAGAGGTTTAACTTTGGTGTAATACAGAAGAACATTTAATGACTTATGCATACTGCACGTGTATTATGTAAAAACTAAAAGATCACTATTACAAGATTAGAAGAGCAGGCTTCACGATTTAAAAAATAGCTTCTTGAATTGGAACCTCAGGGAGAGGTTCCAGGTATCTTTCAGGAGTCAGACATAAAACATCAAATTCAAACTCAGGATCACTACCACTATCCAATTCTTTTCTTCATATTCAGACAGAAATGTGTTCATATCCACAAGTTGCAGACAGTTTTATGCACAATTTTATATTTAACTATTGCTCACCTCTTGTGATAACCAGTGTCCAGGATAGACTGCTAGAGATGATGTTCAGTCATTACATTGGAATAGATTTATTTTGTCGGAGGACAGTTCAAAAGATGTTTATCTTTTGGAATAGAGTTTCCACACAAAACAATAATTCAAGCAATATTACTCAGAATGCGGCACAATATTTTAAATGTTTGCAAACTATTCATTGGTGAGAGATTTCTTTCTTAATATCTCCTCTTTTTTGCCAACTCGTTTAAATAATCTACATTAATAGTCTGAAAACAAAAAAAAACCTTACTAATTATTCTGATATAGTATTCCAAGACAATGTTACTGGAATTATTTCTACCAAACAGAACTTTCATTATACTTATGCAGAGTCTTCCCTTATATCTTGTAGATTCTCAGAGGCAGTTTTAATAATTAGTTTGATTTTTTTCTGATAAAATCTATATTTGTCATCTTTTCCCATGGCAAAAGTATAATAAGAACCCTATGTTCCTCTCATGTATTATGTAATTTTTTTTGGAGTGAAGGAATCTGTCTTGTGCTACATTTCACACCTCAGAATACACATATACGGCTTGCTATGCAGATATTATTTGTGTAAAAGAAAAACATTATACAGAACAATTCTAAGTATGTGTTTATATAAACCTTACTAAAGGATGTTGTTATATAAAATTCAGTGGAGTCCTCTTAAAGTGCATGGGGACTATATTCAAGGATTAGATTTCCTATTTGGGAAATCATTGCAAAGCAATTAAGTATTTGACAACACTTTAATCTCATAAAGCTGAAGGTAAGGATAATTACAGATTCTTTGTTTGAATGTTACAGCATATAAATAAAGTAGAAACATTTTTAGATGTTAATTTCTTAGAAAAATTAAAAATTAGACTTACCCTACTATAACTATTACAAAATCCAGTAAATTCCATCCATTTCTAACATATGCGTTGGGATGTAATAATAATCCATATGCTACAATCTTCAAAAATGTTTCAATTGTAAAAATAATCAAGAAGGCATATTCTACTTTTTCCTGTAATACACACATTTAAAAAAATGAACAAACCAATCATTAATAAATTAAACACTGAATTATATAATACATTTATGATTTGTCTCTTCTAACGCTTGAGTATCAAGCAGTCATCAATAAAAAATATTTAGTATGTTCTTTCTTAGCATTCAGAGAACCAGTAAGCTCAAATACCACAAACCATGCATAGTGTCAGTGTAAACTTCAAGTAAATGCTTAATCCCTTTTAAACTACTGAAATTGCTCACAAACTTCAATGAGCGATTTCAGACTAATGGCTCCTTAAATCATAATATAATGTGCAGTTTATTTATTTATTCAATTTGTACAGCTGCCCATCTCGAACCTGTGACTGGGCAGCAATGGTATTTCATCTTTATTCCATCTTTCTGTCCCTCAACAGTTAATAGTTGTAAACTATTCCTTTATAAGTATAAAACAATCTAAAATGAGTTAAAGCATAATAAAGATTTTAATTATAAGCTCTCTGCTACTGCAACACTATTAATGCAAATTGTTTCCCCTATAATCTAATAACATATTGAAGGATCAATTGTACATTGCAGTCTTCCCTGACCAGATGCTCAGTGAGTTGTAGGACATTTACATTCTCTGTAAGTGCTGGTAGGTAATCAGAAAGACATCAATCAGAGACCTTCAGAATGACATTATGTTGTGTTAAACTTTCTCCAGCTCATCAACTTGGAGCCAGAAAAGCCATCACCTAATATTAAAACATAATTTGCTGATTGCAAATAATACATTCAGCATAATCTTGCAAAATGACATCACACCAGCATTACACCACTCTCATGAAAGCTCCACAAACTGGTATTTACAGTTACCTAGAATTTATGTAAGGTTTCTTTTATTTCATTTAAAGAGTTCTGGGTGAGAGTAGGAACTAGGAGAAATCCATTCATTTTTAAAGCTTTTCTAACTGGCCAGGAACATGGGAAAGGATGTTAACACAATAAATGTAACTGAAACTGGAAAGCACTAGGAGAGTGCTAGTGATGAGTTTAGAAAAGAGAAAGAAATGAGAAGAAACCAAGATGAAGCGTCTACAGAAAACTTTACAGGGACTGTGTTGTAAGGAAAGTAACTGAACTGGAAAGTATAAAGGATGTTCTTCTGAAGTATTGGGATGAGCTGAAATAGAATTGTTGGGATTTTGAAAAGTCTCGGTTGCACATAAGATAATACCCCTACATTAAAGCAAGTGTGTCTGTGTCTGTGTCTGTATGTCTCTGTGTGTTTGTCTCTGTGTGTATACCCATCTCACCGATAAGATGACTCTGGGTGGCTTACAAAGTGTGTGTGTGTGTGTGTGTGTGTGTGAGAGAGAGAGAGAGAGAGAGAGAGAGAGAGAATGAGTGAGTGAATGTATAACAATTAAAAATTTAAAAACTGTATTTTAAAAAAACTATATAAAAAAAACTAGTACCAGGAAGATCTTCTTCTTATCCCATCAACCACCTGCAGTAGTGAGCACCCCTCTCAGGGGCCCAAGTCAATCAGGCCAAAGAAGGCCAAAAGAGGGGAAGCATTTCTCACCTCCAATGGTAGAATGTTCCACAGGGCCGGGGCCACAGAAGAAAAAGCTCTTCTACGTGACCTCAACCACTGGAATTTCTTGGCAGACTTGGTCCGCAGAAGGCCCCTTCCGCTGGAGTGAGTGGGGCGAACTAGTCCCATTGGGGTGAGATCAGTGGTGGGATTCAAATATGTGAACAACTGGTTCTCTGTGTGGATGCCGCTTCCGGAAGTCCATTCTGGGCCTGGGCAAGAAAAAATTAGCTACCGGTTCTGCCGAAGTGGTGCGAACCGGCTGAATCCCATCACTGGGTGAGATGGCTCCTCAAATACCCTGGACCTTATATTTTGCCATTAAGAGATGATATGAGAGATAGGATAGGATAGGATAGGATAGGATAGGATAGGATAGGATAGGATAGGATAGGATAGGATAGGATAGGATAGGATAGGATAGGATAGGATAGGATAGGATAGGATTTAGAATATCAGCAGAAAGGATTGGGAAACCAGTAGCATAGATTTGATCAACTTGCGCTATAAAATCTCTCCATAATTTCTCTCAACTGAATCTGGAACAAACATAATATTCTGAGTTTCTGTTCAGGCAATTCACAACCTACTCAAAACAGTTCAACAATTTATTTATTTAAGTTCATTTTCGATTGCATACATATCTCTGTCTCATAACAAATAGACTTTCTGCACTGTTATAGTGAGTTGGACTATTAAAACTGGCTCTTTCCATGCTTCAGAATCAATATACTTCTTACATTGTTGTCTGTTTGCCAGCTAAGCTGATTTATTTTAGACCCACCATAACATAACACAAGCTGGAAAAAAGCAGTATTTCTGTTTGCAGCAATAAAGCTATGTAGAATTTATGACTGATGTATTTTCCAGTTACAGATAGTCCTCTATTTATAACCATTCATTGTGCAACCATTCACAATATGAATTGTATATTTTTACTGACTGAGTTGTGTTGTATGAATCTAGTCCATAAGTTATTGGTTCAAAAAAAGACACCTAATCACAACCCTATTTTAAAAAATTAAGTCTCATTAGTACTTAAACTGTATGTGTCTCTTTCCCTTTTAACAAAAAGCTAACATTTTCCTAATATTTTTAATAATATAAAAATCAGTGAAGAAATTATTTGTTCCATGTATTAAGGCTGGGAATATTAGTCCATGGTTAGGTTTTGTTTTTGTTTTTTTGATTTTGGGTTAGTCTTGCTTTGTTATTTTGTTCTTGTTTACTTTGTCCTTCTCTAGAGATAAGAATGAAAAGATCCTTAGAGGACAGACTCTACAAAGCCAATGGGTAGAAGTAGAATGGTGAAGACAGATAATGTATTACTGGAGAAGACAATGTTCACTTTCCCTACTGCTGGTTCTACAGCTGTTGATGGCAATCCTTCACTGCAGATTAAAGAGATAAGGTCTCAAGATAACTTGATTCCTGCTGATTTCATTGTCACGTATCCGTGTCATTTTCTAGGATGAATACAGAAGTGATTTATTACTAACTTCTGAGATTTTTTTAACTCAGTCTATCCCCCCATCAAAAGATTAATTAGACCCAACCCTGAGGTAGTTCCAGAAAAGCCAAGAAATGATGGCTTATTTCTTATTGGTCAAAACAAAGGCTATGTTGGCATATTACTTATCTTGCTGCTCAGATAGATTTTCTGTGCTCCAGCAAGACTTTAATGGCTGCCCCAAGTAATATCAGGTTCCACAACTTACTAATTTTATTCTTCTCTTAATACACTTTTGAATATCATTGTTGACGTGACTCAGAGGACTCACTAGCTCTTCAATCTGGCACTATGAAGCAGTAAGTAACTCAAAGAATAATGGAGGAAATTTGAGAAAATGTCTACTGGATAGTGACTAGACCAATGGATTTGATAATCACAAACAAAATATATATTTCTGTCCTAATTCCATTGACACACACAGTGATCTAACAGAACTATTCCCTGTTCTGAAATATTCATTACAAGAAGAATCAGTGAAAATTGAGGAAGTCTGTTTGTCTGCTATGAAATTCCTGCGAGATGTTTTGTAGATGAAGTTGCATGCATGCATATGTATGTAATAATAATAATAATAATAATAATAATAATAATAATAATAATAATAATAATAATAATAATAATAATAATAATAATAATAATAATAATAATAAAAGTTGGAAGGGGCCTTGGAGGTCATCTAGTCCAACCCCCTGCTCAGGCAGGAAACCCTATACCATTTCAGACAAATGGCTGTCCAGTCTCTTCTTAAAAACTTCCAGTGTTGGAGCATTCACTGCTTCTGGAGGCAGGTTGTTCCACTGGTTAATTGTTCTAACTGTCAGGAAGTTTCTCCTTAGTTCTAGGTTGCTTGTATGTATGTATGTATGTATGTATGTATGTATGTATGTATGTATATATGTATTTCACATTATCCAGTCTTAGAAGCATGAAATAAATCATGTGTACAACTGTTTTTGGGCTGTTCTGGCAGATTAAGGCAGCTTCTTTAAATCTAGCAAAATAATGCATCTTTAGATTGAAGTATAGGATTGTAGCTAGAATTCCTAATTTGTATCCTGCTTACTAAAGCTGGTGGAATTGAATGTAAAGCACGTAATGATAGCCAGATCCATGGATTAGTAGTAAGAAGACCAAAAGAACACACCAGACAGAGACAAAAATTGAGGCATGCAAGCAGAGTGCTGCTAAATCTTTAAGAACTGCATCGCTAGCTGCAGAACAACTGCAGCTCTCTGTTGTCAAGCAGCTCACAAAATTCTGGAAAGTTTAATGAGTGGGCCAGTTCCAGCATACCAATACATGCAAGTGAATTGCCAGAATGTGAGTTCAGAGAAAAGGGTTATGAGAATGGTGATGTTTCAAAGAAGCAATTATTTGAAGTCTCAGTTGCCTGATATAACAAACATATTGCATAAAAAGTACATTTGATGAAGCATAAAAAAATAAAATAAGCAAAACAAAGGAGGTTTATTGTTTGGCTCTATCAAACACTGACAAAAATTATATTGGTCATGTTTCAGTAGAACCCTTATAGTTGAGAAAGCAACTAACTATGAGGCATCCATCAGCTCTCAATTACTTTTCAGACAAAATTTAAAATATTGGCGAAAACTTTTAAAGCCTTAAAGCAGAGGTCCCCAACTTATGGTCCGTGGCCCGATGCGTGCCCGACAGCTGGCCGATGCGTGCACGTGTGGGCACACATTTCCCCACTTGCGCTAGTGCCTGTGGCCCTGTTTGCACATGCACGCAGGCGCAAACGGGGATGCTAGCATGGGGCGGGTGTCCGCAGCCCATTTGCACATGCACCACTAGCCCAGGTGGTTTGCACGGCCCGTTCACGCATGCGTGAATGGGCCGCTAGCCACTATGTGTGTGTGCATGTTCATGCATGCGCATGGTGCCAGCGCATTGTGCATGCGTGAATGGGGCTGCTGGTGCCGCACCAGTGTGTGTGGCCCCATACGCGCTCGTGCACATACCAATTTTGAAGCTTCTCTCCTTCCCTCCGGTCCTCGAGCCCGGAAAGGTTGAAGACCTTTGCCTTAAAGGAACTAGGTCCAACAAATTTCTTAGTTCACTAATACTGTATTTTGTTGGCCTATTATATTTTTTTTCTGCCATATTCTTTCACCAATGTGAACAATATATATTGTTACAAATGCCCTGAATACTTGTGTATATGGTATCTTCAAACAGTATTTTTTGCATCTTCTTTGAAGATGCAGCTACAATAAATGACACAAATATGCATGGACACAACTATACCAACCAATTTCTTGAAAAAAGCAATATTTAGTTAAAAATTTAAAGTATTTTCTGGGGTTACCAAAAATAATCTACATTGTGCACAACACTAGCAAGCAGTATCCTGAGAGATCCTGAGTAAATATCTAAATGAAAAAAAAACCCAGCACCAGGGTCAGTTTCTTGTATCAATCCAAGAATGTTATTAACCTAATCTAACCTAACCTAATCAAATATTTATTTTGGTCATAGACCAGCATATGTTACTAACCTAATTCCATAACGAAACTGTTGTAAAGCCAACGTCAAAAAACTGTCAGAACATATTAGAACTTCATTTTCATAGTAGAGGAATTGGTTTGGTTCCCTCTTATAAGCAAATCAGCTTAGCAGAAACTAAATTCTCAGAAATCTTTGTTTCCCAGGCAGATGGTATATATTAATCATCATTTATCTATGTATTTCCAAAATCGTCAGTGAAAATATGCAAAGCTGTTGTTACATGAAATAAGCACTGAAAGTATGTTAAGATGTCTTTACAAAAATGGTTTTGAAATAAAATATGCACAGACTGCAAAAGTCTTTCCTCTCCTATGTATATTTGCTGTATAGACATCTTAGAACAGTTCTAATTGGTCTTTTAAAAAAAGATCAATCAATTGTATGCACAGAATACTAATTTTGAAAATCCATAAATGAAGATAGGAAAATCTTCTGAGATATGAAGCATCTTTATGAGACAAATCAAGACTATAATTAAGGAAGTGACTAACAAAACTTTCTTATGCTAATGGATACAAAACCAATTACAAATGAAATAACTCAGAGGAAAGTTTTATAATTAAGATTTCTTTTAAAAATATGTTTTTTTAAAAATTAGACTACTGTGTTTTGGGCATTTCATAATCCATCTTGTCCATCTGCAGGTTCATCATTCCATTCTATGGGAATATTATGCTTCTTCCTTAGAAAATACTTTTTCTCTTGTTTTGGATAATTTTACTGCTATATGTTACTACTGTATGTAAATTGCAAACTGCTTTTATACTTTATACAGCAAAAGCAATTTGACATTGGAACCAATAGTCCAGAGAGGTAATGGTTCTCCTTCAGATAACTTCAAGAATAGGCTCAACAAATGTGACAGTTTATGAGAAGGCTGGGAAAAGAAGGAGACGTAGACATAAACTATCAAAAGATAATGGGCAAATCAGGTGATAACTTATCGCATAAACAGCAATTTAGCACAGGTAAAAAATTTTTTAGGAATAAGCATTTCAAAGCATTCAAAGAATTTTTTAAATTAGCTCATTATGAATGATGGTAGGAAATTCCTATTATACTTTTCAGATTTCAAATAGATTCCAAACTAACATTAACTACTTTGCTGAAATCTGGGTAGTTCTTGCTTCTTGATATTACTTAACTTTGAGATATCATTAGAAGTGGGAGAGATCTGTGGTCATCAACTGAAGATGTTTTAATTTGGATTTCTACACTGAGAGAGGAGTTAGATTTAAGGATTTAAAAGGCCCCATTTCTAAGATTGTATATACTGAATTGTATAGGGACCAAAGCACAGTGTTTGCTATTTTCAAATCAGGACTTTACTCCTACCTACCCCACTGTTGTGTCTTCACAGTGCCTTTCAGTAAAACTCTTTAGAGTAGGGAATCAAATACTAGAAGTAACTTGTTTATAAAAGCTTGGTTAAAAAGACCAAAATTTTAGAATGGCCAATTTTACAAACTAAAGAGAAATGTGCTGTGGGAAGAAAAACTTAAGGCAAAAAGAATATAGCTAGCTGGAAAGTCTTGAAAGAAAAAAAATGAGGATTGCACTGTTTGGACCTTATTATACCAATGAGAAAGAAAACTAGAGACATCTAAAGGAGCTAATGTAGTTGAACTGACAATTTGGAAAGGAATTCAGACTAATGAAAGATTGCAAGAGGGATCTAACAATCAACAAATTCTACAAAACTTCAACACAGTTATGTAAGAATGAGATCAGGAAGACAGATGGAAAATGAGGTAAAGATACTAAGAAAGGGAAAATTCAGAAAGAACAGTTTCTTCAAAGATGTCAATAACAAGAGGAAGATAAAGGAGGTGGAGGTCTCACTATTAACTCCAAATGGAGAAATGGCAAATGACCAAGAAAAAAAAGAGAACTCAACTCCTTTCTCAAAAAAGGTGTTTTGCGTATCAAAGACTAGAAAAAACACAACAAGGGAGGATGCTGGTCAGGAGGAATGTGATAAAGGATATGTTAGCTTATTTATTTATATCTCATTTTAATTGTTTTATTAATAACTCAAGGCAGTTAACATACCTAGTACTCCTTTCTTCTCTTATTTTCCCCACAAGAACAACCCTGTGAGATGAGTGGGGCTGAGAGAAACTGACTGATCCAAAGTCACCCAGCCAACTTTCATGCCTAAGGCAGGACTAGAACTCACAGTCTCCTGGTTTCTAGCTTGGTGCCTTAACCACTACACCAAACTTGCTCTCCTCCAAGCCCCTAGGCCAGTGGTGGTGAACCTATGGCACGCATGCCAGAGGCGGCACTCAGAGCCCTCTCTGTGGGCACGTGCGCTGTCGCCACAGCCCCACCTCCCCCTGTGGCCCCCTCCTCACCAGCAGACCCCCCAGAGGAGAGTTGCCCTCAGGTGCAGCCCGTGCGGAGCAACGCAGCCAAGGACATAGCAGCTGGGCAGTAGGGATAAGACTCCGCCCTCGTGCCCCATTGTGTGCAGATGATGCTGCAGGGCGCGGGCGGAGGGCATGGCCGCCATGGTGCTGCTGGGCTGCCTGGGCAATCTGCGGCGGGCTGTAGAGGCCATGAGTGGCCCTGCAGGTGGGCAGGGCGGGCAGGGGAGGCAGGGGCGGAGGGTGGAGCGGGGCAGAGGCGGGGGTGGGAGGGGGCAGGGAGGTTTTTGGGCACTCGGTCTCTAAAAGGTTCACCATCACTGCCCTAGGCCCTGATGAAATACATTCCAGAATCCTGAAGGAATGGTGAAAGAGCCCTCAGGAACTTACTTAATTCCATTAAAAGAGTCTTAGACAGCTGAGGAGATAACAGAGGATTAGAAACAAAATGTCAAGAAACAAAAATAAGAGAATTCCAGTAATTATTGACCAGTGAACTTAACATCAACACCTTGCAAGATGTTGTGGCAAGAAACATCTTAAAGCTTTTTGTGAGCTTTTTGAAGACGATGCCCCAATTGCTCAGCATAGCTTTTTCAAAAATAGGTCAAACGAAACAAACCTCATCTCCTTCTTTGACAAAATAACTACTTTAGCAGACAAGGGAAATGCTGCGGACACAATTTACCTCAATTTCAACAAAACCTTTGGCAAGGGTTTCACGTGACATTCTCACTGACAAACTGTTGCAATGTCTGTGAAGAGTAAGGAAGATGACCTTGAGATATACAGGAACTCTTGCCTTAAGCAAAAGGGGGCTGAAGCATTTGTCATGTGAAAAAGTATGAGATAACATTCGGAAATGACTCCCTAATTCACTGAACTATAAAAAGGAGGGAAATGTACAGCATAATGAAATTGCAAGATTCTATTACTATAATCACTGTCAATAAAAGTAGCTTTAGCCTTCATGTGGCGTTGATTTCCTGGTCTGGTGTACCTAGTGCAGCTGACTATGTGGTTAGAATGGCACTACATTTAAGTGGCCCAGAACTGGCTGACTAACTGCACTCATAGAATCAGCGGTAATGAATCTACTTTAATCAGTAACCAGAGGAATCCTGCAGGAATATGTCTTGGGGTCAGTATTATTCAAAAATTTTATCATGCTCTTGACAATGTGAGAGAAGGTGCTTATTACATTTGTAGATTAAATAAAATTGAAAGGGTTGGCCAAAACCCAGGACGACAATATGAGACTGTAATTTAATCTGGACAGGTTAAAAGACGGGGCTGAATGGAACAAGATGTTCTTCTGCAGGGAAAAATGTAACATATTACCTCTAGGGAGGAAAAATATAAGGCAGATATACAAGATGTGGGATTCATGGCTTGGAAGTTGTTTATTGGGAAATGACTTGGGTGTAGACACTGACAACAAATAAATAAGTGAGCACTGTAATTCAGCTGCCCCCTTTGGACTGCATTAGAAGAAGCAGTGCATCAAAAACATGTGAAGTCCTTATTCCTCTCTACTCTGCACTGGTGAGACCACTCATGGGTTCTGTGAATAAGTTTGGACAAGTTGCAACTACCTAAACTTCATTTAAAAATTAAAAAAAAATTTCCTGATAGCAAGATCGGTACAACAGTGGACCAGCCTATCTTTGGGGATTGTGAGTTCTCCATCTCTGAAGGTTTTTAACAAAAGATTGCACGGCCAATTCCTATGGATGGTTTAATTGATCTTATACACTGCAGAGGATGGGAGATGATCCTTTGGTTTCTTCCAGCTTCACAATTCTATGATTCTAGAAATGTGCTATACTGTAAGTAGTATATTTTACAAATAAAATAATTCACTGGATTATACTTTTTTCAACAAGATTTTAAATATAGAATATTATAGTGTCACTTGGTCAAATCCCTCCTCTTATCTCTTATTCTATAGGACACTGAGGTTGTGGCACAGTCAAATTAAGTGAGTCTCTTTGGACCAAGATTTAGCCATAAATAATGTGGTTCAAAGCACAGAGTTTGGTATCTACCTCTGCCTAAAAGCTCTAAGGGAAGACACTTAGGGAATTGATCATGCAACACTAGATATGCCACCAGGCTTACTCTCAGAGGATTTGATTTACCTAATCGCTTGTAAAAGATGTGAAGTAACAAAATGAAAACAATGTTGAGGTTTGCCTAGAGAATTTGAGACCTGCTTATCTGGCCCATTTAGTGTATGGGCAACAATTCCAGAGAGTTATAGTCATGCACTAATTTGGACATTCGCAGCTGTCTATCTTTCCCTTGGATATTCTTTCATCCACATACAGTTCCCATGCCTATACGAGATAATAAATTTGTTGTTTTTCATATTGTGATATATGCAACAAGACATTCAGAGCTGGCAGGTGCATTTTGGGCAGCCTTGGTTGAGCAGGCCTGTTTTATGTCTCCAAATGATGGAATTGCTGGCCTGCCTATCTTAATATCTCATAGAGAATCTAACTAAGGAGTCAGTTTCATTTTTTTTTGAATTTTTATTTGTCAATTAATTCAAACACACCTAATATCTTAATTGCAATAGTTTCATTCCTATTGAATTTCAAAATGAAAATCCTCCAAGGTATTTTTTTCTTGACAGGTCAGTGTAACAAAATATTCAAAATAAGTGATGATATACTAATATTGGTAAATATTTTCTGTATATGATTCAAAGCCAGTGTTATATTTATAAAATTTGTTGAACTAAAAGGGGAGAGAGATAAAAAAACCAAAGATTTGAATTACACGAAGAAAAAGAATAGCATGAAGGCCATACATAGGTCTTTCTTAGATTGGTGGCCCAAACTGTGCTATAATACAAGCCACAGTTAAGGCCAAGTAAGAAATTCATTCTAGTGCCATGGTCAAGCCACAATCACTATGGCATATAATTAGTTTAACATTTTAAAAATTGAAAACGTGCTTCTTTATTTTAACCTGTATTTTATACATAGCATGTGCTAAGTTCCTATTTTAAAATGCTTGGGGTATAATATATAGTATTTAGAATTTGCTAAGGTGTTTGACCATAGCCTCATTCTTGACACAAAGAGAATAATGGGTGAAGGATTATTCTATTACCAGATGGATTGACAATTGGTTAGACAATTCACCTAGCCCCATGATCCTTAATGGTTCTACTGTATGCCATCCATGGAATGATTTATCCAGTGGGGTGCTCAGGGATATCCTGGGTCCAGTGCTTTTCAACATTTTCATCAAAACTGCAAAAAACACAAGCCTTGGAGAGTGTTATTTCTTAAGTTTAAAACTTAGATTTGAATATTGGGGCCTATTAAACACAATGCAATTCAGTTGCACGAAATGTAGAAGTTCTGTACCTGGATAAGAAAAGCCAAAATGTAGGTATAAGATAGGTGGTACCCAGCTCAACCATAGCACTTGTAAGATGCATCTGGGCATCCTGGTGCACCAAAGATTAAACCCAAACCATTAGTGTGCTGCAACTGCCAAAGCACTAATGAAATCTATAGACAGATGTATAGTACAAAGATCACAAGAAATGATAGTTCTGCCTATGTTAATCAGATTGCACCTGGAGTACTGTGTCAGGTCTGACTGGACCTTTTGCTTAGTTGTACTAGCCAAAGCAATCAATAATACAAAGTTTTTCTTCTTGAAACAAATGAAGCATTGGCACAGTGTTTCTCAACTTTAGCACCTTTAAGAAGCATGGACTTCAACTCCCAGGCTCCCCTAGTTAGCATGCTTCCTCACGAATTGTGGGAGTTGATTCATAGATTTTAAAGTTGCCAAGATTGAGATAGTTTAGGATAAACTATCAATAGTTAATACAAGCATTTTAACCTATAAGTTAAGTATGTTCAAACAAAGAATTTTTACTGCTATTAATCCACATAAATATATCTGCTATATATCAGGGTTATCAAAATGCTCCTGAAGAGTTAGTTAAATGTTATCCCAAGTGAATTCAAACTATACTGTCAGTTGTGATTGCATTCACCTTTTTCCAAATTAAGCTTTCTTTTTGTAATCAGTAGTATCTTCCGACAGCATTTTCTGAAAAAGCAACAATATATGTTAAAATTGATGGCTGCTTTGTTTCTCTTTGCTTCTTTTTTAATGATGATATGAAGATAAGTTGAAGGCTGAATTTTACTTGTATTTTAAATATTTATCACAGTATGAAAGAAATGGCATCATAACAGAAATGAAAGGTTGACTTTTGCCTTGAGTATCTTTTATTCTTCACTGAAAGCTTCCAGCTGGAAAGTGAAGCAGAACAATCGGGCATGCAATGAAAAGTAGTGACATTCTAACAACTGTTTCCGTCAAGTAGTAAATGTTGTGATGAAAGCTATTTAGAATTAAATGGCTATGCAATTAATAGACAAATTAAGGGAGGAATTGATTTTGAATAAAGTACCAGGAAGTAATCTACACTAAATGGCATGGCTTGACTTTTACGACAGCTTCAGAACTACTTCTCTAGTTTATACGGCTACTGATAGGGATAGCTTTTGGAAACGCAAATTATAAGCCTGCTCTTTCACTCAGATCAGCAGGGAAGGCCCTCTTGGAAAAAAAAGTGTGTCAGTTTGGACTGAAGGAAAGGACTACACTGCTTAAGGAGATTACAATGAGCTCTGCCCTCCTGGTTTTTAAGTGCTTGGTGAAAACATGTATTTGCTTTTCCAACTTTCGGTAAAATTCTCAGCTCTCAGTTATAGACTTTTTGCTGTTGAACTAGTATTGTGGGCAAAGGACTGGATAGTATCAGTTCAGAAAGATAATGTATATGATTGTAATGTGAAGCACATTATATATTACAAACAAAACAAGCAAAAATAAATCAAGATATGGCTTCAGACACATATATAAATTCCTTATATAAATTTATGACCGTGTAATTCCTTAATTTAGGGTAAAGTCAGGGTGACTGGATGGAGCTGAGCATTTACTGGCCGGGTGCCTTTCCTGACCCCACACAGAGTTTGCGGCATGTATGCTTCCCCTCAAAAAAATGAGGGAAGGTAATTTTAAATTATTTTCTATGTACACTACAGAAAAATTATTTTGATTGGTACACTGTCAGTCAAATGTTTAGGCTGGATTTGGCACTTTTGTCCACCTACTGAGACCTTCCCAAGGATATGGGATAGGCAGATGTTGTTGCTGTTTAATAATATTAAAGGTATCATTGCAGGATGTAAGCTGTTCCAAGTAAAGCAGCCTTTTGCAATTGACTTGATGGTGATTTTGTCAATGCCAAGGGTATTCAATACTCCAGATATTTTGAAAGTGTACTCAAGGCTCCTCTTACTATTGGTACTATCTTTGCTTTCTTTTGTCACAATTATTCTACTTCAATTTGCAGGTGTTTGTATTTTGTGAGTTTTCTTCAGTTCTTTCTCTTCTATTTTGCTGTCTCCAGGTATTGCAATTTTCACTATCCAGGCTTTTTTGTCTGTTACTATTATCCAGAACACCAACAGTTAAATCATTTGCATTTTAAAACATGGCTAAATTTTTGACCCATCAAATACCTGAATGCAGAGTACATATTTTCCAAAGCATTTGCAAAATAAACGTCAGACACACAGAAAAAAAATAGAGGCTACTGTATTATTTCTGGTGCAGAGGTACTTGCAGACTTAAAAGAAAGCCTTATATGTAATACAATCCTATAAATAATCTTCTGTATCTGGATGGCAATTTCCATTGCCACTGGTGAACTTCTGACTTAAAAAGTAGATTCACAAGGACCATTTGTATTATGATTTCAAGTTAGGCTTGGCCTTCCCATGCATCCCAGATCTGTCACTTTGTGACGTTACTATGCTATATTAAATTATATAATTGAATGTCTCAGGAAATTCAACTCTTATGTACTGATGGACTAACCTAACCTAGTAGGAAACACTCCACAGATCAATATTTAAGAAATAGGTCAGAATACCAGATACAACCTGCTTGTTGAAAAGACAGATGCAGATCAAACTCCAGCTAAGAATGACTGAAAACAAGCACTTTATTTGTCCTTCCTCACATATTTATGCTTGAAGCTGTTCAGTAACTATATACATTGAAAAAATACAAGTTTCTGTTTTAAAAAAATGTCAAAGAAATTACAGTACAAAACTAAAGGCTAAGTCCATCCTATGCCACCCAAACAACTCTGTATAAGTGCTTGTTTATTTTTAAATGGAAGAAAATAAAAAATTATTCTGAATGTACATCAATAATGATTTCAGATTGAAATCATACATATCACATCTGAATGTACACACACTTGGTATGATCTTTATTGTGTTTCTCTTAAAAACACCTGAGTCAAAAATGTGGTTTAGGGAGGAATCAGGAACAGCATCCAAGACTGAATAGGAAGGCCTCCAAATGTTACATAGCTGCTTTAATATGTTATGAACTCGTTAAAATGAGGTAATTTATCACTATATAACATTTCTGTAAGATATTACATAAAGATCTACCTGGCTGTATCAAAATGCCTGTCAACTCTACAAACACATTTGGCTGAAGCCATTTTCCATTCATTTTTGATTGCCACAGAATTGGGAAGGCAGATGAGTGTTTTTAGCTTAGTCAAAACAATAAATTGTTCTGTGGGAACCAAGGTCATTGCTGGTTGCATTTTGGCAGGCTAAAGCTTCCCTTAGAAAGCAAAGCCCGCGCAAGTAGTTAATTGGGGATTGTGATTTATGACATATTACTGGGGTGGGAAGTTCAACTTTGTAACATTGTAACCTTAGGGGAGAGAACTTCAGCCTTGGGTTCACTTTTGATCATGCCAATACTATGTAGCCAAATAAATATGTTTTTTAAGGAAACCTTTTTGCCTTGGAGTTCTTTTTACTGGTCTCATCTATCGGAACCATGGCAATGCCCTTTGAAAGCTGAAGTACATAGATTATTTTCCAAGAATTGTTCTATTTAGTAGTTTTCAGATATGTGAGTCTTATTCCCATAATTCTTATAGATTCCTTCCTTTATTTTTACCCCTCAAGACTTCAGGAGCAGTTTAAAGTTGACATGCATTTGTCCACACTGCATGCAAACCGAGTGGTTCACCTACCAACTGGAGAATTGCAGAGTTAAAAATGGTACCAAATCACTAATCTGTAAGCTTTTGGTTATGTTTGTTTGTGAAAAGTAACCTTGGAGGTAGGATAAGGGCTGAAAAACCACTACACTAAAGCCATACCCTTTTGCAATTGAAAAATACAGTACTTAAAAACAAGTGAAATTCTCATATGGAGCTATGGTGGCTTACTCGTATGAAAAAGGAGATGATCCCAGGGTCCAAAAGAAAGGAATTTTTGCCAGTGGAAAAATAATGTTCCATAGAGCTTTAGACTTTCAAATGAAAACCCAAATTCACAACTTTCCAAAGCAGAAATAAACTAGCAGAAATGTCATTGAGGACCAGTACAAATGCTATGAGAATGACCAAATCCCATGAGCGCCACCCTTGATAAGCTCTGTTAGATCAAAAAGACTGAGATTCCCTGGAATCGGCATACACATTTTTGAGGCCAATTCGAGTAAGCATATGATAGTTTATTTTAGGCATTACAGATCACTTGTTCTCCTTACAACACAATACAATATTTATGAAAGGAGATACTTCACTGTGCACAGAAGTGTAAACTTCTAACTGCAATTCTTTCTTGTTTTACTAAATATGCAACACATGCAAGATTTGATCATAATTTCTTATTTAAAATGTCAGGGGAAAATGAGACCACATACGCTGCTAAACCATGCAAAGAGAAACTGCATGCTTTGACGGAAAATTTATTTTGCTGGCAATGTAGGCTTTTGGATTTCTGATATCATAAATCACCATGCCCACTATTATTATCACTTCATTTTTTTCTTTATCAAAGCTATAAGAACCAAGTGAGGTGTGCTGTAAGTACAGCAGCGAAAAGAAGTGCCTCATAACTGAAAATAACTTATGCTGTAACAAGATGTCATGTATCACATCTCTGAAGGCTACTAATAGTAATTGTGTCTGATACCTATTTCTTCCCTGAGAACATAAGAACACTAGCAGTGCCCTGCTCAATTGAATCCATGGCCCATCTAATCCAACGGTCTGTTCTTGCATTGGCCAACTGCTGCACAAGGAAACCTATTAGCTTCGGAGCAGACAACCCTTTCGTCATACTATCATCAAGGTTAATAGCTATTGTTCCCCGTGACTTCTATAAATTGGTCCAACGCTTTTTGAAGCCAGCCAAGCTGACAGCCAACACATCTCATTGTAGCAAATTCCAAAGTTTAATTAGGTGTTTTCTAGAAAGAAAACATTTTGTTTGTCCTAATTCTTTCAAGATTCAATTTCATTGAGTACCTTTGGTTCTAGTATTTTAGGAATGTGTTCTGTCCTTAGGATGGTAGACATTGAAGAGACTTGCGAGTATAATAACAAGGTTTATTCATCACACACAGGAAAACAGAACAGAACAGAAAACGAAACTGGCTCCGCCATTTTATACAAGGAGCCCTGGGTAACTGTAACCAATCATTGTACAAGTTTCTCCCGCGCTAAAAGCAAGCATGCCTGGGTCTCCAGACATCCAGTCTCCACAACAACCACGTGGCCACTAGCATCGCCTGGTTCCCGCCCTGCACTTGCTGTCTTAGCAACTCAGTACATTACACCCCTCCCCCCTGGGTTGAAAGCATAATGCACCCCATTAAGTTCTGCCTCCCATGGAGGCTCTCCAAAATCACTCCCACTAACCTTGGCCTCGGCCTGGGACCTCTTAGGATGTGGCAATGCTGCCATTGGGCAGGCATTGAAAAGAAGCAAGGTTGTTCTTTTGAGTTCGTGCCGCGCGCTCGGCTAGCAAGGTTTTTCATCTGAGCATGTTCTTAACGCTAGGCTAGCAAGTTGTTCCTTTGAGCATGTTCTGAATGCTAGGCTAGCGCAGACAGAACCCTCACGTATTCCTGTAGGAATTTCAGTGGCCTTCTGGTCCTTTCCGATCTCCTCGGAGCTGCAGCAGATGCCCGGTCTGCAAGCTTGCTCGCCGGGCTCGGCAGACCGGGGCTTGGGGACCCACGAATTGTGGTTGGGAGTGGGGCATGCAGGCTGACCGGTTGGCCCAGCTCTGCGTGCCAGTTTGGGGTGGAATTCCCCGGAAGGGTGGTATTCCCTTGAGGGGTGGTATTCCCCTGGTTAGCGTTCCGCTGTGGGGTGGAATTCCCCTGACCAGCGGCCCTCTGTGGGGTGGAATTCCCCTGATTGGCATAAGTAGCCATTTGGAAGTCCCTCTGTAGAATAGAGCTTCCCTGGTCCGCCTTAGCCTGCAGTTGGGAGCAATGTCCCTCAGGTGCAAAACCCGCCATAGGAGAGGCTTGGACAGCCGATTGCAAGTAATGTCCCAAGGACGGGGTTCCTGGGGCAGGGACCACCTCGCTGTCAACCCCTTCAGGTTGATCGTCTCGATCCGGATCGAGGGCCCCCTCTCCCCCGAGAGCAGAGCAAGGAGCGGAAGAGTGGCTCGGCAACCTCCCAATGAAGCTGATCAATGTGCTGGCGCAGCATGCGACCGTCTTCCAATGCCACTTCATAAGAAAGAGGGCCGGTGACCCTACAAACCACAGCTACAACCCACAAGTTACCAGGGCCGTAGTTTCGGGCCCAAACTGGATCGCCCAAGTTCAGCCGCCTCGGTGCCCGTGGTTGTGACACCTGCGATGCAACCCGGTCCAGGTGTAACCTATCCCGCTTAGTGATAAGCCGGCGACCCCATCGGAGCTCAGCGGGGCTCTTGCCCATAGCTGTGCATGGCAAAGGAGAAAGTCAGCCAACCGGTGATGCCAGTTACCGTGCGTGATCCACTTCAATGAATCTTTTGTTGTCCGCACCATTCGTTCCACCATTCGTTCCATTCGACGCAGGGTGGAGTGGCGCCGACGTAGCGTGGCGGATTAAGTTTGCCCGCAGGAAGGACTGGAACTCTGAGGAAGTAAATTGAGTTCCGTTGTCGGAGACAATTACGTCAGGGAGTCCGTGAGTGGCAAAAATGCCACGAAGAACCCTGATGGTGATAGTGGAAGTTGTAGCAGACACTGGAACTACTTCCAGCCACTTAGAGTGACTGTCCACGACGATAAGAAAGAGTTGCCCCTGAAAGGGGCCAGCGTAGTCGATATGAATCCTCGACCAAGGATCATGTGTTGTTTCCCACCTATGGATGGGAGCTTGGGGCATTTCTGGCCTGGACTGCTGACAAATGTGGCACCCTTGGACCTGGGCTTCGATCTCTTTATCGAGCCCAGGCCACCAAAGGTAGCTGCGCGCAAGCGCCTTCATGCGAACTATCCCCGGATGTTCCCCATGCAAGGAAATGAGGACTCTAGACCTCAACGAGGTTGGGATTACTACCCGACTGCCCCACAGTATACACCCCTTGAATGTGGATAGCTCCGACTTCCACTTCCAAAAACTCTGAAATTCTGTGCCCGGACACGTGTCCGGCCATCCTGATAACACCCAGTTCAACACGCATGTTAGCGTGTTGTCGGCAGCTGTCTCAGCGGCTACATCCCCTGCGTGGAGAGGGGACTCAGGGAAATCCTGAATAGACAGGATGTGGTTTGCCGGTGCAGGGTCAGGCTCTATGTTCCTTAAGGGCAATCTGCTGAGGCCGTCTGCATGGCCCATCTCTTTGCCCGGCTTGTGAATCAGGCAAAAATCATACGCAGAGAGAAATATTGACCATCTCAACATTCTAGGAGAGATTATGTGGGGTGTCTGCTTGTTCGTTGTGAACAACCCCAGAAGTGGCTTGTGGTCTGTGAAGACCATAAAACGGCGACCATACAAGAAATCATGGAACTTCTTGATGCCCGCTACAATTGCCAATGCTTCTCGAACTATCTGCGCGTAATTACGCTCCGCAGCCGACAGTTCTCGAATAATACGCTATAGGGGCCTGAGTCCCATCTGCTTTAAGGTGACTTAAAACAGCTCCGATCCCGTAAGGGAAAGCGTTGCACGCTATGCTAACAGGGAGTCGCTCATCAAAATGAGCCAGCATCGCATTTGAAGAAAGTAATGCTTTAACTGCAGCAAAACTCTTCTCGTGGACACGTGTCCATGACCATAGACCTTGTTTGTCCAGGAGCCGATGTAATGGCTCCGCCACGGCTGCCTTGTGAGAAAGGAAGGCATGATAGAATTTTAGCAGTCGCAAGAACGCTTGAAGTTCTGCTTTTGTTTTGGGACTGGGTGCCTGCTGAATCGCTTCCAGCTTGGACTGAGCAGGATGTATGCGAAATCCCAGAAACTCTGTGGACGTGACCCCAATTTTACACTTGTCCTTCCTGAGCTTCAGGCCCGCATTGCGAAACCGCAGCAAAACGGCCCTGAGTCTCTCAGCCAAATTTTCCACTGATTCCCCTGCGATGAGAACATCATCGAAGTAGGGGCATATGCCCGGAAGGTCTCTGAGCGTTCGCTCCATGACACTTTGAAAAATACCTGGTGCTACGTTAATCCCAAACTGTAGCCTTCACACTTTGAAAGCCCCCCGATGGGTCACTATCGTTTGTGCCTCTGCCGTGGCGTCGTCCACCGGCAGCTGTTGGTAGGCCTGGGCCAAATCAACCCCCTTGTAGAGATGCCAGAATATGGCTGACTACTGGCACGGGATAGGAGTGTTGCTGCAAAGCTTTATTCAGCGTGCATTTATAATCAGCGTAGATTCTGACCTCTCCGTTAGCCTTGAGTGGCGTAACGATGGGGGTTTCCCATGGACTACTGTCCATAGGCTCTAAGATGCCTTGCTGCAAAAGTTTGTCCAATTCCGCATTAATTTTATGTTTGAGAGCGAACGGCACCCGACAAGGCTTGATCCTAATCGGTGCGACAGAAGGATCTAACTTCAAGGCAATTGGGGGCCCCTTGTATTCCCCTAACTCTGTGGTGAACACGTCTGCGAATTCTTTGCAGACCTGGTCCAGGCTGGCCGTTTTTAGTCTGTTCAGCCCCGTTACCTGAATTCCCAGGGCCTCGAACCAATCAAGCCCGATTAGGCTTGTCCTGTTCCCAACGACCACAACGATGTTCAACATTCCCATGAATTTCCGGAATTGCACCCTTAGTGTGGCCTCCCCCTTAACTGTGACCGGGGAATTCTGAAAATCGGTCAATATTAAATTCAACGGCCTGAGTTTCACCCATTGGCCGCTTCTGCCACAAATCCTGTTAAGAGTGCTCTGGGAAATGATGGACAGGGCGGACCCCATGTCCAGTTCCATCCTCAATGGAACCCCTTGCAACATGACTTCGATTTGCAATTTTTTCTTTAAGGGCCTATGTCCCCCGGTTCTATGGACGCCGCGCCTGCTGGCACAGAACCCCACCCTGTTCTGGCTGGGGACCCCGGTACCTTTCCGAGGCAACTCTTTCTTGGAAATTTCTTTTCCGCGACCTAAACAAACGACAGCGATGTGGCCTTGTTTGCCACATGCTCGGCAAGTTGCCGTCCAGAACCGGCAGTCGGCTCGTTTGTGCCGTCCCCCACACCCCATGCACTTAGGGAAGGGATCTGCCTTCTCTAGAGGTCTAGGTAGTCCTTTTGCCGGGGTTTGTCACACCAGGTCAACTTCCTGGTCCGACTCGGCCTCTTCTTCTGGTTCGACGTCCTCGTGGTGGACGGTTTGTGATGGCTGAGGGTTCCTTGAGAGCTGCAAGGCCCTTACAGCTCCACCGGCTGCTTCTTCTGCTGTGACCTCTCGCAACGTGTCTTGGAATGAGACGGTCTCCTTCGCGAAGATCTTCTGCTGTAGATCTCTGCTCCTCAGTCCACAAACTAAACAGTCTCATAACCGTTCCTCTAGAGACACATTACTTCCATTTCTATCCTACTTTCCTAAAAGTTTCCCGACAGCCATAATTATTCACTTAAATCTTGTTATAAAATTACGGGAGCTCAGTATGCTATTTGGGAATTTTGGTGACATGATTAAGAAAATAAACGAAAGTAACTTGCCTCTTAGAGGCATCTCCTCCTCCTCAAACATTGGCTGCCTCACAGTTAAATTTTTGTGGTCATGAAGGAATCGAGACAGGCTTTATGTATGAACTTGGAGATGGAATTACACAGTCTAGGCATAGCTAGAAGCAGGAGGAAGAAACTCAAACTAATTCTGTCTGGATTTTGTTTAGTATAAATGAAACAAGTAGAAATTTGGGCAGGCATTTAAGATTTTGTTATTCTACTTTACTACAATAATTCTTCAAATCCCTACCATGCTTGTTTCTTGATATGGCCTACCTCAAATGCATTTGGAGGCAAGGAACATGCAGTCCATGGATTGCCCATCCTTAAAACAATTCCAAAACAGGGTTATTTTCATAACATGGTATTCCCTGACATCTGTATCTACAAACACTAAGTACTGTTTCAAAAGTGTGATTCCTATCATTGAAGGTCTCAAACAAAGACTAGCTTTAATTGGAGAGTTGTTGGGAATGTGGCCATTTCCACTTAATATAGAACAGATACACCATTTCCACAATTGTTAGAACTGCAATGGCAGATCAGGGATTAAGATCTATAGCCTTTGCCCAGTTCTTTGAAAGATGGAAGCAACATTAACATGTCAAAAACACTCCTGAAACAAGTACGTATTGCACCAAACCCAGTGGGAATCTGTCATGCTGAAAGTGGTAGGTAGACACAAAAAAGGGAATGGGTTCCTTTGTTCAGCTGCAGCATTTTTAAATCAAAGAAAGAAATGTGCAGTTCATAGCATTTGCCTCAAAGTATTCTTCTGAAAATGCACAGCCTCGTGAAGGAGTCCTGTCACGTTCTCCAGCTTTCTTTGGGGGAAGTAAGGAGGAACATAACTGAACTACAGCTGTTGAGGTCACAATCCCAAAGGCAAAAGAGATTGACAAATGAAAGACAACACTGTAGATCTTTCAAAGTAGTTTGGATAGAAATAAACTCCCTTTTCCTTTACTGAATCTTGAGTCACCTATCCTAAGAGAAAATGCTGCAATAAATACCAGAACAAAAAGAAAGATAGACATGACAAATTTTGTACATTTATATGGGGGGGGGGAAGTAATTCTGAAACCTGTTATGTTAATAATAGGAAATATTTGGAAAAGTCCAAACTCAAAACTACAAAAATTGTTCCCAGGTAAGAGCATTACCAATTGGATAATGCTGCTGAAGGAACTGTGAGTTCTTATTATTGATTTTTTTTTTTGCAAAACTAACCTATTTATTTAATTATGCCTATTACATTTAATAGATAATGTTCTAGACATTACACACTACTACAGTATATAAAAAAGTTATATTAGTTTGCATTAATAAAAGGAGACTGTTAACTAAATATATGCTGGAACATTTTTTAAATCAATATTTTATATTGTTTTTAAAGTAAAGAAAAGTAATAAAGTCCAGTTGGCCTGTCCAGAACATTCAATCTTCCACAGTCTATTGTTCAAAAGAAAACTTCCCTTTTCTTCTTCTTCTTTCCCTATTAATAAAACGGCTGCATTCATTTCTAAAATGGAAATATTTCAAAACCAGACCTAAAATTTATCCTTACTCCTAAAATATTGTGCCTCTTGCTTTGTAAGTTAAGATTGTTCATCTGTCAGTTGTTACTCTCTGAATGCCAGTTAGCTTAATGACAACATCACATGTATGCTCCTCAATAAAATGTAATATCAGGAAAAAAAACACTGCATAAAGATACAAAACAGGATCTGAATTATGAAAATATATGTTAGTCCTAAAGAACAGATTAGGCCCTAAAATGTAGATACTTGGATGAATTATTATTACATGGTACTAACAAGAGTTTGTAAAAGTCTATTAGGTGGGAAGGAGAGGAAAAAAGAAGAGGTAACTACAGAACCAGTATCTACTGTGCATTCAGATGGGAAGGGATAAAAATATTATCTACTAAATGTTTGCTGATTGGCAATTGTGGGTGGCTGACTGATCCTTACTGAGTAAGCAGGGGTTGCTGCAAAGAGTGGAAAAAAAAAATAAGGCGATTTCTAAAGCATAAAAGAAGTAGAAGAGCTAATAATATGTGTTTGGCAGAACAATTCAACAGGAGCAGGAAAAGTGAGTTACTGAAATAGTATTGTATTGAGAGGAATAGTATACTCAGCTATAAAAGATGAAAAGGACAGGTGATCCCAATGGGGAGATTACTAATATATATGTTTTTTTTCTACTGCTGGTGCCTTAGGAAAGATGATGAAAATATATGGACACGACTCTTCAATCAAAGCTTACAATGCTTGTGGCATGTTCGTATTCCTATCTAAAAACAACCTAGAACCGTGGTGGCGAACCTATGGCACGGGTGCCAGAGGTGGCACTCAGAGCCCTCTCTGTGGGCACTCGCGCCATCGCCCCAGTCCTAGGCCTTCAGCTGGGTTTTATAAAACCTTTTCGCTTTAGGCCTCCGCCGCCGTGTGCAAAAAAAAAAGTTTCAATCAGTGAATTTCAACTTCTCGCGGGGAAAAAAAAGATCTTGCAAAGTTGGAATTGATTGATTGAACTTTTTAATCCCACCCAGTCTGCCGTTACCACCGCAGTCACGCCCACCCAATGGGCCACACTCAGCCAATAGGCCACACCCACCCGGCACTCGACGATGCATAAGTGGGTTTTGGGTTGCAGTTTGGGCACTCGGTCTCTAAAAGGTTCGCCATCACTGACCTAGAATATATTTGCAGCAAATGCATGCTTTTATGATGCTTGGGGAAAAAAAGAGTCAGAATGTTGGAACAACGTGGTCACAGTTTAGTTAATAAGAAAGAATGGAGATTTATGAGATAAAAGCAGGGAGGCATCAGGACAGGACCTGACAAGGAAGCAAGAGTATATAAGGAAGAGAAATTAAGAAAAAAGCCTAGTGGATATCACCAAAAATCAGAGTTGAAAAAGATATACTATGCTACTTGTACTCAAAAAATTCCTCCCAGAAGAAACAAGTCCTGAGCTTTCAGGGAGGAATAAAAAGTCCTATTAAATAGAACCTTCAATTTTTGAGGAAGAAAAGGCATATAACTGCATCCTACAAAAAGATAGAATCGTGCTACAGTAGTTGGTGACTTACTGCTATGAGGACCCAAATCAAATACGTGCCTAATCAGCATCACCAGCTTCTGAATTGTAATACGTGCCTGGATCAGGAATGCTGTAGGACTCCTAAGATTTATCAAGTCCATTTACAATGATCCATTCCTATTAAAAATAATGGGATAAACGATAATGCAAAGAATGTCTACAACTATTTCAGCATATACCTCAAAGAATTTGAAAGCAAGCTTAAGAACCTGGAATCTTCTTATCTAAAGAGGAAAACAAGAATGTTGCAGACAAATACCTGCGTGCAAAAAAGGTATTGATGGGGGAGATTTGATTTCTGGGACCACAGTCTGGGTTGTCTGGATGATGGATTGCTAGTGTGAGATGGGTTGCACCTCACAAGAAGTCAGAGGCCTTCAGGGTTGGGAGAGCAAAAAGCCAAGTTGACAGATGTGGCCATTTAATCAAAGCCCCATTCCTTTGTATGTGCATCAGTTTTGCTAGCATGTATAAGAGAACAGGGCTTCAATCAATGGTTAAGCCATTGGCTCCCCCATTAGAATCTCTGCCATTTTTAAAAATAAAGTCTTGGTATAAGCTAGGATTGTCTAACCTTGGCAACTTTTAAGACCTGTGGACTTTAACTCCCAGAATTCCCCAACCAGCATAAAATCCACAAGTCTTAAAATGACCAATGTTGGACATCCCTGGTTTAAGGTATGTTTTTCCTTTCCTTTCCTTTTTTTTCTTTTTCCTTTTAAATATTTGTAATATAGTAGAGACTGTTACAAAGCTCCAAAATTCATATTTCTTTTTTCCTTTTATTATTATGAAAACAACTAATTACTGTTATATTGAATATCAATTGTAGGCTGGTAATAACTATCTGTCCATATTTAGACATTATCTTTAAAATGTGAAAAATAAATATACATTTGGTATTAAAAGCTGAAAAATATATTCTATAGTAAACCTTAGCATATGCAAACAGTGCATGTATACTCCTATGAATAATAGAACATAGAACACAATCATTGTACTACGGTAGGCTAATGCTTCTGAAAACCAGATACTGGAAACCAGATACTGACTGAATACTTTCCTGTGTGTACTTATTAATTCTGCCCATTCTTCTATAGAAAAAGAGGAGACATAATTAAAGGGGGCTATTGTTTACGTGTATCCTGCTCTACTATTTAGTTAAAAATATCAATCCCAGCACAAAAAAGCTGAAGCCATCTGGTTTTCTGAATGAATTTGTCTTGTCTTGTTTTTAAAACTTTTTTTTACTATTTATAGGGAACTGAGAAAAGGTGAACCCTGAGATTCTACTGATTAACAAAGAATTTAAATGGAATCAGTTTTACACCATACCAAAAAGCACATGAAGCTTTTCATTTGTTCCAAGTCTTTATAAGACCTACAACTCATTCTTATGCCTGGTTATTTGGAAATAAGTTCTACTAATTTCTTGTTCCTTAATATGCCAGTATGCACACTTCACTGTCATTATGTCCCTGGTAAAGAATGGAAGACATACTTCCAAGTTCATATTCAGTTGTGATCCTATATGTACACTTACTTTAGAATAGGTCCCACAGATTACTAGACACATCTCTTTCATTATCAAAAACTATATTATACTCTTTTTCTGACCTACCCTACCCTATCCCACCCCAATGCACTGCACTCCATTCACATTTTCCCCATTGTTTAGTGGCCAGATTTTAGGTAAATCTGCTTTGCAACAATTTGCAGTTGATGGTTGAGGTCCTATTCTATGAAAGTGGATAAATCTTCTATCTCAGTGGTGGCGAACCTATGCCAGAGGCGGCACTCAGAGCCCTCTCTGTGGGCACGTGCGCCGTCGCCCCAGTCCTAGGCCTTCAAGCTGCCGTGTGCAAAAAAAAAAAGGTTCAATCAGTCAATTTCAACTTCTCGCGGGGAAAAAAAAAAGATATTGCAAAGTTGGAATTGATTGATTGAACTTTTTAGTCCCACCCAGTCTGCCGTTACCACCGCAGCCACGCCCACCCAATGGGCCACACCCATCCAATGGGCCGCACCCACCTGGCACTCGACAATGCATAAGTGGGCTTTGGGTTGCAGTTTGGGCACTCAGTCTTTAAAAGGTTCGCCATCACTGTTCTATCTGACAGTCTTTTTGCTATTTAAAATCCATCTTTCCCCTTAAGCTTCTCTTTTCCAGTAAACACACTCAGTTATTTCAAATATTCTTCATAGGCCTCTTCTCTGTTTTCAAACCCTTGGACAGGGAACAACAGGAGAGAAGTTACAACTTTTTTAGGTGGGATATCCTTTCCTTGGAGGTGCAACCGGAGTTGTTCACCAATGCAGAAAATTCCAGCAACTGCAATTACAAGGGAGACTTTTCATTAGGACTTCCCTTTCTGCAGGGCTTCCTGCTGCTGGATATAGGAGGAGGCTAATTTAAATTGTAAATAAATTTAACACCATATAAATGTCTCTGCTTGCATTTTTTTTTAAATAATCATCTAATTTGAATATAAGTTGCCTGAGTGAAAATTAGTACCCACAAGAACAAATTAAATATGGAATAAACTCTGATCCTAACTACCTTGGGGGGGGAGAGCAACGGGGAATTGAATTCAATAACTATCAAATGTTAGATTGCTTAATGAGATAAGGAGCATGAATGTTATGTCTACATTAGCTGTGTTTGACAGGGAAGGTAGAATAAATAATTGACAATAAAAAACCACAAAAGACCAAATCAAATAAATTTGTAAGTCTTGGTAAAACGTTTACACTAAATGGGAAAATGGGGATAGAAAATATGGAAAGGATACATTTTATATTGCGTCACTGAAAACACAGATCTGAAGGGAAAGAAAGAGGCCTAGGGAAGAGGATCCAGCATTACCAACATCCGTCCCTCCCAGCAATTAAAGCCAATCTTAATCTATAAATGCCAAGCGGCTCAAGCTTTCTGCTTTAGAAAAGGAAGGTGATTGTACAAATGTCAAGGAGTTAAATAGGCTTTCAAACCACCAAGAATTAGAAGAAACCAATTTCAATCCATAGACCAGGACCTGAGAAACCACAACACTAGAATATCTAGCACTGTCTGATGTTATTATCATTAATAATATATAAGAAATTTCATTATTAAATTAATGTTCCCCAATTATTACTTGAGGTTATATAATAAAATCTGTGGCTTGGTAAACCCCTAAGTGATTTATTCAGTTTTGGCTCAGCACGTTAAGTTAAGTGAAACCTGCCACAATGGTTTGTAAAAATGTTGTAGCTTAGCATAATGTGGGAACAAGGCCAAAAATCAGTTATGTTCAACAAATTATAACTAAAACAAACCATGGTTTAACATGGTATGTGAATCCACATTTTATTACTTATTAGTCTTTTAGATTCTCCCTATATTGTAATTTGAACCAAAAGAAATTAAGTTTTCATATATTTAATTAGAAGAGAAAATAGTATTCATGTCAAACAATCTTACATATGGAATTGATTTATTCTCAAGGAGTCAAACTTGATTTCATTGAGGGCCGCATCAGCATTGTGTTGCCCTCAGGGGGCAGGTGGGCGTGGCTGGGTGGGCGTGGCTGACTGGGTAGGCATGACCTGATAGAAATCATTCACATTGGGGGGCACCTATGGGGACTGGGAAGAGCTGTGGGGGAGATCCAGGGGTCTCCAGTGGAGGGGGATGGGACTGGTCCATCAGAAGAGCTTTGCTGTCCCTCTCGGGCTGTGTGGGGGATCCTCGGACAGCAGCTCAGGCTGCTCGGGGCTCTGGGTGGTGGGGATTGGCGTTCAGCCCGGCCCTTGAGCTCCCATGGTGCTGGGACCCCACAACCTATCCCAGCACTGCTTCCCAGGAGTGCCTGCCCATGAGTGGGGCAGCTCCGGAGCTGGGCTCAGGTGGAGGGTGGAGGGGAGTCCCAGCTGCCTCTTGGGGATGGGGGGGCTCCCCACCATTCTCATTTGCCTGGACTGTCAGCATTGTGGTGGCAGGCAGGAGGCTTGTCCCATGTATGTGACAGAGCTGGAGGGCAAAGTTGGACGGCCAGGGACTGCAGTGGTGGTGATGGCAACCGGCTGGGATGTCTTGCCTCAGCCCCACCATACGTCTTTGCTTGCCTACACCTGCCATGGCTAGGATGGGGCGAGCGGCCAGCCAGCACATACAGCAGGCCGGATCGCGTGCCTTCCCCTACCCTGTACCTCTGCCTGCCACTTAGAGAGATGGCCCAATGGCTGCAGTGCTTGGACCTAACTCTGCTTCGTGGGCTGTGAGATCCCGGGGTATGCCAGCTGATGGGCAGCTGAGGGCCAGTGGGCAGCAGCTGCTCCCAGGCACCACCAGCCCTTGCACGCTTGTCGCCTCCTGTGCATGTGCCTGGGGGGGGTGCCCAGCTGGGCTGGGCTGGGCTGGGCTGGGGCTGGGGCCAGTCCCTTGCCATCTCCGGGGTGGCCCCACAGGCCACATACAAATGTCTAATCTATTCTATTCCTTGACAACAACCTCATAGACATCCCTATAATTCAGTATATTATATTTAATTCTACATTAGAATTTCCATACAATTCTCAAAATTTAAAATTCTTTAGGAGAAACTTATATTAGAGATTATCATTAGCTCTCTTTGAAAATTAAGCTTCTGAAGTCAATGAAGATCCAAGCTATGCCCCAGCTCCTCCACCCTCGATCACTTTATTTTGACAGGGAGGTCTGCAGGGGAAAAATAATGATATTCGTTTTTTATATTTGCTGTCATTTATGCATTCAGAAAATGCATGTTCCCTGAAATGATATGTTTTGAACACCTGACAAGGATATACTGTATTGTTGTTTTGAATGGCTGCCCAATTTCACAGAAGAATTGGTTGCTCTTAATGCATCTGCTGTGGCTGGGTAATGGGCAAAACCTCAGATAGGGAAGGAATGATATCAGGAGAGCAACCCTTAAGTAAGCAGTTGCAGATAAACATTAACAGCAGCAGCAACAAGGAAAATATTTAAGCTGGCTCCCATGCTTCTGCCCTGCCCTGCCGCTGTCACCTATTACTCCCAACGCCCCATCTATCTTTCCTCAAAATCTCTGCCCTTTTGGCCTCCTTGCACTCTCCCACTACCATCTATCCCTGATGCCCCACCTGACCCGTCGCCATCTTCTTCCTCTTGTTGCTGACAAGGGATGCCTGGCCAAGGCAGCTGCTAGCCCAGTGGGGGGGGGGAGAGAGACGGGTGGGTGGAGTTGAAGCATACACTACAGCTATGACTTTGAAGCCCATTCATAGCTATTGTTTGTTCAATGACACTCTAATTCTAAACAAATGGTCACTAAGCGAGAATTACCTATAACAGAATTTCTTAATACTTAAGAATGCAATAATTTTTAACTATGTGTAGGAACTCACTCCTTTGAGAAGTATAGCTGCTATGGACACTGTTCTATTTATCCCAAGGGAAAGGAAAATTACCTGACTTTTTCACATCCCCCAAAGAAGATTAAACAGAACAAGCTCATCTGTACCTTTAACTATATCCTTTACTTAGTGACTCTAAGACAGGCACGTCAAACTCGCAATGTCACGTGACGTCGCACGATGTATCGTGACTTTTCCCCCATTGCTGGCAATGGGGTGGGCGCGGTTTCAGCATGACGCATCCGGCCCATGGGCCGGCAGTTTGACATGCTGCTCTAAGAAGTCCTCCCATTTTAAGATAAATTGTTTTAAGGGTAAATTATTTAGGGGAAAAAATGTCTTCATTTTAGTAAATGTGGCATACTGATAATGATCTGTATGGATTGCTACAGATAAATCTATAATTCAAAAATATAAACAGCATCATACTAAGGTACTGAACAGTGGTGGGATTCAAATATGTGAACAACCAGTTCTCTGTGTGGATACCGCTTCCGGAAGTCCATTCTGGGCCTGGGCAACAAAAAATAAGCTACCGGTTCTTCCAAAGTGGTGCGAACCGGCTGAATCTCACCACTGGTAGTGAGGCTACAGTATATGTCAGCTTGAAGTGAATACTCTACAATGATTAATGTGTATCAGATACAGTACAGTAGGGTATGAAGTTGCAGGATTAGGAGTAGAATGATTCAAGTCCAGCATTGGGCACAGAAACTCACGAGGTGATATTGAACCTATCTACCTTGTGAGGAACAATGGCATATAAATCTAAAAATAAATAAATGTAAATAAATATAAAATAATGAATACATAGGCACTCTACTAAATCCAGGAAACTTGTCATGTCACAGTAGCACTGCATTCTCAAATTTCTTAAATTACATAATCCAATAGGACCTAGGGAATTACTTACAAACTGGATCAAACTATCCTAGGTAATCACCATTATCATTTTTACATACTATAATACTAAGCAAGCATGAGCTTTATTGTCAATGTATATCTTGATTTGCCTATTGTGTTCTTCAAAACCCCGAAGAACTCATTCACAGAGTTGGACATTTCTCATTATTTTCTTTATCGTACTGCCCTATCTACGATGAAATCAGAGGAAAAACAGATCGTGAACAAGTGAACATTTAAGATCTCAGTTGTACCAATGGTTCCATATAGTTCTCTTGTAGGTTCCCTCCCCATTGAATGATGATGATGGTGATGATTCTTTTTATTTCTCCATTCACAGAGCCTATACCAGTGGTGGTGAACCTATGGCACGCGTGCCAGAGGCAGCACTCAGAGCCCTCTCTGTGGGCATGCGAGCCGTCGTCCCAGCCCCGCCTCCCCCGTGGCCCCCTCCTCACCAGCAGCCCCCCTGGAGGAGAGTTGCCCCCAGGCGCGGCCCACACAGAGCAGCGCAGCCAAGCACATGGCAGCCGGGCAGCAGGGACAAGACTCCGCCCTCGTGCCCTGTCGCATGGAGATGATGCTGCAGGGTGCGGGTGGAGGGTGTGGCCACCATGGCACTGCAGGGCCACTTGGTGATCTGCGGCGGGCCGTGGAGGCGGTGGGTGGCCCTGCGAGGTGGGGGGGCAGGGGCAGATGGGCCGGGGGTGAAGCGGGCAGGGGAGGGGGTGGGCGGGAGTGGGCCAGGGGACGGGGCGGTTTTTGGTCACTTGGCCTCTAAAAGGTTCACCATCTGTGCCCTATACCCCTTTCACCGAGGTTTAACTAAAGCTTATATCCTAATGGTCAAATTCAAAAGTTCTCTTCCTGACCACTTTATTTTTTTAGCACTCAAAAACTGTATTACTTTTCTTTCCTAAACATTTTTCAACAATATTCACATGAAGGATTGGGCATTCCCCTATTTTAACTTTTAGTTGCTATTCAAAAAACAAAACAAAATGTGTTTTTAGGAATTTAATCAGATAAAGATGATTCTTACTTTGGCAATGCTACCCAAATTATATTTTAGGTTGTTTTAAATAACTACAATAATAAAAGAATATAAAAGTGCCAGTACATAATATAAAAGCAAGACATACTTCTTGGAAAAAGTTAAAAATAAATCATTTTTCCCAAGGCAGTTTCACAACTACAAAGGCTATTTCAGTCTTTTGTACTAAACTTGCAGACTATCAAGAATTGTTCATAAACAGAACAATAATTTATTTCCCTTGATCTTGAACTTGAGGCAAAAAAAGTTTTAAGTTTCTCAAAGAGACTATCAGGAACTAATAATTAGAAGGTTGAAAATAGCAACGCATTTATATATTTTGACTTATAATTAGATGCTAATCCTGAAATGTCTACTAGAAGTAAATCTTGTTCAATGCAATGAAAATACTTTGAAGAAACTTGGATAATAAGCAAATGTAGTTAGACTCAATAGTCTCAACGGTTGTAAATTTATAAATATTGAGGACAATGCTGGAAAATGAAATATTCCAGAACACAGTTGAGCCCATTTAGTTTTACTGTTGTCTTTATGTCTGATTTCTTCCAATAACTAGAACTTTGCTGCAATTAATTGAATATGTATCATTCGGAATCAATTTCCCGCTACTTTCCAATGTTTTCTTGTTCCGTCAGGTCATAATGCTATCTCAATGTTGAAATATCAAACTGAACTATTCTTTCTGTAAAACCCATATAAAGATTCAAGAGCTTTCTTAGGACTGACATAACCTATGCTCCATGATACTATAGGTCAAGACTTAAGAATTTCATCTCTTTCACAGAATCTTACAAAACCTTCAGGTTTTGTAGTTTTCAGGTACCCTGTCTCTATGTCTTTTTGTGACCATGCCCTTTAAATCTGACCTACTAAGAACTTTTAATCTGGGAGAATTTGTAGCTTTTCCTAGCTTTGTCTAGTTCTCAAAAAGGCTTACATTTAAATTAAAGTTTATTATTTAGAATACATGTGAACATTGTGTGGCACTGAACCTCTCATGAAGCTATCATCAATAATACAATATACGGTAGGCTTCCGGTTTTGACGTCGCGGCGAAGCAGACGCAGGAAGATGGGGCTCCATCTTTCACATTTGGTTTCAGCCTGCTGGGGGATCCTGGAAAGGGTAAAAAGTCGCCCTGTAGAGGCGGCAAGCAAGGAGGGGACTCTCATTGATCGTGGGGGGGCAGCAGTCCTCCCATTTTATTCGAGGAAGCCCTCCAAACCGGCAGGGGAAAGACTGGCTGCATTTGTGTAGCCAATCCGAAGCTGCTGACAACAGAAATCAACAAGCACTACCAAGCAACTTTACAGCAACTTAGATGAAACTGGGTGAGACCTGATCCTTTCTTTATGATTTTAAGACCTCTTCCTGAAAATCTGCCCAAAGCACTCCCCCCGATGAAAGAGGGAAAGGGAATGTCCGCCCCATTCTCTCAGAAAAGAAAAGCGGCGAATTAATTACTTGGGGGAAATGGCAAAACCTATAAGACTTATTTGAAATTAATATATACATACAGCTTGAAAATTTGGGGACTAAAAGTGTTTTTAAGACCTTCTTTTAAAAAAAAAAAGACTTGAAAAGTTTATAATATACGTTTTGGATCTAAAAACTGGAAAGCGGCATTGATGACATCTAGTGGTGAATTACGGCACTACAACTTATTTATGCCTAAAAGAAACCTGGCTTGAAGTCCAGAACTAGATAAGACTTTGGCTGGCCTTGGAAGCCTTTACTGTTGAGAATTGCAGTTGAGAAAAAAGGAACAGGCTTGGGGGCTGCTTATCTGTGTGGCAGAGATGATAACAAATATTCTAAATTTGGCCTGTCTGAATTTTGAACATAAATACTGACTTTCAGAACTGTATTGTGGATTTATTTTCTTGTAGAAAAAACATATGGAACACTTTGGATTATAAATCTTGATTGTTAAACAACCTTCAATGGTTCTTTTTTCTCCCTGGACAGAAAGGATATATTTCTTACTGGACAGAAAAATTTGAATTTTACTTATATCTGCTTAGGGGAGATTCAGGAACGGACAGTTGGTTGGATAAATTCATAAAGGCTACTTACAAAAAAAATAAAACGGATGTTTCATACTCAGCTTTAAATAGTAAAACATCATCTTTAACATTTGTTCCCAGTAGCCTTAACTTGCCATATCACCAAGAAAATACTGATGAAACACAGAAAGAAATTATCTCCATGTTGAAATTAATACAAAAAACAATTACTTTAGCTTGTGAGCAGGTTAAAAATAACACAAAGGAGATAAAAGAACAATTTTCTAATTTAAATCTACAAACTCAGAAAACAACTAAAGAGAAGGAACCAGCAACCCAGAAAATAGAAGGAAAACTAGAGAATGCTGACACAAACATTGACGATCTAAAGGAAGAAACTAATGACCAGACTCAGATAAATGAAAACTCAGAAGACACAATGATAATATTGGAAACAGAAAAGACATTTTATAAACCAAGGTTTCAGAACATACTGGATGACAAGGAAGGAGAGCTGATGGAATAGAAGATAAAGTTGTTAACAGAACTGTGGGAAACTGAAGAACGAGGGAGGCGGTTTAATGAATATCAACGGGCTAGCTCTTCCAAAAACACTTTAACCAAATTGTTTGTCTTGTTTCAAATAATATATACAAAAATAGAGGAAGAATTATTTGATGATCCAAATGCACTGACTTGGAAAGTTAGTTGGCAAAGAAAGAAAGCTAGAGTAAGATTGAAGGAAACAGAAGCTTTGACTTATTAGAGGGGATGCCATATTATTAATTAGAGGTTTGAATATGATTAAGAATAGATTGTTAGAAATAGAAGTATTATTATAACTAGATAGTTAGGATTTGTAATCAGAATATTGTATCTTGGTATGGAAAGGGAAATAAGAATATATTAAGAACTTTGAATAAGGGATGCTTTTGTTTGCCCAAATACAACTTGTTTCGAAATTATAAATGATTGGGATACTTTGAACATGGACGGGAAATTAAAATTGAAAAAAGCAAAAATAGGATATGGATTAAATAACTGAAAATTGAGTGCAAATGCAATTAAGATATGCTTTGGCTAGAAAAGATATTTTAAACTATATTATTGATATTGTTAGAAAAATGTAACAAATGTTGATATGCAATTGTAGGTTTACTAACAATAATAAGAATTGTATTTGCTTAGTGCGGTAAAATGGTTATTACCAGAAGAAGAGAGGATGTACTGGCGGGTGTAATATTGGGCTTAGTTGGAAGAAGCTTATATGTACCATAGAATCACTAATGGACTTAGTCATCACATTGTCTATTGAGCACTTGTTTGTGAAAATAGAAAATTAATAAAACATTTCTAAAAAAAATAATACAATATACTGTAGAAGCCACAAATTAGCCTCTCAAATAGCCTTAAACATAATAATAATAATAATAATAATAATAATAATAATAATAATAATAATAATAATAATAATAATAATAATAATAATAATAATAATAATAATAATAATAATAATAATAATAATAATAATGTTGGAAAGTACCTTGGAGGTCATCTAGTTCAACCCCCTGCTCAGGCAGGAAACCCTATACCATTTCAGACAAATGGCTGTCCAATCTCTTCTTAAAGACTTCCAGTGTTGGAGCATTCACAGCTTCTAGAGGCAGGTTGTTCCACTGATTAATTGTTCTAACTGTCAGGAAGTTTCTCCTTAGTTCCAGGTTACTTCTCTCTTTGGTTAGTTTCCATCCGTTGCTTCTTGTCCTGCCTTCAGGCGCTTTGGAGAATAGCTTGACTCCCTCTTCTTTGTGGCAGCCCCTGAGATATTGGAACACTGCTATCATGTCCCCCCTCATCCTTCTCTTCATTAAACTAGACATACCCAATTCCAGCAACCGTTCCTTGTAGGTTTTAGCCTCCAGTCCCCTAATTATTGATTAGCTAAATTATCCAAACTATGCAACATGCCACAAGTATGGAATCCCATTCCAGCGGCTCTGCATTGTCACAGGAGAACACTGTGGACAAGGCCGCTACCTGTCTGCGTATAGTGTTGGGTTGCAGGCCCCTGTTAACACCCTCCAACAGATAATCTAGGATCCGAGGGATAGTTACTGCTGATAGCGACAATTGACGTGTTTCGCACCAATTGCAGAAATTCCGCCATGTGGAGTCATAGATGCGATTGGTTGCCGGTCGCCTAGAGGCTTGGATCATAGAGATCACCTCAGATGAAAAGGAGTCTTGACTCAAGAGGCGGCGTTCAAGTGCCAAATGGCTAACTGGAGCCACTGAGGCTCTGGGTGCTGAATGACTCCCTGGATGAGCCTGATCCGATCCGGCGGAATCCTCCACGGCGGGACCACTGACAAGCTCACAAGATCGGCGAACCACGGCCGTCTCGGCCAGTACGGGGCTATGAATAATACCACGGCCCGTTCTTGCAGCAGCTTCCTGATGGCCGCCGGAATCAGAGGGAGAGGCGGGAAGGCATACAGTAGGCCCTGGGGCCATTTGCAGTGAAGGGCGTCTGACCGCTCCGCTCCCAGAGACGGGAACCGGGAAAAGAACCTCGGGAGTTGTGCGTTTGACGGTGAGGCGAACAGATCCAGGATCGGTCGGCCAAACCTCCCGGATATTTCCTCGAATAGGTTTGGATGTAGGCCCCACTCTGAGTGGTCTACTGTGGTCCGGCTGAGATAGTCCGCCTGCCGGTTTGCCTCTTCCGATATGTGTTCGGCTCTCAGGGAGAGGAGATTGTTCTCTGCCCATGATCCCAATAGTTGAGCCTCCGCCATAAGGGACCGGGATCGAGTACCGCCTTGACGGTTTACATCGGCTTTTGCCGCCACATTGTCCGTGAGGACCAGCACGTGTTGTCTCGCAATCTCTTTGTGGAAATGGCGTAGGGTCTGATGAATGGCTCTGAGTTCCAGCCAGTTGATGTTGTGCTTCAGATCTGACCGGGACCACCGGCCCTGAGCCAACTGGGACTGGTAATGTGCTCCCCAGCCAAACAGACTGGCGTCTGTAGTCAGAGTTAGCCTCTCTGGATCCTTGAACAGTGATCCTTTGGCCAACGCTGGGGAGGTCCACCACAGGGATCGGCACCCGTACCCTTTGGTTGGAAGAGCTTGTGCCCAGTCGTTGGAATGGGAGCAGGAACCATTGAAGGTTTCTGGAATGTAGTCTGGCCCAGGGCACTATTGCTATGCATGATATCATCTCTCCCAGCAGCTGGGAAAGGATAGCAAGTGCTACTACATGCTCCCTGCAGACCTTGAGGACCATGGCACGAATGCTGTCCTGGCGTTCCCGAGACAGGTAGACCTGGCAGAGGCCTGAGTCTATGACCGCGCCCAAGTGCAGAATGCGGGTTGTGGGAATCATCTGGCTCTTTAGAAAATTGATCGAGAACCTGTGGTCCTGCAGAGTCTTTATGGTGAGAGCCAAGTCCGCCTGGGCTGACCAGACCGAGGACGACTGAATGAGAATGTCATCCAGGTAGCATTGTAGGCGCCCTGGCACCAACCTGAGATGTGCTGCGAACACCGCTAGGATCTTGGTGAAAACCCTGGGGGCCGATGATAGGCCGAATGGTAGTGCTCTGTATTGGTAATGGCTTTTGCTGTAGCAAAAGCGGAGAAATTGCCTGTGATTTGTATGAATCGGTATGTGCAGATATGCCTCCGTCAAATCTATAGACATCATGAGGTCTCCTCGCCTGACACAGGCCAGGATAGACTGGAGCGTCTGCATTTTGAACTTCCGGTTTGATAGATGGGAGTTCAGGCCTTTGAGGTCGAGGATCGCCCTCCATCCCCCTGAGGGTTTTGGAACCACAAACAGGATGGAGTAAAAACCTTTTCCTAACTGATCCTCTGGCACCTTCTCTATGGCTTTTATGTTTAACAGGTGCTCGAATGGCCTCTGTCATAAGGCCCTTTTTTACAGGGTTCCTGGGAGGGGGACATGACAGGAAACATCGAGGGGGCCAGGTCACGAACTCCAGAGACAATCCCTCTCTGATGGTGCTTAACACCCAAGAGTCCGTAGTCGTGGTCTCCCATTGATGGAAAAAGCAAGTTAGCCTGCCACCTATGGGAGAGGCCCTCCCTGAGTCACTTCGATTTGCGGAAGGGACGGCCGCCCCTGCCCCGAAAGTACCGCTGGCCCTGAACCTGACGTCTGGATCTGTCTCTATATCCGGACCAGTCGAATGCACGGTCCGGTCCCGCAGGAAAGGGCCAGGGGAACTGGCCTGAGGAGGACTCCAGAGCGGAGCGAAAGGGCTGTCTTCGGGCATACGGGACGAAGCGACGGGCCGACCTCCTAGAGAGGTGCGAAATGACCCTGCGTTTCTCCCTGTTTTCCACCAGATAGGGAGTCAGGGCTTCACCAAAGAGACGGCCACTACGGTACGGGGCCGCTGCCACACATTTGTGTTTTGTGTCGGCCCTCCAATTCTTAAGCCATAGCAGCCTCCGTGCAGCGATGTTGGAAGATATCGCAGGGGCCGAGAAGCGTGCAGCGTGCAGAGACACATCGGCCATATACTCCGAGGCCGCTAGCAACTTAGTTAAGTCCTGATGGACTCTTACCTCCTCAGGGGAAATTCTGGCCTGGAGTTGATGAAGCCAGGTGAGCGAGATCCGTGCAAAGAAGGAAGTTGAGGTGGATGCTCGTATTGCCCACGCCGAGGCCTGATGAGCCCTGCGGAGCGAAGCCTCCGACTTTTTATCCTCGGCCTTCAAAACCTCCGCCATGTCGCCAGGAACCTTAGTGTCTGAAAACAGGGGGGTTAGGGAGTCGTCCACCTCAGGGATCTCCAGCGCTTCATTTAGAACCTGCGCCGTATCCATCAATTTACGATCGGTTCCCCCTACGGGGGGAAATGATCCTGGAGATTCCCATTGACCCTGAATGTTTTTCAAAAACATGGGAGGGCAAGGGATCTGCTTATGTGTAAAGACCGGCTCAGAGAACAGTGGGCTAGTGACCCGATCTGGAACCTGTTCAGGAACCTGAGGTTGCTCTGGATCAAACTTGCTGGTTGCACAGGCCTTGCGGAGCAGGGTCGGGAATAAAGCAGAGTTAAATAGGCCTACCAGGGGAGGAGGTTCTTAAGTAGGCTCCTCATCCCCCGACCACTCTCCCTCCGTGTGTCCAAACTCCGGGAATTCTGAGGCCTCGCTGCCAAGTGAGCGAGAGGGGGAAACAGAGCCCTCTCCCTGTTCTGTGGTATAGTGTGAAGCACTAGGTCTGGCAAAGTCTGGCGATGGGAAAGAGGCCCTAGGAGTGAAGGCCCTCTGTGGACGCACCGTGGATACCATAGCTTGGGCGACGGCTTGCGAGACCATGGCCTGTAGATGAGCTGAGAATGCTGGCTCATCGAGAGTGCGAAAACCCGCTGCAGTGGGAGTAAACGTGGCTGCTGGAGCCTGTAACTGACTCTCAAGAGGCGGTCCCTCAGGGGACCTAAGTCCTGCTGCAGTTGGGGTAAATGTGGCCTCAGGTAATTGCAATTGCTGAGCCCCTGGTGCCTCTTCAAAAAGGGAGAGGTGCTCCCGGTCATGGCCAGTTGAGAACCCCTGGTCTGGGTCCCGCTCTGGGGACCATGCCGTCGGGGTGGGCTCAGGGCCTGGGCCGCATGGTAGTGCCACTATAGCGGTAGTCGGAGGGATGATCCTCTCCTCCGCAGCCAGTTTCTGTGCATGGGAGAACTGTCTCTCCAAGGCACGGTGCCGGCGGCCGGCCTGCTTGTCTGCCGCTTTGGAGGCCCGTTTACCTACGCCGGCCTTAGTCTTGGCCTTAATTTTTTTAGCTGCCTCTTGACTAGAGGACTTCTGCTGGGTTTGTCCACCAGAGGCGGAAGCCTGTGGCGCAGTGTTATCTGCCATGTAACGCGAGAGTTTTCAGTGGGGTGCTGAAGCGTCTCGGTCTGCAGGAGATGCGGCTGTTAACCACCGAGGTGGGACTGGCCTGCACGTGGATCTGTGATGGTCCGGCCCACCGGCAAGCTCGGAGTCACACTTAGCGACGGTCGTCGCACGTCACTAGAGGTGCTGCACAGGTGCGAGAGACCTCCCTGCAAGGTCAAGATTGCGTTTAGTGATGGAATCACACGTGTCTCACTTAGTGACGCAGGGTATTTTGAGAGCGTGTCACTAGATGCAGACAATGGCAACAGGCTGAAACTGGCAAGGCCCAATTGTTGCTAGAAAGGCAATAGCCTAGGTATAGCCCAGTTAGGTCTGAGGAAGGCCAATAATGAAATGAAAAATACAGGGCACCACTGTATTTGAGCTGCAATTTGAGGCCAGGCAGAGCCCTGGTGGCCAGCAGCAGTTAGCTTGAGGTGGCAACTAATGTCAAGCTGTTCTAAAATTCCTTGACTGCTCCCTCTGGAGCTCAGTGCCTGATTGTTTGTTTGTGTTCAAATTGGCAGCTGCCAATAATTCAGAGCAGATAAATCCTTATCTGGTAAGACCCCCACCTATGACTTCTTTATTAACTGGATCACAACTGCAGCAACTCCAATGCAATGATCAGTTGACTCACGAGGCCTCCAAGATGTGAAAACAGTGAGGAAATCCGGGGCTTTCCAGACTGCCTCGTGGTCGGGGTATGCTTTTCTCCTTTACTAGGACGCCTGCGCACCGCCTTCAGACAACTCAGGCAGCTTGACCACAGTAATTGTTACCCTGTTCACCGCAGTACCCGGTAAGGAGAAGGTAACTAATGGATTCCTGAGTGGAAAGGTAAAGAAACCCCGATCTTGGAGGGCCGCCAAAATGGCGGCCGGGGCTGTCAGTCAACAAGTTTCTGAATGGGTCTAGATGAGGGGACCCACAGAACCTGGTGGGGAAGCTATTTCCTTCACCTCCACTCCACAGAGAGCAATTGACAGTCAAAAAGAAACCAGAAAAACAATTTAAGGGAAATAAGCCGATTTTCGGCCGACGCCCAAAATGGCAGCCGCAACGATCGGCAATAAATTTCAGGCGCAGAGCAGCCTGAAAGTCCAAGGGCACTCACAGATGAGCCCTGCGGAGCGTTTCTGTGGACAGAGACCCACAATAATAGGGAAATTAATAATCCGGGGGGGGGGATCGCCACGCGGTGCCCAAAATGGCGGCCGCGATGATCTGCTATAAGGGGAACCCACACACACACACAGATACCTAAAGAGATTAAACTGATTGTGAGTAAAATCACAATCTGGAACAGTGTTGGTCCCAACACTGATAGGGGGGAAAACAGAAGAAGGGAAAATCCACCAATGGAAATTGCTAACTAAACCTGCTTTCCTCAAAGACTGGGAGCCAAAGTAGTCATGTCCGTCCGGGCTGAGACCAAATTGAAACTGGGGGCGTGGCCTGAGCCAGGACAGGCGTGGCAGCTTTGACTGACTTGGTCTAAATGGGCAGGAGGTCAGATTCAACCCATTGGTGGAGTCTCCATTCTTCATGCTGGAGAACTGCCCCCCGTCCTCCTATCCTTCTACAAGAGCCTGAAGGCCTGGCTATGCCTGATTGCCTGAGGACCAGATGGGGGGGTTCAACTCTGGAGGAGTCTGTTCTTGCTCTCTACCCATCCATCCTTTTGCTACCATATTCGTGTGTTCTTTTTTTATTATTTTATTTTCTTATTTATTTCTGTTTTGTTTACACTCTTTTCATCATTGTTGTAAGTCGTCTAGAGTAACCCTATGGCGAGATACGTGGCAAATAAATTTAAGAAATAAATAAATAAATAAACACTGATACATGATAAATTGTATAAGTGTATGACTTTCACTTAAAATAGTGTACATAAATTATCATTTTGTTAATGTAAGGTCACTGGCCCTTGGCAAAACTTGAGAAATCATAAAAATCCAATCATGAAAACTCAAGCAGAGGCTTCTTAAAGGTACAGCACTTTATTTTCGATTGAAATAAGTCCTGCAGTTGCGTTCAGAAGTGCCACACCCTAGAAAATTAGTAGCATTGCTTTATAAACTTTGTTAGCCAATGAGCATCAGACAACAAGAGTTATTACAATATAAGGAAGACATCAATCATTCCTGTACACTCCCTTATTCCTTCCTTCAGTAATCACATCTGTGTACATGTTTCTCACACTTGCATGAAATTTGTCCCTGACGCAAACACTGATTACAGAAGCGAGATAGCAATAATTAGGCTAGGCTACACAATTTGTTTCTTTTTCTAGTTCCAGTTACAGAACCCTACATTAATATTGTTTACATCTCCGGATACCGAAGGAGGGAGGGAGGGAGGGAGGGAGGGAGGGAGGGAGGGAAGGAAGGAAGGAAGGAAGGAAGGACTTGCTAGCAAAGAAATCTGGCTATGAGAGTGGGGCAAGATAAAAAGAGGGTTAATTGAAGTCTGAGGGGACTTTGAGATGAGGGCTCAGATTCACTTGCACAGCAGATTAACTCCAATACCACTCTATTCAGCTGACATATCTCCTGGACACATGCAGTTGTACTAGATCATGATTTTTTCTTGCTCCAGTTCAAAAATGGTTGTTTGTGTGGGTTTCCCCCCCCCAAACTAAGAAAAGCCATAGTTAATGTATGTTGCTAAAAACAACTAGGTTTTTCTCTAATCTCAGTTAATGACCAATTGCTGAACACTGGTGGTCTGATACATCTCTACTCACTTGGGTAATCGGATTATCATCTGATGATCACCTCTAAATGAAATGTATAGTTGATTAAGAAAGGGAATGTGCAGGAAGTATCTATCTAGTCAAAGAGAAAAGCAATTAAATCAGACCTATGTTGAATTTGGTACATTTTTAGCAAGATGTAAAAAATCTCCAATATTTTTTCCCAAGCTTGTAGCATTTCTCCTGGAACTAATAAGATTTTTAGAGCACTTTTAGCTCTCACAGCTGAAGCTATGTATGATGAAAGACGAAGACATTGTTTTAAAGTGTCATATAAATCTACTCGATCTACCTCTGAAAGAATGCAAAAGGAAGAACAGTTTGGAGATCTGAATACAAAGAGGGAAACCATAGTAATGCTTAATCATAAGACTTGCTCCAGGCCCTCGATCACATTGGTTGCCCTTTTCAGCATCATTTCTGGCTTTACACAATGTTTTCTGACATGTGGAAACTGGAACTGAAATTAGGGTTTGCTGAGGAGAAGAGTATCCTATGGTCGCCAATTACTAGTCAAATGCAAAACAAAGCGATGGCCTGCACCTTTCAATTTTAATGTTTTCCTCCTGACCTAAAAACCCATAGATTTGATGTGTGTGTGTGTGTGTGTGTGTGTGTTTGCGTGCGAGAGAGAGAGAGAGAGAGAGAGAGAGAGAGAGAGAGAGAGAGAGAGAGAGAGAGAGAGAGAGAAATATACCTACACAGGTACATTTTTTTTTCAGTTTTCTCTCAATGTAGGTTTTTCCTGCAATATAATGCAGTATACAGTACATGTCCATCTGAAAAGTGGCAGATACACCAAACTGAGGAAATTAAAATCTAAAGTAGCTTTTTTAAAAAAATAAGAAACTCATCTTCCATACAAGAAAGTCCTTTTATTGGTGAGATGGATTGGTCAAGTACACATCAGAGAAAATTCAAAATCTGCAAAAATGTACTATTTTTTTATTAATAACTACACAAAACATTTAATGCAACAAAAAATAATCAATTTAGAAGGATACTTTTAACATACTTGTTCCGAAAATCTTTTTTTATTAGGGAATGGATCAGATAATAGTGGCTGGGGATTTTAATCGGATTGTATGCCACTTTTTAGATCAAAATTTTACCCCGCCTAAATTTAAATATCATATGTACTGGACGTTCATACATTAGAGCTTTGCTAGTTGATGTATTGTGACTTTTAAAACCTTGACAATAAGAATTTACTCTCTTTTCAATTCCAAATAAAATTTATTCTTGAGTAAATTAGTTTTGAAATCTCAAATTGAATTGAATTTTTCAATAAGTAGTATATAGTATTAGTATTACTCTACTGTTTTATCAGAAAAAATAGTTTTAAAAAATAAAATATTGATCAAGCTATTTAATCAGCCCTCTCTGGGTGGCTAACAACAGTGATTAAAAACACAAACAATAAAACCAATACAAAAAGAAAAAAAATCAAGAAAAACCAGGCACTCAACCTATAATGATACCACTTTACAATGCCTTGGTAAGGCCACACTTGGAATACTGCATCCAGTTTTGGTCACCACGATGTAAAAAAGATGTTGAGACTCTAGAAAAAGTACAGAGAAGAGCAACAAAGATTATTATTAGGGGACTGGAGGCTAAAACATATAAGGAACGGTTGCTGGAATTGGGTATGTCTAGTTTAATGAAAAGAAGGACGAGGGGGTGACATGATAGCAATGTTCCAATATCTCAGGGGCTGCCACAAAGAAAAGGGAGTCAAGCTATTCGCCAAAGCGCCTAAAGGCAGGACAAGAAGCAACGGATGGAAAATAACCAAAGAGCAACTAGAACTAAGGAGAAATTTCCTGACAGTTAGAACAATTAATCACTGGAACAACCTGCCTCCAGAAGCTGTGAATGCTGCAACACTGGAAGTTTTTCAGAAGAGACTGGACAGCCATTTGTCTGAAATGGTATAGGCTTTCCTGCCTGAGCAGGGGATTGGACTAGATGACCTCCAAGATCCCTTCCCACATCATCATCATCATCATCATCATCATCATCATCATCATCATCATCATCATCATCATCATCATCATCATCATCATCATCATCATCATCATCATTATTATTATTATTATTATTATTATTATTATTATTATTATTATTATTATTATTATTAATTATTATTGTTGTTGTTGTTGTTGTTGTTGTTGTTGTTGTTGTTATTCAATTCAATCCAGGACTCCAACCTTAAAGTTCCAGTGCCTGGAGTAAAAGCCATCTCTTCACTGATTTATGGAGGCTAAGAGGGTGGAGGAGGTCTACCAAATCTCAAGGGGAAGGGTCTTGCAAGGCAAGAGCTGCTATGGAAAAGGCACACTTTCTAGGTCCTGCAAGATGGCAACATTTAAGGGAAGGGATCTACCGGTATCCAATCTGATGGAATGGGCAGATACCCTCAGGTATCTACCCTTATTTATTCATTGTTGCTTGAATCATTTTAGATATTTGTGAACAGTTATACCGAAAAAACCTTGTGACTTTAAATATGCAGATTTTTCAGTACAGAGAAAAAATTATGTCAATAGATTGATAGATTCCATTTATCTCGTAGAAAAGATAAGTATAAGAAAAAAAGAATATTTACTTGTCTTAGAGGCATTCTACATTAGTATCTTTACACCTACTGGCAACTGAATTCTATTTAAACCACCAAAAGTCACAATTTGTGAGCTGGGCAACCATATAAATCAAATAAATAAATAAATCCATGTGTGTCACTGCAAGTGAAATTTGGATTATTTACAGTTGTAAGGCATGAATATATATATAATTAAACATACAGGATTTTTAAAAGAAACAATTGAAGGTTGTCACTACTACATAATAGATATTATTTGTGAGAATTCTGGAATAAAGAATTTGAACAACCTACATTTGCAAATCAATGGCAATAGATCTTGAAAAAATTAAGCATACATCTGTTATGACCATGAAATTAATAAAATCAGATATTCTTTTTAGGTTTTATGGAACTCCATAGAAAATCTTTAAAAAAGAAGATTTCTACTGCACTATAAGTATAATATAGATGGTAGGATGCATATTCCTGTGATAAATACTTGTTCTAGCAATGCTCCATTGTTGTTTAATATGTATTAGATTCGTAACATGGTGACACAAAGATCAGTATAATTTAATTATATGACTATACTTTTGAAATTACCAAATAAATCATAACTCATCACTATATGGAGAACTGTGGATTTCTCAAGCATGGGGAACAATAAAGAACATCATTCTTCAATGTCAGAACCTGGATAAAGGATATATATTTACTAATTGTTTATAAGCTGACATATATTTATTGACTTTTTAATATTTATTTACATTACTTATAGACTTGTATATAAATTATTGATTTAAAGGAAGGACTGTTGAATAATAATTTATGTGATAAACTTTAATGATATAATGACTAAGATAAATTTTGTGTAATGATGGAGTGTTATCAATTCTTTTGTATGTGATTTTTCTTTTAAATGCTCTATATGGGTTGGGGGATTATATCAGAGCAAAAATAAAAAAGACAAACAAGCATCTTTAACAGTTATGTAAAACTGGACTCTCTCTCCTTTGATGGTGCAGTGTTCTTGTTATCGGGATTTTAAGATTCTAAAGTCCCATTTTTGCAGTATAATGATTTCATGGTTTTATATTTTCAATCCTATTTCATATTGCCTTTACAGTTGTCATAAATATAATATATTCCTCTGATAAAATCTACACTTTAAAACATTCATAAAATACAAAGATGCATAAAAATATGTGTAGAGATCAAATTTTAAAACTATATATTTTAAAATATACTTTAAAGCAGTAGTCCGAAACCATTTTGGCACCAGGGACTGATTTTGTGGGAAACAATTTTTCCATGGACCGGGGAGGGGAAGGAGGAGCATGCAACCTAGATGTCTCGCATGCACAGTTTACAGTAGGGCTCATATTCCTATAAGATCTAATGCCTGATGATCTGAGGGGGAGCTGCGGCAGTGATGCTAGCGCTGGGAAGTGGCTACAAATAAAGATGAAACTTTGTTCACTTGCCCGTCACTCACCTCCAGTTGTATGGCCCGATTCCTAACAGTCCATGGACCAGTACCAGTCCATGGCCTGGGGGTTGGCGAACCTGGTGTAAAATATAGTTAAATTATCCTTTTAAGTGGCCTCCATACAAATCTTTATACTGTACAGGTAGTCCTTAACTTATAACCACAATTGTCCTGTCCCAGTCCACACATGCACACACTAATGAGATTTAACATTTGTCATTTCTCAGGTCCCACTTGCAAGAAGCTTGCCAGCAAATGGCTCTCCACACATTCCCAATAAATCAGAGCCCACAAAATCTAGGCATGAATTCAACTGACAAGGCACAAAGTCCAAAGGCACAAGTCTAAAGTCCAGGCACAAAACTGGCACGAATAGCCAATACTCCAGAAGATAGGCTCAAGATACAGAAGGATCTTTGCAGACTTGGACACTGGACCCTATCTAAAACAATGAAATTCAGTTGTGAGAAGAGTAAAGGTAGATGATTCTCCACACCTTCTCAACCTTATGTGTAAAAGTCTAGGGTAGAGGCTGGGCAAAAGTTGTTAAACAGGGGCCATTCCGAGGATGGCTTCTTCCAAAGAGGGTGCTCCGCTGCTTCCTTTCTTCCTTCACTCCCTCTCCCTTAAGAAGTGCTGGTTAGTTCCCAATGACAGAGCCTAGCCATCTGAAGAAGCAGGAGAGACATGGGGCAAATCCATAAATGGCTAAGTACAAAGTAAGAAAATACTTCCTGCTTTCTGTGGTTCCATGAATTCAAAAGAATCCCAGATTACATGACAAGTAGCCACTTCACATGGGCTCTGCCCAACTGGCATCCAGAGCTGAAACAAACAACTTTATCATTTATCATTAACTTTACCATACCTAGTTCCCTTATTCTTTTGTCTACTGAAGGGCATCCTATCTACTAAGCAGTATAACTCAAAGTTATTAGAAGTGCTGATTACCTCATGAGTTTTTTGTTTATATGTTTTGAAGAATGAGAAATTACCACTTATTGAGAGTATGGCACAGTAATGAAATATACAAATAAAATAAATAGATATTTGCTCTTAAACAGTTCCTTTAATAGATCAACCTAATGCTTTTTAACTTCTATGCTAAGCCCCATTAACTCAACAACACACAAGATGATAGCCTAAGTGCTGTATCTCAAACATTAGGCATTTAATGCCTTTGAACATCTCTCATGCTATTTAGAGCAATTTCTAATCATGTGGAAAAAAGACATTTGTAATGCAAATAAGCACTGTGCTCAGCTGGGTTTTACAAGCACATCACACAGGAACTTGAAATAGGCATCCTCTTTGGGATCCATACCTAGGCAAATGTCTTTCACTTATTCTAATCTTTCCCAGTATGGTACCCTTCAGATGTATAGTACTACAACTGTCACCATCCCTAGACAGCATATCCAATGATTGTACTGCCTGTCAATATTATGGACTTGAACTAAACACATCTGGAGGGCACCAAGTTGGGAACTACACACATCTAAGTAGAAACTTTTAGTTTTGGACTGAAAAGTATTTAAGACAGCTATATATGACAGATGAAGTAGTGGCCCAGCCAATGGTGCTTTGTAGGTATCCCAGGACTTTAAGTTACAATAGAAACTCAAAAAAAGACGGCAATGGGAAACTACTTCCATACTGGAGCCCAAACCCTCGGCATGATGGTATCTACATAGTTACCAGAAGTTGAGGTCGAGGAAGATTTGCTTATTTATGGGATCGTCATGCTATATTTTCTTCCAGAAAACTGGCTGCTATCTTAATGAAAGTTACTTTTTGAGAAAAAGAGCATATCAATTAGAATACTGTATTGTGAAAGAGTTACAATTAAGATGTAATATAAACCAGAGTTCCCCAACCTTTTGAGCACCAGGGACCGGTTCGGTGGAGAGAGGGTGCATGGTTTTGTGTGCTGCCTGCATCTCGCGAATGGGGCTTTGCTTGTTTGTGCGGACCAGTTGCTGGCATGCCGTGGCCCAGTACTGGTTCATGGATTGGGGGTTGGGGACCCCTGATAAATACCACAGACCAGAAGGCTGAATATTTCTCACCTGGCATTTACAAGAGATAGGTGTATTATGCAGCCTATTATAGACTACTTTTTTGTGCTTAATGTTATAAATGACAGGTGACAGTAGTTAACAGGATTACAAATTTCTCTTTACCCTGTGTTCTTAACTGCTCATCCTTCTTAGCAATAAAGGTGGTATAAGTATAGGTAGTCCTCAAGCTACAATGGCAATTGGGACCAACATTTCCATCATTAAATGGTGCAGTTTAAGTGTGATGTCATATAATTACTTAAGGTGTGCGGGGGGGGGGGGAGAAGAGACTTATCCAAATAATTTGCGATCTTCGTTTCCAGCTTCCCCATTGACTTCACTTGTGGAAAGCTGGCAGGGAAAGTTCACAAAACCGTGGGGGCACTGCAACAGCCGGAACTTCAAGGATCAGTTGTAAATCCCTTCATTAAGCACCACCATAACTTTGAATGGTCACTGAAAGGAATGGATATAACCTGAGGACCACCTAATATAGCATCATTCTTTCTCTAGGCCTTCCCTTTAAGGACTGGAATAACTATATTTTCCTCCATTCTCCATCTCCTACTTCTGTAGGTGCATGACAGACCTGAGAGGCCGGCGTGCTGTGCAATTGGCTCACAGGGTGTAATAAGTTGGGGGTTTGTAGTCACTGTGAGTTGTGGGGGGGCACGGAGGGAGGCTCAGCCAATCTCACTGTATACATGTTATACTTTGATAATAAAGGTTCATTCATATAAGTTCAGACAGCTTGGTAACAATTTCATTATTCCAAATTGCTTCTCAGGCTGTGATTCCTTATCAGTTTATAGGTGGGTGGGAAAAATTACTTGTTGCTGGCTTGCTCTAACTCAGGGGTGTCAAACTCACAATGTCACATGACATGTCACGACATATTGTGACTTTTTTTCCATTGCCGGCAATGGGGTGGGCACGGTTTCGCCAGGCCAGCAGTTTGACACCCCTGGTCTAATTGGTCTATGACTTTGAAAAGCTGTTAGGCTCTGCTACTTCTTTGCCAGCTGTATTAGCTTCAGACTCTTGTTACACACTCCACCAAACTGTTAAGGTTCAGTTTTTCCTCCTCCACACACAACTGCTTTCTCCTTCAGCTCTCTGAGCCATCTTACTTTCTCTCTTCCACCAACACTCATACCTCTATGCCTTCAGCATTTCTCTTTTTATCTCTCTGCAGTACAAGTGTAGTTCCTCACCCTTTCTTGTTAAGGGTTTTTCCTTCTGCATGTGTGATATGGAGTAGTTCTGCAGTATATTTAATTTTAACAGCAGCATTATATTTCCAAACGCATGAATAAAACCCTGAGAACCAATATCTCAATGGAAAAGTGGCAAGCCAAAGAAAGTTGAAAGTTGAAGAATATATGCAAACATAATACCCATATGGTATACATTACTGCCTTTCAAATGCCTTCCTTATGAAAACTGGATCTGTTCTTTTTTTCTCTTTAGAGTCATTACAGTTTCGTTACACACAGTTGCTTAGAACAGATGATCAGGTCCCGGTAATTTCAAAAAGGAGTAATGTACTTTTCCCTATCCTGGTATTCTCCAGTTAAACAGAGACCTCCATTCTTCATAAACTTTTTTCCTTCTGTTTTAATTGTGTCTGATTCTCAGAGACTGCCTGGATAAGTCCCTACAATTTCTTGGCAAAATTTTTCAGAAGTGATTTGCCATTGCCTCTTTCCTAGGGCTGAGAGAAAGTGACTGGCCCAAGCCCACTCTAGCCCAAGGGACTAGAACTCGGTCTCCCAGTTTCTAACCTGATGCTTTATCCACTACACCAAACTGATTCTCTGTAAACTTCCTTAGCATGGCATAATTAATAGTTAGCTGAATGAACTCTTTTGTATGCTTTTCTGCCATATTTTAATCTTGTTTTTATCTTTATAATTTAAATTAGTTGCGTAATGGTTTTTTTTTATTTATTTGAACACTCAGGTATGACACTCAGATTGAGATGGTTTTATGACCCTAAATCATTACAGCAGTCTTAGGGCATCCTCTCAACTTTTAAACAATTTTTGCACTTTACATGATTAGGAGAGAAAAAAAGATGAGCTTCTCTTCCTGACTTCCTGAAACACTGACTGAACGAGATTACAAAGGTTATAAATTGATGGGAAATTGTCACTGGGGGAAGTTCTAGATACATAACTTTTTCTTACACTCTGATGGTTTGTTGCATGGAGTATTAACGGACTCAAAAAGGGAACAGCAAAAATAATGCAGATTGCTTTCCAGTGTTGTAAAAACTTTGTGAAGCGCTTGAGATTTTTAATCTAGTACTGTTTAGGTGGTGCAGTGGCTCAGCGGTTAAGACACTGAAATGCCCAGGTTTGAGACCCAAGCACCACATGATGGGGTGAGCTCCCGTCCTTGTCTCAGCTCCTAGAAGTTTGAAAGCAGGGAAATGCAAGTAGATAAATAGGTACCACTATGGTGGGAAGGTAACAGCACTCTGTGACATCATGCTGGCCACAGGAGCATGGAAATGTCTTCGGACAGCGCTGGCTCACAGCCTTGAAATGGAGATGAGTGCCGCCTCCTATAATTGGTAACAACTAGCAGAGTAAAATCCTCAGCGACTCCTTTACTTCTAACTTTACTATTTGAAGTTCTAAGAAACATGGGGAGATAGGCAATGAAAATCGGTCAGGCTATTAAGGAGGGAGAAGAGGATTTGATACTTGTTCTCTTTTCTAATTTAGAGTCTATTCTTGATAACTACCAAATGCTGCCATTCAGTAACTGGAAAAAGGGTTTGTTTCAAAGTTTTATCCTAGAAAAAAGATTACCTTCCGTATTTCCTGGTCTACAGTATGTGGCTTTAAAGGTATCTGAGAAATCTGTGACAAAAATTAAACCCACAACAACAACAACAAAAATAACCCCAAAATTGGCTTCCGGTTCCAGATCGCGACACACGCAGTCGCATGGAGAGCTCCGTCTCTCCCACCGGCTGTTTTCCCTCCGCCGGTAGACCCTTAATCGGGTCGAAAGTCGCCCTGGAGGGGCGACCACCGTTGAGGAGGCCCTCGTTGACGGGGGAAGGGCGGCAGCTCCTTCCTCAGTCCGAGCCAGCTCCTTAGGGCCGTCGGAGAAAAGATCGGCCAGTAAAATGGACGATCACTTTGCTGCGCCAGCCGAAAGCCAGAAGAACAACTAAGCATAAAGAACTCCCGTGGAGAATCCGGGTGAGACCTTTCCTTCCCCTTCTTTCCCTAATTACTCTCCTATAAAAAGCTTTTGTATCTGAATTACTTCCCTGCTGTGAGAGAGCAGCGTTTGGGCACTTGGGAAAAACAGCTTTGGGAATTGAAAAAAAAATAAACCAGTTAATTTTTTATTGACTATTCAACTCCTGGAATACTGAGGGAGCCTGAAAACATTTCTATTTGTGATTATTACTATTATAACTACGCTATTTACTATTTTGGAGAGGCCTTTCTTCTTTATTTTTTTAATGTGAAAAACAAAAAATCTGTTAACTTGGAAAGAAAGACCTTATAGCCTGCTGAGGACATCTTGTGACGAAAAGCGTTACTGCAACTGTATATTTTTTTTCATTGCTGGAGGATGGCTTTAACCTTCAAAGGATGATAAGAGTAAGATAACTGAAACAGCTGTGTGGTGATTTGGTCTACTAAGAATTGGAGGTGAATATTTGTTGACTTTTACGAAATATAGCCTTCACTAAAAGATTAAAAGATCCTTTCACCACTGACATAGAGGTACTTAACACACAGCTGGATTATGAGCTTATACTGGAAAAAATCTTGGAAGCCACGGAGGATATGAACTCTTACTTTCAAATTTTGATGGATCAAGTTATAGGTCGAAGAACAATGGAGAAGGAGCAGAGTGGCGCTAAAGAGACTAGTGAGCAATATATACAACCTAAAGAGAAACCATACCTACAACTCAACTATGAAATTATACCGGGAGAAATTGTGGAAACTAAGGAACAAATCAACTTTATACAACCCCAAATACAATTTATGGAGAAGCTTGATGATCAAAGAATAACTTTAACTGAGATGCCTGAAGCATCAACACCAATAGAGACTGACACCCAGATACAAGTTATTGAAAATTGTGATAATGTGGATAAACAACTAGTAACTACAACATGGAATAAAACGGCTTCCACCATCCAAAGGCTACTAGAAGAAAGGGAAGATAACTTTGACCAATCTGAAGCGTTGAGAATTACTGACTTTCTAATATTGTGGTTTGATGATGCAGGAACTTTATTATGGAAACCGGTGTGGCACAGAAAGAAACCTAGAGTTAGATTTAAAAATGTGTTTTAAAATTTCATTTAATGGGTTAAAAAGGCTTTTGAGATTTTGACTGATTTAATAACTAACGGAGTACGTGAATTCTGTAAGAGGATATCCTTTGTAATAATATTTTGTTTTAGATATGATAATTATTTGGAGAGGTAAACTTTATCTACTGGGCTAAAAAGACTTTTTATAGACATAGATGAATTGATAGAATATATATTTAAAACAGATAGAAATGTATCTATTGGATTGATATTTTTATTTTAAATAAGATAATTATTTTGTAATAGAAGAAGAATAAGAGGGATTGGTGACAAGAAATGGTATTAATGAAGAAAACATAAGAATGTTATTGTGGGAATAATATACTCATTTTAGATAAAATTATTATGTTAAAAAGGGAAATGAAGGACACCCGAAGTGTTAATAATATGTCTATTTAAGGCTAATTGGAATATGGTAACTGTAAATTAGTAAAGCCTAAAAACAGGATTTGGATTTTTATAATTGAAATGTGATTGATGTTTGATAGGATTGTTTGAAGTTTATTTAGAAATGTATTAATTTGAATATGTAATACTATATGAGGGAATTAGAGAGGGAATTTTTAATGAATCAATTTGAGCTATATATCTGTGATTTTTCTTTTGGATGTTTGATATACCCATCTCCACAGTGTTTCCTAAGCACCTTGATGTAACCTTCCCACCCCCATAAAAATCCAATAAAATATATTTAAAAAAAAAAAAAAATAACCCCAAACTTCAAGAATAATATTAAAGTGGGCAGAACTGGGATATATGAAACATTGTCTTTGAATCTTTGATTAAGTCCCATCAATGGTTTCAAGACCTTAAAAACATTCAAATGGTATTGATGAATTTGACACTAAAATTGATTTATCCAAAAATTTTATTTCAAATTTATTGGACTCTCCAAAGAATGGTATTCAAAAGGATGGACATCAGCTTTTCTTTGCTGGAAATATGTAAAAAAAAAAAAAAAGACGGATTCTTCACCCATATGATTTAATCTTGTGAACTACCAGCAGTCTTTTGAACAGTATGTCAATGTACATAAGGAGATTTGTGGGGATGTTAAAGATGTTAACATGATGCTGAGTTATCTGCCAAAACTCTGGAAGCTGACTGTCTTTGAGGAATTATGATTGCATTAGAGGTGGGAGGTAGCAAAAAGAATTATATTGAGAAATTGGAAAAGTATTACTATTCCAGATGTTAAACTCTGTCTTCTGGAAAAGTGTTATAAACGCATTTAGAAAATGCAATATTGAAAATCAAAACCATCAAATAATGAAGGAATATGGTATAAATTTCATGATATTTTACAATAACGCTGTGGCCTTTTAAGTAATAATCTTATCTTTTTGTGTGTGATAACAATATAAAGTATCTTCTGCAAACCAGTGACATCTGTATGTTTACCATATTTTTAGATATTTAATATTGCTATGTGCTCAGTTTTATTAAAGTCTAAAATTTCTGAGGGAGATTTTTTTCCTTTTTATTTTTTGGCTTAGCTTAGCTTGGTTTTGTTTTATTTCTGTTTATTAATTGTATTTACTTTTGCATAGCCCCTTTCTATTGGTTATATTCTGTATAAAACTAAACAACATTTTAAAAACAAAAAAGTATATTTTTGAAAAAAACGTTACGCCACTGAGTATCTATTAGGCTAAATCCAATCAAACAGGGCCTGTGATAGGGTCTAGTCCAAAGGAATAAGAGTACTGAAAAAGTCTCTTTCTGCCTTAATGTGTCAGCACAATTTTATTAAATATCTACACTTCAGGCACAGGTAAATAATATAATTGTAGTTTTCAATCTGCTAAATCTGTTTTTGGATTCTGAAAACAAGCTCTTGCAAAATACAGAATTATACAGAGCTTCATGGCCACTGGCTCATTCTCAAAGTAACTAATATACATTCTTGATTTTATTACTGTCATATTACATTAGCGTGTACTTAACTGAGAGTATTCTACTTTCACTCTGTGGAAAGCTTTCATAGCTGCAAATTATAAGATATATTTCCAGATGTGTAAATGATTTCTTAATTCTTCACCTCAACCAAGCAAATATTTTTTAAAAGAACGTTAACTTCATGCATGTGATTTAGTGTATAATATACCCCATTTAAAATTAGTGCCTTTTGAATTCTGATTGAGAGAATTGTTGAGAATACCTTAGGCCACAAGAAGAACAAATAATTCAAAATTATATGAAGTAGAATTGATTGCTCACTGTAACAAAGAATGTTTAGGCCAAAGCTTAAATATTTTGTACAGATAATGCAAAGTCAGCAGAAATTGGAGAAGACTCTGATATTTGGAAAAATCAAAGGCAAGTGAAAAAGAGGACAACCAAAGGTAGCTAGATATTATCACTGATGATACCAGCAAGACATTGAAAGAATTCAAAGAAGCAAAATTGTTTATTGGCTCAGAAAAAAAAAGTTGGAAAGGATTGAACAACAGCATAGTTCCAGGCAAGAGAAACACCACAATTGAAAGAAGAGCAATATAGTCCAATATTATTATTCTATGTTCTGGTATCTGTTATTGCTGTTGTTGATTTTTAAAAGGAGGTCCAGGAGGGAGAACTACAAACTTGATTGTGGCAGCAGTACCAAGGGAAGGGCAGACTATGAGCCTGATTCATTTCAAAGAAGATTAAGGCTTTCCCATTCAAGAGGGAAGACAGGACTCTGACACTGAATGGGTAGGTTTTGATTGGAGAAACAGTCTGAAGGGCTACTCCCCTTTTCACCAGGGCAATTTCTGCAATTACCTTTACTGTTCTTTGCCTACCTTTTCTTCAACCAATTGATAAAAAACTCAGCTCTGGACTGTTATAACCATGGTCTCTTCTATCCCACCTGGCCACTTTCTGACCATAGTTTTCCATCTCAAATATGTACACACCTTAGGAAAGGTGTGTATTCACTCTAAGGCAGGTGTATTCCAAATCCAAGCACTGCATTCACTTTCACCCCCAAAACCTCATTTAGATGCTTCTCTGAATCACATATCACTTCCTACTGGCTTATTTTTGCATCTGGATTGTTTTGTGGCTTTATTTTACCTTTAAAAAGCCAGTTATTCACTATGAACACAGGGAGAACTGCCATCCTGCCTCTAAAAAGCACCTACATTTGCTTATTATGCCATCCTTCATTGGGAAAGGTTAAGGTTGGTATACAAGTCTTTTTATCTTCCTCTGCATAAAAATGAAATTTAAGGTTTTCTCCTCCCCCTACGTAATAAAGAAGAGTACGACCTTTTCAAGCTGTCAAAAGGAAGTAGATGTTAACTCCGGCATGGCATCACTGGAATAAAACTGGAGGCAAAAAAAAGCCTCTGAGCCTTTCCCTCACTCCTGCTGCTGCTTGATCTGCATCTGACTAAGCCAGGGGGATTCAGCTGACTCCGCTTCTAATCTTATTTTGCAAATATAACGTAAAGAAAATGTTGCTTCAGTTATTCCCAATTACATATTCAATACCGTGCACATATATTAGCAAAATGCAAACACGTACTTTTTCCTAGTGTGGCTTATCTTGGTAATTAGATGCCTAATGAGTTTTGAACAGAGTTATATAATAAGCATTTTCATATTATGAAGCAGACATTGCTCTGTACAGCAGACTATCTTTGTAGTCTTCAGACTCAATTTTCTGGAGGGTATATACAGCAGCAGAGTTATAAAAAGATTGTCAAACCCCCCCCCTTGCTTTACTTATTACATTCATTGTTTAAATTAAAATAGCCAACCCCAATACCTCCGATGATTTCAGAAAATGTTTGACTCAAGGCAGAAATAAGTGACTTGGAGAGTCTCTCTTTTCAAGCAGATTTGGAAAGATTTGCCTGCAGAATATTGAGGAGCCCTATGAAATTAGACCAAGCATCTATCTTGTTCAGCCTTCCTAAACATAGTGAACTCAAGGCAATTTGAACTTTAACTCTCATAATTTGGATATCCTGGTTAGGCATATAAAAGTTGAAAGATAACGCATTTGAGAGAAGGAAAGGGAGGCTGAATACGTCCAACATCTTGTTTCCAGTGACAGTCAGCCAGACACCTCTTGGAAGCTGACCAAAAAGGAAAAGTTTATACTTTATATCTGAACACTTGCATTCATGGCCATGCTGGTTGCTTCATCCTTGGGCGGGGGGGGGCGGCGGGGGGAGAGGGAGCCTAAACACCATTTTAAGCTATTTAAATAATCTGTCCCCCTCCCACATGTCAGCATGGGACGTCTTCAAAAGAGTCAGATGAAGAGGTTTGCAGTAAGGAAGATTAAGAGAGTCAGGCTGTAAGTCTTTGGAGCTTTAAAGAAACAGAACAAATTCTTTGGGTCCAGAAAGCAATTGGCATTATCTTCCTTGCTCTAAACCTATCTAAAATGTTAGCAACATAGCTGCCTTACTTTGCACCAATATTAACTACGGTATGTAGAGTACATTCTAATAATCAAACAGGATGTAACAAAGGCTTGAATGACAGTTACTAAATCCAGCTGGCTCAGGAAGGGTTGCTTGGCACACCAAGCATAATTGCACAAAAGCACTACTTGCCATAACTACTACTTGTGAATTTAGTGACAGCTGAAGATCATGGATACTCTTTCAGAATGAATACAGTCCACCCAAACCAATTTTCTAACAGCACACCAAATTTAACTTCAGCTTGTTCTACCCCGTCCACTCTTCATCTCATTGGGCAACATTTGAGGGTACTAAATGCTTATTTGGAAATGGATGGTTAGAAATAACAAGGATATTACAAGCATCAAGATGCAACCATGCTGGCTTCTTATATAATGAAACTGCAACTTTAGGCACATAACAGTACAAATGTTCTACATTTGTTTCATAACTGTTTCTGTGATTACATTGGTCCAGACACTTTGTGTTTCTGAAGAATGTTTAAAATACATATTTGTATGTGAATCCATACATATGCACACCACACTACAAAGAATACTTTAAGAAAATGCCTCTGCAAGCATAAAATGGTTAATTTCTTTTTTAAAATCAGATTTTTCCCAACCTACTGTAATTTTTAAGAAAGGCATTTAATTCATATTCCAGCATACTTTGTAATCCAATACAATCTACCAGAAATTAGGAAAACAAAAAAAATATTGATTTATCTTTTCAGGAATCACTAGGTTTAGCATAAAAAGCACAGCTCAGATTTAAAGAAAAAGATTAGCTTCACTGTTTCATTCCAGAAAATATTCTCTGTTCAAATATCTATTTGCGGGACACTAAATTTCCTTTACAAACATTTTAGCAATTTTTTTCTCACGCCTGAGCAGATTGAACTGTAAAACTAACTTCCTGTCAAGCATTCACCATTTTAAATTCGCTGCTCAGCTGGCAGATTGTTAAATTGTCAAAAGCTTCTTTAGGCGAAGTAGCTTCATTTACTGTATGTTCCCACACAGGGAGCCTCAACCCTTTTCAAAACCTTTTAAGCTTTTTATGTATGCTGCATGACTCACTTAAATCAAGGGACATCCATATCATATCTTTTCCCTTAGAATAGGAATTAATTTCCATTTAAAAACTAATATAATCTCATCATCATTTTTATTCTAGTCATAGAGTATAATATATATAAAATTACAATCAGTCCTGGAAAACAAATTTAAGATATAGAGTGAGAGTTGAATAAAATATAGGAATTACTAGCATAAAATTGTAAAACTTTATAACATTAAGATCTGACTATAGGAATTGTACTTATATTGATGTTAAAACTATGATTATTCAATTTTTTTTACCCAAACTTTTTTTAAAAAAAATAATGTTAGCCAACTCATGGCAGCAAACATACCTAATGCTTCTAATTATTATTTTCCCCCAAATAGAGTTGGGCTGAATAACTGTCCCAAGTCATCCAGCTGGCTTTTATGCCTAAGAGAGGCCTAGAACTTACAGTCTCCTGATTTCTAGGCCAGTACATTCACCACTACATCACACTGGCGCTCCCCAAACTATAAACTATAATTATATTTGCAAACTATAAAGAATAAAATATTCCAATACAATGTAGATGGTAAAACAAGACAGCTTAACATAAAATAAATAGAATAACAATAGCACTTAGACTTATACCACTCAATAGTGCTTTACAGCCTTTTCTGAGCAGTTTACAGAGTCAGCATATTGCCCCCAACAATCTGGATCCTCGTTTTACCGATCTTGGAAGGATGGATGGCTGAGTCAACCTTGAACTGGTCAGGATTGAACTCCTGGCAGTGGGCAGTGAATTAGCCTGCAATACTGTATTCTAAACACTGCGCCACCACGGCTCCTGAGCAGATCAAACCATCTAGAATATGTATAATAAATTTACTATGTTTAATATAAAGTTATATAAAAATTATAATAAATTTATATTGTGAGTATTATGCTATAGATTTTATTCATTTAGTTTTGTTTAAGACCAAAGATCTGGGAAAGAAGCAAAAAACAGACAGACAGAACAAACACTAAAATGGAAAAAAAAATCAAGATTTTTCAGACATCAGCTTTATGTTGAATCACTCCATCACCTCCGTTATGCAAAAGAGAAGATACTAGCTAGTAAGCATAATTCATTTAGAATCCATCATCAACGTTCAAAGCATTGCCCTGGATTAATTCCACAGATAACAAGTCAAAATACCCTAGAATAAGGACGCACGAGGCATCTGAAATTACATGTTCAGTATTTTTGGGTCTACACTTCTCACAAGGCATGATCTGTATCTGCAAATTCTGTCCCCGCACCCTCCCCATGAGAAAGCCCATCTGGACTTGTACATAGCCCACAGAGTACGAGTTGTTCAGTAAAGAAGAAAGCCCTCCTTAAAGCAGATACAAGGTCACAACATGCTGCTTTTTTCCTAGGGAAGTGACTTCTGTCTTGGTACTTGCAAATCTGGCACAATGATTTGTTTCCATAGCAGGAAGGACATTCAGATCTTGCCAGCAGTTTTAAAATATCATATATATCAGGGGGGGGGAATCTAAAAAGATTCTTTGGCCACATTGTAGCAGCATGTGTTCTACTTTAATTGTCCCCATTTTTCAGCCTTCTGAAGAAATTCTAAGGCCACAGGTTCCTAAAAGTACCCTGAGACATTTACTCCACCGACAGCACAGGAAGCACAAAACAGACTTAAAAGAAAAAAAGACTGGCCTCTCTGTTTCATTGTAGAAACTATTATCCATTCAAATATCTATTGGCAGAGCACTGCATCTTTTTTCACACCCTTTATCCAATTTTTCTTCTCTGAGCAGACTGAGCTATAAAATTAGCTTTCTGATAAGCATTAACATTTCTGTAGTTTTCTACCCAGACATAAATTGCTTTCATTTCAATGGGATTAGTAGGGGTTCTATCAGAGCTTACCTGTTTATGACCCTACATAAGAAAGAATGAGCATGGACACTGTGGAGCTCAGCAAAACCTATTTTCCAAGGAGCACTAAAGGATTGAACATTTTATATACATGGACAGTGTCAACTATGTATAACGTTTATAGCCTTTCCTCTAGGAAAGTTATAGCGTGCATATATATGCCATATGAGGTCTACTGTTTTGTTTCAGACAGGACACACATAGGCCAGCATGATTTATTATTTACTGGTAAGGAGCAAGAAATCCAGTGCAAAGGGAGGCACTGAACTGATTGTGCAAGAGCTCAAAAGAAAAGTAAGATCTTCTCAATAGCTGCTAGGTGGTTAGAGAGTTCAGTCCAGAGTCTGGTGAAGCATAGGTTCAGAGAAGGAAATGTCATCCGCAAAAGTCCAAGATCAACACCAAGAAGGCTAGTGAGCTGGACTGAGTTGAAAGTCTATGGAGATTGTCAGTCATCCAGGTCATAGTTGTCCCAAAAATGTTTTTTTCACAAGGCAACTGGACTTTCTTATTTTTCATTGAAGACATTTTGCTTCTCATCCAAGAAGCTTCTTCAGAGCTGAAGAAGTTTCTTGGATGAGAAGCGAAACATCTTCAAAGAAAAACAAGAAAGTCCGGCTGCCTTGCGAAAAAGCATCTTTGGGATGACTGAGTTGAAAAGCCAAGAGTCAGCAAACAGAGTGGGAAGCAAGGAGACAGGACCACAGAGCTCAGCTGAAATTGGCAAATTGTTCCCAACGAAGACCATTTGCTGGCAGCTGCTCTTAAATAGTCCTGCAGGAGAGTATCATTCATGTATGACATAGCTAGTGGATAGGCTCCACACCACTACTGCACCACAGGTAGAGTAACCAAAAAGGTCAGTGCCAGTCTAAGCTCCAGGGGAATAATTTTCCAAATGGGAGGTGCTGCAGCATAAAAGGGTCTTCTCCTGGGTCCCATAAGATGACATTTATGGGTAGCCGGAACCCACAATATATCTCTCCTGTTGGCCCTGATAGGACAGGTAGATGTAAACAGGGAGAAGCGATCCATCAAATAACCTGTTCCCATGTCCCAAGAAAGTTTATAAGTCATTACCTATAACTTGAACTGAACCCAGAAGCAAACTGGCAACCAGTGCAGTTCACTGAGCAAAGGTGTAATGTGTGCTGATCAAGAAGAGCAGATAACTGTCTTCACCACTGTATTTTATACCAGCTGTAGCTTCTGGATGCTCTTCAAGAGAAGCCCAACATACAACATGTTGCAGTGATCTGTTCTGCCAGTGAAGATCAGTATTTTCTCAATCCTGCTTCACCAACATATTTATATAACTAGTCCTTTAGCTCTTTTTTTTAACCCAAGCAAAAGAAATTTGTTTTACCTGAAATGCATTTAATTTTTTTTGCAAATATTGATGCAGGTAGTATTCAACTTACAACCAATCGTTTAGTGACCTTTCAAAGTTACAACTGAAGGTACCTACAACCTAGATTTGAATTTCTGATAGCCATGCAGCTGCCTGGTCATGTGATCATATTTTGGTTGCTCAGCAACCAGCCTGAATTTATAGCCATTTGCAATGTCCCCTAGTCATGGGACTGCGATTTATGACTTTTTTACTTGAATCTGGTATTTATGTCTGGTTTCTGGCAAAAAATACCCATTGCAGACAATGAATTTGCTGAATGCCCTCTGTGTTCATTTAACAACTGCTGCAAAAACAGTGGTCACATGATGACCTGCTTAACGACTGACATAACTTATGACTGTAATTTTGGGCTCAATTATGGTCATAAATCAAAAACTATCTATTTACATAGCAGCTTACATAGATAAAAAAGAGGACACCTGATAATAACCCTGTTGTTATATATGTTGTTATATACAGCATATAAAAGAAAAAATACAAACTATTTTATTCAAATATTCCAGATGTTGTCCTAATTACTGCTGGTGTGCTGTTCATATGAGCATGAATTTGAACAAACTCTGGGTGACAGTGGATATCAGGGGAGCCTGGCATGCTATGGTCCATGGGGTCCCAACGAGTCGGACACGACTTAGCGATTGAACAACAAATGTTGTTCCTATAATCCTTAGAAATATAAAAAGAAAGCGAATATATGATATTCTAAACCAACCTTCCTAACTTCCTGGTTTGGGGAAATGCAGTTCTCAGAATTCCGAGCATGCATAGCCCAAACATCTGGATGGCGCCAAGTTGTGGAAGGCTGTTCTAATGCCTTCTAAATTTGTATCAATAAAGCCGCAACGTATCTAGTTGCAATAGATGTTGGTATTTTGTTCAATCAAAACATCCAAAATTGGATATTTTGACTGGATCTTGAAAATGAGAATATTAGAATTCTTACAAATAAAAAAATAATAAGTGAGAAATATTGCATTCCCTCCTGGAACAAAACTGGGTGCTGATCAATTATTCAGCAACCCTCCATTATAAGAACTCACTGACAAAATATGAATCTGTGCTTACTCCAAGCAGATATATTTGGATACATGTTATGAAATCAGTCACTACATTTTCACAAGAGGTTTATAAGAACAGCTTTGGAACTTCAGCAGTCAGGTCCGCCTACATTTTCTGAATAAAAAAAAAAAATCATTTCCTTAACTTTTTCCATGGCATCTACAGGGATGGTAAGAAAGTCAAGATGGCAGCCACGGTGGAGCAGTTAAAGCTCTATCTGTTTTATGAGTATCACACATAAAAAAACAAGCGTAATCATTATGGCTGCCAACTCTATTGTGGTTTGTTTATATATTTGTTGTTAAAATATTGAAATATAAAGAAAATAAGGGAGAAAGAGAAAGCTGAAATAGAAAGGGAGGAAAGGAAAAACATATATATAAAAAAGACTACAGGTAATCGTCGACTTATGACCACAACTGAGCCCAAAATTTCTGTTGTTAAGTGAGACATTTGTTAAATGAGTTTTGCCCCATTTTATGACCTTTCTTGCCACAGTTGTTAAGTGAATTGCTGCAGTGGATATGTTAGTAACCCAGTTGTTAAGTGAAGCTGGCTTCCCTATTGACTTTGCTTGTCAGAAGTTTGCAAAAGGTGATAACGTGACCTTGGGACAGAGCAAAGGTTATAAATATGAGCCAGTTACCAAGCGTATGAATTTTGATGCTGCAAAGGTCGTAACTGTGAAAAACGGCCATAAGTCACTTTTTTCAGTGTTGTCATAACTTTGAATAGTCTCTAAATGAACTGTTGTAAGTCCGGGACTACCTGCATTTGATTTTTTTTTAAAAAAATTGAGGTCACAGTCTTGACTTTCTTACCATACCTTACAGACACCCTTTACTTCTTACTGACAAATCTGCCTATTCAAATCAAACCAATACACAAATCAGGCTATTCACTAACATATTCATATTTGCACACAAGTCAGAAAAAAGATTTTATATATTTCAACAGCATTTTTTTTTGAGCAAGAGAACATTTTCCAACCAATAATATTCTAACCAATATAATGTTCCAGAGAGACAGAAATTATACCTCAGCCTCCTCCATCCTCCTGCACAAGTATTTGCATTTTCTCTGTGTCAACTGTTCTCTGGTTTTCACAGTTTCTCTTCTTTCCTTGCCTGACTTTTGGATGAGTTTTATTCCTCTATTTTTCTTAAAGTGAATTTAGAGGCCTCACTGTAACTATGTTGTGCAATACATTGGTTAGAAACAAGTATATGTTATTATGAAGGTAATTCAAATGCATGCCTTCATTTAGAATTGCCTTCATATGACAGCACCTTGTCAATTCAGATTGAGGGCATGTCATATTCTGCTTAGATAGTCCTGATAAATAATCAGCATCTCAATAATTTTGATTTTTTTCTTACCATCCCCAGCTCATTAGAAACTGAGGTTTTTTAAAGAAAGGAAAAACATTTATGAAATGCATTCCAGCCATTTGAGTTTGACTGATTTTAAAGAGCTTGGGCACTTTTTACTTAACCTCAGTAGAAGTCTAGTGGTCTTCAGAACCATTTCAGAAACTCACGTTATGTGTGCTTTTTCTCAACGTGAACTCATATTCTTTCAAACAAAGTGACAGCTGTATACGCTTGTTGAAAGATCTGTTTATCTTTTACACCATAAAATTTGGGGGTAAGGGTAGTTGGAGATTTTTTACGTAGATATTGTTAACCAGTTTAGGCTGTGAAAAATCTTTCCAAAACTGTACATTACGTTATATCCAGTTACATGGCTGCTTACCTCAAGACTTCTAACTAGACCAACAGTCAAGAAATAAATAATACCCTAATCAAGGAACTACCAGCACAGACAAACAAGCTAACAGTAAACAACAGCCTAATCAAAGAACTACCAAGAACATTCCATCAACACTGTCAGGGCAAGCCACTAGTATATAAAAATTATAGCAAACCCCATCCCTTCTAGCACTGATGATGTTATCTAGTTTGATAATGAAACCTCTGCAAGAAAACCACCAAGCTCAGAGAGCACCAAGGACCCCACAATACTAACCCTGACAAAAAACAATGAAAAAAACAACAATAAATAATAGAATAATGGTGTCTGAGGATAAACCTCACTAAAAGACACAGAATCTAGATCCACACACCCAAGACCTTATGAAATCCTAGCAGAGTCAGGGCCAAACAAATCTCAGAAATTCTGGTGTGCCAGAGTAGTTGCTACTACAGATGAAACAAGTTTCCTGAGGCCCACCAGATGGCACTGTTTACTAGATGGGACCTACAGCATACCCATCCTGTTGGATCCAATGGGACAGGCAGAAAATATTAGACAGAGGTGGCCCCCAAAACAACCTGATAGTTATATACAGTAGATGACAATCAACACTTCCAATTGCATCTGGAAACCTCCTAAGAACCACTTGTTCCTTGTTGAAAAACTACTTGGTCGGTGACTGTTCAAAGTTATTATTAGCACTGAACAAGGGGGACTTATAATAGGACCTCCTGGTTGTGGCCATCACATGCTTGCAGTCACGAACGCAATTTGGGCACTTGGCAGCCAGCTTGCAATTGGCATCGCCATTTGTGACCTTCACTGCCAATTTCTGACAAGCAAAGTCAAAGGGGAAGCTGGCAGGAGGTTGCAAATGATGATCACATGACAGTGCAACATTGTGGCAATCGGGACTGCCACAACTTAGTTACATTTTAGGAGCCCTGGGGTTACAATGGTTAAAGTGCAGTATTGCAGGCAAACTCTGTCCACAACCTGGTGTTTGATCCTGACAGGGGCTCAAGGTTGATGTAAAGTTGGTAAAATGAGGATCCAGATTGTTGAGGGCAATATGCAAATAATGCTTACATTGTAAACCACCCATACTGCGCTATGGGGCAGTATATAAGCCTAATTGCTATTGCTATCACTATTTATGACTGTGTCATTAATGACAGAGTTGCCAGCCCCAATTCCCATAGTTAAGCAAGGATTATTTGTAGTGCAGCTCACAGATTAGTGACCTATAGTGAGGTACTGTATACCTTTACCTGCCCAGCTGTTATATTCTGAACCATTTGCAAGGGTAGCCTCATGTAGAGTTATTACTGCAATGCAATAAACTATCCAGGAGGTGACCACGGCATAAATGATTGTGAGCAGTGCCTCCAAATTCAGAAAAGGATGCAATTGACATATAAGATAAATGTAAGCAAAGGATCACCTACTCTTCAAAAAGAAGCTATGAGTTAAGGAGGATCTCCAAACTGTTTACTGGTTCTATCTGGGTTAATACTACCCCACTGAGATCTAACAATCGAAGATCCCCTAAAACCCAAAGCCATTCAGTTTTTCTTGTGTTGAGCTGAAGCCTATTCTTCCCCATCTAGATCCCTAAAGGCTCTAGGCACCCAGTAGTCTAGAGTTGGTTGCCTAGTTGGTTGGCCCAAGGTAAATATCTATAACAGAGCATCTCCAATCAACTTAGAATTAGTCTTGTGCCAGTGAATGATCTTGCCCAGCAGGTTTATGTCAATATTAAACAACATCAGGGAAAGGATAAAGCCTTGAGGAGTCATGAGCTAGATTTATTTATCATGTTGCCATCAATACTGTCTGGAATCAATCTTGGACAATGAAGCAGAACCACCACACAGCATCATACTCCTGACTCCTAACTGCCTGAGCCAGTCCAAAACCAATGCCACAAACAATAGTATTGAAAATCAGGGAGAGGTCAGGGAGAGCCAGCATGGATGTACCATCCTCATCACCCTGCAACCAGAAGTCATCCATAAGTATGACCACTACTGCTTTAGCTCCATACCCAGGCTTAAAACCTGATTGGAAAGGATCCAGATAATTCATTTTCTTCTGGAGTTCTCTGCTGCATTATGACCATCTTCTCAAAACTTTTTCCAAAAAGGAAAAGGTTGGAGATAGGAGGAAAATTGTCCAATACTGTAGGGTCCAAACACAAATTGTCTTCCAGAGGGAGCATCATAGCTCTAATAAGGAGGGATAAAATCCCAAGTAGCCTATGTCAGATGATCTCTTTCAAAAGAGTGACCAGGATCCCAGACCAGACTTCCCTCCAACCAATAACCTATATACATAGATAGCAATAGCACTTAGATTTATATATTGCTTCACAGTGCTTTACAGCCCTCTCTAAGCAGTTTACTGAGTCAGCATATTGCCCCCAACAATCTAGGTCCTCATTTTACTGACCTCAGAAGGATGGAAGGCTGAGTCAACCATGAGCCGGTGAGAATCGAATTGCCGAACTGCTGGCAGCCGGCAGTCAGCAGAATTAGCCTCCAATACTGCATTCTAACCACTGCGCCACCACGGCTCTTCTAGATATGCATATATGTACAAACATGCACTGAATTTGAGGGAAATGTGGACTTCTGACATTTGGGCAGGAATGGTATACAATACTTATAATTATGATGTCATAAAGTTTTCTCTACTCTCCTCCAGCGTAGCTTAAAACTTTAAAAATCTAATCCATCACTTGGTTGCCAGAACTGAAGGCTGGCTGTCTACTGTTTTTAAAACCTAGATGAAAAGCCTATGGAGAACAAATGACTTAATATCATTTCCAAAGGCTCCAATCTTCCACTTCCAAGAATCCTAATGGCAATTTATTTCCGAACTGAGCTCCCACTTTATGCCACCAAAACATTCATTTTTGGAGCCCTTCTTTTGCTGTTTCCAAACCACTGAACAAAAAATGGCTAGATTCTCTTCTGGTACATTTTTTCTTACACTCCAGTTGCAGTTGCTTTGGTACAAAGATACAAAATCCTCCTTCTATTTCCAAAGCAACCATGAAAAACAGAAGATTGGATGGAGAGGAAGCCCCAGTGTGCCTAATTTCCCCTAACAGGATAATTTGCTGTGAGAAAGAGGGGATAAGGGACTAAAAGAATCTTTTTCTTTTTTGTCACTAAACAAATAGCACACAGACTTTTTCTCATCCAGAGCTTTGGAAAAAGGATCTCAAAGCTAAAAGTCTCAGCACTCAGGAACCCCCAATCACACCCTCAAGAGTGGCTGTCCTTCCGCAGCTTGCACTTTCCAAGTGTGTTGCTCATTCAGCTCTTTCTTCCTCTGCAGGGTACAACTCTCTGTCTCTTGATCTGCATTTCTGTTGCTTGCTCTGCTCTGCTCTGCTCATACAGACTGGTTCATGGAATTCTGTAGCACTGAAACACTGGCTAGTTATGAATAACAAACATATCTCCACCTCTGCCTTCCTTCTGTTAGAAGATCACTGATGATTTAAATATAAGATGTCCTAAGTGCTCTTCAGCTAATCCAGAAAATTTATGAAATGCCAACAAAGCCTTTCAGATTTGTATCTATTTGGTTTTCTTATTTGTTTTGGATGGCAAAAGACAAATTGCCAATTGATTTCATATGTTCTTTCCTGAAACCTAGATAGGTAAATAGTAATTCTATTATGTAGTTACTTACAACATGAAGCACATGTAAAATTCTCTGTTCTCAAGCATTACACCCAACTATTCTATTCTCACCCATTACACCTTCCCAATACATTTTACATCTTAAGCCTCTTCATTTACTGTTTTTAATCTAAATCTGCCTTTCTCATTTGGGATTCTCTAGAGGTGTTGGAGAAGCAACTGCGGCTCTGGTATAGCTGGAAGATGCCAGGATGGAGAAAAGCAGCTTAAATAACTGCTGGCCAAACTGGAGGAGGGGAGACATCTGGCCAATAAAGCAGTATTAGACTGCCAACTTTCAAGGAGAAAACACTGCTGTGCTTCTAACAGCAACTTGAAGTATAATAGGCAGGAATCAAATTTTTGATTCTAAACTGATTCGAATTTGATCCTAAACTGAATCAATTTTTTTCCTCTAAACTGTAAAAGGCTTCACCTACCTATTCCTTCAGAATAAGCTGCTATGAAAGGACAAGCCAGACCTCTCCCACATGCATGCACACACTTCAACAATCAGTCCCAGAAACACCTACTTAACAGCAGCCTAGGATGTTTGAAGAACAAGAGGAAGACCGTGCTGGCTTTCAGCATGGATTCTCCCGTGAGATCGTCCTTGAGCTAACAGGATTTGGAGGGCCCTTGTGCTACCCCAGCACTGAACTGCTAGTCAGTATTTGTGTTTGCCTATATAGACATACACACTCAAAGAAACCTAACCATAAGAATGCAAAAGCATTTGATTTATTATATATAAAACATTCTCAGATGCACTAGGTTAGTTTACTTGTTCTTACATATTTTAAACTTGTAGATGGAAGATAGAGCATAAGTGCAAAAAAAAGCCCCTCTCTGATACACACACACACACACATACACAAAAATATGCTAAACATAAAACTTTTTTCACTGTATTATTAACATTTGGAAGCACAATAATCTCTTTTGGCATCTAAATAGAAAGCAATGTGCTGCACGAAATTTTGTTTTTTTCCCCCAAATGTTGATCTGTAAATAACAAGATGCATCCCATATTATGAACCCTAAAGAAGAAAAAGAAATCTCTCCATTTTCAATAACTGTTCATTTTGAAGGAAATATTAATACAATTTCCATTATTTATTTATTTATTTTAGTATATATACATGCTATTCCAAAAGTACTCTGGATGGATAACAGCAAAATAAAGTTGGTTTCTTTCAAAGCAGCTGGACACGATAGTATCCTGTAACTCATCTCCATAGGGTAGGACTATAGTACCTCAGATACAATAATCCAAGTGACAGTATCAACAGTATTTTTTTTCAGATCTGATAGTTCCATTATAAGAATTAGAGCAGATATAGGTAACCTATGCCTTCTAGATAGTTTGGATTATGATCTGCATCATCCCTATCACTGATGAGCAGAGTTGATAATTACGAGAGTTGTATTACAGGTAGTTCTCAACAACCACAGCTGAGCCCAGAATTTTAGCCATAAATAATTGCAGTCATTAAGCAGGGCACCACGTGACCTGATGATTTTACGACTGTTTTTATGGCAGTTGTAAAGCGAGTCATTGTGATTCTTAGGAAAATCAGGTTATTAAGTGAGTCACTGCAGTTGTTAAATGAATCTGTTCTGAAATATCTTAAATATCATGTCATCGAGGGATGAAAATGCAAGTTGTAAATGTGAGCTGGTTGCCAAGCCTGAAATGCGATTATGTGACCGGGGGGGGGGAGAGTGCAGCAGATGTAACTTCAAGGACAGGTTGTAAGTAACTTTTTTGGGGAGGGGTCTATCATAACGTCAAATAGTTGATAAGTGATCAGTTGTTAAGTAGCGATTACCTATAATCTAATCTGGATACATCAAATTTTCTATCTACAGTAGAGGTTCTTAACCTTTTTCTACAATGGACTCCTTTGAGGTTTTGATGAAATCTACAGAGCCCCTTGTCAGAAAAAAAAGTATTTAAATGCATAAAATAAAATGCATACCAATTATAGTACAAAGGAAACTAATTATTCTCAGAGCCAGCCAAATATTGAAGAACAGCAAATATATACCTAGTAGAATATGTTTTTATTTATTAATCCATTAAATCAGTAGCAAGACAATAATACCCTTTTAAAGATTATAATCATTTTATATAGAAATATTTACCAAAATTAACAAACATTTTTTGAAGTCCAGAGGCTAGACATTTATTATCTTACATATATTACTGAATGAAAAACTAAATTGCAGTTTGAAGTTAAAGGGAACAGCAATTTGGAATCTGGAGCAGGTTGTTTAAAGGTAATCTGAGCTACATACAATATATAATCTGCTGAGTTCTGCAGATCTGATACATCTAAACAAGTGAATGCATATTCAGTCTGGCTTGCTGAATTGGGGATTTCAGCCCTTTGAACACAGGATTTATCGGAAATTTTTACACTGGAACTTTTTACACTTAAGTTTTAGAATTGACTTATACATTGTAAATTGCCACAATTAAAAGGAAATGAGTTCCATCTTCTTTAGGTCCTGGAATCTTTTGATTTGGAAAATCAAGAGTCTGTATCAGAGACCATGCTCAATTTGGTATTTTAATACCTCAATCCAGAAGAACTGGGTTTTGCCCTTGGCTATTTTAGCACTATGTCACAAGGCAATCTCTGCCTCAGTGTAAGCAAGCCTCTTAGTTACATTTAAGAGACAAAGTGAAAAACCAGTGCAGATAACTGCATTCAGGTGTGATATGTCATGCTTTTAGCACAGAGCCTTTTATCAAACAAGAAATAACATGCATCACAGGTTGAGGTTTCCAAGGAGCTTAGTAGAGCAGCTCAGTGTGGAAGCAATTGCAAATCGGGTTTTTTTTTTTCTTGAAATGCTGGGTTATACTGTATATTGTTTGTTCAGCCATCTGCTTATTGGGAAGTAAAGCCTGCAAGGGTGGTGCTAATATCAAGCTAGCGTTTATTTACTTTCCCTGATAGCTACATTTAGTTAGGTTATATTATGGTTCATAAGGGTGTATGGAAAATATGAGAAGGTGGGTGCTGATATATTAAAGAAGAACATTTGTTTTTCTGTATTTCTGTGATTCACAAGAAACTTAATCTTTTTCCCTTACTGCTAAATAATCATCTGGTACTTTGATGCAAAAATAGTAACTTCCTTACAGAATAGAATCCTTCCAAGAATATTAGTTAGAAAGCATATTGTAAAGGTTTGTAAAACTTCACGTGTGAATTCGTTATATCCATTTTGAGCAAAGACCGAAATGAGACAAATTATCTTTAGAGGTGTCCCTTAATAAGGATAACCAGAAAAACCATCAAAATTCAAGGCAAAGCCATGAATTTAGACTAATTAGTCCAATTGGTAGATTTCATTGTCCTTTCTTTATTGTAGCCTTTTGTGATCTGAAAGGGAATTCTTAGCTAATCACATAAAATATTAGCATTGAGATTAGAAGAACTGTAGATGCCTTGGTTTAAAATATTGCCAGAAACATTTTTCACCAATTCAGTTACTTTTAAACTGCAAACTTGAACTCAAGAAATATTGGATTCTTGGTGAGGGCTTAGGCTTATGGAAAAATTAGGTACTGTCTGTTGCTGAATGCTTCTCTAACATAGATCTACCTATCCTGCATAGTGAACCTGTCACTGAAACTTCTTTTCAGATATATCTACACCACTAGTACAAGTCTGCCAGAAAACATGTGGCAGAACTGACTTTGTAATAGAAAAAGAGCAAGTAATACCATGTCGTACTGTCCCTAGCATTAATTCTACCCTTGACATTGAGTTTGGCCAAGTGTTAAAAAGTGTTAAAAATTACTCACTGAATTCAACAATCAAAAAAATCTTACAAATCAAAAGAATTTACAGCTGTGATTGGTAGGAGCCTGTGGGATTGCTATAGAGATTGTGATTTGGCTGGTAATGTTACACCAGTCTGTTTTCTTTTACTCAACTTCTGTTCTGAGAAGATATTGAAAACTGACTGAATTATTAAAAACTAAATTAGGCTAAATGGCCCAGCAAAGTGGAATGATCTAGCTCCTAAGTATCATAATTCACTTTTCTATTATCAATGCACAGAAAAGAGACCAGCAGTCTCTCCCTTTCTCCAAGTATAGAGAGGCACAATGTTCCTTCATCAAGGAATAAAAAGGTGCAAGCTTTGTTAGCCAAGCCATCTGGCCTCATCACCAAGAATATTCTACAGTTTCCTTCCTTTCGAAATGGTAACTAGGGAAAAAGCAGTGTTCTTTCCTGAAGAAGTCAATCCTACAGCCTTAGACATCATCTTAGGCATGGCACCAGTTACATTATTGGCCAAACTAGAGATTATAATTTCCATTTCCAAATGACCACTAGATAGCAGGGAAGAGTTAAGGTTTTCTGTATCTCCTTACTGCCATCTATTGATTGTCCAGATTTTACTGCTAAGATATGGTAGCTTTTATGTAGGGGGTTTCAAACTGTATGTGGTAAAACTCTAGAGACTGCAAACTCTTTAGACTAGAGAGAGAATCACGATCAGGGTTGTGCAGAAGAAGTGGGAAGAAAGCCCAGAGTGAGTTCTGAAAAACGGTTCAACCACAGATTTAGCCATCTGTCAAAATCACATTACAGTCAGCAGTGCTATGACTGGCAGATGGCTTCCTGTTGGTTCCATTCTGGTATGTGGTAGAATATCCATCATGTTTGCACCATTGTGGAAGAGTACATTTTAATGAAGTTCAGTATCTCTGTTATTTAAATTTCAGACCTTTCAAATGGAATAGCTTTTGTGGAGCTCTCTGAGCTTGTTTATTTGCTTGACGATGTTCCATTATCCCAACTAGGTAATGTTATCAGTGTAAGTGTCTGTCAGGTTTGCTATCTACTTGTATACAATAGCTTACCCTGAATAGCTTTTGTTGTAGTAAGAGATTACCAGTATAACCCAGTGTTGGTGACAGTAAGCCAAAGTCAAAATAGTATACAGGTAGCCTCAATTTGCGACAACAATTGAGCCCAAAATTTTTATTGCTAAGCATGACAGTGAAGTGAATTTTGCCCCATTTTATGACTTTTCTTGCCAGTTGTTAAGTGAATCACTACAGTTAAGTTAGTAACACGGTTGTTAAGTGAATCTGGTTTCCCCATTGACTTTGCTTGTCAGAAGATCACAAAAGGTGATCACATGACCTCGGAACACTGCAGCCATCATAAATATGAGCCAATTGCCAAGCGCCTGAATGTTGATCACACGACCATGGGGATGCTGCAATGGTCCTAAGTGTGAAAAACGGTCACCAGTCACTCTTTTCAGTGCCATTGTAACTTTGAACAGTCACTAAATGACCTGTTGCAAGCTGAGGACTACCTCTAGTAATGTAATGTCTAAGTCAAGTAATCTGTAATTCTGGAAAACATGAAAGGAAAGAGAAGAAGATGAAATCCAGCAAGGTGGATGGACTCAGAATGAACTCAATTATGGCAGTAATGGGTGCACCATTGAAAGACCTAATGGACCAAGGTGGGAATAAATCCAGCTAGAGAGAATCCATCTACATCATCACTAAGAATCAATCGACTTGAAAGCACCTAACTAATCTCAAGAAAGTATGGTGAAATATATGCATTGTATAGTGTCATATTTCCTTATAGTCAAACAATAACCCTATCAAATCAATAATTTGATTTATGAAACAGGTGACATAAATTCACACAAAACTTATGATGTAGTGGAAAATGATAAGAAACCAACAGTGGAACTTGATGCAGATGGATGATACAGGAGAAGCACATTTAACTAAAACACATGCCTGATGGAATCAAAAGTTCTCTTACAGTATATTTACTTTCTTCTGATACAGTGAAACCATATAGTACCTAAACTTGTTCGAGATAAAATATGCTTGATGACCATGCATCTCAATTATTTTCAGTTATTTTGGAGAAGCAATCAGCTATTTTCAAAACTGACCTGTGCAAAATAGAAGGCTTTTTTTGTTTCTTAAAAAAGTTGTTAGGATATCTTGAAGAATCAGTTTAATTACACCTATTTATTGCCATTCTGACTAACAGTGTTGTCTTATTGTGCACTGATAAGAGCTGTTTCAGGTTTTATTTTATAATTTTATGGAATATATGCATATCTAAACACTGGAACAAATATATTGTATTTGGAACCTGGTCAAAAAATGGCAAGAAATGAATGTTTTGATATTGCACGGAAGTTATAACCAAGATAACTTGTTCTACATTCCCTGTTCAAATCTTTATTTGGATTGAAATAATAACATGAATAATGTATCAAATGTATATGCCGTCTAACTTCTAGTGACTCCGAGCCTGAAATCAGTGCCTATCCTTTAGCAAATTATTATATCTTTGATGGAGTGTTTCTTTCCTACAATCAAAGCTGCTCTATATGAAAAACACTCAGATAATATGAAAAAATATGCATGTGTATTTATTTAAATCACCTTTGGTGCTGCCCAATTCCAAAATGACTTCAGAATATAATATAAATATATAGTGATGCAGTTATGAGAAGTTCATTGTGCAATATATAGTTTGTTTATCTTAATAAGAGTCAAAAATCCTACTTTATTTTTTTCTTTAATGTATTTATTTAGTAACTGTCATAAAAACAATAAACTATAACAGCAATGTACACAATTCCTAGGTTGGCATTTAATCTATATTACTGGGAAGCAAACCTTATTAAACTTGACAGAATTTAGTTTTTAGGCATGTACAGAACTGCATTTTAACTCACATTATTATTAAGAGTATTTCCAGATACTCTTTACTATGGAATCACCCTGCCTCTTCTATGAACTTCAGAAGGGCCAGGTCCTGATGATAATATCTTCATTTATAATTTTCCAGTTTGCTTATCATTTCTTCTTCTTTTTCTTAACATAGCACATATTGAAACAGCCCAAAGAGACAGAAAGCACAACAAAAAAGTGTTCATTATCATCAACACATTTCACATTAATATAATGTGCACAGAGTTTCTTTGCAAGTTGTCTCAGCAGAAGTTGATCATCATAGCAAAACTCTAAAGTTAGGGTGAGATTTGCGTAAACTCTTCTAGGATTTCATGAACAGGGATTTGAACTTCTGTTTCTTATATCAGAATCTCAAGCAAATACTCTATGTATAGACAATGTATGGTGCAGGACTACAGCTCTCACCATTCGTAAACATTGACCATGTCAAGGATGGAAGTTGAAATTCAAGACTGCCTGTCCTCACTAGTATCAATATCAAATCCCCAATGTCCTGAACTGAATGGAATGGTTGATTTTCTTTGAAAAATAATACCTCCATCAAATAATGAAAAAAGATCATTCTGTATATAATGGGAAAAGATCATTCTGTGTATAATGAAAAGGATCATTCTGTATATTATATATCACTGAGGCAAGACACTATTCCAAAAATTTCTTTTGCTATAATCAGCATATACCTCAACACCATAATGCAGCAGCAATTATAGCTGTAATCCCTCCTGAAGAATCAAAATGCATGCTCCCTATCATTGTAGATTCCAAGAAACAAAGCTATCACTTCAAAGCAGAACAGAAGGGAGAAATAATAAGTCTTAAAAGAAGTCAAGAAAGAACCCAGAGTGAGAAGCACAAAGAGAGATAAGAAGAGGCATTCACTAAAATAATAGAGCTAAGCAGTATCTGGGAAGAAAGCCAAACGATATAAAAACAGAAAGGAAAATACCATCAACAATGTTCATAATTAAAATTAAGAAGCAGCAGTCAATAGATTCATTGTATTCTTATCTGGATTGTACAAAGGAAGAGAGAAAGAAAAAATTCTCAACAGAACTGTGACATGGCATTGTTCCAAAATTCAGGCAGGTACAAAATGAAATGTGTGAGATCGAATACTAACTTTCTGAAATCTTATAAAAATTAAGATGATGATGATAGTGGTGGCTATGATGATGATGATGATGATGACATAATTTGTATTCAGTCATAGAAAGCTTACTCACATTTAAAGACTACTGATTTTCAAATTATGTTGTAATAAAAGATTACTAAAAGTTTCAGTGGGTCTATCCATGAGGGAGATCAAAGCGGAAAATAAAACCCTGAAATATCTTGTTTCCCTGACTAGCACAAGCAAAAATCACATGAACTAAAGTCTTTACTAGAAAAAGGAGTTTCAAATTGTAATACTTGTACAGTATTACAAGTCTAATTTTAGTTTTTGTATTTTCTAATATCATAATTTTTAGAGACCAGATCTAATGTATTAAGTATTTCTAGAATACATAAAATTTCACAAACTAATTGTTTTGAAAAGGGAGCTAGAGATTCCTAACAAAATATACAGCATTTTCACACATCAATTCTTCTTCTGGTTGGTTGGTTGGTTATCTATTTATTCATTACAATTATTTCTCTCCCAGGGAGAGAAATAATCTAAATCTCAGGGAGATTTAGAAGAAACGTACCAAAATGCTTTATATTTATGTATTAGGTGTATTTATTTATTAATTTTTTATCCTGCCTTTATTACTGTTTTTACTCCCATTAAACATATTTGTTAAGTAACAGTAATGCTTATTCACTCAATGACCAGCAAAAATTTAAAAATATGTAGCATGAAAGTAAACTCAAATGAGAGAAAATACTAACATGACAGTCTCCATAATAAAGGTTTTAACACACTCTACTACATGGGTGTCAAAGTCGCCACGTCACGTATCGCAACTCTTTTTGTATTGCCGGCAATGGGGTGGGCGTGGCTTCGGTATGATGAAACCGGCCCGCGGGCCGGCAGTTTGACACCCCTGCTCTACTATAATAGTATGTTAATTAACTGTGCAAGTATAAATCTAAAATATTACAATGTATGAAATAAAAATACATATCACCTAAAACAAGGTAGCTAATATATAATAATATACTATTACGTATAATGAGACTGAAGAAAAACCAATAGAAATGGTTATTCCTGTGATCAGTTACTTGGATTAAAGCACAAGTAATGAAAGGTTGGAATCTTCTGCATTTATTAGATTTGTTATTGGTTTTCTCCAGGAGTTTAAGATGGTTTACAAAGGAATCTCCCTTCCTTTTATCCCCACAATATCCCTAAAGCTGAAAGAGAAAAATTGTCTCTGAGTTATCCTGCGAGTTTCTGCAGCTGAAAAGTGAATCTTCGTCCAGCACCTAAACGTTTACATCAAGCTGGGTTGGCGGATCTTTCCCACAGACTGGTGGGTAGAAATGGTTTGGTTGGGAAAGAGGGAAGAGTCCCTCCAAAGTGGCTCCTTGGTCTTTGTGGCCTGCCTGCCTTCCTTCTTCGCCTTTCTTCTATTCATAAAGAAAGTATGAGTTTTGGGTTTTTTTTAAATGATTCCCTTTTTTAAAAAAAAAATCCATCACCTTGAAACTGTCAATATTACAGGCTGGCTTTTTTTTTTCTTCCAGCAATGTCACAGTAGCACCAGCTGGGTTTTATTTAAATCACCACTGCAGCCTTCTTACACAGTTCTCATATTATTTATTAATTTTATGGAATGTAATGTCAGACAAACAACTATAGAAGAGAACAGATCATAGATGCTCAAACTGCTTCTCCTGAAAAAATCTATCAGCAAATAACTAACAGGATTCACTAGAAAGAAAAACTGACCTTCACGGTATTAGATAAAAACAGGATTGTCATTTTGGAATGGATGGTAGATTTCAGATGGATGGTAGATGGTAGATTTCAGTTATAAACATTACGAGTGCCATTCATACTACTGTATGCATGTAATTTGATTAATCTAACCTTCCCTGTGTGGTTTTTTTTAAGAAATTGTACAATTCATTGACTTCCTTTATATCCCCTTCTGGATTGATGGCCTTTATGGAACACAGATTAAATTTTAAAGTTTAGTATAAGCCACCTAAGAATCTGATATGAATAAAGATGAATATTCTTTAGTAAAGTGAGCAATTCACCAACAGAATTATCAAGTATATAGCTAGGGCTGCATTGCCTCGGCAAATATAAAACTTGTTCCTTTTTTTAAGTCTTCAGTCATTTTTAAAGAGTATCACTGTTTTTGAATGTAGAGTAGGAATTGACAATAATAAAACAAAATCACAGCTACACAAAAAGCATTTTTATCTTTAAATTAATCTAAGCATACATTTTTATAATTAAGCTTTCCATAAAATCCCAGTTCTTTTATGTGTCAATGACTTATCCAGTACCTCAGATGCTTTTAAAGTTTAGAGTATTAGATATTCTGGCTCTAAAGTTATTTTATGAAGAAGGCTGACCACAGACTATTCCACTTAAAAGCCAAATGCAGTTTTATTCTGAAAAAGACTACAAATTTAAAGGTATAGGCACAGTCTCTATATTAAATCTGACAATATAAATGTATGCAGTATTATAACAATTAAATACTGTGATGCGATAGATACACAGACACATAGACACAGACACACAGACATACACACAGACACAGACACACAGACACACAGAGACACACACACAGACACACACAGACACACACACACATATATATACATATATGCATATTGTTCAAATTAGCTTAATGTTCAAAATAATCATTGAGAATTATCATGTCCATGGGATGCATCAAAATAGACAAAATGATGGACAGAACATTGTGATCCAAGCTCTGCCTCTTTGGTAGATGTCTCATAGATACAAAAAAAAGCCTTGGTTCACCACACCACACTTGCTACCTTGGTGATACTCATGATAGTATTTTATGTGTACAGGCAAAGTACAATATGAAACATATATCTGCATCTGTGTTCATATACAGCATTCATATCTGTGTTAAAAGATATATATGTACAAACTAAACAGAACTCACATTTGCTGCTTCCAGGAAAGCAATGTCTGAATTTATTAAAACAAAAGATTTTAAGAGCTGAAAGCATGTTTGAAAGAAATAAACCCTCAGATAGAAAAAAAAGAACCTTACTCTTTGCTTAGAAGACATATATATGAATTCTAAATGTTCTATAAAATGACCTATCCCACTCACACCAACAACAATACTTGTTATCTATATAGACTTCTCAATGAACTGAGAGCAAAGTAGAAATCTGACTCTTAAAGTTTTAAAACAAAATAATCCTTTAGGTCAGATAACTGATCCAACAGACTGTTCTTGTACAAGTTTTCGTTTCTGGAAGTTTTATCCTGAAGAAATGAACATGTATAAAACATACCAAATTACTGTATGTAGTAGTGGCGAATATCTGTAACTCGGGTGTAGGATGAAGATGAAGGTTCACCCTCATATTACTGTATATGTACAGCATTTTCTAATAAAACAGGTAACAGTTTTAAATGGCTTTTCAATAGTGTCTTCTTTGTACAAAAATATACACAGATTATTTTTCAATAAATCAAACCAGTATTTTGTACTGGCTATTTAAAACCAGCCATTCCTTATATACACCTCTCAGACTTCGATATGAGAATGAAAACTGCCTATCAGAAATTTCTGAATACTACTTCTTTGTTTAGATAGATAGATAACCTTTATTGCCATTTTTTACTGTGGGCACAATGGCACACATTAAAAATGAAATTTAGTTGTTTGCTCTCAAAGTGTACACAAACATAACACACATTTCAACATACTATATACAACATATGTATAGACCTACACCCTTACATATAAGTAACATATAAATATTAATCACTGTCCATCTTGAATCACTGTCCATCGGAAGGAGGAAGTTTTATAGTTCACAAGGTTAATACCATATGGAACAAAACTGGATGTTCTACCACGAAGCCTCCTCCCAGAAGGTAACAAGGAAAACAGCTTGTGAAGAAGATATGTAGTGTTCCAGACAATCTTGCGGACCCTGCTCAAACAACACTTATATGCTATGTCCTGGATGGAAGGGAGGGAACTGCCAATAATCTTTTCAACCATCCTCACCACTCTCTGCACTGCCTTCCTGTCTGAAGCAATGATGCTTCCAAACCAGACTGTGATGCTGTATGATAGGATGCTCTCAATCGTCCCTCTGTAGAAAGTGATAAGGACAGGGGAAGGAAGATGTACTTTTCTCATGCAACACAGAAAATGCAGGCTGTGCCCACTTCACCAGTGTCTCGCTGATGAGCAACCAAGCCAGCCTACTTGTTAACTGCACACCCAGGAATTTGATGCTAGTAACCATCTCCACAGATGAATTATTAATGCACAGAGGAGTGTGGCTGTGCCTGCCTTTTCTGAAATCGACAATGATCTCTTTGGTTTTTCCAATGTTTAAATTAGGCTGTTCTCCTTACACCAGTTCACCAAGCCCTCAACCTCCTTGTGGTAAGCACCGCCATTGTCATCTTGAATAAGGCCCACTACTGTTGTATCAAGGTTTAAATGCTTCTTGCAAATATTTAACATCCATAGAGATCTGTACTTGTTCACATTGCAAATAATACAGTCTCCCTGCTCCTTGAATGTATTACTGCATTAAGCATTTGTGAATATAATGAAGTGCTTTCACTACACTCATGCAGTATTATCAGTTTTTATCTGCATATGACTTTATGCATCCCAAGAAAAAGATGGTAGTTCTCAAAGGCTTATCCTATAATAAAATGTTGTCACACAATATTACAGTTAAATGATGTAGGAATCAGATGTATAATAGTTACATTGTAGCTAGGTAGATAGATAAATAGACAGAGAGACAGAATCTCCAGAAAGCAGCAATACAATCAACAAAACATGACTATCAACTTGTTAAGGATTATTCAAATGTATATATTTAAAGTAACAATAATATGCCTCCTTCTCCAACTCTGAGCTCCCAAATCTGGATGACCACTATATGGCATCAATCAGACCATTAAATGGCTGGTTTTAAATGGTCATTTAAACTGCTGCAGCTTTACTTTAAATCCTCTGTTTTCAATTATCTTCTACATAAAAGTTACCACACGACATAGAAGGCATTCGAAAATGAAGGCTTTTCATCTTAAGTTTCCAGAAACAATTCATTGTATAATAGATATAGTCGTGTCACATGCCTTTAGGACAAGTCTTTGAATTAGTGCCACATCACAGATTTTTGATCACTGAATATTCATGGTTACTTCCATTGTCTCAGGATCATGACTGAATCCAAAGCAAGAGAATATGAAATAACTCTGCAGCATTAGAATTCTCGGTATAATTACACGCAAATGGAATACTTCTTACAGAGTATTACCATACTCATAATATGGTAATATTGTCATTTTTTTCCTTCTGTTAGGTTGTGTCCAATTTCTGAAATTTTTCAGATGTGGTTTGCCCTTTTGTCCTTCCTAAGGTTGAGAGAAAATGACTGGGCCAAGGTCACCCAGCTGGCTTTGTGCCTTGGGTGGGACAAGACCTCATGGTTTCCTGGTTTCTAGCCTGATGCCTTAACCGCTACACCAAACTAGTTCTTAATATGTTAACATTGTACAGTGCGGTATGGTAAGGTATGGTATGGTATAGGTATGGGGGGGGCGTCATTATAGTACATCAGCAGTTTGATTTATAGTGGGAAAAGTCACAGAGGTAAGGGGAGGGGCAAGATGAGTCAAATAATGAAAACAGTATCACAATGTTATACACACATACAAAAGGGTACAGCAGTGCAACATGGCTTTTAATATTTTAAATTAACACCTTTAATTTTGCAGCCACCTTTGAAAGGCCAGCATAGCAATAAAAATTTCCAATAGTTAGATTCATTTAATAAGTGCAGGATACAAAAAAAATGCATTTGTCATAATACCATAAATCTTTGGGGTATCTCTTGCAGTTACATCACAAATAACAATGCAAATCTAATTAAAAACATCCTAGTAAATTCAGTGGAGATTACTACCACCTATCTAGGCACAGTGTATCAATTTTGGTTGAAAAGCATGGCCATTTTGCTCTTAGTTGTGCATGGTAGTTATCACTCATAATTGGTTTGTTTTTCAATTGCCATGATTAGCACTGAAAATGGCCCAATGGTTTCTTCACGATGGACCAAGCCACAAAGAGGAGCTTAAAACCAGCCACATGTTTCTTTTCTGGCACATTGCAGCCAAAAAAACCTATCATTTTCCACCTGGAAGACCCAGCAACCTAAAAGCAAGCCATGGATAGATACTTCACAACTGTACACTTGAGTTGAGAAGTCTCTAGGCAAAATTTCAATGAAATCATAGTTGGCTGTAAGCATATTATATGAATGTACACAGAACTGAAAAAATGCCTTCCTCTTTCATCAAGACAAGTACAAAAATTTACAATAATTCACCACTTTATCTAATTATTTCAGCCAAAAATCTCTTCATCCCATATCTCACATTTTATCTATTGGCAAATAAAGAGTCATCTTTCAATCTGAATCAGCAAAACTCCATTAAGAGCTACCAGAAATAGCAATATACATATATTAACTTTAAATAAGTAAACCAATTTCATATTTCTTTCTCTTTCTTTACACAATACCATGTCATTTTATCTAAAAACACAAAGAAGAAAAACCTTCCTATGTCTTATACCTATAAATAAAAGTTTAAAAATTCATCATTCCATCTTAATCAAGAAAAATTCCATTAAGAGCTACTAGAAACAAATTGAATATTAATATTTAATCCCTTCAAATGATATCCCACAAATTAAGTTATCGTCTTTTTTTCATCTCCCCTCAATTTTAATACCATAAATTATCATTTTCTTTAAAAATACAACAAAACTCTGTTCTTCCCATTTCATATCTACTAACAAATCTTAAGCGTCTAGGACTCTTCACTGAGTCCTAGTCAAGAAAAACCCATTAGCAGCTCTTTTAAAAAAAAGGATCATAGACAGTTTAACCTTCATAGAATAAATCAACTTTATTAACTTTTGTTTTCAAGGTCTTGATTATTCCTTTTAGTAATATCCCCAAAACTGATTTCTTCTCTCTTTTCCTTTCCTCAAAAAATCCTTCATAAGTATAACACGGGTTTTTTGTAAATCCAAAGTAAGACTATTGTCCAAGTCAAAGTCACTCTTCTGATTTATTATTTGTGTGTCTCTGTTAACTATTAAAACTTCATCCAGTTTCATTTGTAAGTCCTGTTCTGTATAACGTTTTGTCAATATCATCCTCATATCCTGTCAATTTTAAATCTATGTCCAAAACAGACTGCTTTTGGGTTACATTGTCTTCTATCTCTTCTTTTAAGCCTGTTTTAATTGCATCAGACAGTAAGTTCAATGTACATTGTTCCCAAATATCCTTAAATTCTTCTAGAGCAGGGGTGTCAAACTGCCGGCTCGTGGGCTGGATGCGTCATGGCGAAACCACGCCCACCCCATTGCCAGCAATGGAAAAAAAGTTGCAATACATCGCGACACATCACGTGACGTTGAGAGTTTGACGCCCCTGTTCTAGAGTGAATTTATATGTGTGTTTTTGTTGTTTTATTTATTTTTCCCTTTTCCCTTATCCCCTTTTTCTTTTTTTGCACTTATTTTTTCTATTTTTAATATTTTCCTTAGTTTATCTTATTTTTATTTCAATAAAAAATATTATGAATGTACATAAAACTGATGCAATCTCTGGAAAAAATGTTTTCCTTCAAGCCTTCTCTGTTAAATGAGAAACCATCCTTCCATGCTTGGAAAACATTTTCTGCTAGCAGGAGCCAAGTCTATAATTTTAACATACATCTACTTATATGAATACCACACGCTAACACACTTCCTTTAAAGGAACAGCATTCTTCCTAATGTAACCAACCTCTGATTATCTGATTAGGAAGGCAATTATACATATAAGTTATTTTCTGGAATATTATTCCTGCCTTGAAAATATATTCAATATTTTCTATTGATAGCAAGGAAGCAATCAAAACAAAATGAATAGAGAAATAAAAGTTCATGTGACAGCCAGATATAAAACAACAGAGAGCACTGACACAGCAAACAGCATGTAAGATTAAACAGCAGCCACCTATAAATCCAATTACCATTTTCTGGTAATGCATCTTATTGTTTCAGAAACCAGAATATGCCTATCAGAACTTACAATCAAAGTAATACATTTAATGTTTAAATATTGAATCACTTTTTTCACCTGACTAAATAATTCTTTCTAACTTTTAAGGGGAGCTTGAGCAAATTTAAAAAAATTAAATTTCATTTTTTTAAAATATTTAAAATACATTTTAAATATAAAGGTAAAAATCCTACTTACCAAATCATGGTTTGTTGAATTAGAATCATCTTCTGGAAATGGGATGTAAACAGCTAAGGCCACACAATTGGCAAAAATAGCCAGTAATATAAATATGTCAAACGGTCTTAAAGATCTTGTTAAGGAACATTCAGTTATAGACATATAAATATTTGTCATAATACTATTTTGCATTAATTTTTTCATTATATACAAGAAACGTCTTTCTGAAGTTAAAATAGCATGCTCCCATTGTTTGATTTTGTTTTGTGATTGATGAAAGTGACAGCTACCTTCCACAGACAATTATGTTCCCATGTTAGATTGTCTTTGAGCACTAGGTCCTTTCAGTTTCTTATTACTTCACATCACGTTTTTCATAGTACAGTTTTAAAAAAATAGTGTAGCTTGCATATATATCTAATCAGTAATGCTTAATCATTATAAAATGTTTTCAAATAATTTTGCTACTATCCATTGTTACCACTAGTATTAATGGAACTTGAATACAAATAACAGAATAATACCAAGCCAGAGTTGTCTATATCAAGCTATCCCCACCTAGTTACCCACAAATTTATTGGACTTAAGTGCCCATAGTTCCCATCAAAGAAGAACCAGGAAAAAGGTAGTATAAAGCAAGAATCTCTCTTCTTCATTTCCAGCCTACCAAAGATTCAGTCAACAAGGCTTCAGAATCATTAGACATCAAGTTGTTTCCAATAATAGTGAAATTGCTCTACTATTCTTTCATTTCACCCTCACAACAGCTAATCTATGAGGTAGATTCATCTGAGAAAGAATGAAGAGCCCGAAGCATACTCATGGCTCAGGGTAGACTTCAACATGGATCTCCTTGGCCCTAGTTCAACAATTTAATCACTACCCTGTACTTATTTTTGAGATACCAAATACTAAATCAAACTTTTCCATTACTGAGAATGAGCATAGTAGATGCAAAGGTACATCACTTACTATCAGAGGCACCTACAGGATTCAGCACTTTTGTCAATGACAAAAAAGGCCTTATGCAAACATGATGCAAACTCAGCCCCCCTCATACTCCATAACACATTGACAAAATGATGACAGTGAGCCTCATGGTGTAATTTATATTTAGTTGATACTTTGCATCCTTTTCCACATATCTCCTTGAAAACACCTTGGTTACTACTTTATTCCAAGAAATCACAACAAACGAATTAGAAGCCAACTCTTCTCTATTATGTATATCAGGGATGTCAAACTCGCAACGTCATGTGACGTGTCACGACGTATTGCGATTTTTTTCCCATTGCCAGCAATGGGGTGGGTGCAGTTTTGCCACGATGCATCTGGCCAGCGGGCCGGCAGTGTGACACCCCTTGATGCATATTGTTACCTGACTTCAAATTCTTAAAATTAGATCTTCAGATACTTTGAAAATTGCAAAGAGGAATGGATGAATAAATGATGTCATGTGCTTTGTGTCATGTGACATCATCATGGAAATGACCCAGATTGTGATTATGACATAAAACCAATAATATGAATTATACAATCTGGATCATTTCCATAATGATGCCAGAATGCAATGACATCATTTGCTTTTCCATCCCTATTTGCAATCTCTAGTTAAATATTGAATGAATTTGGTGGGCATTTGTCCAATAAAACCACTCAGATTTAAGAGGATATGGACTCCATCTAGATAATAACAATAGAAATGACTGGGTCTTCATCCTGGGAAGCCATCTGGAATTATTTGAGCCTGCCAATCTTGAGGAAGCAGAGAGGACTGTCTATAGTGTTATTACTATCAATTTTTATTTGGATTACTGGTTGGTTAACATCTCCCATGAAGTGGCAGGAAGTTGGATTTGAGCAGTAATCAATACTTCTTTGAGTGAGGGGTGTTCCTGTCACTTTAAGAAACCTTCATGCAATTTGGGATAATCTTAGAAGCCAGTCACTGGTAGCCTTGCAATCCAGAGAGCATAGAGGTAGCAAATTATATGGATGTTCTGGTTTTCATTCTAATTCTGAAATACTGAGGAGTATATTTCGGGGGGGGGGGTTCTTTTGGGAGGATGATTCATTTTATGATCAAATTATTAGCCTCCTAGAATCTATGGCAGGGATCTGCAACCTTGACAACTTTAAGACTTGTGGACTTCAGCTCCAGGAATTCTGGGAGCTGAAGTCCACAAGTCTTAAAGTTGTCAAGGTTGCAGACCCCTGATCTATGGGATTGGGCAGCATACAATGATGTAAATAAGTAAATGCTGATTGCCCTCAAAATATGCCCAGTAAATGCTGTCTCAGTTGAAACAACATCCAACTATAATATAAAGTACATTGGGTTAAATCCAAAAATTCCATTCCACTGATGGAAATGCTCCTTCTTCTATAGAATTTTTGTATCTAATCCAATTTGTGAACATCAATTTTACATATGCACAAAGTGGTCAGTTTTTAAGGGAGAAGAATCTAAGAAAAAGCTATGTCCAATAAGAAAAAAAATCACGGATATTTTATGAAAGATGCAATTCATGCATAAAATTCCACTGAAAACTCAACGCTGACTGAATGCACACATTAATTTAAATGAAATTAGAAACATAAATTGTATTATTTACACTTCTTCTATGAAGTAATTACCGCTTATTTAATGGGACTTACTGCCAGGTCATTGGACCTAAGAAACATTAGCTTGGAACGGCTGATACTGGGCTGAACTTAATTAGGAAGGGAAGGGTAATTTATCATATTTACAACCCACACATTCTAGCAAGTCTACCATGGCAGCAAACAATAAAGATTGAAACAACACTTAAGAAATCCAAAATTAATTAAATATTTTCAAAAGCTTTACAATAGAATATAAAAGCTATATATTACAACACCCAAGAAACCATAGTGTTTAATGTAAAAGGTAAATATATCAAGCCAGCGATATTTAAAAAAAAATACTAGAAAAGGAAAAATGAGTGGAAATAAGTTTTTAGACTCTTAAAAGAAAGCAGATATGGAGGATTCTAGGCTTCTGTGGGTCATGAACCCCACACTGATGATTCTATCATTGAGAAAGCCCTTGTCCTAGTCAAGGGTGACCAGTCAGTACCTGCAATAAACACTTTAAGGACAATATGATTTCAGTCTGGCAAAAGATGCTGTCATACTCTGCCAAGGAAAATCAGCACTTCCAATAGCATATTATTTCTTCAAGGAGAAGAAACATCGCCTAGTGCAGGTAAGATATCATCCATACCATCAAACCTTCTGTCTTGCCTTCATTCCACATTTGTCTATTATAGTTATCCTAGTCTGTAATTTGGTCCCAGGCGTGAACCCAAAAGAGCCTTGGAAATATGATAAAAATGGAAACAGGTAGCCTGCCTGGCACCCAGCCCTACACTTTCTTGCAATCACTCCTAGCAGCTTCATATGGATGTTAAGAAGCACGAGGGATAGAATAAAAACTGTACAATAATACCATCAGCTCCCAAAAGCAGTCACGGATACCAGAGTCGATGGTATGAAAAACTGCCAAAGCATCCAGGATCAGAAGAAAAGGCATATTACCCTTGTCACACTCTCTCAATACATTATCCATAAAGGTGACTACGCAGTCTCTGTGCTCTACTTAGGCCTGAAATCCAACTGAAATGGGTCCAATAAATCAGTTTCAATCAGACGTGGCTAAAGCTACCCAGCTATCACTTGCTCAGTCCCATTGACCAGAAGTGACAAATTCAAAAATGTCCTGTATTGTCAAAAGGGAATGGTTCTTTCAATAGGAAATGTACCCCTATATTTTCTGGCTATAGCACTACCTCCTCACTGAGGGAGACCTTAATCATCAAGCATATTATCTCCCTTGAAAGATCCCACAGCCAGTCTCAGCCAAGGGAGAGAAAGATCTAAAGTATATGAACTCATCAACATCCTGGCCATGTCTTCAAGAAGGAAGGCCTTTCTTTGACCACAATTTATTCATGCTAACTTGCAGTTTGCCCAGATTGATTGATGTTGCTCTAAAAAAACCCACTAAAAAGTACTGAATTCCTTCCATTCTAGAGACTGAGCCCAAGTGTGTCTTTCTGATATGAAGTTCAAATCCTCAGAGAACTGGAGATAAAACAAACTCCCAGTGAAAGGATACTTCCATTCTACTATACTAATGCAGGCTCTTCGGAGTGGGTTATTGAGGGATAGACAGAAAAGAGCACGGGCTGGCCGACTATTAGATGTATTACCCTGTTTTTTGCTCTTGGCATATTGCTGACGCTTTCTTTGGGACAGAGATCCTACAGGTTGAGCTGGGGTGGTGCTCATGCCTTGGGCAGCCTTAGCTTGTCTAGCAGCATCAATTGCAGCTTGCCAAGATAGCACCGTTTGCTTGGTAGGTGCTGTGTTGTTCGGCTGGAGTGCTGGGCTGTCACCAGGAAGAGGAATTCTGGTGCTATTTGCATAGCTTGCTTCTGTGGAAAAACAAAAGAGAAGAAGAAAATTAATTTACCTTTTTCTGAAATCATCCAGTTCTTTCAAACTTCTTGAAAAAACCAAGTTTCGGTGGAAGTTTGAGGCCTTTTCTTTAAAAAAAAAAAAAGAACAAAAATCAACAGACCCTTTCTACTGAAGTTAAAAGATTCAGGAACAAGCATCTCAGGCATCTGTATCTAATGCTTTGCAAAGCTAAGAAATTTCCCATTTAGATATATCTTTAAGAAGCTGAACATCATCTATTTTAAAAGCGGGGGGGGGGGTCTAATTTCTTCCTTCCTTAGAGTGTTAAGTATTCATTGTCTTAGAATCAAAAAGCCAGTCCAACCCACCCTGCTCAGAACAGGAATTCAAATAAAAGCATCTCATTAAAGTGGTCTTCTCTTGCTCTGAATATATAAGCAACATTAGATATTCACTGATGTGTAATATATCTATTACTATAGAAACTCAAATGAAATAGCCAAAAAGAAATATTCTGCTAGAAACATGATCTGCAATATTCTTTAATATATTTGATTATTAAATGGTACTTCCATAGAAACTAATAGTTAATAGTGAAAATTTCAAAGAGACTACTCCTGCCACCACTGAAATCTGGATTCATTAATCTTGCTTACCCATTACATATATCAAATATGAGAAATATGAATCCATGCACTTTGGTTGGCATTGTTTCTGGTTGCTGCTAATTATTCTTTTTTCAAGTGGCAATGTCTTTTCTTTGGCCTTGGGTTTCTTCCAAAATACAATGTGAATTCAGAATCTGGCATAGTCCCTCTATCACATCTCAACTTGAGGAAAGGGATAGGAGCTTGTCTCTTCAAATTGCATTTTGAAGTTTGGCTTTAGGAAGTGTAAATTCAAAAACAAATGAAAGAAGAATCAAGAACATAGGGGAAACAATAATTGAGGTGACTTAAGTTAGTAAATCCATGACAGTAAGTTGCAAAATGCCAATTACAAGGGCAATTCTGAAATAAACCTCCATTTGGTTATCAGTGACAGACATTCCCAGATTGGGAACTTTTATTATACACATTAGAAAATTACAACATTACATTACTTTTTGACATAATCACCATTCAAATTGAGGCACTTGTCGTAACGTCTTACAAGGTTTGAAATTCCTTAGTAGTAGTTGTTCAGCACCAAATCTGGGCTATGGGGGGGGGGAGGTGATCAAAAACATCCCAACGGAACTGCTTCAAAAGTTCTTGGGTGAGTCTAGTGGTGTGTGGGTGAGAATTATTTTGAACCAACACCACATCAGAAGTGGTGCCATAGAAAATCCTGCCAAATGTGAAGATGCCGAAGGAGTACTGCTAGTAAAGTTCATGGAGCGTGGTTTGACCATCAATTTAGAAGTCCACTGTGAAACGTTACGAAAACTCAGACAAGCCATCCATAACAAGTGTTGGGGCATGCTGACTTCCGGTGTGGTGTTTTGAAGCAGTTCCATTGGGATGTTTTTGATCACACACACCCCCAATAGCCCAGATTTGGCGCCGAGCGACTACTACTAAGGAATTTCCAACCTTGTAAGATGTTATGACAAGTGCCTCAATTTGAATGGCGATTACGTTGAAAAGTAGTATAATGTTGTAGTTTTCTGTGTATAATAAAAGTTCTGTATCTGCGAGTGTCTGTCATTGATAACCAAATGGAGGTTTATTTCCGAATTGCCCTCATATTAAGACAGATGGGAGATGTTGAAAACGTAACTATGAGATGGAATACAGATTTCATCCACACTGCAGTACTGTCCTGCATACAATATTTCACTTTCCTGCCCTATTTGGAACAAATGGCAACCACAGGGTAGAAAACAAAGGCACTTTCAAAGAATTATGAGATCATAAAGGAGCTCCCAGTTGACTATTCCTGCTAGTTAAGCAACTAAAGAAACCAAAGAAGCTATTTCTGCACTTTGTTTAGCACGATGTGTTACATGTGATCCAGAAACTGCCTCATTTCTCTTCTAACAGAATTAGAAGCCAAAAACAAAATACAGGTAATCCTCAAGTTACAACCACAATTGAAACCAAAATTTCTGTTGCTAAGTGAGATAGCTGTTAAGTGAATTTTGTTCCATTTTTATGACTTTTCTTGCTACAGTTGTTAAGTGAATGACTGCAATTGTTAAATTAGTAACAGGGTTGTTAAATGAGTCTGGTTTCCCCACTGATTTTGCATGTCAGAAGATCGCAAAAGGTGATCACATGATCCCAGGACAGTGCAACTGTCATAAATATGAATCAGTTGTCAAGCATCTGAATTTTGATCACATGACCATGGGGTTGCAGCAATGATCATAAGCGTGAAAAATGATCGTGAGTCACGTTTTTTCAGTGCCATTGTAACTTTGAACAGTCATTAAACGAACTGTTGTAAGTCGAGGACTACCTGTATGGCTTCCAGTTTGGGGCTGTCAAAATTCCTGGATCACAGTTGACACTGACAAATTGCGAGTTGGCAGGAAAATCTTGGAAGCAATGATAGAATGGTGAACATCATTACAATGCTCATGTATGATCTTTCAGGATTCTTCTGAACTCTATTGTGCAGGTAACATGACATGCAGAAAGAAAGGAAGGAAGGAAGGAAGAAAGGAAGGAAGGAAGGAAGGAAGGAAGAAAGAAAGAAAGAAAGAAAGAAAGAAGGAAGGAAGGAAGGAAGGAAGGAAGGAAGGAAGGAAGGAAGGAAGGAAGGAAGAAAGAAAGAAAGAAAGAAAGAAAGAAAGAAAGAAAGAAAGAAAGAAAGAAAGAAAGAAAGAAAGAAAGAAAGAAAGAAAGAAAGAAAGAAAGAAAGAAAGAAAGAAAGAAAGAAAGAAAGAAAGAAAGAAAGATCACTGAAATCTGTTTCTTTCTTTTCCCTAGCTGAGTCTGGAAAATGATTCCATCCAAATGTGATTTAATAATGAATGAAAGACCAAACTTAGGAACTCAGTCCATTAATTTTGGGGGAGAGGGGGTACCCAATATGAAGTTTAAAAACTCTCATTTTGAACAACCATGTATCTAAGAATAAATTATTGTTTTATTATTGTTTTTATTTATTCTTTCATTACATTGTTATCTTATCCTTCTCCAGAAGAGCAAAACATCCTGTATTACTGAATCGCTAGGCAATCGGTTGGTTCTATAAATAAAATTAATAAATCAAGTTATTTTCCTGCTCTATTTTGTATCCATAAAAATATTGGAAGATACTGAACATGTGAATATCTGAACCTGTGTCAGCCTGTTTGTAGTTCAACACTCAAGCCATTATCCTACAATAGAGGCTCCCATTGGTGGCACCTCTTCCCACTTTGATGACTAATGCCAGATTGAGTATATTCAGCCTAGAGATGGATAGAAAGATAGAATTGTGTCACAGATGGGTAAAGAGCTGTTCTTCCATGTGTGTGCAGTGAAGATGTTTAGTATTGCTGTGTAAAAAAAGGTTGCTGCTGTGTCTTTGAAAGTGAGTCAATCTCTGGACAAATCCATATGTCCAGTTTACTCCAGTGTGAGCATAACCCACGCACCATTTACAGAGGGCGTATCATCCTCTATCCACTCCTATGTAACCTCCAGCCATGTTTTCTAGCTTTCTGTCAAAAACTGTTTTCCATCTGCATTGGTTCAGTCCATGCTGCCTGGTTTGCATGCTTTCAAAACCAAGACCCCTCTTCTCCAACCAGCTGTTGTGGCCCGTAGGGAAGATGTACTCTCAATCACTGTTTTTGTTGCTCACATTGTCATTTTCTTTAACAAATTCACAGGCGAAAGGCTGAAAACTTGGACTTGATTCTTCCTTCCTTCCTTCCTTCCTTCCTTCCTTCCTTCCTTCCTTCCTTCCTTCCTTCCTTCCTCCCTCCCTCCCTCCCTCCCTTCCCATTTATCAATGGAATTGAGCAAGTTTAAACTACCTTTGTTTTTGTTTGTTTTTAAAGTAGGTGAAATTCTGCCACTTTCCCCTTCTATCCAAGTAGTGACAAGAAAATGGTAAAACTTATTTTTTTTTTAGGATCCAATCTGGCAGGTCACCAGGACCAGAGGTTTTAGTCTTCTGAGCTTTTGGACTTGTGCTGGAGCCCATCATCAGGGAACTTGTCTCTCACTAGAATGTGTTGGTTTTTTTTTACATGGTAGTGGTGGGGCTGGCCAAGGACAAAAGGGGACCCATCAATCAGAACTTGTGGTAACAAACAATCCAAGTCAAATATTAAGCTATCACCATGGCCAAAGCAGTGCATGGGTATCTGGACAGGGTTGTCTTAATCAACGTTCATTTCTAGCCAAATTACAAACAGGACATAAGCAGTTAAAAGCTGCTGAAGTAAAACAAATTAAGAAAAAAAGTCCTGAGTCTTGTGAATAAAATCTGTAAATGTTTTCTACATGATTAATTTTTTGAATATGTAATCCATATTATGACTCCACTTGCGGCCTATGGTTTGGCGTACATCCATAAAACACTTTCTCTGTGTTTTGAATTCTTGTTCATATTTTCTGGATTTATAGTCTGCAATAGTAATTGTGGAGAACTTCTGTTACTGTGCATTGACCTACCAAGTCAAAGCACTATAGAAGTAATTACAGTAAAGTATCTAACAGTAATTCTTGAACTGTTAGATACATTTTGAAGTTAGTAATACAAAAACAGGGACATACAAACTCTGAGCTAGTGTAAGAAAAATGCAGAAGAAAGCCTTTCAAAGCTTTAATGCAGAGTATAGAGCCAGAAAAAGCTCTTACAGCTAGTCTTCCTTTAGCAACAATATTTGGGGCCAGCAACTCAGTCATTAACTCATTAAGTGAAGTGGTCATTAGTAAAGCTGTCACTGTGCTTATGATATTCAACCTTTCTTTGCTTTACAGATCTGCAAAGGTCATAAATGTGAGGACTGGTCATAAAGTTATTTTTTCATCACTGTTATTTCTGTGAACAGTTGCTTAATGAGTAGTACCTGTACTACAATTTAGGACCATGTTGTAAGTGTCTTTGTTCATCTCGTCTCTATGGTCGAGTTCACTAATAGTTTACTAATATCACCTTTTAAATATTTTTATCAATTATTTATATGCTGCCTCTCACCCAAAGCATTTCCAGATATTTACAAAATTAAAAATACATTTAAATGTAATTAAATAAATGAATATAGAGATACATGAACTAAAATAGAGTAATTAACACATCATACAAAAGTTGTCTTGAGTCACTATCTTAATTTGGCTTTTCTGTGGCATTTCACTGTGGCCTGCCACTTAACTTTAAAAAAAAATCTGATGAAAAATGCTAAACACAATCATAATGAAATGAGCAATGAAACTGAGGCAATTATAAATTCAGAAAGATTCTCAAAGTTACAAACGAGAAACAACAAACTATGTAAGGAAGCTTTAGCACTTGAAATATATATGAAACTACCAAGTGGACAAGAAGACCTTCTAAACGAGCTCTAAATTTCATGTGGAGAAAATAGATGGAAAGACATACAACAAATTAGAGCCTCTGTGGGAAATTATGTCCAGGTGACCAATGACGATTAGATATAATATGGAAATACAAGGGCTTTCCTTTACAAATATCACTTCAATAATAAAAAAAAGAGGGGGAATGTGTTCTGCACTCCTTTCCATATTATAGTGATAAAACCCAAGTATTATCTTTTGGGTGATGTACCTCCCCTTTCCACCCCTCCAGAGCTACAGGCAAGTATGCATGCATATAGAGAGAGGTGAAAAACAGAGACTGGGAGGGCGGAGATGGGAATGTTTAAGATGGCTCCCTTAATGTGCAGCTGAGTAAAGGTAGCTGTCGGAAGTAGAGGGCATCTTTTACTGACCAAGAAACTATAATGAATCTCACTCAGAGATCTCTTGAGAGCAATCCAGGGGGTGGAGAGCAGACAGCAGCTTCTCACAGCAACAAGACCAGGTTATTCAAGGAGCAGAGCGCCCTCCTGGCCTGTAATCACTCCATACAAGAGCAAACATGGTCAGATCCACCCGACAATGGTTTCTCCTGAAATCATTTCATCATTTCTTCCTCCCTCCCACCCCCCACATTCCATTTATGTATTTGTTTGTTTATTTGGCTGTTTCTGGGCCAGGATGCCAGGGAAGAAGGCAGCAGACCCTCTTCTCCTTTGCAAGGGACCTCTGAAAGTGAAGCAGGTGGGCTCCCTGAGGGAGTCGCTCTTTTTTGCCCTCCGGCACACACGCACGCACGCACACACTTTCTCAAAGCGCCTGTCAATCCAAGCAAGATGAATCACTTCCACGCAGCTCCGGGAGCCGGAGAGGGAGGTGAGGCAGCAGCAGCGTCTCCCCGAGTCTGTTTGCAAAGGCGAGGAATACACACGAGCCCCGTCGTTGTGCCTCTTTTCCCTTGGCGCTTTGGCAAGCGGGAGAGGAGGCAGGAGAAAGGCAGCGCTCGCTTTCCTTCAGATCACCTCGCCGAGCCCCTTCGGTCATCCCGAGCGCTCGACAATATATGTAGCGTGAGCCGGGGCCACCGCCGCCACCAAATGCCGAGGGAAATTGCCCTCCCTCGTCCTCCCATCCTCAGCGCAGCCTTGAGGCAAAAGGCAGACGTGCCAAATCAGTGCAAGGCGCTCTGAGGAGAAGGCGGCGGGTTGAGGGCAGCGTCGCTCGTGGCGTGCCCAGCTTCGCCTCGGAAGCTTGCCATAACCCCTGACCTCCTCCCTCGATCCCTTGGCTTCCTTCCTTTGCTTTTAATCCTCCCCGCGACCCCCTTCTCTAATCCACCGCACTCCCGGTTTTCCCCAATCCGCCGCCACTTAATCCCGCACGGCGCGGCGGCGTTTGTTGCTTTCCCGCGGAGGGAGCGAGCGAGTGCTCGGTCCGGGCACCTCTCTTACCTTCAGGGAACTGCTGCTGCAGCAGCAGCTGTTGGGGCAGCATGGTCACTTTCTCGGGGGCCCCGAGGCGCGGGCGCTCCTTCCTCTGCTCTTCCGAAGCGAGTGGGCGATGATGTTCCCCTCTCGCCCCAGCCCTTTCCCTGACTTGGCTCGCCCGCTATCCGGCGGTCCTCATGATGGTGGTGCGGGCTGGCAAGAGGCGAAGGCTCGGGATCGCTGGGTCTACCACCACCGCCGCCGCCGCTGGGTCTTCCCCTCTGCCACCGCCGCCGCCTGCGAACCTCTTCGAGTTGGGGCCAACATGACACTCACATCCGGGTGACACGGGCGCCCTCCATCCCTAGCAACCCACCGCCCGTCGCTGCCGCCGCCGCCGCCACCACAGCTGCACCTTTCGTCCCCGGCTGCCGCCTCTCTCCTCCCGCAGCCGCTGCCTAGCTGCTTCCCGCACAGTCGCGGCCACGGGGTTAGCTCTCTTGCGCCTGTCGCTACCGTCTCTGCCGCTGCCGCCGCCACCTGCTGCTCGGGGAGGAGGAGGAGGAGGAGGAGGAGCGCGAGGAGGCTGGCCAGGCGAGCCCGGCCGAGGGGAAAGACTTCTTCGTACGACGGGCAGCCTCGCCGCAAACTCCCAGCCCGACCCCGCAAATAGAAAAGTGCGCGTCGCGGCCTTAACCCCTTCCTTCCCGACGCCACTTCAATGCTTCGAAAGAAGCGACTTCAAGGCTGCCGTGAAGCCCCGCCCACGGGCATGCAAATGACTTCGACATGCAAATTGACCTGACCCTGAGTGCTCTGATGCAAAAAGCTAAATTAATGAGCCTCCGGGGTCAGATCTGGACCGACTATCTCCAGATGCTTGGAAAATATACCGAGAACTTGTCTCATTCCTGCTTGTGAATTTCCAGCAGCTTATAACTGATACAGCGTGGGAATTCTTCGCCTTAGGCATAAGCGTACTTTTCCCACAGCAGATCCATAATGTATTACTGTACGGTATGTTTTTGCAACACCAGTTGCACAGCACGCAAGTGTTAACAATGCAGGCCTGTAGCATCTATACTGGTGTTTCTTGGGTTTCTTAGGCACTTTTTTTATTTGTTTCCGGTCACAGTTTCTACTCTGTGGCAATTTTGTCAACTATTTTACTAATGCATTGAAGTAAGTAAATAATTTTCTCATTGTGGGAAAATAGAGTGGAGTTTGAAAAGTCATAGGAACAGAAGCCATGAACCACAATACATTGCTGTTTCAAGTTATTTTTAAAACTGGATACATTTGTATAACTATGCAGGTATTTATGGTTAAAAATAACAATGATGTAGTTACAACTATGTAAGGCTACAGTGAAAGATAGCCTGACTTGCAAACCCTTTGTGTGTATGTGTACACACACAAACACACACTCACATGCACACACATGCACACACATGCAAAGTGAAAAAAAGTTATAAAATTACTCTCACCCATAAATGTTGTATTTTTGTTGGATTGGAATATATAATTTAATAGTACAGCAGAATATCAGTGTGTCCTTTATACATAGACTATGGGGGGAAATGAAAAAAAAACCATTTGGAGTACTAGTTGAAAGATATACCCTTTGCCACATAGATGAGCCATAATAACAAATGTTGCGAACCAGTTTTGAGATGATTGCAAGCAAATCATCTGATACCAGAGCAGCCCAGTCCCTGAGGGTGACTCGGTGTTTGCACTTAGCCATGTCTGGATCACTGACTACCTGTGTCCTCTTCCTGCTTAACATAAGCCACCCTTGATCTTCTTCACTTGTGTCTTTCCAACTGCTTTGCCTAATTTGCTTTTTATTCCTGTGTACAGCACCATCACATGACCCTGAAACTAAGTCTTCCACATCTAGCATGACTGTGTTTCATTCCTGGATTGAGAGGATCGTACAGACCCTCATTTGCCATAGCAAGAAAGGCAAGCACAACCGCTGGGGCCAAGTTCTTTATTCCTCTGCCACCTCCACATATCCAGAAAATATTTTCAATAATATAGTGCTTTTTTTGTAAATCTCTATGGGGTTCTTCAATTCTGAAGACATCTCTGAAAAAGATACAGATGCCAATTAAAGATGGGCTTCTAGTTTTCCAAACATTGAATTGCACCATATATTTTCTGATTAGCATCAAATTCTGGAAGTCTTCACTTAGTGGATATTCTCCTTTCTAAGCCCTCTTGGAAATCTGTATATAGCACCTTTAATTAATTGTATTTCCTGTTACTATTATGGCAGCTTGAAAATGGTGGAATATTCCTTCTGGAAAAATGTGTTTTGATTGTTTTTCTCATGCTATATTGATGCTATGGGATGAGCTAAACTTCAAAACTGATTTTAAAAAACTGGCTTTAGGAAGTGCTGGATGGATGCTATATTTTTATATTAGATCAACTAGTGGATGATAATAATGACTGTTATTATTTCCTATGTTAAAAGATAAATACCATTTGTCAGTTGCCACCCACTGGCAGTATTTACAATTACAACATTTATTTATATCTCAATAAATGTACCAGTGGCATTTATAGCCTCAGGGACACTTAAGGTATTAAAAAGTATCATTTCATATGAGACCAAATAGCCTATAATCATTCTTCATAAATATCTGTTGTCAATACATCAATTTAATATGCAATTTTAAAAAACTGAATGGAATAAGGAACTGGAAACCTCCATTTTGTGTAAACAGTAGAAAACATTTTAACCTCAAAGCCAAAAACCTTAGTACATCTCAGATTATGGCTGCCACAAAAAAAGGGAGGCATCCATTATTTTCATACAGAAAAGGAATTAATAAATCATCATGTTGTTAAAGATGCAACCCGTATAACACTTTATTAAAATGTGTGTTTTTTATAGATTCATGAAGTTATTGTATTCTGAGAAGTAATTCTATATATTAATTTGACTTCGAAAACAAGTTTAATATTTTCAGACCCATTCATTATTTTGAGCTATGTGCCTACTACATAGAAATCAACAGCTGAACAATGAGAATGTATTCTTCATAACCTGATTATTACTGCCATGATACTGGTATGTATGTATGTATGTATGTATGTATGTATGTATGTATGTATCTATCTATCTATCTATCTATCTATCTATCTATCTATCTATCTATCTATCTATCTATCTATCTATCTATCTATCTATCTATCTATCTATCTATCTATCTATCTAACTAGTGGTGGCTCAGTGGTTAGAATGAAGTATTGTAGGCTAATTCTGCTGACTGCGGACTGCCAGCAGTTTGGCAGTTGGATGCTGACCGACTCAAGGTTGACTCAGCTTTCCATCCTTCTGAGGTCCGTAAAATGAGGACCCAGTTTGTTGGGGGAAATATGCTGACTCTGTAAACCGCTTAGAGAGGGCTGTAAAGTACTATGCTATTGCTATTCCACTCATCTCGCCAAAGGCAACTCTAGGCAAATTTCAACAGGAAAGACAAATTTATGGCCTCAATTGCCCAGTGGATTAAAGACCTGATATTTCTTGCAACGTATGAATATGTTGCTCATAAATACAGGTTATCTATGGATAATTACCAAATTATTTTGTAGGTGAAATTTAATTTGTTTTATATACGATTTGATTTTTTTTCTCCTTTTTTTGTATTGTTTTATATTTTTACTTCTTTTTTTCTCTTTGGTTTTTTTAAAATAGAATTAATCTGCTATGGCTGAGATGGCACAAGTGTGAGACCAAATGGGGACATGCATCAAAGGAAAGTTCTGCATTGGACTTCTCAGGGCAAAGAGAGATGTGGGATGGGGAAGTATAGCACGCGAAACAAAAATGGGGATAGGGATCTAGAATACTCCCCGAGATAAACCATAGAAGTGTTGGGAACACAAGGTTTTGCAGAGAATGGGATGCTTTGGAGAAAAGGGATTCCTGCACTGAATACAAACTACCACTTATTGGCCATTATCACAACTTCTCTTCTTTCCCCTTCTTGGTCTCACATTTTTGGTTGGAAGGGTAGCCAGTGAAACATGGTGCTGCTTGAGGAAGCTTGGTCTATGTTGCCTTGTGTTGCCTTAAGCCAGTGGTGGGATTCAAATATGTGAACAACCGGTTCTCTGTGTAGATGTCACTTCCGGAAGTCCATTCTGGGCCTGGGCAACAAAAAGTTAGCTACTGGTTCTGCCGAACTGGTGCGAACTGGCTGAATCCCACCACTGCCTTAAGCATTCCTTCTGTCAACAGGGTAGCCCTCTCTTCTCCATGCATCTTAAATGGCTTAGAATGAGCTTAGTTATGCCACTATCCTATCCAGTCAACAAGATGAGAGTCAGGGGGTTTTGAGGGGGAAAAAAACCCCAACCTTTTCCTCACATGGGTGAAGCTCAAACATGTGGACTCTGTTTTCCTCTCTAAAATTGAGTAGTTCTGCCTTATCACTTAAAAATGCACAAATTGCCTCTTTCATTGCCTGTATAAAGAAATCTGAATCCACAAATGTCTTTTACAGTCTCTTTATACTACTGTTTACAGTCTCTTTATACTACTGTTTAGGTCACTAGTCCTTTCTGTTTTCTTCTGAAAGGCCCACTAATTTTAGCTAGGTAAATACGGCATGCGCAATCACAATGCCGTAATTATGATAGCTCCAATTCTGCGTTTTTCTTCTCTTCATATAAGCAAGGACATTTTATAATAATTCTCCCTTGCATTACCAATCCTTTCCCCATAATCTACACCAGAGGTCCTCAATCTTTTGGGCACCAGGGACCGGTTCCATGGAGAGAGGTTTTTCCACAGACCAGAGGGTGCGTGGTTTTGTGTGCTGCCTGCATCTCGCGGATGGGGCTTTGCTTGTTTGTGCAGACTGGTTGCTGGCATGCTGCGGCCCGGTACTGGTCCACAGACCGGGGGTTGGGGACCCCTGCTCTACACCAATGTTTTCTCAAACTTGGCAACTTTAAAATGTGTGGACTTTAACTCCCAGAATTCCCCAGGAAGCCTTGCTGGCTGGGAAATTCTGAGAGTTGAAGTTCACACATCTTAAAAGTTGCCAAGTTTGAGCAGCGCTGACGTACACCATCAAGAACCCAGTTCACAGAAGGAGACTTCTAGGCGATATAGGGGACATGCCTTTCCCCAAAGAGAAGTCAAGATTCAAACCAAGGTTCTTAAAAATTGTTATTGTATTACATTTACAATTCAAGCAAATATAGTTTACATCCAAAAACAGAATGTGTTTGTTTACTGTTTACTGTGGCTTTGCAAAAATCATCATCATGACCATGGTCAAATGGGACCTAGAAGATATTAATTGAACTGTTCTAATGAACATAGTTTAATACACTAATTCATCCTGAAAAACTAGTTTGGCAGACAGTGATATCCACTTACTAATATATTCTTTCAACAACCATCCTCAGTTGTGGGGAAGGGTAGGCTAAGAGTTAGATTGGCCCTTGTTATCCAGTGAACTCTGTGACTGAAGCTAGACTTGAACCTGGTCTTTCTGGTTCTAACACAATAACAATATGTGTCCTGTAGATATGGTTTGGCTATTTTTAGTAGCCAGTGGGGTGAATAACAAGCTTTGCAGGATACACAGAGCTAACAAATTAACAGTCTTTTTTGTTTGCTAAGTTCTACATCTAATGTGGTTTCATACCCAATGAAACAATTCATTTATATATTTACATTAAAGCATGGTAGATTAAAGATTCCACATCAGTGCCATGAATAACAATAAATAAAAAATATAAGTGATAATTACATTAAGCCAAATATTTAATGAAAGTATGCCATGGGTTGCCTCAAAAGTGCTCTTTTAGAGTTCATTTAAAGGAGAATTAAATTTAAGTTTGACTCATTAACAAAGGATGGAGCAAAATACTTTAACGGTGGAATTTTTAATGGATATATTTGAAGACTGGTCTTCAAAATTATCTGATATGATAGGCAGATGGTGTGTCAATGAAATTATTAAAGAAGAACAACCTACACGGGCTAAGTATGAAATTAATTTGAATGTGGGTTTAAATGTGACAATAATTAAAAGGATATAAAAAAATGTACTGGACATAAAAATGAAACCAGTTGATGTTTCATTGTTTAAAAGAAATATACAGCTATTAAAGCCAAAAAGTGATTTGGATAACTTTTTCTTACTGGATATACAAAAGAGTTATATTAAAATTATGAAGGATTTTTGAAGAAGCAACCAAACAAAGTACACATTTCTTTTACTGGATGTATGAATGAGCTCTATTAAAGTTTTGAAAGATTCTTTGAGTAGACACAAATAAGAGACCTTGAACTTTATTTGAAGGGGTTAAAAGATTGTTAAAAGTATGAAGAAAGAATACAGGGTTGACTTTTTTGATCAAGGTTAAAATAATTAATTATATCTGGTAACCTTGCTGGACTTTTTCTGATAAGGAACTAAATGACAAGGCTTTGGGATGTTGTTTTAGTTAAGTGATGAGATGTGTGGAGAAGAGAACTTATTTGTATTTTAAGAGATGGTGATAAGTTACTAAAACTGTTCTGATCTTTGCAATGTTTGGGGAAAGAGAAATAAGACTGTCAAGCAGGCAGTTGCAGCCCCATAAATAAAAAAGTTGAAATGATAAGACTATGGATTGGCAATTATAATAATGTAAGAAAGAGCTGTGCTAGATTTCTAGCTCTTTTACTATGCTAACACCGAGGATTCAGTGACCTCTAGCAGAGAACATATATTATGTCCTAGAGCAATGATAGATTGGATATTATAAAAAGCTGAAACATATCAAATCAAAGTATCAAATTAACCTTTCTGGAATAACAAACAAATCACTGAGGTATCTTCTGACTTCCTACAAGTTGCCCTTGAACATAATAGAAGTTATTTGAGAACAACCACCTCTCTATAGTGCATAAACACTGATCTTTGAAAAGTACCAAATCATTAAGAGTGGGAGTATAGTTTGGAGCCAAAGGTACAGTCCTGTTTTGCAGAGCATGGAAAATTTAGGTTGCAATACAAGGTTCTGTTTTCCTAAAAAGTTTGCATGTCCAAATGAATAAATGTTGGCAGATCTATCATCACAGTGTAATAAGGTTGCTAAGTAAAACAGGCTCAGGTTGATTATGTCTTGAGGTCCTTCCAATTTGCTATTCTGAAATGTTTTTCTAAGCCAAGTCTCTGCATATATCTACTCTGGATATTAATCTTTTCAGTCATTTAATTTGCATGTTGCGCTTTATTGTCCTCAAGTTGTTTCTTCTCATTAACCATAGGCGTAATGCTTCAAAAATAATTCTTAGTCAATCTGACATTTCAAAAAGTATTCTTACTGTATTCTTATTAAATTAATTGCAGCATGAGAAAGGTCTGATTTCAGAAATGACAGCCAATGAAATTGCTGTGAAAATATGCCAATAGATGGGGGAGGGTGTGAGAAATGTGCCAGTGACAGTTTTGAGGAAGACTGTGTAAATACAGATTTTAAAGTTGAGCTTTGAAATGCCATTTTTATTTAGGAAGCACATCTTTTTTTAATACACTTTCAACTTTTGATTAACAGTTCCCTTCTGCCTTTATTCTCCCAGCAATAAGTGTTGGTCATGTGCTGCTTTGAGAAAGAAATCCTTCAAAGTAAGCTCATAAGCAAAATTCGTATGCTGTGCTAAACAATTTGGTGGTTTATTTTACTATGACTTACCATGATGTGCGATAATGCATGTTATTAATAAACATGATTGATGGCCTAAAGTTATGTTTAAAGTCAGCCACCAAGGCTTATTTAAAACACTTAACCGTAGCTCAGCAGGATATGCCAACAAAATAAGCATGATTCTATCAGTTATCCTGGAATAAAAAAATACTCTACTTCTTGACAAAAAAAAAGGTTTGTAATCCATCTGATGATATGAAATAGGGAAATTCTTTATAGGCATTATATGCACCTACCTTTTGGGCCAGTAATTTGTTTGAATGATGAAGCAATATTACATTGGGGGTTATAGGAGTATGGAAAAAAGTCTATATCTACGTGGTTCTTGTCCCTGCCTTTTCATTAGAGTTGAGAAAAGTATATCCAATAATCCTGAAGAAGGCACAGCTGCCAAAGAACCATCATCATAACAATAACTGGCAGACAAACACTTTCTTTGGTCTTGGATTTCAGAAGCTCCTGGCCTTTGAATTCAGGAGGCAGACATTCTTATATGCTTCCAGTGCAGTATCCTCAATACTACTGGGTTATAACCCCCATTGAGTCTAGCCAACTTGGTCAATGACTAGAAATAAGGGGAGCCACAGCCCAACAACCGATGAAGTAACTCTTGTCACCTTGCTGTTTTGCATTATTGTTGCACTAATGGCAATAGCACTTACAGCCCTCTCTAAGCAATTTACAGAGCCAGCATATGGCCCCCAACAATCTGGGTCCTCATTTTACCGACCTCGGAAGGATGGAAGGCTGAGTCAACCTTGAGCCTGGTGATATGTTCAGTTTACAGAAAAGTTGATTAAGGGGAGAACATCTACATACACACTTTAACTATCTGAAGGACTGCCACCCAAAAGAGAAAATGGATTTGCTTTTGATTGTCCCAGAGGGCAGAATCAGAACTACTGGGTTAAAAATGTATGAAAAGAGATGCAGGGTAGATGACAGTAGGAATTTCATGGTTGTGCAAGTTATGAACTTGGAGGAGGACAAGGAGAATGCAACAAATAATCAAAATAAAAATTAAACAGGTCACTGAAATGCATACCAACTAAGAATACTTTTCCACAGGGTTTTGAGTTTTAGCATTATAGCCACTATGACTCGGACAGAAGATTCCTATATTTAGCTTTCAGTGTGTTTACTTTAAAAAAAAGAGAGAGAACTCAGTCTCATCTGTTAAACAAATTTCTAACTTAAGTATTCCTTACTCAGCATAACTTATTTCCTACAGTTAAGTACTATTAATGTTACTCTGTACCCTATTCTTCATATATAGTGTATGATTTTATCTTGCATCTTTTACTGTATTGTTGGTTTATGTACTAATGTAGTTTTTCATAGCCTTCTCAACTAACCTGGATCGACCAACACCTGTATTGGGTGGTACAGATTCTGGCTGTCTCTCTTTGGCCCTTGCTGCTACTCTGGGCTGGTCTCTCGGTCCTCAAGCCCATTCCTTGAAGCTGCCAGGACTTTGGGTCTTTAAGGAATCATAGTGGTGGCTTATGCCTTAACTTTTCATCTGAAAACCAACATTCTTGTCTGCTCAGTAAGTCCATGTCTAGACCACTCAACCTTGCTAGCAATGAAGCTGCTTGCAATATACTACTACTCAGCACCACCTGTAATTTGCCAAAGCCTAGGCCACTCATCAGGTCTGACATCTTCAAGGATGAGCCACAGTCAACAGTACCTTGACTTGTTTGCCCTGCCTTTGACACTATTCTAGAACTTTCTCAGAAGCTTTGTTCTTTTTTTCTTCCTCCTTTCCTCTTACTTCTTTTGTTGTTTCACTTAGATTCAATTTTCTTCTTCCTTGATACCTCCAGACTTTGGCCAGCTCAACCAGTTTGTAAGGGCAGAGCCTTAAAGGAGATCAGGAAGGAGACAAGGAGCCATTTCAGCCATCTCACTGTATTCCTTGTGGTATCATTTCTTCTAGATACGTTGCATTTTGCAATTAAATGCATAACCACTACCTGGAGTTTTACTCAGCACTTTCTCCCTCCTAGAACTTACTCTCTGTCTTTCTCAAGGCCATTTTCTTGCTTTCAATTCATAACTATTGAAGATATCTACCTTGAAAATATTATTCTGTAAACTGCTTAAGAAAGCCTAGCAGGAAATCCATATTAAAGTGAAAGCTCCAGTAATCTGAAATCTCCACAAAATAGCAACAGTTTTCTTCAGTATATTTGGCTAATTCATATTCAGTCTGACTAAAGAATATATGAGTATTTTGATATAGAAAGCAAATTCTATGAAATAAAGCACAGAAAATGTATTGTTTTCTGAGCATTTCAAAGAACTTCAGTTGATGTGTATGAACATTTTTTAATCTGTGCCTTAAGAATTTTAAAAAATGCTATATCTGGAAACTTTCTTAAAACAATCGCATGATGAAAAAGTATTGCAATAATCAGAAGAACTGGCAACATTTCAACACCGTCCTTCTGACAGCAACCAGGCACTGCCTGCTGATGGTTCCCTGTATTTATCTGCTGTTCAGGAATTCTGTTCACAATCTGCCAAGTCCAAAAGAGATTTCAAAATAAAATTAAAAATACAGGCAACGGTAATAGATATGGCACTGATTTACAATGCTAGCCACAATACATAGCAGTTTCACAAAAGATGACAACCTCACAGAGAGGTTTCGATGATTCTCCTCTTTTCAGTATATTTACCAAGATAGATACTATTGACAAAGCACAAATCTGTACTTTCCATGTAGCCAAACACCAGTACAAGCCCACTACTATTTCCTGAATGCTGTTGCTGCTGCTCCTACCCCCCACCCCCTGCTTGTGTTTTCCAACTTCAATTCAAAATACTGTGGCTGTTTTTTGACCCAAGCCATCTTAAATCCTTATAGAAGTTGGTTCCCAGCACTTGGTTTCAAGCAACAGCGCCAGCTCTGATTGGCTGCAATGCCTGGCACACCCCCTCCACTCTAATAGCTACTCCCTTCCTATGCAGCCATGCTGTTCTGGGCTGCTATGTTCTCCACATTTAAATAATAATAATTTTGTGGTTAATAATAGCTTACGTCAATAAAATATCTTCAGCTTTAGCGGCTCCTTCTCTATTCAAGTGCTATATCCCCCAGTGCCCACCTTCAATTTCTGCTCAGGTTGGGTGAAGCATCTTCTCTTTGCTTTCCCAATCCCTGCCCACAATATTGCAAAGCTTCCCTTCTCTTTTCCCCGTTTAATTAAAAAAAGAACCAAGCACTAACATAGGAATGTTGTTATTTTGTTTCTATGAATTTGCTTTGCCAAGACTCCCTCCTTACAAAGATGCTGTGGGGCTTCAGAGGAAGATAAAAATGAAAGAACAATCTGTTCCCCTTTGATTATTGTAGCATCAGCGCAAGGAAGGTGCCGTAAAGGGAGAAAAAGAAAGAGAAAGGGTCTACTTTAATGTCAAAGGAGATAATGTGGGAAGGGCATGTGAAGGCATTCATGCATGCAAAAGATCTGGAGAAGCAAAGGAAAGGCACAGAGATTGAGGGGAGACCAAGGAGAGGAAACAATCCTAAAAAGAAAAGACAGATACTGATGGAACAGTTCATGCAAGGACTAGCCAGCAAACCTTGCCTTCCTACACAAAAGGAAAGATCAAAAACCAGGGGAACCACCCATCAAATATTGAAATGTCCATGGCCTGGATTGAGCTCAGTTTCATTACCAGTTTACTGCAAAGCTGGCTGGAATTTCTGAAATTGGCTTAGAAACAGCTTGGAGCAACATGGGAGACAAACAATTTAAGATGCAGCATGGAATTGCTTTAGAGTCAGATTTATCAATACTTTAACAGTCAGACAATTTCTGTGCCCACAAACCATTCCTGGTTAATAAAAAAAAGAACAGTTTGATATGTTTACGACACCACCATGCAGGTTCAGGGCTGTATTCATTCCCAAATGAGCCTCCACATGATTGCAATTTTATTTATTGAAATGAATAGTCAAGGAAAGTCACTAGCTCTTATGGCAAATGAATTATTTGCCCCATGAGCTATGCTTCCATTTTTTTCCCTCATTCCTGTGAAAAGGAACAAAATAGGTTCTGGAAGGAAAAGTCTGAAGGGAAAGTTACATTATCTGATGACACTACAGGTAGTCCTCAACTTACGACCACAATTGAGCCACAAAATTCTGTTGCTAAGTGAGACAGTTGTTAAGTGAATTTTGCCCCATTTTACAACCTTTCTGGCCACAGTTACTGTAAGTGCAGTTGTTAAATTAGTAACATGGTTGTTAAATGAATCTGGCTTCTCCATTGACTTTGCTTGTCAGAAGGTTGCAAAAGATGATCACATGGCCCTGGGACACTGTAACTGTCATAAATATGAGTCAGCTGCCAAGCATCAAATTTTGATCAATTGACCGTGGGGATGCTACAACAGTCATAAGTGGGGAAAATGGTCATAAATCATTTTTTTCACTGTAACTTTTTCTTGTAACTTTGAATGGTCACTAAATGAACTGTCATAAGTTGAGGACTGCCTGTATAGTGTAGACTCAAAGAATGTATGAGACGGATGGTAGCTTATAGGTCAGTGATGGCGAACCTTTTAGAGACCGAGTGCCCAAACTGCAACCCAAAACCCACTTATTTATCGCTGCGTGCCGGGTGGGCGTGGCCCTCTGGGTGGGCGTGGCTGTGGTGGTCATGGCAGACTGGGTGAGTGTGGCCAAGGTGGGCGTGATCACCTCGATGTTGCTCGTGGGGATGGACACCTGTGGGGGCCGGGCAGGGTTGGGGGAGATCAGGGGGTCTCTGGCAGGTGGGGTGGTGGGCAGGAGGTTCGTCCTGCAGGATGAGGCGAGGCAAGGTGAGATAGGACCGGGGTGCCATTGTCACAGGGCAAGGCGAGGCAGGGGCCAGGGCGGCTGCTGCCTGACACCATCGGCCCCCACACACAGAGGCCAGCGATCTCATGGGTGCTGGGATGCATCCGGCCACGTGGGACCTCGGCAAGTTAGCGGGCGGCTGGTTGAAGAGGGACAGTTGCCATCTCCGGGGCATGGCACGCGTGCCCACAGAAAGGGCTCTGGGTGCCACCTCTGGCACGCGTGCCATAGGTTCGCCACCACTGTTATAGGTCATCTAATCCAATCTCCTGCTCAGTGCAGAAATCTAATAAAGCATCCCTACAGTAGCTACCCAAACCTGTTTCAAAACCTCCAGCAAGGCATTTTTACACTACTGTTCTACACAGGCCGTTCCAAAGCTTAACAGTTCTTATCATCAGGAAATGCTTTCTAATAATGTCTGAATTTCTTTTCTTTTAATTTCAGTCCATTCCGGTCCTTGTTCTATTCCTGGTCTCAACAGAGAACACATCTGCCTTCTCTTGTTCAGGAATATCTGTTAAGCGTTTTTTGGGCACTGTGATCAATTTTATCTTAAATATGCCCAGCTCCTTAATAGTTATTAATTACACCTCACTTTCAGTATTTATCATCCTAATAGCTCTTTCTGAATTCAGTCCAGTTTCTCCATGTTCTTTTAAAAATGTGGTGCCCCAAACTGAACACAGCATTCCAAGTGCAGGCTAACAAGCACAGGCTATGCTAAAACTAGTACTGTATCTTCTGTAATTGGATACTTCTGCTAATGCAGTCCAAAATTATTTTGGCCTTTATAGCTTCTGCACCGCACATCTTGCTGAGTTAGTTACTGGTCCATTAGCAGTTCGCCATACCCTCTCCCCAGTCTTGTACCTATGTACTTAATTTTACTGATAGGCACTTTGTCAAGTGGTCACTTAAATCACAACTTTCCAGACTCTACACCTTAACTCAGAACATAATTAGTCTTGGTAGTAGACTCTCAGATACCACTTATCTATATTATAAACGTTATTGATGAGATGGGTGAATGCAGCAGTTGTTGCCTGCTGTATACAGTGGAATGAAGTTAAATTCTACTCATTCAAAACCATGCTCTAATATTTAAGCACTAAGGTTTTTCTTCCCACCTTTCTGAATCAGTGGGTTCCTGGCCACCATCTTGGTGACCTTGGAAGTCACCTTGGAAATGTTTGTATAATGGTTCTTTGGTATCTGCTGGTTTCTGCTTCATTAGTTTCTTCTCTTACATATCCCTTCTATTCCACTATCTAGGTCAGGGGTAGGCAACCTCGGCTCTTTTATGACTCATGGACTTCAACTCCCAGAATTCCTGAGTCAGCATAGGAATTCTGGGAGTTAAAGTCCATGAGTCATAAAAGAGCCAAGGTTGCCTACCCCTGATCTAGATAAATTGTTAAGTGCTTGAAAAGTACAGACTGAGGTTGGAGACCAGAAAATCTTATTCAATGCTTCACTTCACGGCAGTACAGAAGACTTCCAATTTGCCACCGTGGCCGCCGCAAACGCTGGAAGGCGAGCTCCGTCTTCCACGTCCGATTTCACACCACTGGGGGACCCTGGAAAGGGTCGAAAGTCGCCCTGTAGGGGCGACAAGCAAGGAGGGGGCCCCCGCTTGATCGCGGGAGGGGGGTAGCCCTTCTGCTCAATCCGGGGCAGCCCTCCAAACCGGCAGACAAAAGACCAGCCATAGAAATATGGCCCATCACTAGGCTGCAGACAGCTGAAGTCAAACTTACCACCAGGCACCTATAAAGCAGCGTGGATGAGACTGGGTGAGATCTGAACCTCTCTCCAATCCTAACTATTTTTTCCACCTGTACAAGTTGCCCAAAGTATTTCCCCCCCCCTATGGAGAGAGGGAAGGGAAATTCTATCCCACCCTCTAAAAACAGCGGCGACTGATATCCAGAGGAGTTTAAAATGCTGAAAGAATAACCTGATTCTAACTGGATTTCTATGTTTCTAAAATTTGAGGACTAAAAGATTTCTTACTCTTATTGAAGATTTGGGTTTTTACTTAGAAAAAAGAAGTAAAATTGGAAAAAGGATTATAAAAATTTTGGACTTAAAAAAAAACTTAAACAGTATGGGCAACATCTTATGGCTAAACCTGATATTACAGCTTGTTATTGTCTAAAGAGACTTGGCTTGAAGCCCAGACTATAGATAAGACTTTTGCAACCTTGGCAGATATCAGCTGTGAGAAGCCCAGCTGTGTTCTATACTCAGTGACAAAATTATTTTCATTCTCTGATTGTAAAGCTTTTAATTTAACACACCATTAAGAGAACATGGATGAAGATCAGGAACAGATTCTCTTTATGTTGAAAGCAATTTATGAAAGTATTCTTACAGCTTCTGATGAAATAAGAAGCTACAGAAAAGAACAAGATGTCAGCCTAGATATACAAACCCAAACTTTGATTACAACTAAAGAATCAACTACACAAAATATAATAGAAGAAGTGGAACAATCAAATACTATGATAGAAGATTCAACTGATCAACAAACACAGTTAACAGAAAACCCAGAAAAGGGACTGACAACACTGAAAATGGAAAAGACTTTCTATATAAACCAGAAGAAACCTGAGGATCAAGAAGAAGAACAGACCGAAGGGAAGATAAACATTTCAGGACAACTACGTCGAGATGGAAAAATAGAGAGACGATTTGTTAGCCCTTCCCAAAAAAATGGCGACTGGATGGCCTCTTTTATCTCAAACAATATATATAATAACAGAGGGAGATCTATTTGATGACTTAAAAGCATGGATATGGAAGACGAGTTGGCAAAGAAAGAAAGCTAGAATAAGGCTGAAGAAAATTGGGGTTTTGACTTATTAGTGAGGATTAAAATAGAATATACTCAAATAGACAAGATGTGTACTTTGAATACTAAATTTTGTTATGAACTTAGATAAAGAAAACTTTGGTCATTTAAAACTGGAGTATAAATATTAAAAGTTAAATGTGAATATTGAGTTGTTTATAAAGGTTGTAGAAGTAATTAAGATATATATAAGCTAAAAATCTATTGATAAATGTAATAAACATGTTTTTACTTAGCTGATATAATAAGAACTGTACTAGCTTAAATATGAGATAGTAGACATTAAGAGAAAAAGAGAGGAAGTATTTGATGTTGAAACAAGAGAAATTTTGGTTACTAAATTTAAGACACTTGGAAATTAATAGAAAATAAGAATGTTATACTGTATTATTAATTAGATGATGTAAGATGGTGAGAAATAGAATATATTCAAATAGATAAGACATGTATCCTGAATATTAGACTTTGTGATGAATTGTGATAAAGGGAACTTTGATTACTTAAAATTTGGAAATTATAAATATTAAATATTAGATTTAAATATTAATGGGAAACTAAAAATTGGGAAAAACTAATTAGGACATTGATTGTCTATAAAGACTGAATGTTAAAATAACCAGGATATGTATAAGCTAAAATTATTGATAAATGTAAGAATGTTATTTTTATTTAATTGATATAATAAGAATTGTATTAGTTTAAACATGAGACAGTAAATACTAAGGGGAAAAGAGAGGAAATATTTAATGTGGTAGTTTGAGACTTGTACTAAAGATACTTGTATGTCATTGAATTATTGATTAACTCAGCCGCCACGTTGCTTTTTAAATACTTAAATGTAAAATTAGAAAATCAATAAAACATTAAAAAAAAAAGAAAATCTTATTCAATGCTTCACTTCATGGCAGTACAGAAGCATTTATAAGCAATTGTTGGATGCAGTTATTCAACCAGCTGCTAATCCACTGGACTGTAGTACTGCCTAACTTCCATTTGTCTTTCTAGTTCCTAAAACTTTCCTAATTATATCCATACCATTTCCTTGAATTTTGAATCATTCTGCCATAGAAAAAGAAAAAGTGAGTCTGAAATAGCTAAACTCATCTTATTCTTGATAAGGGTAGCATTCTTAAATGCTCCCAGATACGATTTTTAAACTCTTTTACTCTGCCTGGTTCACATGTAAATCATTAATCTGTAGTTTCCCAGAGCCTCCATCTTTCCTTTGTGATGATTGGGCTCATGTATTTTTTTCATTTTTCATGTGGCTAGAGAAGGGTAGGAATAAGGAAATATTCACTACTTTCCTGCTTGGTTAGCAAGGAAAATCACCTGATCCCCTCAGTGGTGGGATTCAGCCGGTTCATACCACTTCGACCAAACCGGTAGCTAATTTTTTGTTGCCCAGGCCCAGAATTGACTTCCGGAAGTGGCATCCACACAGAGAACCGGTTGTTCACATATTTGAATCCCACCACTGGATCCCCTCCTAGCAGCTGATCATGCCGATCAACTTCTAGCTGGGAAATGAGGATAGACTATGTTTCTAATTCATATGTTAAGAGCTGATGACTCCAATGTAGTTTAAAGGCAACAGGTTGTCTCTATGCTCTACAGAAACTGAAAAAGAGAGTTGAAAAATTCCAAGAGTCTCTGTCTCCTGCCTTGCAGTTTTGTAGCTTTGGGGTGAAGAGAGTGCCTTCCTTCTTTCTTTTTGGAAAACATCACTCTATTCTTATTTTTATTCAGCTGGACCTGAACTATTGTTTGTTCTAGCTTTAGATACAGTGCACGTGAAATACATTTCTATACTTGACATGTCTCAACATGTTCCACTTTAGTTTGATAAAATACCAATTACAATTGCAAATTGAAACTCAACACCAGATATTGAAGGGGATGCTGTAATTAGGCTAGTTTCAGTAAATGCATTACAAGTTGAGAAAGGAATGAGAGGGAAAGAGCTAGCTCATTCATTCTGTACCAAAATCAATACCTTGCTATGCCTTTTTCCTAGCAATGCCGTTCATGCTTAGTTGTTGGTTCTAAATGATTCCGACAAACCCTTTTTTTTTCTTATTTAATGTCAATTGTTTTGTGGGGAAGACGACAGCTCTTGGATATATCTCTTGTTAACTTCAGGATTAGTGGAAACAAACAGCAGCAAAATTCTGCGCTCAGGAAAAAAAATGGTGTTAACGCAGAAGAGGCTGATTTGTAAAATTGGTCCCCATGGCTCTGCACAAACACAGCCATTCAGGATCTGACTAGGTTCATGCTTGGTTGGAAGGCACTGAGGAAATCCCTGGATTGTACTCTGGAAAATTGAAGCAGCAGCAAAGTAACATAGGTGTGATCTCCAGGAGCCTTAAGGGAAGATTTACTTTTAAAGAAGGCATTTTATATTTCTTTCTTCAACTTTTTTTTTTGGGGGGAAAGGATATTAATCCAAAATTATTTACGGAAACAGATGGACACTGTCTGTTGGAAGATCTATCATTGTGCATATTTTCAATCATTCCCATCACACAGTTCCCTTTTTGGGATAAGCAAAACTATGTGGAGTGTCAAAGAAGACGAAGGAATAGTGAGTCCAGAAAATCCATGGGACAAAGCACCAACATCATTCAGTCTCTCAGTGCCCTTCTGTCCTTGCAAACCAGTTTAGGTCCCATCAGGTTCATTCACTTATTCAAACACTGCATTTTCTTCTTATTTCTTTCTGATGATCTCATCAGTTCCATTTAACTATGACTTTTTCAGTCTTTCCCTTCCTTACAACCCGTTTGTTTGCAATTCAAGCCTCATTCATTCTCTCTATATGACTAAAATATTCAACCTATTTGTTTTGTGCTTGATACCTTCCTTTATGTGCAGTCCACCTTCATTCAGCAGCCATTCATTCTGGACCTGTCTTCTCTTAAGGGCTTATAATTCTTAGGTACCCCATTCCTAAATATTCCATATACCTTTATATTAGTTTTGATAATACCCAATTCTTACTTCCATATAATAAAAGCACTCTTATGCAAACCTTCTTTCGGCAAACATTCATTCCAACAATAAACCCTAGACTGCTTACTATTAATATGTTACATCTTAAAATTCTTCTATTCATTTCCTAATTTTTGGTAAACATGCTACCAAAATACAAAGATTCATTTTCACTTTTTTTTTTACTGTTTATGTATTTTTTGCAATGATCCTTGTTATTTTCCCTGTCAAACACAAGCTTCATCCAACACATTAATTTTCAGATCTGTATTTTTCATTGCATCAGAAGATGTATTCACTGCAAATTATTTAACTTCTCAGCCAACAACGTAGCATCATCTGCACACAAAAGTAATATACCTGTGATAGAATGTGCACCTGCAGCAGCAGGGGGAGTATTTTAGCAACTCAGAGCCTTCCCAGAAAGATGCCCAGATTAAGAGACCGCACAGTTCCGAGCTGGATGGAAAAGAGATTTTGGGTAGCCACACCCTATAATCTCTCAGGATAGATCTACTAGATTAGAATGTTTTAGCTTTAGTTTGGTAAAATTCTATTATTGTAATTCTCTTTATTACGCATAAAGGATTGAACTTGATTGGATCCCACTATCTTAACTCTGGACTTGGGCCTGCAATCAGTTTTGCCAAATACACAACCTAAGTAAACTATTTCATATTTTCTGGCATACATTTTAGCCCACTCATTTATAACTGACATACACTTACTTACATTTTCCTGCATGGATCCATTCCACAAGATCTAACCACTTCTTTCAGTTGTATTATAACATTCCTCTTTTGCTTCCTTTTACAGACATACATGTCTACTTTTTTTTTGTCATATTTCATCATTAATTTATAGTCTTTACTGACTCCTCTTCAAAGTCTCAATCTTCCATATGCCAATGTTATCCCAGATGGGTTTCTGGATACAGACTTCTGCCATCCATCATGATTTTGATCAGTTGAGGCTTTCACATAAAACGTATTACCAGATTTTATTCACTGATTGAACAGAACAGAATAAGAGTTGGAAGGGACCTTGGAGGTCTTCTAGTCCAACTCCTGCTCAGGCAAGAAACCCTATACCATTTCAGACAAATAGTTGTCCAATCTCTTCTTAAAAGCGCATTCACAACTTCTGGAGGCAAGTTGTTCCACTGATTAATTGTTCTAACTGTAAGGAAATTTCTCCTTAGTTTCTGGGTTGCTTCTCTCCTTGATTAGTTTCCATCCATTGCTTCTTGTCCTGCCTTCAGGTGCTTTGGAGAATAGCTTGACTCCCTTTTCTTTGTGGCAACTCCTGACATATTGGAACCCTGCTATCATGTCACTCCTAGTCCTTCTTTTCATTAAACTAGACATATCAAATTCCAGCAACCTTTCTTTATATGTTTTAGCCTCCAGAACTCTGATCATCTTTGTTGCTCTTCTCTGTACTCTTTCTAGAGTCTCAACATCTTTTTTACATCGTGGTGACCAAAACTGGATGAAGTATTCCAAGTGTGGCCTTACCAAGGCATTGTAAAGTGGTATTAACACTTCACGTGATCTTGATTCTATCTCTCTGTTAATGCAGCCTAGCACCGTGTTGGCTTTTTTGGCAGCTGCAGCACACTGCTGGCTCATATTTAAGTGATTGTCCACTAGGACTCTGAGATCCCTCTCACAGTTATTACTATTGATTCATTCAGATACCATCTAATCATATCCATTCACAATATTCTAGCAAGCAAGAATTTCTAATCTAGAGACTACAGTATAAGCCAATATACTATGTCAGCATCCCACCAAGCATATTTGTGATATTAATAGAAAATGAAAACAGAAAATGGTGGTTGGGGAGACAAAACAAGGAAGAAATGTAAGTGAGAATCAATATAAATGAAAAGTGTGAAATAGAGGAATGGGGAAATATGGAAGAGGAAAGCAGGTAATAGTTATTTATTGATTTATTGACATGGAAAAACCCATACGCAGCAACAAAACAAGTGAAAACAGAACCAAAGAATAAATTATTAAATGTCTTTAAGAACTCATGAAAACAATTTTATGGTATTATATGTGTGTGTGTGTGTGTGTGTGTGTATACTTTTGCAAATGTATCATTAACCACAAATATTCTTAACAACAGATTTGCCTTTTTTATTTAGGCAAATGAAAGACCCATTTTTAAAAATGAGATTTGGCAGATAGAAGTAGATGCTTCTTTTTAATGCAATAATGTGGCAGGTTTCTATAGAGAGAAACATATGGGATGGATATTGCCAACTACTAATATATAATTAATGCACCAGAATGAGATGTTGTGAAATGCTGATGCAGTGAATTAGAATGAAGAGTGTCATTTCAAAGTACTAGTTCTAAGCCTTATTTCAACAGAGGTCCATATGAAGATTCCTTTCAAGTAGAAAACAGCCAGATCTGAGGATAACATTCTTACACATCTCTCTCTTCTCTTTGCATACTGAGCACATATTTACAGAAGGAAGCTTTTTAAAAAGATTCCCTAACTTCAATACCACTCATTTTAGAACACTTACCCTCCCTTCACTTTGATACATGAACTGATAGATTCAATTATTCTGACAAAATCTGGATCACCCTAGATTACAATCTGTCTCTTCCAAATCTTCTTGTATTTAATGATAGACAAAAGTATGTACTATGAGAAAAAATTGATTAATTCTTTATTGAGGTAATGAAAAAAATGGTTATAAAGTAATTATATCACGGCCAGTATAACTAGAGTTTTTGGTAATTTTTGGTTTAAAAGCACTTCATGGATCTCTCTCTCTCTCTCTCTCTCTCTCTCTCGGCTAGGAGCTGGAGAAGGTTGGCATTAGAACTTGGATTAGAAAATGTTCTGAAGGAAAGCATTAAAGTCTCCTCTCCCTAACACAAGAGGTAGAGGTAGAGAAGATAGGGATAGAGATGATAGAGATAAAAATGATAGAGATGATAGGGATAAAGATGATAAAGATATAAAATTGTCAGAATGTCTCAGCAAGCAGCACCTTGTTAGCACCTTCCATACTGTTACCAAAAACCTTTATGGATGTGTCCGTGAATTCACCAACAGCTTAGCTCAATTTGAAGGAGAATTTACTTCTTAGATAAGATTATCAGAATTCCTATCACCTATATACAGCTGGAGCTTGATACCTGAAAAGCTTGTTTTAAAATTCTCTCTATGTCTCTCTCAACAAATTCTAGAATGCATTTGATTAATAAGAACAAAAAAGCCTTTTACCCAAGAAACTACACTTACACGGCATAAAGATATATAAATTATTCAATTTTGGGGACTCCCCACCTGCCCCAAGCTGATACAAGTCTCATAAAAATTCTCAAATAGCCTTCCACAAAAACTTCTATGTATTTTGGTTTAGAGTTTTATCCCATTTTTATATTTGGCAAACACAAAGTGACTAATATATTTAATACTCCTGCCTCCTATTTTCCCTTACAACAATAACCCTGTGAGGAGGTTGGGCTAAGAGAGACTCACTGCCCTGAGGTCACCCAGCTGGCTTTCATGCCTGAGGGAAGCCTAGAACTCACATCCTCCTGATTTGTAGGCCAGCACCTTCACCACTACACCAAACTGACTCTCATAGAACTTCATGTTGCATGTATTTTTTCTATTTGCATGTAAAAAATGTAAGAGGTTCCTAAAAGAAGGACACAGAAAGTATGAAGTCACCTTTTTTCTTAAAAGACCTGAATCCCAAAACCCATGAGCCATGATGGGCATCGTGCAAAAGAGCAACAAGGTAATTTTACTGTGTTTTTGTATACACTGCAGATGAACTAGAAATATATTGTTGTTGTTGTTTTTAATTATAGCCAACATTGTACGAACATAGAGTTACTTCTGAACTGGCACAGAGTCCTTGTTGAAGTTTTAGAATGTGTATATGTATGGATATAAGCAACTATTGGAAACAGTTGAAGTGCTCTGATGCCTGTGACACTATTTTTCATTCTTCAAAAAGCTAACCAAATTTTTCTTTTAATTGATTGACTATTATATTTTTACCCTTTTGGAGTTTATAATATTATTATTATTCTATAATTTAATGTTTCAATCCAAGCTTAATTTTAATTTTAGCATTAATTTTATATGTTGTTTTATTTATCAATTATATTATACACTGCCCAGGGCCATCTTTAAGAAAGATGGGTGATTTAGAAATAAAATAAAATAATAAAATAAAATTAAATAAAATAAAATTAAATTAAATTAAATTAAATTAAAATAAAATAAAATAAAATAAAATAAAATAAAATAAAATAAAATAAAATAAAATAAAATAAAATAAAATAAAATAAAATAATAAAATAAAATAAAATAAAATAAAATAAAATAAAATAAAATAAATAAAATAAAATAAAATAAAATAAAATAAAATAATAAAATAATAAAATAAAATAAAATAAAATAAAATAAAATTTGATAGATAGATAGATAGATAGATAGATAGATAGATAGATAGATAGATAGATAGATAGATTAGATAGATAGATAGATAGATAGATAGATAGATAGATAGATAGATAGATAGATAGATAGATAGATAGATAGATAGATAGATAGATAGATAGATAGATAGATAGATAGATAGATAGATAGATTTTGATACAGGATACTCAATATCAAATCTGGTCCTTCAGATCTTCCAAATGGTGCACCTGTTGCTCCTGTAACTGAGTCCATCTACCTTGTTGCTGATCATCCTGTTTTCTCTTTCCTTCCATTTTTACTTTAATTTCTTCCATATATGTCACATAACACCATCATCTCCGGACTAGGGACAGTAATCTTTTGTATTCATATCCTTTTGACCAGCAAGAGTTGATATACCCATGAGGCTATTATCAGGCAAAGTGACCTTTAAAGAGTATGTGTCACTTCTCCCTGCTTTCATGCAATTCTGCTGGCTGGGATATATAAAACTCTGACATCCTGTATTAATCATTTAAGTAAGTTTGGTATATTGGGTCATGGAAAGATTGAGTTAGATAGATATTGCTCATATTCAGTTAGCAACAAGAAAAAGGGCAAATCTAGGGGTAAATTTGGTTGTCTCCAGAGACCTGCAAGCAAAGATCATAAATCTTATCTTCCATGTACAGTGGACTGGTTTCAGCTTTAATGTAGCTTAAACATTGAAATTATCTTTCAATTAATACTTATCTGACTATATGACCCCATAGTTCATTAAAAAGTGTGGCATGAGTTAACACACTAATTGTTCAGTTACCCATCTGGCTTCATATGTTATCACTATGGACACTTAAATGGTAGAATGGGATTAAATGATAAGATTTAACATGAAAAAAAATAGTAAACCTATTTAATATTGTATGTTCCTTAAAGTCTAATAAAGACAGATAGGTAGCACAATAATAATGGTAATATATACATGCATACATATATGCTGCCCTCAAACTTCTTGGAGGGGAGAGTGTCCTTACGTGTATTTCCAAGGATGCTAAATGCAGTTTTCCAAGCCTGGTAAACTGGCCCAGATGGCTAATCAGTTGGTTCTATTTATTCTAAATAGCACAGTGGTGGGTGATAAGCCAGAGCTTTACCTTCGGGATGCAAAATGTCAACCCTTGACTATGCTAATGGCATCCTGCAGTTAGTAACTTATTTCTTCCACTTACAGGTTGATTCCCATCTAAACAGCAATCATCTGTCATTTTCCCTAAATGTTAAGTTCCCTAATGGGGCTTTTTGTGCAGAGACAGTATTTAATTTCAACAACTAAGGCAGATTCTGGATTTGCTCAGATCAAGTGGAATGAACATATCAGCAGAGCTCCAGGCAATCTGCAGTTCTGTTTTGTAGATTAAGAAATGTTATTCTTGACCGTTATGGTACAATCATCTAGAGGCTAGGAGAGTATCTAATCAATCAAATAAAATATATTCAGGAGGTTTAGCAAAGACTCAGACAGATCTAAAATGAGGATTGATCAAGGATAATCTCTGTAGGAAAAATAATAATGGTTAAGTTCTATATGTTCAACCCATTGATAACTTTTCTGCATTTATTGGAAACCAATCAACCTCCCCAGATTTATTACAAAGGAAAAGGCATTATAAAGCCCTTTTTAAGATCAATCAGAGCAAAGCTTTAAAAGCTAATTAGGGGCAAACTGACAAGGCTCCAAGAAGTGGTCAAACACCAGCTGAGCTCATGAAAGCAAATACTAAGTGGTGGGTTCAAATTTTGGCATCTCTTTTAATTGTATAATTTGGACATGGCTATACATGTCCTAATAAACAAAAATGGGACATCTAGGATGATGTATCAAACAGCCCATAAACCTTATGCTACCAGATTCAAAGTGTCTCTAGGATTTATCCATTTTAAGTGCATCTTATAAGGAAAAACATAATGGTTGAGAGCTTGGGAAGAATTGTAAAAGACCTTGGGAAGGATTCCATGGATAAAAATCTTAAAGGGAAAACAATTAAAGGTTCTACATTTAGGCAAGAAAAACCAAATGCACGGGTATAGTATAGGGGGTATCTTGCTCAATAGTAGTAACTGTGAGAGGGATCTCAGAGTCCTAGTGGACAATCACTTAAATGTGAGCCAGCAGTGTGCTGCAGCTGCCAAAAAAGCCAACACGGTGTTAGGCTGCATAAACAGAGGGATAGAATCAAGATCACGTGAAGTGTTAATAGCACTTTACAATGCCTTGGTAAGGCCACACTTGGAATACTGCATCCAGTTTTGGTCACCACGATGTAAAAAAGACGTTGAGACTCTAGAAAGAGTACAGAGAAGAGCAACAAAGATGATCGGGGGACTGGCGGCTAAAACATATAAAGAATGGTTGTTGGAATTGGGTGTGTCTAGTTTAATGAAGAGAAGGATGAGGGGTGACATGACAGCAATGTTCCAATATCTCAGGGGCTGCCACAAAGGAGTCAAGCTATTCTCCAAAGCACCTGAAGGCAAGACAAGAAGCAATGGATGGAAACTAACCAAACAGAGAAGCAATCTAGAACTAAGGAGAAATTTTCTTACAGTTAGAACAATTAATCAGTGGAACAACCTGCCTCCAGAAGCTGTGAATGCTCCAACACTGAAAGTTTTTAAGAAGAGACTGGACAGCCATTTGTCTGAAATGGCATAGGGTTTCCTGCCTGAGCAGGGGGTTGGACTAGATGACCTCCAAGGTCCCTTCCAGCTTTATGTTGTTGTTGTTGTTGTTGTTGTTGTTGTTGTTGTTGTTGTTGTTATTATTATTATTATTATTATTATTATTATTATTATTATTATTATTATTATTATTATTATTATTATTATTATTATTATTATTATTATTATTATTATTATTATTAAAATTTGCCTGGCCATGTTATAATCTTGTAGCCAGGGACCTGCTTCTACCTTTTGAAGCCGATCTTTCATGGTAAATTTTGATTTGAATGGCACAGTTACATGTTAGCATTTAACATTAAAAATAAACAGCTTGGTTCCAGTTAGTGGTTATTGTTTCAATAAATGAATGAATCCATTGATTTCCTAATAACTGCAATCATGGCCTTTTTGTCCATTGCAGAGGAAGGCAATTTTCAAAAAGATGGCCACCACCTGCTACTATCTATAACATAGCTGGTGCATGGTGGGGCCTAAAGAATGGTAAGTTAAACAAGCTATTCAGCTTCCTTGCCAGACATAGTGCATCAGCCTCGGTTGCCTCTATGATACTGTCTGTTTCAATTATGTATTGCATTGCTGTTTGGCCTTTGGGGTTTCTGCGGGATATTTTTAGTTGCTGGTCTTTGGCCATAATAAGGATACCGTATCTATCTATCTACTGATGCACATACACACAGCATTAATTTACCAACCATAAATCTAAAGACTCGGGGCAGACGTCTCTCACAGTGCCCTAGAAAAGCTTGTGGCAAGTATGGCAGCTCTGATTTCTTACTCTTGGCTGGAATAATAACTTCATATATAAAAGCTACCTGAATAATTGCACCCTTTGATCATGCCAAAAGTTCACTTTTGCATCTATATTTTATATCCCAGTGAGACATCATTTCTTAGTGATCTGAAACAAAGCTTGATCTCAAAAATGTCAAACATGCTAAAAGAGAGCAAGAGAGCGTTGGATATTGCAATCTTTGTAGTTTCCACTCTCAAAGGCTCTGCAGTTCCTTTTAACTCCCATTAATTAAAGCTGACTTAGAAAAACAAGTTACAGCTTTCGCGTTGCACCCAACTGTACCACTGCTGCGTGTTCCTTTGGAATAATATATCTTGAAGAACGTGCTGCATATGCTGCCAGGGGCCCAGCTGATCTCTATCCTCTGAATTTTTATTAGCACTTATCTGAAACTATGAACTGGCAGTACTACTCCTACCCACCACCACAGCAGCCTGGACTCCAGCCAAGATCCTGCAATTCCCCACAGCAGTTTTTCCTCAAAGAAAAAGTTCCCAGCTTGCATCAACTGACTGTTCCAAACTGAGAATGGGGAGGCAGAAGAAAAGGGCTTTTTAAAGTGGCCTTCCTTTTTGGACACAAATAGAGCTCATGATATATTAGCATCTTGCTGTATCACCTTGTTACCTTAAGGCAGTTTCCCCAAACAATATATGTGTGAAAATAAATGCAGATGTATTGAATTGGGTCCTGCAATATTGAGCATGTAAAATGAAAAGAAAGGAAGCAGGCAAGAAGGGAAGTGACGGAAGGGAAGGAACAGCTACCTTGCTATTTAATTATTTTTATTTTATTTATTTGTTCCCCACCTTTATTATTTTTACAAATAACTCAAGGCGGCAAACATCTCCACCACACCTTCCTCTTCCCATTTTCCCCACAACAGCCTTGTGAGGTGGGTTGGGCTGAGAAAGAGGGACTGACCCCCAAGTCACCCAGCTGGCTTTAGTATCCTTTCTTAGGAATTAAATAGCTATATCAGTAAAGACAAAAATATAGAACACATCTTTGGGAAAATACTAAAATAATGATGGGCTTGGTAAACAGAAATTGTGTGGCCTAGGCGTACATGACTATGATACAACTATATATTCTATGAACTACCCCTTTCACAATCTGGGCAAATCAAGTTAGCATTGTGATTTCCCCAATCTTGAAATGCTTGTTAGAGAAGTACTGCTCGATAATGAGCTTAGTAACAGTTGCATGACAAACCCACTATAATTTTGAAGAGCTACAGTCACACCAGATAGCAATAACCCTGTGCCTTTCAACTGAAATTTGAAATTCTGCTAATTGGACAGAAATAGAGCAGAGTGTGGTGCTCAAGTTGTCAGAGCTTGCCTCAGATCCTTAGAATTGAGGCATTTCCTTTTATTAAGGGATGTCTAGGTAGGTGTACAAACGAAATACAACTATGCAGTTCCCTTGGCAACCTATCACCTATAGTTTACATAACAAAAGCATGTATCTAGCCAAATCTGTCCACGAGATCTAATCAGATTTAACCAGTCCTGCTGCTACGTAAGTGCTCCCTTATAATACAAAATTATGGGGCAGGTTACAATTTTTTGGCATATTTTTTCAAGACAATATGATTAGCCACAGTTTATTTATTGTTAAAGATAGACTAGGAGTACAAATCAAAATAAGCAAGAAACTGGTACGAGAATACCTATCCACTCTAGATTAGTTCAGATCGCCAGGACCAGATGGATTACATCCCAGGGTTCTGAAGGAGCTGGCAGAAATGATCTTAGAATCACTGAACATAATTTTTGAAAGATCCTGGAGCACTGGGGAACTACTAGAGGAGTGGAAAAGACCTGATGTAGTTCCAATCTTCAAAAAAGAAAAAAAATGAATCCTGGTAATTAAAGACCAATCAGTTTGACATTAATACCTGGGAAAATCCTGGAAAAGATAATCAAATAGAGGATTTGCAAGCAAAGCTATTACTAGAAGCCAACATGGGTTTATTAAAACAGATCATGTCAGACAAACTTTATTGTCTTCTTTGACAAAGTGACTAAATTAGTGGATCAGGTAAATGCTGTGAATATAGTTTAGTTGGACTTCAGTAAGGTATTTGACAAAGAAAATCACAACCGACTCCTTGGCAAGATAGAAAAATAAGGGATAGACAGCATCACCACCAAATGGATTTACAACTGGCTGACCAACCATTTTCAATATGAGCTCCTCAATGGAACTATATCTAAATGGAGGGAAGCATGTGGTGGGGTACCTCAAGGTTCTGTCTTAGGCCCAGTATGCTTCAACATCTTCAGAAATTATTTAGAAGAGAGGATAGAAGGGAACTCATCAAATTTACAGACAAAACCAAGCTGGGGGTAATAGCCAAACTTTAGAACAGGGGTGTCAAACTGCCGGCCCATGGGCCGGATGCGTCATGCGGAAGCCGCACGCACCCCATTGCCAGCAATGGCAAAACAGTCCTGATACGTCGTGCGACGTCACGTGACATCACCAGTTTGACCTGTCTGCTTTAGAAGATATACTCAAAATACAGAAAAATCTTGGCAGACTTAAACATCGGGCCCTATCCCAGTTCAGTGGTAAGAAAAATAAGATGCTACAATTAGGCAGGAAAAAACAAATGCACAGGTGGTACCTGGCCCAACCCTAGTAATTGTGAGAAAGATCTAGGTGTCCTTTAGATAACCACTTAAGTATGAGCCAGCAGTGTGCTGCAGCTACCAAAAAAGCCAATGCCATCCTAGGTTGCATTAAAGATCACAAGAAGTGATAATACCACTTTATACTGCACTAGTAAGACCACACTTGGAATACTGTATCCAGTTCTGATCACCACAATATGAAAAAGATGCTGGACTCTAGAAAGAGTGCAGAGAAGAGGAATGAAAATAAAGGGTCTGGAGGCTAAACCATACAATGAAGGATTGCAGGAACTGGGTATGTTTAGCCTAATAAAGAGAAGGATTAGAGGTGACATGATAACAGTCTTCCAATATTTGAGAGACTGTCACAAAGAAAAGAGGGACAACCTATGCTCCAAGAGCAAGACAAGAAGTAACAGATGAAACTTATTACCCTAGAATTAAGGAGAAATTTCCTGACAATGAGAACAATTAATCAGCGGAATGGCTTGCCTCCAGAAGTTGTGGGTGCTCCATCTCAGGAGGTTTTCAAGAAAAGACTGGACAGCCATTTGTCTAGAATGGCATAGAGTCTCCTGCTCGAGCAGGGAACTGGACTAAAAGACCCCCAAGGTGCCTTCCAACCCTGTTATTCTATGTTCTATAGCAGTGATGGCGAACCTTTTAGAGACCGAGTGCCCAAAACCCGCCCTCCCGCCCCCACTCTGCCTCCCGTCCTGCCTGCTCCGCCCCTGCCCGCCCCGCGTCCTGCCCGCCCACAGGGTCACTCACCGCCTCCATGGCCCGCCACAGATCTCCCAGGTAGCCCTGCAGCGCCATGGTAGCCACGCCCTCTGCCCACACCCCGCAGCATCATCTGCACGCTATGGGGTGTGAGGGCAGAGTCTTGTTCCTGCTGCCCCGCTATGTCCTTGGCTGCTCCGTGCAGGCCGCGCCCGGGGGCGACTCTCCTCCAGGGGGGTTGCTGGTGAGGAGGTGGCCGCAGGGGGAGGCAGGGCTGGGGCGACTGCGCACGTGCCCATAGAGAGGGCTCCGAGTGCCGCCTCTGGCACGCGTGCCATAGGTTCGCCACCACTGTTCTATAGCTAATACTTTCTCCTCTCTGTTAATCAAAAATATTGGTGTGTGGCACAGCTTCCTCTTCACTCCATCCTGATATTTGTTCTCCAGAGGATATATGTTGCTAAAAGTGTTTTGTTGCAACTCATCAGTCCAACCATTTCCTTTGTTAGGAGAAACATTCTGTTACGCGATATAAAGATTTATTTTTAAAAAATAAATAAATGAGGAGGTCTGCCTCAGAAGCCTATTTGGACTTTCTCTTTCAGTTAATGAATGTCTGCACTGTGTAACAGATGGGAAAGAGTTTTCAGCAATATGTAACTGCTGGTGGGTGGTGGACTGTTACAAATGTAGAAATGTACCCTGGCCTTTTTATTAGTGAAATGTTGGTTCTTCGTTAAATCACCGGGGATCCAAATTAGGTAAAAAAAGGCCCACAAAACTAAAACTCAGCAACAATGACATCCAGCATTTGGAAACCATGGGAACCAGCCATGGGAGGGAAGAGCCCTGCAATTAGACTTAAGTTTGATACACTCTGTAGAATCATATCAATGTGGGTATCAGGTTAACCAAAGCAAGTTTAGAGGAAAATGAATTGGGAAAAGAAATGGCTGAATCACAAGCTTTTGTGGCTGTAAAGCAGTAGAAACCATTTGGGATCAAACCAAAAGCCACGGTGTGCTAGAAACCCCACTGAGTTTCTATTTGTTCTAGAAACAATTGGTTTCAGAGCTCATAAACAGCCCTCAGAACAATAATAACAGCTTGTTTTATTATTTGTTAAAAGCAGGGTTATAGTTTTACATGAAGGGTGGAGGAAGAAAGATATTGTGTGACCTAAAAAGCCCAGTGATCTCTCAGGGATGATTGTGTAAAATTCCTCTTGACAGGTGTATAATTCCAGGTCCACTAACTTCCCATTCTGATTATAGAGTGAAATCAAGAGTATTTCGTGTTCTCTGAATGAGATCTAATGGCCAGTCACCTGGTTGCCATTGTGGCCTTTGTTTCAAGTGATATTTCAAAACTTTTAGAATCAGACTGTGATGGAATATCATGAGGAAGTGAGTTCCTAGGAGGGAGCAGATGCATTCCAGGGGAGTAAGAGGCAACTCAGTCCAGATATTATGTGTGAGAGAAAGAGGGTGAAGACAGACCCTGCCTTATAGCTCACAGGGCATATTGTGGCTGCAGATAGCAGAGTACTCAATCTAGTAAGATTTTGTCTATAGGTGAGAAACAATAAAGAGCTCAGCTTGGAGGAATCACCACACATCTTTCTTTGTTTTGGGTCTGACACAGACAAAAATTCCATAAAATAAATTTGATTTAAATAAAATGGCTTCCACCACCTCATTCTGAGACATTTACACATTATCCCATTCCTATGCACCAGTCCTCAAAAATACTTTGAAATGACTAGCAATTGCCTTCAAATCTAATCTGCTGATTTCGCAACACTGAGAAAAAAAGGAGGAAAAAATACTGACCTGAGATAAGCTGCTGCAGATTCTGCAACAACAATAATGAAATATCCCTACCCACTAAATAGTTCTAACAAATGAGAAAGAAATTGCTCTCACCTTTCCCACCCCACAATCCATGTCTTGACTCCTTTTCTCCAAAAGAGGAAAAAAAATGAAGCTAGAAGAGCATCCAGCCATCCTTTCTCTTGAAAGACCTGAAGCCCAAACGTCAGAAACTCTGGTCAGGCAAGTCTTCATGCAAATGGAGAAATGGATCACAGAACCATTGTCCCCAAAGTGGAAAAGTTTCTTAGTGGTGTCAAACACACTGCAATGGAGTAAATAGATCTTCAGTAGAGCTTTTGAAACACAGCCATAATTGTGGACTTATGGACAATCAGACTTGCTTTCGAATGGTGCAGAATCTTCATGATTAAATTACTTTGCCAACTTAGTATTTTCTTTCCCAAAGAGCAACATTTTAAGTTGACATCAGAAGATGTACAACTATGTAAACTGAAGAAATCTAAATCACACCTTTTACAATTAAGCAGGTGGATGGAGCTGAGAGAAGAAACAGCAAACCTGATCTTACTGCAAGTTCTCTGACCATCTGAATTTTTTTTTCTGATGAATGGGGGGGGGGGAAGCTGTAAGGTACCTCAATTTGGATTTCCTTATGGCTATTTGGTCTGTACTACAGATCTCTAGATGGCCAGGTTATGGCAGCAAAGTAAGAGTTTTCTATGCCTCTTCACTGCCATCTAGCAGCTCTCTGGATTTTTTGTAGCCCAGATCTGACAGTCACTTCCCTGGCCCCATCCATTCAGTTAACTCTATCCCTTTTAGTTTTCAGTAAATCCCTTAAGATCTGGTTGTGTCAGGACTAGGGATCCCAGGGAATCAGGGATATTGTCAGGCCTGCCATCTTCAGCTTCTTCGCTTCACTGGCATCCTGCCATAAAATGCAAGGGAGGGGAGAGGAGATTGGGGAAGTAAAAGTCGGGCATGGGAATGGGTAAGACAAGGGGAGGAGACAAGCTGACAAGAACTAGAGGTGTCAATCCATAATAAACTGGCCATCAAAAAAATACAGCTGGGGAACGGAATGGAAAACTACATTTGAGGTGCCAAAATTCAAAGCCGTTCCCCAAACATCAAAAACAAATATTGTTGGACACTGATGGACTGGTCAAGGGAGGAGGGACAGGGAGAAGGGAAAATTGCAACCTTTGTGCAGGAATACTCAGATCTAGCTTTACTTTTGTTGTAATTGTTTGACTTTAATAAAAGAACCTTTCACTTTAAAGAAATGGAGTCGAGGGTCTTTCTTTCCTAAATGTCCAAGTCAGGACATACCTGACAGATACGTTCAGATTGCTATACAACACAGGTAGATTCATAATCTCTCTCCGTACTTCAGGTTTGTATATTTAATTGTAATAATCTTAATTTTTAGCCTTTATTTTTAATATGTTTATTGTTTTTATGTACAGATTGTTTTATTGGATTATTCTATGCTACCCAGAGTCACCTTTGTTGAAATGGGAGGCCATATAAATTGAATAAATAAATAAAATAAATTAAAAAATAGTCCCAACATATTTTGCTTTTTGTTTTATCCAGATCAATACCAACTTGTCAAGAGTGATTAATTGAATTATCATTCACTGTAGATTAAACTGCAAGGGGAATCGCAAAGCATTAAGATGCTGCAACTTTGCAAATGGTGTTGACTCAGGGAGAAATCAGTATAACCAAGAAATGAAGAGTTGGAACCCAAAATACATTGAAATTGAAGTTATTTCACTAAGCCCAAGCAACAATTGTTGAAACAGAAATCCGAGATTTTGTTTTCTAGCCTTTCCTGAAGAGATAAAGACAAAGGGTACTGAAGTCTGAACTTCTCCTTTTGTCTTTTCAAAAAATTAGCAATTGACTTTACTGCACAGAAAAAAGACAGACAGGAACTAAGCCAGGTGTTTAGAGAATACAATGTGTTAACATTCCAATTTTCTACCCCAGCTTACAGATACTGCTGGTAGTTCTTATTGATTTTCTTCAAAATATGTTGCCAATTTATATTGCTAAGCTGTGAGAACAAAACATGAAGAGGATAGAATCGTTACCATCCTGATGTAATCCCCAGCTCTCTTGTCAGTGTGGGATACTGAATACATTTTAGGAAAATCAATTATATAATAACTAAAAGTTCTCACTTACACCCACACAGTTCCAGTGACGTCAACGTGGGCTGGAGAATTCAGCCTTCCTTCTTCACAAATTCACTGCAAGACCACATATCTTAGGAAACCACACTGCTTGCTGGAATAATTTAAATGTGGGCACATGTGTAATGAAATGAATGATCAAGCAGTGATAGACTGAGTATTGTATTGAATTGCTTGATATTTATCATCAGCTTAACAAATAAATGGACAGATGTAATAATAGTGTGCAAGCTCCTTGACCACAGGGCAGAGAAGCATTTAGAAAGTAAAAGAGACAAACGGAACTATCTGATCTCACGTTTTTGCTTGGTGAAAAAAAATCCTACATTTTTTTATAAGCACACAGTGGATCATAAATTACTGAATGTTTTAAAGCATGTTAATGTAACGGTTATCTGGAGTACCCCAGTAAAGGGGTGTTAGGTTTGAAGGAAAAGCTTGAAGACCAAAAAGTTCATACATCGCTGGTTTGATTTGTCTTTGTTATTATAGAGCTACATTCTTCAAGCTCCAGATGATAACTTATCAATTGCTGTTACAATCCTGTTATTTGGAACTAAACTGCCTGTAACGCTTAAGTGTTTGGCCTCTTGAAGAAACTGGGGGAGGGCATTTGGACCAGAGCAATTGAAGCAAATGTTTCAGATAAAGAAGGACTGCTGAAGTTAATCTGGATGCATTTGCATTTATCAATTTTGACTCTAATGAAAAAGTTGCAATCATAATCTCTTCCTTTTTCTGTTGGAGTTTATAACATGCTTGGATTCATAAAAATAAAAATGTTGTTTTCCTAACATGTCCAAACAGCCAATATTTAAGAAACAGCCAATCATTCATAGAGATCAGGGACAGTAATTATTAAGCAAAAACTACCTAAAACTGCAGCAAAATATGATTATAAATAAAATTATTTTTTTAAAAGGAACAAAGCTTCTGAAATTTAGACGTTCTGTTACTAAAACTGCAGTGTAAGACAAATCTGTTGAATATAAGTGTTAACACTTTCGTAACTGTATGTGCATAGTTTATGCTACAGTTGGAATATTAATTGAGTAAATCAATTATTATAATAGGCAATTTATAATAAGAAACAAAACTTTAAAAACTGAGCAGGCATACGATCACGACATGCTGAGGCACATTTGAATAGGATTCTGTAGTACTGCTAAAAAGCAGAAATTTGTGCACCACAATTCTGCAGCAGATAACAATGTACCAACAATTGCAGGGAATCTGTCTGAAGATAAAAATCAGGATTTGAAATACATTTTAAGATCAGTATTAAAATGTTCTCAAGTACTTGGGAATTAAGTTTGCTACATAATAGATTGAAAATGAACTACATATTACCAAGGGCCAAAAAAGTTGATCTCTATAGGGCAACATGAGGCTACAGTTAGATGTTGTTCAAATTGGTAAAATATTTTAGTTAATTCCAATTTAGTTTGCACCCAGAATGCTTCCAGTCAGTCCCTATATCCAGATAGACAACCAATGAACCCTTCTCTATTCTGGTCCATGAAGGATACATTTAGGTGGATAAGATGATACATTCAATAGCTCAGTTGCTTCTGACAGACACTTGAGGTGAAATAATTTCCACAAGGTTATGAAGAGTTAGAACTATAATAGCTTCTTTTTCTTGTACGTTCACAATTGTGTCAATTGATAGTATTGAATCATCTTGTCTTTTGTTGGACTTTTTACTATCTTTGACTTTTCCAAACTTCACAGTTTTCTCTAACGACTCTGCCTTCACATTACATGCCCATATTGTTTAAGCTTTAGTTTCACTGTTAATCCTTCCAATAAACAGCTTGGTTTTACTTCATTTAAAATTGGATATTTTGTTATTCTTCCAGTCAAAGTAATTCAGAATAATTTCACCAGCATAGCAGTTTAAAAGTATATATACTTCCTTTATTCAGCCTTTCTGATGAATCATTTTTCACAGCCATATGTTACCATGGGGAAAACAATAGCTTTGACAATCTGTACCTTTGTATTAGTTTTATGTTTCTGTACTTTAATATTTAATCTAGCTCTGTTATACTGCAATCTTTCTCCCTAATATTATATTTTAATATAATATTGGAAAGACCAAGAAACAAGATTTGGGGCCTATGAAGTTAAAATCTGCTGGTGGTACCTCAGGTTTTCTGCCTAGCTGCACTAGATTGATATTCCTTGTTAACCTTTTATCTTTGTTTAATCTAAATTTTGTTTTTTTTTAGTACTGAACAGTAAATTGGCTTTTGCATCCTCCTCTTTCACCCTCAATAAGAGATTCCCTAAGTCTTCCTCATTTTAGCCACAACATATCTAAGCTTGTTAATGTTTCTCAGTTTTAATTCCAATGTCTATTTCATACAAATCAGCATTTGTTATTGTATATTTTGTACCTAAGTTAAATGAATAAAGTGAGAATGTACAATCTTGCACACGCCTTCCCAATTTTGAACAATTTGGTTCTGCCATATTCTATTCTTTCTTTTGCTTTCTGGTCCTCATCCTTGAGCAGATGAGGTGACCTGGAATAAAATCTCATATTTTTACAGACTAAGCATAATTTATTCTAGTCTTACCCAGTTGAAAATCTTTATTTAATCAATAATGTCTCATTATTTCTATAGTAAATAGCTTTTTAATCATAGGCCAATGATTGTTCTTCCTTTCATTCTTAATTACAGATAGGAATTATGGAGATCACCCATCTACTCTGACCAATGCCACATCCAACTGTTACTACATTGATACCATTGCCCGAGTACTCTGTCTATAGTCATCCAGAACTTGAATATAGCACTAGCACTTAGATTTATATACACTTCATAGTACTTTACAGTCTTCTAAGCAGTTTACAGTGTCAGCATATTGCCCCCAACAATCTGGGTCCTCATTTTATTGACCTTGGAAGGAGGAATGGCTGAATCAACCTTGAGCCGGTCAGGATTGAGCTCCTGGCACTGGGCAGAGTTAGCCTGCAATAGTGCATTGTAACCACTGCGCCACCACAGCTCTTATATAAAGAAACTCTGGGCTAAAAGTACAGTTTAATGTGATTTTTAAAAAAAATAAAAAATACTATGAGTCCTAATCAGAATTAGCATCAGAACACCCACAAATCCTGGCAGAGATCATGATTCCATAGAATTGTGGTCTAAGAATTCCAAAGATTTAGTGCTTGTTAACATATCTTCATGTATTTGTGTTGAGTTGTACATTCCATCCTTCTTTGTTGCCTGATTAATCTTCTACTGAGACAAAACTGTGCCCCTCAATAAATGGAAATAACTTTTTGAAAGAGATTTATGTAGCTTCCTGGATGTGCCAGACAATCTGAAGACCACTGCAGTTGGCCTAAGCCAAGAATCAGTGAAAGCTTAAGAAAGCATTTCAGCAAGGAGAATAATACACAGTTAATTCTGAGTTCTTAAACACAGGTTGTCATGTCTTAAGAATGTTGGCACCTTGCACTTGAACAAATTGTTCTGAGGCAAGTTTATTTTTGCTAAGACAATGTTCTTAAATGTTCATGTTAGGCATATTAGTGGAATTATAATAGTAAGTAATGTACTGCATCTTTTCCTGAACATATGACTTTCAAATATATTGGACTACAGCTTTCTATAATCTTGCAAGCTGCAAGAGATATTATCTAGCAGTAAAGCTGCCAGGAAGTCTTCCCACTTTGCTATAACTTCGCAAATAGAGGAAATAAAAATCCCAATTGACCTCAAACAGCACTGTATAATTACTGAGCGTTTTTAAATATTAGAAGTATCTAGAATCAGAAATGAACATTTTGGATTAATCCCAGAGTCTTTGTTCTATACTTATCACCATTAATAACAGGATTCTGAACAGATTTGATAAATCGCTCATTCAAGTTGTGCTTACTCTCAAGCAGGGATTACAGCTTCAGTCTAGCAACATCAATAAATGTGGGAAGTAGATCTGGGGTGCTGTAAGTGAACTATAGGATATTTTGCTAATAAAGAGCCAGTTTGGTGTGGTCGTTAAGGTACCAGGCTAAAAACTGGGAAACCATGAGTGTGTCTTGCCTTAGACACAAAGCCACCTGGATATCTATGGACCAGTGACTCTCTCTCAGCCCTAGGAAGGAGGCAATGGCAAACCACTTCTGAAATCTTGCCAAGAAAACTGCAGTCACCAGGAGATATGCCTTCAAATCACATGCTTTGTTAATGTACAGTATTGTCAGAGGCACATGGGGTGATACCTCACACTTTACTGAGAAATATGCTAAAGAAACAAGCTAGTCTTCTCCGAAAGTTGTTTTCCCCAAAATTATTTCAATTGTAATGATTAAAAAAGATAGCTATATAATTATGCAACTGAAAGAAAGGGTTGATCTATCACCAAGGATTTGAAAGAACTAATATAATTTCTCATGTAAAGTGATGCCAGTGTTTAAATTGCCTTTTTGGTATTTTAATAATCAGTAACTTAGCAGAGGGTACCTCCCTAGTAAAAAGTCCCTAGAACGTATTAATATTGATATGATAAGGATAATGTCAGTTCATAATCTGCTTTGGGAAGCATAGGTACATGCCACATTGGACTATTAAGCTTATATAGGAATATGTAAAATATTTCCCTATTATTGCTTTTAAATTTAAGGGTACCCATTCCAATAAAGGGGTATAAAATGAATGATATTTGGCAATAAAACGATTTGGCAATATTTGTATATGTTACACACATGCATGCGGCAGTGTGAAAGTGTAGTCCAGTATACATCTCCATAAAGTTCAATCTTCAGATCAAGCACAAGATAAATGCTATTATATTGTAATAGAGTAACTAAAAAACAAAGTACCTAGAGTAAATATTCCCTCTAGCAATTATCTGACTAGTAATCCATAATGAGGTAAACAGAGGTTTCTGTATATTTAGGAACACTCTCTATTGCATATATACATGTACACTTTAAAAAAAAATAGTTGGAAAATCCCATCAAAAATATTCTAGACAGATACAATAGATGGGAAGAGAAAGTTAAATAGACAAAACCTTAACAATGACAAAACAGGCATCATTCCAGGAATATCAATATTCTGATTCTGATTCATCAAAGATATTCCTCCTGTCTTTAATAAGAAAAAAATGGAATTGCCCAGAAAATATAGGATGGTATCAAGTCTGCACCTTGAAATTTCCTATTTCCAACATATAGCATAAAAGCCACGAGATTCAGAGCTCACTTCACAGATTTCTGCATTTCCAAACTTTGAATATTTTGATACAACATAGGTAAAAGTTTAAAGATATTACTTCTGGTTATACTAAGTGGCCGGCAACCTGTGGTTAACTCTCAAAATTTAAACCACCAGCTAGCCAATTTAGGATGCTCTTTCAACAAGAATGGTAGTTCTCTGGCCACCTTACTTTGAGAATGCATGTCAAGTTTCAATCCTCGTAACCAAGTGTAATAAGCAAGATTGCATCAGATTCTGAAATACTCCAGACCCACCAACTGAGATTAAGTGAAAGGTTATTATGAAATACTATTTGGCAAACTGGAGACTTAGTGTTATTCTCCACAAGGTTTATATCTTCATGACAGTCCAATATGAAAATAAGTTAAACAAGTATACAACTCTTTGCTAGAGAGTCTCACTGAGTGAATCTGCCTATTTTGAAAGGCCTATTAGAATCTAAGTACAATCAAAGATAGATGAAAAACTCTGAATACTGGAGCATAATTCTCCACACAGGATTTTAAAAATAATTACATTTTACAAGTATTTTCTGTTGGCTTTTATGAGCATCATGCAACCCCAAATGTAGGGCTTGTACCATAGATTAAGGAACTAGCAGCCAAAGAATACATTATGCTAATTGCATTTTTTCCCTATATGTTGTTTAATATTGCCATTTTTATCCTGAAGACAAAGCAGCAACTATGGCCTCAGTCCAGCATTATGCTTTCAATATGGAGCTAAGCCAAACACTGGTTTGTGGTCAAACAGTGCTATTAACCGGAAGGTGCCACTTGTTATAAACAGTCTAAGAATGAACAAAAGCGAACAGCCTAGAGTTTGTTTGAGTATATGTGTCATTAATTTAAATGAATGTTTCTTTTAAGTAAGTGCATAGAGTTGTCATGAAATCTGAAGTGAACCCCTTAAAAGTTCAGAAACTGCTGCTCTCAACAATCAAATATCACTTCTGAGGTGATATTTGCTAATTTTGTATAGATAAAAATGCATGTTTGCCCATATGCATAGTATCTAATAAACAGTCACTGAAGTCCTATTTTCAACCGTGGAATAGCTATCAGTTACATTGCTTATATCAGAACACTGGCAAAATCCAAGGAAGTTTTAAAAAAAATATCTCCTTGTGTGCTAACGATATCTGTCACTTAATAGATAGCACAGAAACATATCATGAAAGTATCAGAGTGATCTCTTAATATAAGTGTAAAAGTATAAAAGCATAAGTTCAAATTGCACATCTAATTTCTTGTTTGCTTTAATGATGGAAGGTGTCCTTCTCCTGCTACCTTCTGAAAGAGATCCTTTGAAAATAAAATGGTTTTCCAACAGTGAACCGCCCATTTGTGGACAACAAGCTCTTTACCTGTGCTATGATACCGCTTGCTGTCCTCAGATAAAAGATGTCATACTGATGAAGCCAATTCCTGCCATTTGTCCATCTCCAGCTGGCAGGCTGCTACTGTCTTTCCAGCAAAGTTGCCACCCGTGCACAGTCCCCAGATGAAATGGCATCCCCCTTCAGAAGGATCCAGGTGATTGGATTACCTGTCTGTAGCAGATCATTGTTTTGAGGAGGTAATCCATCAATTATTAATCTCCTAATGTTCTTGAGCAAGGTAAAGAAGGCTGCCTCTGACCTATTTCAACCTTTCCTACAGTTATTATAAGAACAGCCTTGTTGTAGCAAAACAATTGGCTAACCTCAGCCCTGCTCTCATTGGACAATCGCCTTATTGTACTGCCATTTTCTTTTGACAATGGCCATTTCACACCCATGAGGGTAACTTAAATTCACAGCTGGGAGGAAGACACGACATAAAATTAAACGGTTCCTTTATGCAATTTGACTAATACTTTATTACATTACATGCTTTCAATTATTAATGGTTTTTGTAATGCTTTCTACTTCACATTGTTTCTTAAAGGATTTCCTCAGTTTCACAGGACAGAACAAACAGCATATTGATTCATACTGACTTTCCCACACTTTATGTTTCCCAAGAGGCCTGCAGGTACAGTATGTGAAAGATGAAACAGAAAGAAAAAAGGACAACCTATATTAGGTAATTAAACTGTATGGTTAAATCAAAAAGCTATACTCATGGTTTTCTCCTGTTATTATTGGAAGTGCATTCATTGTGGAGACTGCAAATAAATACTGATTTATATTAATCCTCAAACAAACCCAGCAATAGCTTTAAAATAAAAAGATAGAAGTTCAAATAGAAAGCAAAGGGCTTTTATACTGAATTCTAAAACTAATTTAAATATGATCTAAATATATATAAATATGTTTGTTGTAAATCTGAAAAATCTCTAGACAAGTCAAAAGAAACAGATCAGAACTAATTGGGCAAATAAAATGTTGCAATGTGTTTATTAAAGATTTCCACTCAAAGGCAAGAATGTTCAAAATGGTTTCATAGTTTTTTCTTTTGATTAATAGTACAATCTCATTTATAATAGAAAAACCTTAGAAACCAAATGACCCTGTAATGGTGGATACAGAAGGCTAAGAATCAATCTATTAACTGATAACTAGGAATAAGATAATTAAGGGTACCTTATAATAGTGTTATTCACCAACTGTATAGTTCTGTCAGTGGAAAGATGGCAAAAAGTGGAATTTGAGGAACATCTGAAATGCTAAGGTCTCTTAGTAACTGAATGTACATATCACTCTAAAACATGAACCACAAAATCCAACAACTACATTATGGCTCAACTCAAGGCACTTTCACATAAACAACATTTTCAACAACCAATCCCTCCTAAAGCAGTTTGAAACTGAGATGTGATTGTCTTGGCTTCTGCAGATCCTGAAACATATAGGACACACACCAAATGCCCAGAATTAATCTATGTTCATTCTTCAGTTGACTAACAAAAAAGCACAAAAAACAAAACTAAACTCCTCAGTTGCCACTAATCATGGAATAACAAAAATCTCCACAAATTACAAATCTCACCAGCATCCAAAATAAAAATAAAACTACGACCACTCACTATGAGATCCATATCTTTCTATGAGACGACTGTGCAAAGAAGCTATCTGCTGGAAAATTGATTTAAATAGTAGGGGTTTTTATTTATTTCAAAGATCAGATTGTGTAAAGAAATCAAATTTAAAAACAAAAAGTTTGAAAATAGCTAAATGAAAGAATATCATGCATCAATAAGCACTAACATAGTCTAGGTTTAATAGCTTCTGATTCATTACAATACAAATAGATTAAAATCTTGGGATTCTACTAGAGATTTTACATTATTGGCATGAAAGCAAGAGGCTGCTAAAATCCTCATCTATTAAGTATGAGGGAAAACATATGGTCAGAGCATATATACTATAGGGAGAGCACAACAAAAGTGCAAGGTTTGGAACTCAATTTCTTGACCTTCACATAGGTGTACATTTGCCCTGAGATGAAAATACTCTCTCTTCAGGATACAGCTTTGAAGCATACCAGGAAGAAACCTCTGAAGTGGCTTTAATCATATAATATTAGATACTTTATCAGGGAGTGGGTTGCTATTAATTCCCAACCTGCAAAGGCTTACACAGTTTCGCTGACCGTTCTGGAATAGAGCATGTTTTAAAATTTTCATTATTACCCCTATTGAACCTCAGTACTCTCAGAAATTGGCTTTAAAAATCACACTGGTAAGCATCCTTCTGGAGCAGCATCTTCCAGATCAAATAGATCAGGAAGACTCAATGCAGCTAAACTAGGAGCCCCGTGGTGTAGTGATCAAAGTGCGGCATTGTAGGCTAACTCTGTCCACAGTCTGAAGTTTGATCCTGATGGGGTTCAGGTTGACTCAGTCTTCCATCTTTTCAAGGTCACTAAAATGAGGACCCAGATTGTTGGGAGCAATATGGAAATAATGCTTCAACATTATAAACTACCCAGAGAGTGCTGTAAAGTACTATGGGGTATTATATAAGTCTAAGTCTATTGCTATTACCAGTGCTTTTTTTGTAAAAAAAAAAAAAAAAAAAGGTGCCGGAACTCATACACGTCATACAACCCGCCTTGCCTACCCTACAAGGTTCCATCCAAAAAAGGTGCAGGAACTCCGTTCTGGGAGCCCTTCATCAATTCAGCTTCAAGTTGAGTGAATACATGGGTATTGAAAAATTTGGATGTTTTCCACCGTATTGAGATGGGAAAAATTGAGCATCTGGGGAAATGTTTTTGCTCTGAAGCTTAATAGCCTTCTCATGAATAGAAGAAACCCAGTCTAGTTTTTGCACTCCTGTTAGCTATTCAGTGGCTCAATTTATTTGTTCCCTTTACATTCCAAAGGAATAGACAATGAATTCAAGGTGTTTCAAAGAACTGTCTAGCTTTATTAAGTTTCCATTTATTTGCAGGAAGGACAATCAAAAACATCCAACAGCTTCTCACCATTCCTCACTTACATTTAAAAGTACCTTTATGTTGCAAAGATAAAAGAATAGCATGTTGGCAATTTTACACCAGGTGCTTTTTCCAATAGCTTTTTCCATGATATGTACTATTTAAGGTGACTGTATTATGGAAGAAGAAAACAAGACATCAACAGTGCATTCAAAAACAGATTGTTGAACTACCATGGATATCTCTGTGGAGAATGGCTGATTTGAATCCAGAAACTAGCAAAACCACATTTTTTTAAAAAAAAAATACTAGCAGAAATAAATGGGCTCAGTGTCCCCAAGCAGGTATCACTGCGAGATCAATCAGGGTCCTGGCTCATTTTGAAGCGGTGCAAAATACTGCAAGTGGAAGTGTTCTCAGCGTTTGAATCTAGACACTGCTCTCACTTCTTAAAATAGCATAAAGCTGGCAAAACAGAGTGTAAGTTAAAACACTCCTATTTCCACTCAGTGCAAAATGGATTTTTAAGTAAAACATAAAAATCCACTTGTATGGCTACACTGCCACCATAGAAGAAAGGATGTCATACTTTTAAATTTTGTTGCATAGACTGCCTTAGCATAGATGGTATAAAAATATTCCAGATAAGAAGCAAATATATTTTCAATCAATAGCAGTGCACCAGCAAAAGATGATCCCTGCCAAAGAATCCATAAAACAAATCATCCTGGCATAAGGTCTTGACGCACATTAGTAGTGTAAGGAACATTACTGGTGAGATCTGTGCTGAAAGAGAACTTGGTATTAGCAGGAAGTGTTTTATACAAAGAGTTCAGCTCACAAAGGGGACATACCAACCTTTGTCTTCTCAGATCTCCAGTGTGAACTTTATTTCAAAACTACACCCTGCAAATGCAAGTCGAAACTCCAATATTTTTATTTTAATACAAGAAACCATACTGGGAAGTTGGAAACAAGAAAGCACCGGTAAATGAAGAACAGGATGCTGAGCTGCTATAGATAGGCCTGTGGAGATTAATAGCTCTTTAAATCTTGCCTTCAGATGTTATGGGTGCTTCATCACTGGAGGTTTTAAGAAGAGTCTGGATAGCCACTGTCTGAAATAGTATAGGATCTCCTGCTTGAGCAGGGGGCTGGACTAGAAGACCTCCAAGGTCCCTTCCAGCTCTATTCTGATTCTGTTAGGTTTCAAATAGGAATGCTGATTATTCCAGGGATTCATGTTGCACACATACATTCCTCATAGAAATACTGAAAACTGGGGAGTGCATAAGCAATTTTTTCTGTCTCAAAAGAATCTGCTTGTGATTCTTACATAGGTTACAAACAAAATAAAATTTGTGAAAAAATGGAAGCAGAGGAGTGGTATGTCTGGATTCAGACATGCAGATAAGTTCAGTTTTGGTAGCAACCCTAACTACAATAAGCTTGTGCCACTTTTGCTTTGTACAAGTAAAACTGTGACAACCAGAACAGAAACAAACAAAAGAGAGTTTTCATTGCTGACGTATAACATAGGCTGAAAGAGATGAATCTCCAAGTTTGAATGGGAAGCAAGACGGCTTTCTTCATTTTTACTCATCTGTTCATTTCCACTTAAAGATTTCATTAGAGTGTAAGCAGTTGGCAATCCTTTGGGAGCTGAAGGTTACACCCAACATTTCAAAGAGTAGGCAACAAAATGATGCAAAGTATTTAAACTATATCAGACATGTGGATGGGGCCGGTATTCTCCTTTTTGTTTGACTATCCCCTTCTGGGTTTTTGGCAGGAGAGATTTGGGGGTTTAAAAGCCCATTTAATGACTACACTATATTTTTGTTTATTTTTCACTTCGAAAGACAGCCTATTCTATTGCTGAACAGTTCTTACCATTAGAACTTTTTCCTGGTTTCTAAGTGAAACTTAATTCCTTGTAATTCTGCCCTTTTGCGTTAGAGATCTTCAGACACCTGAAGTCATCTATCATGTCTCTGTGGAATCTTTTCTTCTCCAGCTAAATATCTAAACTCCAACGGCTCTTTATACATTTTTCCCTTCCTGACCTTGATTCCTTTCTTCTGGATAGTCTCTCGTTTATCAGCATCCTTTCTACAGTAAAATGCACTAGCCAGAAATGGAAACAGCATTCTAGGTATGATCTGACCAAAATAGAATATAGCTTTCCTTGCTTTTGTTACTATGCTCACATACTGCAATGGCCTGCAAACTGAAGTTCTGAAAGGGAGATTCTGGGGAATCACATAAAATGAATGACTTTGTCACTTTAACTCAGGAGTCATTGAAGCAACAGCCCACTATCTTCTCTACCGTCAATCCTGCCAAGATTTGCAATACAAATTTATCACACCACCATTAACTCAGCATCAAGCTGTACAGACTCTTTTTATTTCAATTATCTTTTAGCTGACCAGAGTGATGCATTTTAATAACGTTGCCAAGTTTTGATTAGATTCAACATGACTTCACTAAGAACAGTATGTCTTGATTAAACCTGTTCCAAGTTTAGTAATAACAATAACTGTGAACTATTCTGTTTATCCGTTTCTAGCTATAATAAGGGTCTTTTGACTAAACCCTTAGCTCGGTGTTCAAGAAGGTTTTACCTATGCTGGCTGTGTTCAATTTACTTTTTATTCCATTTTATTATCATATTTTATTTTATTATGTTTTATGTTATGTAAGGCTTGGCAGTGACCAAAATAAAGTATCTTTGTTCTTGACTTCTGCCTCTGTTGAAACAGCCCAGGCCTAGGAATCTTGGTGCCACATAAAATGTTGAGGATTGCATTTGTGTGCTGCATTCAAATTTTACAGCATCTTTGGTGATCTGTTAAAAAAATCTTATACTTTCTTACAGCCATTGTATTTTTGTGAACGTGGGAGTATCTGCACCTCTGATTCTACTTTTTTCTCACTTCAGATGTTTTGCTATTAGTTCAGTATCCACAATTTCGTCAACTCTTTACCCATTTAAACTCCAGAGAAGCTAGAGAGGTATACATCTAATATCTAACCAATGTTCTTGTTATTGCTGGTGTGAAAAAATGATGCTGTCAGTCTGTACTGTATGTGATGAAGTAAAAGTGAAAATAACAGTTGATGATGAGTTAGTCCCAATGCTGCCTTTTGGTTTCTCCCATGCCAGTGGATGGAAATGGAAGTGTCAGTTTGTTTAATACTACCAGGCTGCAGAGAGATTTGTTTTTCTTTGCTGCCATCTAGTGGTCTCCAGATTTTTGCAGATCTGTAATTCCTACCAAGGATACACTACATTTTGCACACAGGTCCTAGGTTCAGTATTCTGTGTATATTGGAAGGGCAGAAATGTTTATGAATACAGCCAGACAGTATATTAAAGTGCAAACCAGCAGACCTTCAAATAGCAAAAAAATATGCCAGCATAAATGCCAAGCTTTATTTTGGCTTATTGACAAAGCTAGCTTTTCTGAACACAGATCTAGCGTTCTTTCAAAAGAGTGCTAGACTCGTGTTCAATGACAGCTGGCAGGTCACAAACACAGAAGAAGTGTTATTAGAAGCATCAAGTGCACTTTTTCAGCTTCACCTTGTACCCCTCTTTGTACCTCTGATTTGTCAGCTAGAATGAGAGATATGGAGAAATATGGGGTGAAGTGGGAGAAAGCAATCAGTAACCATTCTTGATTAGTTCATATTTTTTCCACATCTAATTAAGCCAACAGTTTTATTTCAGTATTATCAGCATACAATCCTAGATGTCTACCAACAGTCTAATATTATCAAGGGTATGACATTGTTTCATAAAACTTTTCATACCAGATAATTTATTGTTGATAGTACTCTTATCTGTATCAAAGCATCTGTCAAAATCTTTGTCTCCATGATTACAAAAAAAAAGATGTCAGATAATTTCTACAATCCTTCCCTATTTTTAAAATAAGTTATATATTTTAAAATAACAGAAAACCTATATATATGAAAAAAACGTATATAAGAAAAGTTATATATGCTTTGTAGAAAGAAAGAAAAAGAGCTCAAGGCAATATAACATAGAGGACAGTGCCTAGCAAGTAAATGAAAATGGCCATTAGTGGCACACACATGCCAGTTCCTAATGATTTGGTTATGAACCAAAATCTTAAAGAAGTATGCTAGATTGTTTTCCTGAGAAAAACTGTGCCGAAAAGAGAAAAAATACTACTTCAAACAGGAAGAAATAACAATAGCACTTAGACTTATATACCGCTTCACATTGCTTTACAACCCTCTCTAAGTGGTTTACAGTGTCAGCATATTGCCCCCAACAATCCAGGTCCTCATTTTACTGACCTCAGAAAGATAGAAGGCTGAGTCAACCCTGAGCCAGTGAGAATTGAACTGCTGAACTGCTGGCAGCCAGCAGTCAGCAGAAGTAGCCTGCAGTACTGCATTCTAACCACTGCACCACCAATTCCTTAGCTACGGGAAGATGAGGAAAAATGTAACATGCTAAGGACATCTCATATACACACAGTTACCATAGCATACTCATGCCCAGATAGATGAATATCGGGATGATTCTATGTTGACCCAGAAATTAGTTTTATTCAGTGTGATGTTCCTGTTGTTGCTATATTTGCACATCATACTATTGCAAAATATAATGTATTAGTTTGGGGCCAGTATTTTGGATTAACTCCGTCATTGTAGCTTATTCTATACGTCATAGTTAAAAAAAACTAGTTCAGTGTACTATATGAACCCAGTTTTTATGTAGTTTGTAGTCCTTCTAAATTTAGTATCTGGAAGTGCCTTAAATGCTGTCTAAGCAATATTGACATTCTTCTTCTTCTTGTGCCATATCAGTTATCGGACGTTGGCGATGTTGGCGATCCTGTAATATCGACATTACACTAGACCAGTGGTGGCAAACCTATGGCACGGGTGCCAGAGGCGGCACTCAGAGCCCTCTCTGTGGGCACACGCGCCGTCGCCCCAGTCCTAGGCCTTCAGCTGGGTTTTATAAAACCTTTTCGCTTTAGGCCTCCGCTGCCGTGTGCAAAAAAAAAAAAAAAGGTTCAGTCAATTTCAACTTCTCGCAGAAAAAAAAAGATCTTGCAAAGTTGGAATTGATTGAACTTTTTACTCCCACCCTGTCTGCCGTTACCACCGCAGCCACGCCCACCCAATGGGCCACACCCACCCAATGGGCCACACCCACCCGGCACTCGACGATGCATAAGTGGGTTTTGGGTTGCAGTTTGGGCACTCAGTCTCTAAAAGGTTCGCCATCACTGCACTAGACTAAACAGGATAATGCTGGATCCATTGTATTATCAGGGTCAGGAAACCAAATTTCCAGCTTCTGTGTTCCTTTACCTAATTTTATGGAATAAATGATTCTGAAAGGTTTTCAATAGATAATAGGTTATGGCAGTCTTTTACAACTTGATGCTTCTAGAAATGTTGGAACTTCATCTGTCAGAATTCCAATAATGACACAGTTGGGGAACGCTAGACTAGATTAATACCCAGCCTTCCCCAATATTAGCAGAAATTTTAGCTGTTGCCTATGTATTTCTACAGCATATATAAAAATATAAATCACTGCAATGGACAGGAAAGAAGGAAGGACACATTTTCTACTACAATTTGTAGGAAGGAAGAAAATATATTAACAAAACCAAATGACACTTTGTTATTAACCCATTTCATTTTTCAACTTCAGTAGCAAATGTACTGTCGTCTTTCAAGGTCATATTATTTCTAGTACAACATTTACAGAATGACTTGCTTTGAGATCCGGACACCTTCCAAGGTAACAACTGACTTCAGATCATTTGCACATCTCTATTGGTATGTGTTCAGAATGTTAACTGCTCGTCTGCCTTGGTATATCTGTAGAAAGTTGCCAAGTAATAAAAGTACCATCCCACTCCAATTTAGAAAGATTTGTAAAATCACTTAGATTTTTAATTGGATATAAGCAGTGCTTTTTTGGGGGGGAAAAAAAAAAAAGGTGCCGGAACTCACACACGTCCTACAACCCGCCTTGCCTATCCTACAAGGTTCCATCCAAAAAAGATGCCGGAACTCCGTTCTGGGCGTTCTATGACAAAAAAAGCCCTGGATATAAGTTAAAAATTGAAGAATGTAAAAACTTTTGATAGGAGCAATAAATTAACTCAGAGAATGTCCTAAAAACCATTCTTGTCGCACTGGTGTGTCTAATATCTATAGACTTTTCCTCTTATTAAAAGCATTGGTCACCACTTCCGAAATATTAATTGCTCATTAAGAACCATTGCTGCTCTATAAGCTGAGCATTGTATTGTATTTGTAAGCTTTTCTAATTTATATTGAATATTGTGCTTATTTTCACCTTCCTTTTAAATATTTGTAAACAATGCAACACTAGCGTTAAAAACAAACTATATCAAAATTATCTTAAGAATTAAAAGTTAGATTGATTAAATTAAATTAATAAATTAAAATTAAAAGTCGAATTAAAAGTCGACTTTTGAAATAAACATGACAGTATCTTTAACTGTAGCATCAGATTCTTTAGAAATGACTGAAGTTCAAGAACATGTTTTGGTTATAAACTGGCCAGTTGCAGGTAAACAGTCTTTCAAACTTTTTTTTTTAAACGTCAGTTCGAATTTGTTGCTGATAAAAAGATTGCAAACGAAAAACGAGGAGAAACGAAAACACGCGACTTCTCCGACGCCCCTCCCCAAGGACGGAACGGAAAGTCTGGGGTACAAATTCCCGCCCGGCGGAGGAGGAAGGTTGCGCGCAGAGCGGAATATCACGCGGTTTCCGCTCCCCTGTTCTTTTCTCTTCCTTCCTTTCTCCGCTCTTGCCGAGATCCCGGATCCAAGATGGAGTCTCTGAATAAAGCGGGGCAAGAGATGAGCCTGGCGGCCTTAAAGCAGCACGATCCCTACATCACCAGCATTGCCGACGTGACCGGCCAGGTGGCCCTTTATCGCTTCAGTCCAAAGGCCAACGAATGGGTGAGTGGCCTCGAGGCAGAGGAGGGTCTTGATAAATGTGTGGTTTCCAGCACCGCTTCCCACGGCAGTGCCTTAGCGGTTCGTGGGGCGCCTCCGGTTTCTTGCCGCCGCCGCCGTCCCTTGACGGAGCAAGCCTCTTGCTGGGTGGCAGAAGGAAAGGAGGACGACTCTTTCTAGCCCCAAGAGCTAGAACCCCAAGGAACACAGAACCGCTCTTCAAGAGCTCAGAAACACACCCACTTTCTTGGGCTGGGGGGGGGGGTGTCGCCGTTTATCGTTCACCTAGTTTTCTCTCTGTAATCGTGTTTTGTGGTGTTCCTACAATTTGATTTTGTTTTGTGGTAAATTAAATAGGGGGGGCAGGGAATGAAATAAATTGTATTGAGATACATAGCTGGAGAAATCACTTCTTTCCCCCATCCCTTTGTAGGAAGATGAACCAATCTCTTATTTTATAAATATTTTATAAAAAAAATAAAATCAATTTAATTTAAAAAGAAACAGGGAATATAAAAAGTTGTTTTAAGAAACATTAAATATACTTATGTGGAATAGAGTATAATATTCAAAATACAAACAAAAAGATATCAAGTAGGGGAAAAATCAGAAGGCTCTAACAGACCAAAAGATGATACTGTTCTGTTTCTAATTTGAATAATTTCTGCTCTAAACAAATTCTAAGTGACACAAAGCAGTCATTGAGTTTGCATAGAGAAACTAAATATTATAGAAATTAAACTTAAATTGCACATACTGAAAAAGAAATACATTGAACTTAAATATAGTATATTGCTGAAAAAGGAATACATTGAATTTAAATAGCACACGCTGAGAAAGAAATTAAATTTAGTGCAATTCTTGGCTAACTTTTTCTTATTCCTCCAGAACAATGTTTCTCAAAGTGTGGTTCCAGGACTCCCAAGTCCTCAAAATCAAAATTATTTGCCAACTTATATTGAAAAATAATATATTAAAATCCCATCATTGATAGTGTGGTAAATCAATTTGGTGTGGCTGGTTTGGCAAACTTAAATGCTGCTGGTTTTAATTGTTTCATTCTCTGTACTGCTGCTCTGAACAAAGTATATTTACATGAAAATATAAATATATTTTAATTTATTTTAAATTTATTTTAAAAATGAAATATTTGCATTCATTTAGTTGTTTGAATAGAATAATTTTATTTATTAAGTCTGTATGCAGTCTAGTTCCCAGTGATTTTAAGTTATGTTATTAGAATCTCTGTGTTCTGCCTATGAAGACTGCCTTGTTTGAATAGGAATAATCTCATTAAAACTGATCTGGGACTAAATGTTATTTGAAAGGTTGTCGTATGAGATGTTTTTGTACTGCAGCTTCTTGATGTTGGAAATCAAGAACTTTTACTGTAACAGTGAAAACATTTTTGTTCTGGATTCTTAGAGATTCTTCTTCAATTTTTCTGCTGACTAGTTTTAATTTGAATGCTGTCTAGCAAACCTTGGCCAGTTTCAGAAGAGCTAAGAAAGATGAGATCTGTTTAGTACTTAGATGGGAGATCACTAAGACTTTTAGGTTAGAACAGTGGTGGCGAACCTATGGCACGTGTGCCAGAGGCGGCACTTGGAGCCCTCTCTGTGGGCACGCATGCCGCCGCTGCCAGCAGCTTGCGCAGGTCCATTAGGCTGCCGCTGCCGCCCGGAGCAGCAGCCCTACCCAGCACAAAGGAGGCGAAGCAGCCAGCTAGCAAGCTCAAGTAGAGGTGGTAGAGCATGCCCACACCCAGCCAGCCAAAGGCCACCCCGAGCAGAGAAAGCCGGATCCCCATTGGTGCCATGGCCCCCCAGTCCCAGCTAGGATTGCATACTTCCCCATCTATGCTGGGCCTCCTGCCTACCACCCTACCTGCCAGAGACCCCCTGGATCTCCCCCAACCCTGCCCGGTCCCCACAGGCGTCCCCCCCCCATGAGCAGCATTGAGGTGGCCATGCCCACCCCCGCCATGCCCACCCAGTCTGCCGTGACAATTGCAGCCATGCCCACCCAGTGGGCCACGCCCATCCAGTGGGCCACACCCCCATGCCCCCCCTGAGGGCACCACAATGCCCTGGCACTTTGTGATAAATAAGTGGGTTTTGGGTTGTGGTTTGGGCACTCAGCCTCTAAAAGGCTCGCCATCCCCTGGGTTAGAATGAGAAATCAAATTTAAAAAAAAGAATAGGAGAACACAATGGGAAATGTGTTCCATAGTGTTGCCAAGAAAATAAACTGTGTTGATGTCAGCACCAGAAGCTGACTGTAACTTGATAGGTTCATTGCTTTCTTTGAAGTTGCCTTTGATAATCATAACAAGCATAAAAACATCTATTGTACAAACTATAAAATATTGTTGATGATTTCTTAGTTGTACATCTACATTTTTCAGACTCTTGACTTCTTAATTTTATATTTTCTCGATTTCTATCTGTACACTTTCTCCCTGCAGTGAATAAAGTGAGCAATATAGTATGGTCACTCACATGAAGTCTTGATGATGAAAGCATATATTCTTTTTTCATGTGTCAGACTTGAGTATGACAATTTATTGCTCTGAGATACAACATTGTGTGACAGAAACTTCTTTAAATTTGTAATCCATCAGCATTAGCATTTTATAATGACTTTACCTGGAAAAAAACAAAAATGTGTTACATGTTTAACTTTGCTATTGATGGTATGATTAATATTAAAAATTACACAACTTTCTTTTACTAATATGCTTGCAGAAGTTGCTAGACTAATAAACAATGTAGCTTTATTGTTTGTTTGTTTTTAAAAGGCTTACTATTACAAAAACCATGACTTTATATCATTAATTTCCAAGTCAACTATTATGCAGTCTATATTTCTGAAATTATTTCTAGTGTAGGTATTAATGAATTGTAATCAGGGTGAATCTTTGGATTGTTCTATCCTCTACTGTTGAATTAAATCAATCCCATTCATTATGTCATAGTTATAATTTCTTATTTAATGAAATTTAGGAATGCATGAAATGACCTTCTGCTTGAATTAATTTGTTATTGTTTTCCTTTGTTATAGGAGAAGACTGACATAGAAGGTACCTTATTTGTGTATAAAAGGTAATGAAATAACTTTCAGGAATAATTGGATTAACAGTATAGTAGAACATAGTCTGTGATATTTGTCTCTTGCAGATATAATATAGTATTTACTTAGGGCAATTAAGCAGTATTGCATTATTCATAATCAGTGCTATGGTTGTATAATGTGTTGAAATGAATCCAGAGATGCTGTGTCTCTGAATAGTGGTTCTGTTTTTAAAATTTAGTGTAAAATCTTTGAAACTATGCTTCTGTTTGCACAAAGCTCTCCATAGTCTCTTGCAGAAAATCTCAAGGATTGTGCTTATGCAAACTATTGCTAATTATCTTGCTCTCTGTCTTTTCTTCATTTTTCAACTTACTCTTCAGTGGCACTTTGAGAACGCTGCGGCTGTCAACCTTTCTTCTGCTTTTGCAGATCAGTTTATCCATAATTTGTTTCCCTTGAAATAATAGGTCTGCTTCACCTTACCATGGTTTTACAATTGTAAATCGATTGAATATGCACAACTTGGTTGAGCCCGTAAACAAAGACTTGGAGTTTCAACTTCATGAACCTTTTCTTCTGTATAGAAATGCCAATTGTAAGTATGCATTTGAATATATTATTTAGGAAATACCATTTTTAGAAGTTTAGAAAATTTCTCCTATTAAGTGCAGTAAAATCTCAGCTTAACACTTTTTATTTAAAGGATTTTTGGATTTAGTGCACAAAGTTTGACTTCACAAAGGCCACTAAGTATGAAATCTGTCCAAACAATTGATGTATCTATGTGATTATGATGATGCAAATTTATGCAAATGACGTTAATGTTTAATAAACATATTTATGAAACACCTTTCTTTCAAAGGGTATGTTGAGTCAGAATTTTACTGTTTATGTGTGACATGATGTTGGGAAGCAACTGTCAAAAGTCAGGAGGAGGACTCAAGTGAGGGAATTACTCTGGACTCAAGAGAAAGAGGGCAAGGTCTAATCCCCACCCCTACCCCCAGTCCCCCGTTGAGCCTTATCTAATATTTTCCAGGTGAAAACTTGCAGTCTGGAGAAATTCCTGTGAAATAGGCCTAGAACAATAAGTAGCTAATTTGAATTTACATGTGTAGGTCTGGTTATTCACGCCTGACACACAATGAGAACAAGTTAACACTCAATTTAGATTGAATGGATGCAATTAGTTGAGGAAAATACAAAGAAAAATTAAATCTTTGAAAGTATTACAATGGAAAGCCTTTACTCTGGCTCAACGTCATGCCATTCCTTGAGCTATCCTTGGAAGACCAACAGGAAAATTCCGTACCTAGAGAGACAATGCCCCTATGACTCTGGATACATAGAAACAACAGAGTATGTACTCCTCCAGTGCCTGTATTACAGAGACATTTGTACTAGTTGTATGCAGTTTTATTAATGCATAAATACCCAAGGTGCACAAGACAATTCTACATCTCCCTGCTGTTTGCAGATACTAAACTTGCTACAGCATATAATATTACCAGGTTCTGAGCAGCAATGTTTAAAATCTGTCAGATGATGACCTGTGCCATAAATTAATCTTAATGAGCAGTTAGTTCATTATTCAAATGTGTTTTTGTATTTGACAGATTTTGTTTGCCAAATGCTAACTTTTGTCTTCACTTACATCTGCTTAATGTTTCTATCCCTCTTTTTTGATTTTTTTACTCTTGATTTTTACAGTTTTTATATATTTAACTTTTTAAAAATTAGACTTTTATTTACACACACACACACACACACACACACACACACACACACACACACACACATATATATCTTTTAGCATTTTTAAATTACCAATTGTTTGTACCCCACTATCCTTATGCTGGTCTATGACTAATAAAGATTTGATCCGCAAGTATTGTTATGCAGCAGGCAAATAGCATATACCTCATATATGGTAGTACCTCTTTTAGTAACACTGACAGAGTGTTCTCTAGATTTAACTGGAATTGCTATTTTGGTCAATTCATTAGTAACTATTTGGGTAATATTTCAAGAAGCCTTGATTCTGAGTATATGTCTGAATAATTAGTCTGCTACTTGTTTATCTAAAGTGCCTTTAAAATTGACTTTCATTTTAAAGCCTGCTTTTACTTTGATTTATTTTTAATTTGCTAAAGAATGCAAATCACCATAAGTTGACACTGAAGTTCCAGGATAAAATGGAGTTTAAATTGATGCACTGAACTAATGTATCAGCAGCCATCACTGCAATCTATTGAAAAGTATTTATCTGTCTTCTTTCTTTGATAGCTATGTTTAGGACAAATCCATTAGCTCTTGGCTTTGATACCTATTTTAGACAACATGCTTATACCTCTAGATTAATTATTCTTCATACTGAAATGCCATCTAGGGAATTTAGGGTTCCATATTCTGATACCTTTACCTTCCAATACAGTACATTCATTTCTGCTTCATAAGATATTAGTAAATAAAGCAAAAATATTATGGTTCTGGTGGCCAAAATCAGGCCAAAGGGTTTTTGTTTATTGTCTGCTCATGCCATTGATCAGCAGAATCCTACTGAAACTTGCAGGGATTTTATAAGCTCCAGATTAGCCTTTATTCAGCTTCTGATTGAAGTTGGATTAGTCAAACCAGATAGTTCTAGTCTTCTTAAATGAGCTCTTCTGTTAGGTGCCTTTGAATAAGTGGCTTCACATATTGAAGCTACATCTCTTCCAGGTGCTGGATTTACCAACACATTTTTATCTCTGTAGACAATAATTTCTACAGTCCTAGGAAGAGATCATCTAAAGCAGGGGTGTCAAACTGCCGGCCCACGGGCTGGATGCGTCACGTGGAAACCGCGCCCACCCCATTGCCGGCAATGGTAAAATCGGCCTGATAGTTGCGCGACATCACGTGACGTCGCGAGTTTGACATGCCTGATCTAAAGCAGGGGTCTTCAAACTTGGCCCTTTTTATGTCTTGTGGACTTCAGCTCCCAGAATTCCTCAGCCAGCATGCCTGGCTGAAGAATTCTGGGAGATGAAGTCCACAAGTCATAAAAGGGCCAAGTTTGAAGACCCCTGATCTAAAGTGTTGGTTGTTGCACTTGGATATGTATTGCTTTTTCACATCCATGAGCTAAATGGCCTGCTAAATTATGGATAGAATAAATTCTGTTCTTACCCATACCTTATTTCCTTTGAACAAAACAGGCCAGCAAGATTTGCCCCTGCTTTTAACTTTTTTCAAATAAACAACCAGTTCAGACTCAGCCTTTGGTTATTCTGGTTTCTGCTACATAGACTTTCACTAAGTATGTAAAACCATACTTTTAGGGTGTTTTGAAAGAATAGAGAGTATGTCTATTTCAGAAAATCCATAGGATCATAGGGATAATGTGCTTTGCTGATCAGAAGATAGGAAAGCCACAATCGGGTACAAAAATATAACATGAATATTAGCTCCTGCAAACTTGTCCTCCATAAACCTAATTTAAAAAAAATCTTGGATCATTAATCACATGACCAGCAGAGCAGTAGCTACATGGAGAACTAGCTTGAAAGTGAAATGTATTAGATTCGAAACTTGGGAGAATGACACTACAAAGGGCAAAACTGTAAATCTTTCCAAGAGAAAACCATGACCAACCTTTACAAAAAAAGATTGTTTCAACACTGAAATTGCAGACAACTCTAATTCTAGCAGAATTAGAAACTGTCCTCCACAGGAAATATAAGACATCGGATTAAGCATCATTCCCCCAAATGATCTGAATTACTTAGCTCTAAACTGGCAAGCAGGAAATGATAGCCATGGATAAATTAAAAAAAGTAGTTCCTAGCATATTACCATGAAGAAATATTGCCTCTCAAGAATCTCTCAGAATGAGATCCAAAAATCCCAGTTTAGCTAATACCTCCAAATACATAAGAAAGACAACTTTCTGCACCCTAATGGGTTACAGGATCTTAAGCAAATCCTATACTGACTTCATATATTGCATGGCAATCCCCACTTCTGAAACATTGCACTGGGATGCAGGGGGAAACTATCTGCAGGAACCCTGATCAGTACCGTAGTATTGCTGTCCCAAAGCCTGGACAACCAGAGTACTAAATAATATATATATTTTTGTATGCTTAGTTGGAAGTAAAGCTCATGGTTCAATGGGAAAACTTGTCTCTAAAAAAATGATTGAAACTATAGTGTTATGACCCAGAAATTGCAGTGTGATAACTATATATTTATATTTAGGGAGGTTTATTTTACTTATTGGCTATACTTCAGGGTTTGTTTGTTTTTAAATATATTTGGCTTGGCCACCATATATTTATGCTTCTTTGGTTTAGATCTGAATCACCTGCCCTTCCCAACTGATTTTTTTTTTCTCCCTTCCCTTTGTTTCATTCATCCTTTTTCTTCAGTCCTTACATTTTTTTTTTTATCCATCTTCCTCCAGCAGTTATACTTCATATTTTTCTCTTTTTAGTGTTTGACATAATTCATTCTGCAGATGCTTTACATTTTTATTCATCCTGTAATAGTTTATTTTTTAAAAAAAATAATCACTTCCTTCTTTCAAATATCTTCCAGTGTTAATTTACAGTATCTGGTTTTATGACAAGAATGACTGTCATCGAATAGCAAAACTCATGTCTAAGTAAGTATTTATTTTTTTAATATAATTTAATATAAAAATTGAAAGAATGAATAAACTTGCTTAGGTTATTTTTAGCTTTATAGCATCTCACTGCAAAATTGTTTTTTGCATGATTTTTTTTTGTTCTCACCTTCTAAAGACGCATTATGACTTAATGTAATTATGACAAAAATACATTGTGACTTAATGTTTGGAAGAAATAGTCAAATTGTAATTCTGTATCCCACGTTTGGAACTAAGGTATGATTTTATGACTGCGGGAGACAATTTAAAATCACAATGAGTGGTAGCACTGAATGACTGATTATAATTATATTGATGTTTTTAATCTTGAATATAATTGTACTATAACACTCTGATAGTCTCTGGAAATGGAGTGGTATATAAATTATAACTTCAAACATCTTAGTCTTAAAAAGGCCAGATACAGACGTTCCTCACTTTCCTGCATTGTCATAATGCTTTGAATTCTCAGGAAACATTCAGACATTCAGCATATAAAGGATATTGTGATTTTTTAAAAAATAGTAACCTAAGTATTTCTTAAGGAATACATGCTTGTTTTCAGTCAAAATCATTTAAAGAACTGTCCATGGAGGTTCTCATTCACCCAGGTCATGGTTGCCCCAAAGGTGCTTTTATTTTAAAGGCAACTGGACTTCCTGGTTTTTCTTTAAGGTGTTTCACTTCTCATCCAAAAAGCTTCTTCAGTTCTAACTAACTGGTGGGGAAAGGAAGGGATTTATACTCTCTGCAGCCGGCCAGTCATTAACATTCACTCTGAGGGTCATTGAAACAACCTAAGATCTAATCTGTGTGGGGTCACCTGAATCAGAATGCAAACAATAGCAGAACCCTGTTGGGACTGGGCTGCATTGTAAAGGAGAGGATAGTGTGGTGCTAAGAGTGGGATGAATGGTGTGGTGCCATATCCCTCCCCCTCTAGAGAGAACTGTTCACTTTTAACATAGATAAATTGAAACAACAGTTTCTGTCAGTTTCTCTTCCATTTTTCCTCCTCCTTACAACTTTTGCGATAAGTGTATAGTAAAATAGCGACTTGATCTGTGTGTACCTGATCAAGCATTGCTAAGTTGTTATTGTTATTAGATTTAATGTAGAAGCCCATTCCAGTTAACCTATTTCTTGCTTGTAATGTAAATAACTTAAGCTTTTAGTAATATGCCTGTATATTTGGTCACTATTTCTAACTCACATTATTCTATCTGTTACTATATTTTAGATTTATCCTTACATCCGAGATGAAGTTGGCCTTTTTCAAAATAACCTGAAATATTTTATCAAGCTATCTATCGCAATCTTACCCAGCATATTCCATTTATATCCCACTGCAATCCAAAATGATTCTCAGTGGGATATAAGGCCATCTTGTATTTATTACATTAAACAGTTCATCACTTTAATGCCTGTTCAGTTTAATAAGATCATTTAAAAGCTTTTGCTGCCTTTTGTATTTTTATCATCCTAAATAGTTTGGTGTTATGTTCATCCAGATATTTATAAAGAACCTAAAACCCAGTATAAACCCTTATATGCTTTCTTCCATTTTGAGAACTGTCTATTTATTCCTACACTGTTCTTTAACTAGAAAACTATGCCTGTAAGTTTTTGGTGAAGGAATTTGCCAAAGCCTTTTGAAAACAAGTCACCTGATTGGAGTCATTACTTTGTTGAGATTTTCAGAGATGTCTGAAGGGTTAGTGAGGTTGGGCTTATTACAGAAGCCATATTGATTTTTCTCCAGAAGGGTTTGTCTTTCTATATGTCAATTTAACTGCTTTCTACCAAGGATCCTGAACTGCCCTGCAGTTGTTTATGTACCATCAAGTCAAAATCAACTCTTAGGGTCCACATAAAGCAGCACATTAGGGATCTTCATGTGATTTTATCTGTAATTGTTACTTTAATTTTTCTTAATAATGTCATTTATTCTTATTAGCAGTGTTGGTGACCTTTTGGGTAACATGTTACCTTTGCACTATATATCGTACTTGAGTTTTTATTTTAGCTTTGGAATGGAGAAAGTTAATCCACTTGGGTTTTTTTTCTTTTGGATTATTTTCTTCAAGCCCTTTTATTTTTAGAAGTATTTCTTTTTGAAATTGAGTATAACAGTATGAAAGTTTCATAACAACCCTACCAGTAATTGATAGATTTGGTGTGAGGAATTGATGAAAATACACATATGATTCCCATGACTGTACTTCAAACTCTTAATCATACTTTCAGTGTTGGGGATACTGTACCAATCTGATGATATATAATACCTGCAGTGATGTAGTGGCATACGAATCTAATGATACAGTGTATTTATGTAATGACCTAATCCAAATTAAATCTATTTGAAATTTGCTATAAATTAGAAGCTTTATGCAGCTTAATGTCCATTTGCATTCCTTCATGCAGTTTAGCAACTATATTGCAAAATATGTTAAATAATCCACATTATAGCTAATGTAGGCTTAAGATTCAGAAGATGGATGTACTCAGATTTTGTTTTAGACTAGAGATAGCCAGTGTGGATTTTAGAAACATAGTGTTCCCACATTTAGTGTCATCTTTGTTTAAATAACTTATCTTAAGTACATAGAAGCTCACAGATATGCTTAGAAAATGCAGCCTAGTACTTTATTTGTTTTGCCCACTCTAAAAGGCAAAGACATATTGATATAGCAGTAGCAGTTAGACTTATGTACCGCTTCACAGTGCTTTACAGCCCTCTCTAAGCAGTTTACAGAATCAGCATATTGCCCCCAACAGTCTGGGTCCTCATTTTACCCACCTCGGAAGGATGGAAGGCTGAGTCAACTTTGAGCCGCTCAGGATCAAATTCCTGGAGTGAGCAGTGAGTTAGCCTGAGTACTGCATTCTAACCACTGCGTCACCACGGCTCATATATGTACTTTATATATACTGTAATAGAGTTATTAATCATTGATATTAGAGAAAGTATCCTCATCATAACAGTAATAGGCTAGCTCTCTGCCATGGCAGCCATTTTGTGAGAATGCAGAATATTTTTAAATTTATTGTCATTCAATATTATTTTAATATTATTACATATTCTCACCATTCCAAATATACCCAAAATGATTGATAGCGTCCTTACCTGGCTTTATTTTTAAGACTAAAATCTGCACCATTTTTTTTCTTTGAAAAATAGATACCTGCTTCATTACTTTTAGTATGTCATACTAATTTGATCTATATCCTGCCTTTCCCCCATTACAGTTTACCTGGGGATCTCACTTCATTTTATCCCCATAGCAACATCTCTATGAAATGGGTTGGACTGAGAGAGATTGTTTAGCCCAAATTATCAGCCATGATTGAGGGTAGACTTAAGTCTGGGTCTCCTCAGTCCTGGCCTAATATCCTAACTCTGTCTTCATTTCAAGTTGTTTGAGCCAGTTTGTTTTAAGTTAGTAATGAGAAAAGATTAAACATTGCATTTCTTTTTATTTTATTCTAAAGCATTGTTTATATTTCTGGGCAAATGTATTGTCAAAGTGGTTTATACATATTTAAAGCAAAGTTAACAATAATATATTCAGCTAAGTTGTAATGGAGGTAGTAAACACAAATTATTTGAAAGTCCATAATAAATAAATTGTGAAGAAAACATTCATGAGGTTTCTAATGCAGTGTATAAAACAAGTAGTTACATGTTGTACACTGGTTTATGCTTCAGTATTATGAATCAAGGCATTAATTATTAGCTTATTCAGCAAACCATAGTCCGAGCAAATGGTTGCTTATTGTAATTTGTAAGTCCTTTTATTAAAATAAAATGGGCAGATTAAAGATCAGTGTATAATGGAATAAATAATGTATACTTTATAATGAGTAATCTATATTGCCTATTACATTTAATCTTGTTCTTACTTGCATGTTGTGTGTGCTCTTCCTTTCATTAAAATGCTTTTCCAAGAAGGGTATATGTTGTTAAAATATATTCTAAATATAAGTAGTCTTTTCTTCTCTTTTGTGATAGGGTGGTACAGGAAGAAACTCAGAGATCCCAGCAACAATTACAGGATAGAAAAAATGTCAGTCGGGTTAATGGTTGCACAGATATCCTAGAGTTGCTGAGTAAAGCAAAGGTTGAATATGAACGGGTAAGGAAATTGTGCAATGTTACGATTTTAAGACCAGGTTCTAATTTTAGGATTTTACGTATTTAAAGGCAAAATAATTACCCACAAATATGCTTGAAAAGGTCCTTGAATTATGACCATTCATTCAGTAACTGTTTGAAGCTGCAATGCTACTGAACTACTTAAAATCAGTATTCAAAGTTCCAGCACTACCCTCACAGTCAGGTGAGCAAAATTTAGTTGCATGGCATCCAGCTTGTACTTACAACCAATTGCAGTGTCCTGCAACAACATGTGTGACCAATGTGTGACCTTCTGTGCCAGCTTCTTCCAAGTAACATCAATGAGAAGTCAGCAAAGAAGATTGCGGCACATCTACAATTTCTCTATGATTCCCCCACACACACCTTCTTTCAATAGCCTCCCTGTGCACACACAGGTACAGTGAGGGGGGAAATTATTTGATTCCCTGCTGCTTTTGTACATTTGCCCACTGACAAAGAAATGATCAGTCTATAATTTTAATGGTAGATTTATTTTAACAATGAGAGACAGAATAACCACAAAACAATCCATAAAAATGCATTTCAAAAAAAGTTATAAATTGATTTGCATTTTAATGAGTGAAATAAGTATTTGATCCCCTATCAATCAGCAAGATTTCTGTCTCCCAGGTGTCTTTTATATAGGTAATGAGCTGAGTTTAGAAGCACTCTCTTAAAGGGAGTGCCCCTAATCTCAGAAGGAATCAATCAGATTCCAAACTCTCCATCATGGCCAGGACCAAAGAGCTGTCCAAGGATGTCAGGGACAAGATTGTAGACCTATACAAGGCTGGAATGGGCTACAAGACTCGCCAAGCAGCCTGGTAAGAAAGTGACAACAGTTGGTGCAATTATTTGCAAATGGAAGAAATACAAAATAACTGTCAATCTCCCTCTGTCTGGGGCTCCATGCAAGATCTCACCTTGTGGTGTTTCAATGATCATGAGAATGGTGAGGAATCAGCCCAGAACTACACGGGAGGATCTTGTCAATGATCTCAAGGCAGCTGGGAAAATAGTCATCAAGAAAACAATTGGTAACACACTATACCGTGAAGGACTGAAATCCTACAGTGCCCGCAAGGTCCTCCTGCTCAAGAAAGCCATGTACAGGCCCGTCTGAAGTTTGCCAATGAACATCTGAATGCTTCAGAGGAGGAACTGAGTAAAAGTGTTGTGATCAGATGAGACCAAAATTGAGCTCTTTGGCATCAACTCAACTCGCTGTGCTTGGAGGAGGAGGAATGCTGCCTATGACCCCAAGAACACCATCCCCACCGTCAAACATGGAGGTGGAAACATTGTGCTTTGGGGTATTTTTCTGCTAAGGGGACAGGACAACTTCACCGCATCAAAGGGACGATGGACGAGGCCATGTACCGTCAAATCTTGGGTGAGAACCTCCTTCCCTCAGCCAGGGCATTGAAAATGGGTCGTGGATGGGTATTCCAGCATGCCAATGACCCAAAACACACGGCCAAGGCAACAAAGGAGTGGCTCAAGAAGAAGCATATTAAGGTCCTGGAGTGGCCTAGCCAGTCTCCAGACCTTAATCCCATAGAAAATTTGTGGAGGGAGCTGAAGGTTTGAGCTGCCAAACATCAGCCTCGAAACCTTAATGACTTGGAGAGGATCTGCAAAGAGGAGTGGGACAAAATCCCTCCTGAGATGTGTGCAAACCTGGTGGCCAACTACAAGAAACGTCTGACCTCTGTGATTGCCAACAAGGGTTTTGTCACCAAGTACTATGTCATGTTTTGCGAAGGGGTCAAATACTTATTTCAGTCATTAAAATGCAAATCAATTTATAACTTTTTTGAAATGCGTTTTTCTGGATTTTTTTGTTGTTGTTCTGTCCCTCACTGTTAAAATAAACCTACCATTAAAATTATAGACCGATCATTTCTTTGTCAGTGGGCAAAAACGTACAAAATCAGCAGTGGATCAAATAATTTTTTCCCTCACTGTATACACCCTGAGCCTTCTTCCCAAGGCCCCCCTGTGATTGCACACATGCACACACACTCCCATGGCCTTTTTCAACAGCCTCCCTGCTAATGGCACACATGCACCCCAGGCCTTTCTGAGTTAACACCGCACTGAGCACCTCCTTCCCTGACTTGGGTGTGGCCTGTGCCCGTCCTCCCAGGGTTTTACTCCTTACCTGGAACTTCCTCAGCTTCCCACTTAATGAGCCATGCATCTTGGGTTATGATGACAAGTGGAACTGCCTGGGTTATCACTAAGCAGTGTCCTGTGATGTCATCGTTTTTTGACCACAACCCTAGCAAATGGCAATCCTGGTCTCAATTGCAAGCTCCTGGTCCCTACTAATTCCTATTCATATTTCATGCTATCTCTGGACGTTTTGTTTACAGATCTCTATATTATGTTGTTTATGGTGAAATGCATATTCAGCAATTGATTTAAATCCTTTTGTGATATCTCGCTCATCACGGTAATAAAAAAAAGCTTTCTACATTTACATCTACATTTCTCTAAGCCTTTTCTAACATTGCACATGTAGCACAGAACTACAATTACCTCAGTTCTAAAAATGCGTGGCAACCTGTCAGCCCAAAAACCCCTAGAGAAGAAATATCCAGTCCACAATCCACATTTAATGGTGTGCTCTGTGTGTTAAACGAGTAGTTTATAAAAATGGAAATGATACAGTACAGACCCATTTGCAGTTAAACTTAACCACTGTAATTGGCTTTACTTCCTTACATTTGTTATTCACTTTTTATATGTGGGCTATCTTCATAGAGTGATGTAAAAAAAATGATGTTTTTCTCTATGATTGCAAATTTTGTCAGTTCAGTTCTTCTGAAATAAATGTGTTAACTTTGAAGATCATTTGAGGCATAAAACTAAAATCATTTATGTATTTTAATATTATTAATACCTTTGCCTTGTGTGTGAAAACACATTGGGCACATGCTGGGATAATTTTATAATGGTTTTGCAGTCGGCATGTTTTTTTGGAAATGGTTTTCTTCTTTCCTAAGTTTAGAGTAGTTCTGTAGCTGGAATTAATTTTTTATTAGTTTTAGTTTTTGAAAATTTGCATAAAAGGTTTCATTAAACACTTGGGAAACAACGCGATTTGTTTGACACATCATCATGGTTAATTCATATTTTGTATATGAGCATGTTGTGTGGAGCCAGATAGCACATTTATTCATCACACCATGGTTAAAACAAACCATGTGATGTGTGAATTCTGTCAAAGAGTTGTAAGCCTCTAACAACAGCAAACAATTGGCTAAATAACACCCAAAATTTACAATGGCAGGACCATTAGCCACCAGGCAAGATTGTTATTAAAAAAAAGATAAGGGAAAAATGGATGACTCTTGAAATGGTATCTGTATAGAGATAGTCCTCGACTTACGATCATTTGTTTAGCAATCATTTGAAATTACAACAGTGCTAAAAAAGAGTTACAAATGGTTCTGGCACCTAAATGACCATTGCAGTTTCTCCACGGTCACATGACCACAATCCAAGGAAGAAAGCTTGCTGAAATCTGCTAAAGGTATTCCCATAAATCATAATTATCTCATTCAGTCCAAACTGGAATTTATAAAAATAAGGTTTCTTTCCTTTTTTATTCTTTTAGAATCAGAAGAGTGACTTAATTTCAGGGACTCAGGAAAGTGGAAATCTTACAAGGACAGAAAATTCAGAAGCATCTGAATATGAAACACCGATGTTACAAGTCCAAGATCATGTATGTTAACATCAGATCCTCTGAGATCTGCCTTTTTATCCTTATAAAATGCTATTTTAAATGGAAGTACAGGTACTGAAAAAAATGACTCAGGATTGTTTTTCACACTTAACGGCCGTTGCAGCATCCCCGTGTTCATGTGATCAAAATTCAGACACTTGGCAACTGACTCATATTTATGACGGTTGCGGTTTCGTAGGGTCATATGATCCTTTTGCAACCTTCTTAACAGGCAAGATCAATGGTGAAGCCAGATTCACTTAACTGTAGTACAACTGTACAAAGGTTGTAAAATGGGGCAAAATTCACTTAATAAATGTTTCGCTTAGCAACTGAAATTTTGGGCTCAGTAGTGGTCGGTTAACATGAGGATACTGGAAGTTTTTAAGAAGAGACTGGACAGCCATTTGTCTGAAATGGTGTAGGGTTTCCTGCCTGAGCAGGGGGTATTATTATTATTACTACTTTGTTACTTTTGTCCTCATTCTAAATGTGTATATCACCTATATCAGGTCCCCAATCATCGGGTCGCAGCCCACTAGGAACTGGGCTACACAAGCGACCGGTCAAACTGTGTATGCTTTGGCAGCAAGAGGAGGAAAATGGGGAAGGTCATCCATGTGTGGCAGGTCCTGTGGAGCGCTGGCATTGGGGGGAACTGGGGCTTTCTGCAGTGATGGTGGCTGGTTGCAGTATAGGGCTTGACGCGGCATTTTTCATTGGTGGCAGTGGTAGCATTGGGGCTGAAGTTGAGACCTGGGGTGATAGTACCTGGCTGAGACTCTTTTTGCTTCAGCCCCAGTTCTGCTTCCATCATGTGCAGGAAAGCCAAAAGGGCATAGATCGGAGGGGTGTGTGTGTGGAGAGATGAGACAGGTGGGGATGAGTTGAAGAATTTCTGTGTTTGTAAATAGTCTGAATTGTGTTCATGTGACTGTAGGCATGCTGCAGTGGTTGTAACTTCAGTCACTGAACAAGTTGACATAAGTCGAGGACTGCCTGTATATTTGTATATTGCATTCTTTTTGTAGCAATGAGTTTTTGACAAATAGGTTTCCTTATTATTATGCATTTTTACAATTGTTTTCCTTAAATGGGTTGCACATATATTCAGGGTGAGATAGATTGAATGACAGACAGACAAGAATTGATTATTATTGTTGATATTGGGAAAATGTGCTTCACTTGAATACAATAATACTTTTGCTGTACTAGATGGCTTTGTAGCAATCGGTTTTAAAAAGTAGCACTTTGGCATTCATTTGTATGCAAGGAAGTGAGTGTGTGCATTCTATATTAAACTAAGCTTCTAAACTTTTTTTCCTAGTCATGTCAGTCCATCCCTAAACATCTAACAGTGGAAGAATTATTTGGAACTTCATTACCAAAGGAAAACTCCACAGCTCCCATTTCCAATCCAGAGAGGATAGAGAAAACTGATACCTCATGCAGAGAACACAACTTGCTTTTACCCTTTTCATTTGAACAATCAACAGTAATCCATCAGCCTCTGGGGAAGCGAGACGCTCCAAGCCTCAAAAATAACTCTTTGACTTTATTACCACAGGAATGTGTACCATCTGTACTAACTTCATCACCTTCAGTTTTACAACCTGAAGTAAATAAAGTTTCAAACTATAATGTACATTTAAGTCCTATCCTTAATTCGACTTTGGCAACAGAAGCACCTTGTGGTCCAGTGCTGCAGAATATCAATGCAAACAATAATGTAACGCAAGTCAGGCAGCAGACTACCAAGCAAATACCTTCACTTGTGAATCAGCCATTGTGCGATATGAACCACAGTACACAAAATGTAAGTTCTGGTCAAAACCAATTCCTAACATCAGTGACTTTGCCAAATACAGGAGATGCTTCAAACACATCACTTCCCAGTGTAGATCTTCTTCAAAAACTCAGGTTGACACCACAACATGACCAAATGCAGCAGTCTCTTATTAAACCCCCAGTAGCACCAAATGCTTCTTCTGCTATTAGCCAACTGGCCACACCAGATTGTTTCAAGGAATCCCACATCAAGCAACAGGCTTTGACTGGTAAAGTCATTCATCCCTATCAGGTAGGTTATTTGGAGTTGAATAAATTTCTTGTGAAATTGTTTGTAAGTCATTGCTGATAATGGCTCCCGTGTCATTATGCCATGGTCTTTCTTGTGTCTGAAAATACCATCATCATTTCTTCATTTCTTCTCTTGATCTTCTATATCAGCCACAAGTTCAGTTAATTAACATGCTGTTTTGAGCTACAGCACTACATATCTTTGGAGTTGGGCTTTGGAAATTCTCATTAAACTTAATTCCGATTCAGTCAGAAAAACTATGTATGTATGTATGTATGAATGTACAGTGTATGTATAATATTGGTAATACAACAAAATCAGTGTTGATGACTTGGATAAAATAAATGTGTGTATGTATATGTGTGTTTGGTGAGATTGGCTATTTCAGAATAGTACTATATCTGCAAGAAAGAAATTGTACATAAAATACTTTGTTTTCATTTTAAATTTGTAGGTTACACAGCAAAATAAGGAGCCTGAAACATTTCCAAATCCTAAAGTGTTGTCAAAAGCAAACCAGGTACATATTAAAAACCAGGCATTGTAACATTGCCTTCATAGAAAAACTTCCCTCTTCAGCCTCTCTTAATTAATTAATCAGTTGAAGCTGAATATACAAAACAAACTTATTTGTCAGCTTGGGTTTTGCTGTTCTAAAGAATATCTGATTCCATCCGACATGTAATAAATGTTGTTGCAACTTTAATATACTCTGTTGGAATAATAATATACTTTTCCTGAAGTAGCAAGTTTCTTGCTACAATCAAAAAATGGTCTTTGTATGCAGCTCATAAAATTGTTGCAGCTAACTATATTCATATATTTTTCTTCCTTAATGCTTTCTATTGTTGCCTGAGTATATCCTAGTACCTTTTATTTGTAAGATTGTGTACTTTTTAAATAAACTGGAGAAAATATAGCACATCCATATTATAAATGGCAACATAATAGTCTTTCAACTGAAGCGTCAATAAAATTTGCATAATTTGAATTCATTTAATTATGTCCTCAAAGAGGTTCTTTAAGCTTGATATTTTTAATTTTTGTTACGTACTTTCAGACCAGTCACTTGACATTTTTCGTCTTAATTGGGAATCTGCAACTTCTTTCTGTTCTGATAATAATGGAAGTAATGGACTTAACATTATGGGAACTGGATTTATACAGTGTTCTTTGAAACAATAAATAAGGATTCTCAAAATTTGTTTTTTTTTTTTTTTTAGGTTGCTTCTACACAGTTTGCTACCACAGCAACTACAATTGCACCTTCTGTCCTCCTTTCACCTAGTGTGTTTGAACAGTCCACTATGAAATCCTCTGAAATCGAAAACAAAGCTGGCTCACCTTCTCCTGTGACACTTGGTACAGATGTTCAGACATTACCTCCAGCGGTACTCAGTAGAGCTCAACTTCAGCAAACTTTGATACATCTAATAAAGGTACAGTTACTATCTTAAGATAACAAGCAGTATGTAGAACCCATTGTTGATGGAGCTGCTTCCATAAATAAAGTAGGAGGAGCTGGTTCCCCTTGACTTCCAGAGGTGTGGATTATTGGAAGTCCATAGAGCAGGGAAAATTACTTGCTTTTGGAAGCAGTCATATTTTTTTTATTTTTATTTATTTATTTATTATTAAATTTATTTGCCACCCGTCTCATTTCAGAGTGACTCTGGGAGGCTTAAGCATAATGCTCATGGTATCTTGATATCATTGCAGTATTAATGTACCACGTGCAAATTATTTTTCAAATATAAGCTTCAACTGAAAAATGAATAAGATTATTTTCAGTACAGGCAGTCCTTGACTTACGTCCCAATACTTAGCAACCATTCCAAGTTCCAACAGACCTACCTGGAGGGTACGTATGACCCAGATTCAAAGTGACCCAGATTCTGACAGTAAACCCCATGGTCACATGACTACACTTCAGGCACTCGGCTACTGGGCCACATTCAACAGAATAACAGAGTTGGAAGGGACCTTGGAGGTCTTCTAGTCCAACTCCCTTCTCAAACAGGAGACCCTATGCCATTCCAGACAAATGGCTGTCCAATCTCTTCTTAAAAACCAGCATTGATGGATCACCCACAACATCTGGAGGCAAGCCATTCCACTGATTAATTGTTCTCACTGACAGGAAATTTCTCCTTAATTCTAGGTTTTATCTCCTTTTGATAAGCTTCCGTCTGTTACTTGTTGTCCTTCAGGTATTTTGGAGAATAGGTCGACCTTCTCTGTGACTGTCCCTAAAATATTGGAAGATTGCTATAATGTCACCCCTAGTCCTTCTCTTCATTATGTTAGACATACCCACTTTTCACAACCGTCCATTACATGCTTTAGCCTACAGACCCCTAATCACCTTTGCTGCTCTTTTCTTCACTCTGTCAGAGTCTCAACATCTTTTTTGTATCATGATGACCAAAACTAGATGCAGTATTTCAATTGTGGTCTTTAACGCAGTACTGGTGCTTCACATGATCTTGATACTATCTGTTGATGCAGCCTAGGATGGGATTGGCTTTTTTTTGCAGTTGCAGCACACTGCTGGCTCATACGTAATGGTTGTCCACTAGGACTCCTAGACCCCTCTCACAGTTACTGCTGTTGAGTCAGCTACCACCTGTTATATACCTGTGCATTTGGTTTTTCTTGCCTAAGTGTTAGGCCTTACTTTTCTCACCACTGAACTGCATTCTGTCCAATAGGGCCCAGTGTTCAAGTCTGTCAAGAGCCTTCAGAATTTGAGACTATCTTCTAAGGCAGGTGTCCCCAACCCCCAGTCCGTGGACTGGCACTAGTCCGTGGCATGCCAGAAACCGGTCCGTGCAAACAAGCGCAGCCCCATCCGCAGGATGCAGGCAGCACACAAAACCACACCTCCAGTCCAAACCTCTCTCCACGGAACCAGGCCCTGGTGCCCAAAAGATTGGGGACCTCTGTTCTAAGGTGTTGGCTGTTTGCCACCTCCCCCGCCCCTGCTTGATGTCATCTGAAAATTTGATGAGTTACCCTTCTATCCCCAAATTATTGATGACATTGACCTAAAACAGAACCTTGGAGTACCCCACTGCACGCTTCCTTCCATGTAGATATAGTTCCATTGAGGACTACTTTAGTCACTTTGCCAAAGAATGCAATAAGGTTTGTCTGGTATAGTCTGTTTTTGACAAACCCATGTTGGGTTTTAGTAATAGCTTTGTTTGTTTCTAGGTGTTCGCAGATCCATTGCTTGATTATCTTTTCCAGAATCTTCCCAGGTATTGATATTAGGCTGACTGGTCTGTAGTTATCTGGATCCATTTTTTTCCCCTTTTTTGAAGATTGGAACACCGTCTGTTCTTTCCTAATCCTCTGGTAGTTCCTTGATGCTCCAGAAATGATTCAGTGGTTCTGAAACCACATCTGCCAGCTCCTTCAGAAGCCTGGGATGTAATTCATCTGGTTCTGGAGATTTGAACTCATGTAGAGTGGATAGGCATTTTCTTGCCCATTTTAACTTGTATTCATAATCTGTCTTACAATTCTGCTTTTGATAGGTTGGACTATTTTTTCCTTTTCTATAAAGGCAGATGCAAAGAATGAATTACACAATCCTGCTTCCTCCCTGCTGCCTGTCACATCCTTGCCATCTTCTCCTGTTAGTGGACCAACCATTTCCTTGACTTCATTTCCTGATTTATGGCCAATTTCATAATCCTATACAGTCATGTGAACACATTTTAAAATGGTTTTGCCAAAAACAGCATTTACTATCAATTTTTAGCAAAACTGAGCCTATGGTTTGCTTAACAAACATGGATTTGCTTAATAATCCCTGCATAAAGGGTCACAAAATCAGATCCGTAACATGACCGACCCGCTTTACAATCATCATGAATTGTGACCATGATGGACAGGTTCCATTATGGTCATAACTTGAGGACTGCTTTTACTAAAAATGTTAGTACAACTATATATGATTCTTGCTAGATCAGACCTAGGTAGCATTTTTGCCCATAATAGTTAACCATTCAAGTTTCTGTTCTCTAATAAACAGTAATAAAATGCACAGTGCCTACAATTATGGAGATACATTGTTTTCATGCCTGGTAGCTAGTGATAATTTAGTTCTAATAAATATATCTTACTTTCTTTTAATGACAAGAACCACTGAATCAAATTCTGGATTAAATGTACACTATTGAAATAAGTTGTTATCTGTTCTTCATCTTTTATGATTCTGATTTCACTGATTATGAGACAGTACTGTATCTTTATCTTTTGGAATTTTAGTACAAGTCAGTCATATCCCTCATTTTGATATATGTAAAATGTTATATCCTTAATCATTTATGTTGATGTACTGTATTTCTTGGCAATTTTTTGTTTACATACAAATTAAATTTGAAGGCAATGTGGTCACTGCTTCCCAATCAGTTTAACATTGCTTTCTTTTCAGACTTGAGACTGGACATCCCTAATGATTTAAGTATTAAACATCTGTCCTGTCCATTTCCTCCTTCATCGATTACTGCCTTGTCATGGTGAAGGGGCTTGCGTAACTCAGTGAAGCTATGAGCTATGCCGTGCAGGGCCACCCAAGACGGACAGGTCATAACAGAGAGTTCTGACAAAATGTGATCCACTGGAGAAGGAAATGGCAACCCACTCCAGTATCTTTGCCATGAAAACCCCATGGATAGTATCTCTTCAAGAAAATTGGAGATATGAAGGGAACGTTTCATGCAAAGATGGGCATGATAAAGGACCAAAATGGCAGGGACCTAACAGAGGCAGAAGAGATTAAGAAGAGGTGGCAAAATTACACAGAAGAACTATACAAGAACGAGCTTAGCGTCCCTGATAACCACGATGGGGTGGTCACTGACCTCGAGCCAGACATCCTAGAATGTGAAGTGAAATGGGCCTTAGGAAAGCTGAGCAACAACAAAGCTAGTGGAGGTGACAGTATTCCAGCTGAGCTATTCAAAATCTTGACGATGCAGTAAAAGTGCTGCACTCAATTTGCCAGAAAATTTGGAAAACTCAACAGTGGCCACAAGATTGGAAAAGGTCAGTTTACATTCCAATTCCAAAGAAAGGCAATGCCAAAGAATGTTCAAACTATCGCACCATTGCACTCATTTCACATGCAAGTAAAGTTATGCTTAAAATCCTACAAGCTAGACTCCAGCAGTATGTGGATCGAGAACTTCCAGGAGTACAGGCAGGATTTCGAAGAGGCAGAGGAACTAGAGATCAAATTGCCAACATACGCTGGATCATGGAGAAAGCTAGGGAGTTCCAGAAAAACATCTACTTCTGCTTCATTGACTATGCTAAAGCCTTTGATTGTGTGGATCACAACAAATTGTGGCAAGTTCTTAAAGAGATGGGAGTACCAGACCATCTTATTTGTCTCTTGAGAAACTTATATGCAGGTCAAGAAGCAACAGTGAGAACTGGACACGGAGCCACTGATTGGTTCAAAATTGGGAAAGGAGTCCGGCAAGGCTGTATTCTGTCGCCCTGCCTATTTAACTTATATGCAGAGCACATCACGAGAAAGGCAGGGCTAGATGAATCAAAAGTTGAAATTAAGATTGCCGGGAGAAATATTAACAACCTAAGATATGCAAATGATACCACTCTAATGGCAGAAAGTGAAGAGGAACTAAAGAGCCTCTTGATGCGGGTGAAGAAGGAGAGTGCAAAAGTTGGCTTGAAACTCAACATTAAGAAAACCAAGATCATGGCATCCGGTCCTCTCAATTCCTGGCAAATAGATGGGGAAGAAATGGAGGTAGTGACAGATTTTATCTTCCTGGGCTCCAAGATCACCACAGATGGGGACTGCAGCCAAGAAATTAAAAGACGCTTGCTCCTGGGGAGGAAAGCTATGGCAAATCTAGACAGCATACTAAAAAGCAGAGGCATCACCCTGCCAACAAAAGTACGTATAGTCAAGGCCATGGTTTTCCCAGTTGCAATGTATGGCTGTGAAAGTTGGACCATAAGAAAGGCTGAGCGCAAAAGAATTGAGGCCTTTGAACTATGGTGCTGGAGAAGACTCCTGCGAGTCCCCGGGACTGCCAGGCGATCAAACCGGTCAGTCCTAGAGGAGATCAACCCTGACTGCTCTTTAGAAGGCCAGATTCTGAAGTTGAAACTCAAGTACTTTGGCCACCTACTGAGAAGGAAGGACTCACTGGAGAAGAGCCTAATGCTGGGAAAGATTGAGGGCAATAGAAGAAGGGGACGACAGAGAATGAGGTGGCTGGATGGAGTCACTGAAGCAGTAGGCGTGAGCTTAAATGGACTCCAGAAGATGGCAGAGGACAGGAAGGCTTGGAGGAATGTTGTCCATGGGGTTGCGATGGGTCGGACACAACTTCGCAACTAACAACAACAACCTGTCCCATTTCAGGACCAACTGGTTTGAAACAAATTGTTGTATTTTGTATCTAAAAGTACCTAAAACATTTTATCTTTATCATGACAACATATATGAAGACATTTGAATGTTTCTCATATTTCATTTTAACATGAACTATTAAAAATTATCTTGCCAATTACCCTGGCAAATTGATCTACTCCGATAACTTTCTTACAAATGCTAAACAGGAGTGAGGAGAAAATCAAGTCCTGAGGCACCCTACCCAAGAGGGGTGGTGGGATAGATTTTTCCTCCCATCAACACTGACTAGAACTGACTTTATAGGAAGGAGGAGAACCATAGTATCTCTGGCTCCAACTTCTGAACGCCACAGCTAATGTAGAAGGATACCATGGTTGATGGTACAGAAAGCTACTGAAAGATCAAGGAGAGAACAAAAATGTATGGACTATGCCCATTCCATGCCCACCAGAATTCATCTGTAAATATAATCCCTGCTGTTTCAGTCCCATGCCCAGCTTGAACCTAACTGGAAGGAAACCAAAAGATCCAAAATTGTATTCTCTTCTTTGTCATCAACCAAGATACCAATGTTTAGTGCTACATTATAGTTCTTCTTTATATCGATATTGGTAAACATTGTATACAAATGTAAAAATAACAATTCACTGAAATACAGTACCCTAGTAATAACATTGAAATGATTCCATGTTATCTCATATAATCAATTTTGCTGCCAGTTTTGTGCACAGCCTGCTGTTTCTTTTTTTCTTCACGACCACTGTTAAAACAAAAATCTTGCTGACTTTGAAGGGAGAAACATTTTCTGAACACAAAGTGAACTGTCAGCAATTTTATATTGTAATAAAAATAAAGTCATTTTTTTCAGATTCCTGTCCATTGTTTTGAGGATATACTTTGCATTGCTTTAATTGAGATTTAGACTGCTTGCCTTATGAGTTTTGTACCTTTTTTGTTCATCAAAACCCTACCCCTTTTGACAATCAAGGTTCATGGGGAAAAAAGAAAACAAATCTGTATTTTCTCTTTTGGCTTAGAACCTGTCAGTCTAGGATGTGCAAGATTATCTTTCCCAAGGCTAATTATGAATATGAATAATTCAGAGAATATTTATTGTTGAAGCTTAATTACAATGCAGCAAAAATGGCAGGGTACAGAAAAAATACTAGAGTGAATAGATGTTTCACTGGATGTAACTGAATTCAGTGTTCTTTTAATTTTAATTACAAAGCATCTAAAGATTACTAGGTTAAAAAGAATACCATCAAAATATTGATAGTCTTTAAAAAGTCAGTTTGTGTGAATGCACAATAATCAGTGTACAAACAGTAATCTGTGGTCCAGAATATCTGTTAAAATCTAGTAACCATATTTATAAAGGAAATTGTTTTAATTATTAGAATTTGTAGTGCAATCCTGGCTTAGCTCAGTAATATTTATATGACAGAATTTATTTGACAGAACTATATATAAATTGGGTATGTGCAAAATGATCCATCTCCAGAGATATAACATGTAAAAACATGTTTGTAGTTTCTTTTATTTTTAAACATCAGAAAATAATCTAAATGAAAAATTTCTGAATATACAAAAAACCAAAATTCTTCATTTTGGGAAGGATTAACAGAATTTAGATTTCTTTAAATTTTGCAAAATATCATTAATCCAAGAATACAATTTGGGATGATGAGTTATTAAAATCTAAAAATGGATCTAAAGCTTGATTGTGATCTAAGATGGCCTTCTAATCAGGTATGCAGGATACTGAAAAGAATTATGCACCTGCTTTAGAGAATCACTGATTAGGCAATATTGATTCAGTAATCCTAATTAACTGTTCTTTTTCTGATATTTCTTTTTCAACCATCATCTTAGAAAATTTACTAATCAAAATAAAATCACACCATGTCTTGCATACTTACTGTCATCCCTTACATAGACCTTACCCACTAATGTTCTTTGTAAAAGCTGTTTACCATTAGTATATACATATACATAAACACACTATTATATTTTGTAGTATAAACAGGCATAAATATTTTATTTTTAAATTTTGCATTTTGTATAATGTTAAATTCATCATTCTGTGATTAGGAAGAAAAGATATATTGAACAAATAAATATATTCTGATGGGCAAATATTTTATTGCTGCAAATGTATTGAATTTAATATTCTGCATGTGCTTACATAACTCATGCTCATTTCATTCATTGGATTTTGTTTATTTGTTGTACAAACTATTGTCCGAGTGCCAGTCAAACACTGGCATATCTTGTACTAGTTACTAGTGTAACACTGATACAATTCAAGTATTGTGTAAGATTTCAAAACATGTAATCTATTTGTGCTGAATTTGCAAGCTTTCCTGCTCATTTGGCTGAAGGATGGTTCTTGTGCCTCTGTCTCAAAATCTAGTCTTGACAGCATTGCTATGTATCATTGCTGGTAAAAGCTTTGTTCTTGTTTCTTTCTTCTTTGATCATCTGAATTCTTCAATTTGTTCATTAAATGTGTTTCCCAGACCGTACAATGCAAATCATGTATTTATTTACAAGTGATATTATGAAGTATTTATCTCATTGGCCTGATTATATTCCTTTTTCTCTCTCTCAGAATGATGCAAATTTTCTTAATACTCTACATGAAGTCTATTTACAAGTCTTGACCAAGGATACTGATAGCATCAAGCTATAACTGCAATGAATTGAATCCTACTGACCACCTCTCTGCTTCAGAAACATGCCTCTTCTGTACAACTCTTATATTTTAAAAACTTTTTTTTTTGAGTTCGTGAAGTCTTTTTAAGCCTCCAAGGAATACTGTTCCTTAGAAATATTGTATAAATAATGTTCTAAGAAATGGTGTGGTTTCACTGTGACCAGTTACCAGCAGTATTTTATTTCTGTATGGGAAATATGGTCTTATGTTTAACAGCACATTTTTCTTATTGTTTTAAGCAGTGTCAAATATTTGATATAATTCTTTACCATATACACCCTGAATGTTCAGGATAACTAGATGAAGAACATCAACAGTTGTGAAACCAGCTTCAAATTTAAGGAGCCATAGAAGAATTTAAGAGGATATTTCTAAGGCTTTATGAAGAAATGGACATGCAGTATAACATTTCTGCTTTTAGCCTTAACATAGCAACAGTATGACCTCTGGGTCCTATCAACCATGAATTGGTTTGTCTGTATGCAGAATACGCATTACTTTTACTAAGAATATATGAAATATGATTTCCTTTGAACAATACATTCAGTATGCTTTGTCAGAGAGAGAGAGAGATATTTAAAAAAAAATTTAAAAAATTATTTCAGTGGAATATCATTTTTTCTCCTATCCAGGTCAAATGCCAATTTTGGTATAGATTTTCCTGTAGAAAGGTTGAAGTGTTTCTAGATAAGCTGTTGTTCAGTTACTGTTTGGAATAGTATTAAGAACTCTCCCTAAACTTGCATTATATACTGCTGTAAAGATCAAACTTCTTCCCAAAATAAGTCAGAATCTGATCTGTTTTATATGCTGCTATTGGTCTTTTGTGATTTCTATTTATTTCGTTCTAGCATGTTACAGTAGCTAGCAATACTTAAGTGATAACATATACTCAATTTACTCAAGCAATAGCAATGTAAAGGATAGCATTTTTAAAATTATGTCTTTGTTTTATATTGTGAAACGTAATTTTGTAGTCAGTTTAGCCATTCAATTTGCACTGCTTATTTTTCAAAGCATGGTTGAAATGGAGGGAGAGCATAGTCTTCGCTCTGTATATTATGGTATATTTCTATGAAGCCATTAAAAAAGGTAGGGCTGGGGGGGGAAAGTATAGCCTACTATATAAGCCCCATTGTTTCAAGAGAATCTCAGAGTGTGTGATAATGAAGATGGCATCATCATCCAGTTGATATTTCTAATTCATCATTGAAGTTTTGATTATTGTGACTTCATCACAAATCAGTGTTTTTGATATAAACAGTGTGTGTTGATTTTTTTTTTTTAACCAATCAATATGTATACTTAGATTTTGAGTGATTTTAGGTAGAAGTATTTATGTTTAGCAAACTCTGCCTTCTGAAAGAACCTCTTCAGCCTTTGAAAGTGTTTCTAATAACGAAGTATTTTATATTGGTTATATGTACAAAATTCAGGGAAATATGTGTATAGTGACACATATTTGACAGGCTTTAATAGTGAAACTCAAAAGTATCTTTTCAGGCTTCGTAGACTTTTTATAGAAAACCAGAGAGCTCTCTGCTTGTACACTGGATCTGTTGTAGCACACCCATATACGTATACCAACAAGTTTGCTTAGTACAGCATTCTTCCATATATAATTACAGGCTATTGTCAGACTATTAAAACTGAATTTTGTTACCATGTTTTGTTTATTGACAAGGAAGAAATACACAGTTATGAATTATTGTAGAAAAAAACAGCCATAAATGTGAGATTTGCAGTGATGAAGCATATGAAGTATGATAACAGTGAATGCAAGTATTATATTAAAGATATATAGAAAAGGTTTCCTTGACATTGAATGTACTTTAAGTTCCTTGGTCTCCAAGAATTAATAAGAAAAGGAATATTGCATTAAACAGCAAAGATATATCTAGGTATGTTTGCTCCAATAAAACTTTTTTATTCTCATTTGCTATTTTGTCTTGAAAAGCAGTGCAAAAGTTAGTTTATGGCAATTCTCAATCTTTAGGACGTATATAAGGATTACAAAATAATTCTCTATTCTTCAGAGAATGTCTTTTATTAGAAGGTAGTATGAAAACGCAAGTGATTTTTAACATTTTTCATCGATGCTGAGTCCTATGGACGTTTATGTTACAACATTGCAATACGTAGCAGGCTTAAGCTAGAACGGGTGTATTATGTAATACAAAGCACTGTTAGCAGCATTCACTGTTATCACACTAGTGCTCTTATTGCTTGTGGTTATGTGACAAACGCTTTTTAAGAATTGCTTTGACAAACTAAACTGCAGAGTAAAATCACAGATGTTTACAAAATGTGAAATCACTGGACAGCTTTAGCCTGATTACTTAAATTTTTAGTAAAAGTTTCACTTTATAATCTCTCTTATTGTTCTCTGCATGCATCAATAACAAATGCTTAAATAACCAATTTAGGCTATTAATTTTAATTTTTCTCCTGGCAAAATATCTCTTGAAAGTAGCTCATATTTTAGACTATATTCTAAAATGAATATACACTATCTAAGCATGTATTTTTACACTGCCTATATGCAACTTCTAAAAAAGTTTAATATTTGTCTAAAGTGGCTTTCAAATATGCAGCTTATTGAAGATCTGATTGTTGTTTTGTAGGTAAAGATATTGTCTTTGAATTGTGCCTAATAACTATACATTTGTGACACACTTTACAGCGTCTAAATATTTTGCAAAGGCCTAAGACACAATGTGACACAGAAAAGCAATTTGTATTTTCAGTCTTGAAATGGAACTTATATTTCAAACTGATTAAATTTTAATTTTTCCTATGTTTGTTTGCTTGGGTCTATTGCATTCCCAGAATGTTCTAATATTATGTGTTAGCAAGGGTATAATTATTAAGGGACTTTCAGTAAAAGTATTTAATGTCAAGTGTTTGGCACAAATAACAAGAAACCAAAAAAAAAAAACCCCCACAAAAAAACCTAGCAATCTCTTCTTGGCTATTTAGTTGCTCTTTTAGCATATCTTAAAGAGGAAAGTGTGCAATATATATACATATATATTTCACCTCAGTTTTTGACATATTTGCTAAAATGTTAAGATGCAATATCTTCACCTTCAGTGGGGAAAAATTGCAATAATCTTCCCCTTGTAGTTTACTTTTGTACCAATAGTATGTCTTTGTTTAAAATCCATACTATATTCAATATGTGGGTTTACTGCTTTAGTTTGCACTCCATGCTTATTGTGAGTTTGAGTAGCTTCAATCTTTATTATCTTAATAACTTTTGGAGATTATTGGGCATAATATCCCAGTGGTGCAGCACCTATACCTGAAGAATTGCAATAAACATATGACCTCAGTTTCCTAGGTCTGTGGACATAATAGAAAACACTAAAGGCCATTAAGGAAGAAATACTTGTGTATATAGTATTCTCTTCCCAATCTCCTTGACTGTAATATAACTTGTTTATGACTCTGTGCACAGTTATTGGTGAGACAGCTTGTTGGAATACATGTGGAATCTTTGATCTGTTGATGCTCCTAGGATAGACTGAATTGTGCCTACCGGTTTTCAAGCAGTTTTTAAATTGTCATCACAATGCATCAACAGTTCAGTATATGGGTATGTAATTTGTGCCATCATATTATGTTGGCAAATATTAAGTTATTGCATAAATGTTTTAAAATGAACATTTTCAGTGGAAATTTTGTATGTTTTCAAATATATTTTTGTAATAAAAACTCAAAAAGACAAAAGTTTCAATCTGTCTGAAACTTTCTTGGTCATAGTTCAACTTTGTGAGCTTAGGCAGGCAACATATTGAAATCTATCGATTGGCTTTATAAACAGAACAATCTGGAATCTGAACAAAGCATTTTTAACCCCCTCCTTTTTTTTTTAGTATCATTTCCATTGTCTTTTATGGCGTTTGACATAAAAGGATATTAATTTTGGTTATCTGGTAAAATGTGTTGGTCAAAAATATAATTTAACTTCATTATATTTAATGTGCTGAGCTATGCTAGGTTTTATTCATAGGTCATTATCCATATCACTACAATTACTCCTCATGAGAATTAAGAAGACCTGAACTGTGAGCATGTTGTTTTCCTTCCTTCTGCATTAAAATGACAAAAGCAACACTGACAAAGGATATAGGCTTGTGAGTGAAATGCCAATAAAATGCTAATAAATGAACCATTGTGATTTCATGATGGATTGTATCCAACTGCATTCTTCTGTCCTCAAAACAGAAAGCTAATTAAAATGCCTTCTGTAATTTCCTATACTTCCTAGATTTCCAGGTAATCCTGGAACTTAACGACCAGGCATTCAGCAACCATTCGAAATTCCAACAGTGCTGACTGAAGTGACTGTTGCCTGTACTTGAAGTTACGACTTGCAGCATATACACACACAGACATCACTGCATACAAAAATTGGCACAAAAGTTTGCCCGCCCTTGCAACTGACTGCAGAGACGCTGCTACTGCCCCATTCACCTGCCTTTCCCACATCTCAGCCACCCACCCAGCCCACCAATGCAAGCAAAGTTGCTGCAGCCCCAGGGCCCTTGGGCCTGCTTCCGGGTCTATGACAATTTGCTGCAGCCAACTCGTTGCAGGACAAGAGTTACACTAATATCAAAGAAATGTTGGAATAGAATCATTAAAAGATAAAAAAGGGACAGAATGAAATGTGTTGACAAAAATTAAAGTAATTTACTTATTTTAATTAATTGAATTGTTAAATTGTCCCGTGGCGAGTGGACTGTGGTGAGTTGTCCCATGGTGAATTGCCTGTAGTAAGTTGGCTGCAGCAAGTTGTCCCATTCTGCTGCTTCCTGCCCAGCGGTCTTTGGCTTCCTCCCCCTTCAGACAAATGTGGGAAGTATAAATGGCTCCACTTGCTTTTTTATTTTTCTGCAACTGCTGACAGGAACATCTAGCCAATGCAGAGGCCACCCTTCACCATTTTGCAAATAGCTGCCATTTTTGTGATCTCTCAGAAGGATCCTTTTCCCAAGTTGCTTCCAAAATGCCATTAAGCAGCCTCTGTAGGAAGACCACTCCTTGCATCAGCCGAGTGCTCTTTTGGAAAGGCAACTTTTCCACCATGATTATATAATGAATTGCATCTGATAAAACTGTAAAAACCTATTTAGAGCTGGCAGAAACAAATATTGAGGGTATAATTGCTGTTAGAAGAAGAAACGGGGGGGGGGCGCTTCATTTTGAGCACAAAGTAGGAATTTTGTCAATCCACGTTAATTACTACAGCTTACCCATTGATACCTATGCAGAGTGCTCAATTCTTTATATATGTTTGATTAAAAGTTTTAGAGAACATAACAGAATAAACAATAAAGAAAATTAAGAAAGGCAAATGTGTAGAAGTATGGAAATAGAAACTTTATTTTCAGTAAATATGATTACAAAGCTCTCGAGTTCTCAGTTCTCTATTTAGGAACATGAATCAGCTTCTTGATATAAAATAGGAAATGACAGATCCAAACAACATGGTGGATTTCTTTATTTCCATTTTTTTAAGCATCCTAATTCCAAACTTTTAAGTTTATTAATTTCCTATATTTCAAAATTATAGTATGGGATTGGTAGGGGGAGCAGATCATGAGGTTAACAAGTCTACCAAACTGAACCTTGTGTCACAAGTTTGTTAAATACTTTAGTCTTTGAAGTCGGGACACACAACCGTTAGCTTAAGACAGTGGTGGCGAACCTATGGCATGTGTGCCAGAGGCGGCACTCAGAGCCCTCTCTGTGGGCACGCGTGCTGCCGCTGCCAGCAGCTTGCGCAAGTCCATTAGGCCGCTGCCGCCACCCAGAGCAGCAGCCCCATCCAGCACAAAGGAGGTGAAGCAGCCAGCTAGCAAGCTCGAGTAGAGGTGGGAGAGCACACCCACGCCCAGCAAGCCAAAGGCCACCCCGAGCAGGGAAAGCCGGATCCCCATCGGCGCCATGGCCCCCCAGTCCCAGCTAGGATTGCGTGCCTCCCCCCATCTATACTGGGCCTCCTACCCACCGCCCCACCCGCCAGAGACCCCCTGGATCTCCCCCAACCCTGCCCGGTCCCCACAGGTGTCCCCCCCATGAGCAATATCGAGGTGGCCATGACCACCCCAGCCACGCCCACCCAGTCTGCCGTGACAACCGCAGCCATGCCCACCCAGTGGGCCACACCCCCATGCCCCCCCTGAGGGCACCACAATGCTGATGCGGCCCTGGCACTTTGTGATAAATAAGTGTGTTTTGGGTTGTGGTTTGGGCACTCGGTCTCTAAAAGGTTCGCCATCACTGGCTTAAGACATTGTACCATATTTCATAGGGCAAGTCAAAAACTACACTCCCAAAATGGGCATGAGCAAACATGGGTGGAGGCTATTCTTTTTAACTGTTGTTCACACCGTACAGTACTTGCAAATTCTTCTCTCCCACAAAAACGGGTACAGCGTTTTTTGCACTTATAGAGGCCTGTAACAGACTCAGCATTACAGCTGCTCTTTGATAAAACACTGGATTTGTGTTTTCCCTTAGAGCCAGCAAGCTACAGGATTGATAAAACCCCAAGCATTTAATTTTTTTTTGTTGGGTTTTAAAGGACAAAATGGCTAAAATGCTGACCTACAAACCAGGAGACTGAGTTCTAGTCAGCCTTATGCATGAAAAACCAGCTGGATGACTTTGGACCAGTCAATCACTCTCTCAAGGCAACTCATCTCACAGGGTTGTTGTGGGGAAAATAGGAGTATTGGTGCATTCACTACCTTGAGTTATACATGAAAAAAATGCTGAATAAATATTTTTAAAAAATGAATATCCTTTCCACACAAAAATTAAAAAGTCTATAAATAAGGGTGTTTGGGTATGTCATCAAATCTCAAAACAGATCTAAAATATTACACCCACTCAGTCTCGGGAGCGGCCTAAACGGGTGGCTTATTCTTGCTGCATCAAATTGGGCAAGGAAGTCCACGGCGTGTGGATTGCTTTTACGTGGCTACATAAAGCTGAGCATGGGAGTTTTTTAATCAGTATGATTGCGTGGTTAGAGAAAGTGAATCAAGAATCAAGCAGCAGCGTCTCAGTCTTTGAAACGTTTGCACAAGCCGGGCACTTCCGAGAACTACACTTCCCAAGATTCTTCGAGGGGAAAAAATGGCAACAATCTGAGCAATCAGTATGAAAGGTCAGAGGCGCAACTTTCATCTGCTATACAAGGAAATAGCAGATTACATAATTACCCGTTGAAACATGTATTTAAATCTAGGCAAAGCAGTACAGCAAGCGGCTCTGGCGCAAAATGCCTGCGAGGCTGGGGAAATCTCTGCAGGGCGCCCAGGGAGCGAGTCCCTCTGCGCTCGCTCCACGGCCCGCTTTCCCGCCAGGCAGGCCCCGCCCATCCAAGAGGCAGCCGCTCTCTTTGGCCCCGCCTGCTGCCTTGGCAGGACTTGGCTGAGCGGCTCCGCCTTCCCTTCGCCAGTCTGCCTCTCCAGCTGCGGTCTGTCACCCGAGCTCGCTGCCCGTCGCGTTCCTGTTTCTCCATGGAGGATTACCATAAGCCCGATCAGCAGACGCTGCTGGCCCTGAAGGACACGGCTAATCGCCTTCGCATCAACTCCATCAAGGCCACCTCGGCGGCCGGCTCCGGGTGAGCCAAAGGGGGCTGGGAGGGAGAAGGCGGGCTGCAAAGCGCAGGAGTGGTGCGACGCACACGCCTTCAAGGAGGCCTGGCATCGCGGATACGGGGAATCTGGCACAGCGGGAAACCCTGCAAACGTCGGGTGCACTCCCGTGTCTCTCTCTCCCTCTCTTCCCACGTGCCGTGGAGAGGAGGCTTGCCCAGCTCTTGTACAAGAGCGTGAGAATTGGGAGCACCGTTCAAATTACAGGAAGAGGCGGGCGGGAGAAAAGATGGTGGTGAAGAAAGCCTATTTTACCTTTCGATCATCCTCCAGGTCCTCACCGGAGTATCCACTCTGCACCGTTGCCTAGCCAAAAATTCCGTGCCATCATCCTGATGTCAAATAGATGTTCAAAGCAAAGTGGCTGTTTTCCTTCCTTCCTTTCCACCAATCCCATTCCTAGCAGATCAAACAAATCCAACTTCTGAAAGCAGTAACCATTAAGGTTTTTTCTCAGACCAAATAAGTGCCATTATGCACATTTGTCTCACACTTTTGCAAAACCTTCCTTTCCTCCTTATATCTAGATTGCTGAGTGTTGATGTGTGAAAGAAATGTTGGCATTGTTGGAATTCATCTGCCACAATGGAACTTTAGAGCTAACCCAGAAATGTTGTTGTTAGTTGCGAAGTCTTGTCCGACCCATCGCGACCCCATGGACAATGTTCCTCCAGGTCTTCCTGTCCTCTACCATCTTTTGGAGTCCATTTAAGCTCGCTCCTACTGCTTCAGTGACTCCATCCAGCCACCTCATTCTCTAACATTTTGTCAGAACTCTCTGCTATGACCTGTCCGTCTTGGGTGGCCCTGCACTGCATAGCTCATAGCTTCATTGAGTTACGCAAGCCCCTTCGCCACGACAAGGCAGTAATCCATGAAGGAGAACCCAGAAATGGTTAAATATTAATGCAAAAACCTTACTCAGTCGGTTCACGTGTGCTTTTGCCCTTAAAATGAATATCTCTGGATTATAATCTGACAATACTGTCATTTTTTAAAGTGGGGTATTTCTCCCAAGAAATGTATCACCTTGCAGCATGACCAAGTTACAGTGACTAGTTTTTACACTTGTCACTATTTCTTAAAAGAAAGTGGACAAAATAAGATAATAATGTAGGAGAGCTTGGGTTGCACAAAAGTTTCAAGGCTGCCTGTGGGGTAAAATTGTATTTTGAAATATAGTGTTGAAACAGATTTAAGTGTGGTTTATGTTTCATAATACCTGCAATGAAGAAATGTTGTTTGAGAACCTTATACTGTCAGTTTCAACTGTCATTTGCTGCAGTAGATCATTATTTGATCATAAAAGCAGATGAGAAAGTTAGGTATAAACTAGAGTTGCAGATAAAACATCTCATTTATCAATTATTTTATTTGTGTTTGCTTGTGTGGTAGAATGTCAGGGGAATGTAGAACTTGTACAACTCTTACCCCCCAAAAAAAGGCATGAGAAAGAAGCTCAAAAAAACCCTTTACCTTGATTGGGGTTAGGTAAAAGTTGAAACAAACTGCTTGACAGGCTTTGAGGATTCTGTTACGATGTCTTAAGTATTTTCATAAACTCCTAGTGACTCCTAGCAGTGGTTAGCAAGTTCTGTATAAATATTACTGTTTTAAAAAATGAAAATCTTATTCTGCTTTAGAGTTTTTGTATTTTGTTATCTGCTTATTTTTCATGTGGAAAAGTAGGAAATGTATTTTACAAATAAGAATAAATAAACAATTTAAGTTCTAATCTGTTTACGTTTGATAAGAAATAGCTGCAAAGGGATGGATTGTTACCTCTTCATTCTTTCTGTCACAAATGTGCATGCTGCATTAAATATAGTATTGGATATTGGCCCATTTCTTTTATATAAGGAAGTTGTGAGAAGTTAGTGGAAAAATGAAGAAACAGGAAATTGCTTCCTCATTGTGAAGCAGGGTTATGGTACTCTTTTGGAGGAAGTTGTACTGTATTTCATACTGTTGATGTGTTGCAATAGGTGTATCAAAATAGTATCCATTTTATTTTCTACAGCTAGATTTCCACAATTAATGGGCTATGTGACAGGCTTGTAGTTTTTGTATGGATATAGCTGGATTGAAGGGAGAAGGGTTAAAAAACTCCCTAGCTACACAAATATGGGAGTTTCAGGGAATCCAGTGTGGCTAACAGCGCCTACTTTAACTTGGAAAAAGCATGGGTAAGGCTTTAACAGAGCCTCAGTGTTTTTGTCAGGCCCTTATTGGTGTGGCATCATAGGCAGTCTCAATTGTTGCTTCCTTTGTTAGTGTCTGAAATGATGCATACGTTGCTTATTGGAGGTGTGCATCTTTAATCAAGTTTATGATGCATACTTGTATGGTAAATAGAAGCTCATATAAAAGTTCTGTATGCTTTCAGGTTATTTTTCATTTCCTTGGGCTATTTTTCTCTTAGCATAATTTCCCCTGCCTGTAGTGGATTTCTGCTTAGTCAACTGTGCGTGTTAAGCAGGAATTTTAGTATGCAGCTCTGTTTGATTTGGGTGTGTTGAAAGTGCTTTTGTGTTAATGCAAACAGAATTTGATCCTTGAATGACTTGTTATTTCAGAGAGTAAAAGAACAATTGATTGAAGGAGTATCTTAAAGGAAAATTTTTATAAGATAATTTGAAAAAAAAACCCTATTTTTTTAAAAAAATATTTCATATATAAATACATAAACCATAGTTTTCACAAGAACTTATGATTTATTAAATTTCAAAGCTTAGATAATACTTTGGTTTATAACCTAGATTCCAATGATGGGTGGAGTCAAAATAAAATCCATTTATTCTGAGACATAGATTTGAAATACTTAATTCATTTGAAAAACCTTGTACAAAATAATAGAAATTGCAAGTCTTTTTTTTTTTTTTTGTAACTTCAGTTTTCCTGCAATCAAATTCTAAACTGATATTTCAATCCATTGCACTTACTGGCATTTGCATTTCTAGTGATCAGAACTATAAACAAACATTTCCTAATGAGTAAATTAACTAGTATTCAATATTTTTATTAATTTTAAATTCATTTAAAGTGTCAACAATATTGTAGGTCTTCTACCAATGTAAATTTTAAAAAATGTATTAATCTAAATATAAATGACCAGAGCTACATTACTTACAACAGTGCAAAAATGAGGTCTACTACACAAAAGCCTATGCCATAATAATAAATATATTGATTTTTAAGAGTCAATTCTGGTCTTGGATATTGTCTGTTGTCCGTTTTTTTTGTAAACTCTTTTAATCTGTGTTTTTTCCTTCTACTTGTTCACCAATAGGTTTGTTAAAATCTTTTCCCCAAAGCAGCAGTTCTTTAGAGAGATGGTTAAGTATAATATTTATAAGATTCAAGAAATGGGCATTAAGCAAGCATGTTAGGATTCTTTATTAACTGCCATGTATAAATACACATACTAATTTGTGATGATTTCTGTCTTAAATTGAATTTCTATTGTGCAAATACTTACCAAGGGATGGACACTAATCTTTATTTACTTGATGTGTTTTAAAAGTGTTTGCATGTGTTTCAAAAATTAGCAGCATGTGTGGTGTTTATAAGAGGATTACGTAAGATAAAATATAAAATTGATACCATGATCACAAACATATTTTACGGAGTTATATTGATATTGTGACTTATTTAACATGAGTTAAAATATTGCAGTGTTAAAATGCTAACAAATAAAAGAAATCAAATTATGCAATATAGTTATTCTATAAATAGGGTATTTTACTAAGGTAGTGGAGAGTAATGGTTAAGTCTGCTAGCTTATCTGAAGTTACACTGAATCATTACAAAAATATATTGCTTATTATATAGGGAAACAAATCTGTAACCTGCAGCATTGCCTTTCTAGGCAGAAGGTTTTTGGGAGAGGTAGATTTTACCTGTAGCAGACAGTTCTGAAGGGAATGAGGATCCAAGCCATAAAAGGCTTCATATTAAAAAAGAAAATAGTTCGTGAATTGAACATAGAAGCCAACTGGCAACTAATGCAGCTTCTGCAAAATTGGTGTTCGCTGTATTTATTCTGTTTCTTCCCAGTCAGCATCTGGGCCACTGCATTTTTGGGTCAGCTGCAGTTTCCAAAACACCTTCAGGGGCTGCCCCGTGTAAATTGAATTGAGGTAGTCCATGTGAAAGATGATAAGGAAAGGCATTAGTTTTGGCCAGTGCATGCAACGACTGGAGACATTTATGGGGCACACCTAGAAGAAAATTATAAATGTAGAGCAATAAATATGCAAATGGTAATATTGTTTAAAATGAAGATAGTGTTTAGAAAGTGAGAGAACATATTCATACTGAGGGTATTTTTTTGCACGCCTCTTTTACCCATTTTTTTCTTGGAAATAAACTGGAAAATTACGTAGTTTTTAAATGAAAAAGTGGGCATGCCTAGGTATCTATTACTGTAAAATATGTATATATAGTTAGGGATTGTTGTGTTCTTGCTAGGAGAAGAGGATTTCCCCTCGCTAAAAATAGTACAGGAAACATAATATAGATATAAAAAATACGTTTAATATTTTTAAATATGTTTATTGTTAAATATGTTTTCTATAAAAATATTATAGAAAGCAGGATGTATTTATTTATTCACTTATTTATTTACTTCATTTATTTGATTTTTATCCTCTCTTTATTACCTTATAAGTCACTCAGTGTAGCGAACAGAAAGAATACTCCTTTCTCCTCGTATTTTCCCACCACAACAACCCCATTTAACTAAAGTAGGTTCAACTGTTTATTAGGTAGACTTCATTAACACAGCAATTGCTGATTCTGATGGTACTAACAAAAAGAAAGGTGCTGCTGTCTGTCCTGTTAGTGAAGGTAATATTTAAATATCCATTTTAAATAAAATAAGACAAGAATCTGCATTCACTTAAGATAGCACTATTACATACATGATGTGACATATTTTCCGGTAGAAGATTAGAAAATGAGCATGCTGATATTTCAGTTATGGAATATTACTTGACAAGAAACTGCTGTTGTAAAATTTCACGTATTTTGACTTCCAGCCACCCCACATCATGTTGCAGTGCTGCCGAAATTATGTCTGTGCTGTTTTTTCACACTATGAGGTACAAACCACAGGACCCCAGACATGCCAGCAATGACCGATTTATTCTCTCCAAGGTAAGAGCTAGAACTTTTTAGGCAGTATTTTCCATTTTTTTTCTGCAGAATTTTTATATAATGTTATAAAAACATGAAAAAAAATTCTGCACTGACTTCTGAATTCCTGACAACAAATCTTTATTGACCTGTTAGGTCGGACATTGATTTAAATGCAGAAAAATTAGCCATCATTTAATCCAGTTTAGATAGATGGGGTAAACTGAGTGATCTTTACATTCTTTGGCAATTCATTGTGGCTGAAAAAATTAGGAACTGTCTTAATCCTATTGGAGAGAAATGAATAAGCAAATCAGAAAGTTTCATGGATTATATATTCAGAGTTATTTGGGATTCTGTATATAAATAAAATAAATAATTGTTATGGCCATTGTCCTTAGCTTCTTTTGAGTTGGCCATCTTTGCAGTTGTAGATGCTGCCTCCACTGTTAATTTCTTTTATTGTTCATTAACTCTAGGCGAGTTTTCCATTGTTTTTCTTTCCCAATCCTGAGATGTATTTCACTATAATTTCTAGAACTACTGTGCTCATTTTCTATCAAACTACTGCCCTTCTGTTATTATTTTACGTTGCCTTTCTCAATTTTTCTGTCTTCTAAACTAGCTAAACTGGACAGGAGTTGTGTCATGTGGTTGTTGTTTTTTGTATATTGTTTTGCAGATTATTCTAATTGTTACTGTGATACAGTTGTTTCATCGTTCTATGTTCTTCCTAAGATTCTTTGTAAATCCTAGACTTTTGTTTTTTTCTTGTAGGGTCATGCAGCACCAATCTTGTACGCTGTTTGGGCTGAGGCGGGCTTCATTAAGGAACCAGAGTTGCTGAAACTGAGAAAAATTGATTCCATTTTGGAAGGACATCCTGTCCCCGTAAGTGTTTTAGAAAACACAGAGTCTCCTTTTAAACTGACATTTCAGTGATTTTTTTTTACAGAACCTTCTATGCAACCTGTGTAGTGATTTTAGCCAATAAAAATTAACTCACAAATGCAAAAGTGGATTGAATAAATAAGGAAAATTAAGGAATTTTCAGTGAATTAAAGCAAGCTAAAAATTCTACTGCAAAACTCGTTTTAATTGATTAATTAAGGAAAGGAAGTGCTTGTTATTCACAAACATATGTTAAATAAAGTATTTAGTGGCAAGTTACATAATAAATGACATCATGAAACAAATGACATCATTTACATCAATTTCATTGTAAAGTCAATAGGCAAATTATGTGAATTGCTACAATGCCAAATTTAACCATTGTCAAACTCTTATTTAGGATTTGGGCTGAGTTAGGGTTTTACATTGTTACCACTGCATGGTTTTGCAGTCCAGGTATGGATGTCCTATTTCATGATTCCTGATGCTTTTATTCCCTCCATATATTGTGATTGTGTATCTTGGATTCAAAACTCTAATTTGATCTTTAGGATGCAGATAGTCCACGATTTACAGTGGCAATTGGGGGTGAAATTTCCATAGCTAAATGATTCACTTGTAAAGTGAAACCACATCACTTAGCAATGGCAATCTCTACAGTCCCAGTTGCCTTTGATAATTGAATCCCATAGTCATTAGGCAAGGCAACTCTGGCCAGCTTCCCACAACCAAAGTCAACAGGGAAGCTAGCAGGAAGCTAAAAGTACCAGGCTGACAGGCAGGTAAATGGTGGTGTAAGGGAGGTATGGCAAGACTAGGGAGGGTACAAAGAGGTGTGCATGAGGTATTTTGAGGATCAGGAAAGGTGTGTGAGTGGCCAGTGTGGTGGGAGTGCAGAGGGCATGAGTGTGCAGATGGAGGAGACTTATGTCAGTGATATGCAACTTTCCCTACCAGCTTCCCCATTGACTTTCTGGGGAAGCTGGCAAGAATGGTTGCAGTGATGATCACACAATCACACTGTAACCGATCATAAGTGCAGACAAGATGCCTAACACTCACATCACAATCACAAGATCAAAGGGCTCCTGGGACGGTTGGACCTCCATGGACTGCCCAAACCACCATTTGTTGAGTGGTATCATATCTTTCAAAAGTCACTGAACAAATGGTTGTAAGTTGAGGATTGCCTGCATTCCTATAGAAGAACAAACAGAAGGAGATGTGCCCCAACTTTGTTTTGCTTTACCCAGCATCATCTGCAAAACAGCATTGCAAAATTGCAGTACAAGCTCTGTCCCTTTTGGGTATGCATGCAAAACTGCAATACATACAGAAAAGAGATAAGGCTTGTGTTGCTATTCCAACACTGCTATTTTCATCAGTCTTAATTCCTCTGGTTACTCCTATCCCTCACCCCAACTCATGGAAAAAAAAAAAAAAAAAGTTGCTGGACAAAATCATTACTAGGTTGTCCCTGGAATACCTCTAATTTTTATTCTTGATACAATCCTAACTCATGAAAATATAGTAATATACCAGTGCAACTGGCTTGTTTTATTATATTTATTAATAAATATATTCTGTTAATATATTATATAATGCTGGCATAAAATTATAAATATTCTTTGGGTATTCATGGCAAAGGATCAGAGTCTTACTATTTGTAAATTGAGGATTCTGTTTGTTGTATTGTTGCCTTCTTGCTTTTTTTTTTAGAAACAAGCTTTCACTGATGTGGCTACTGGATCACTTGGCCAAGGACTGGGTGCTGCCTGCGGTATGGCTTATACTGGGAAATACTTTGATAAAGCCAGGTAATTTTATTTCCCACTTGCCTAAATTGCAATGAAATTGAATGACTGAAGTTCTACTTATGATTGATAGTGATGTTTCCTTTCACAATCCACTTCCTCTTTTAGAGTAATTTCTAAGATTGCAGATAATGGTAACATTCTATAATAGAAATGTGAATGAGCCTTTTAGCTCTCTATGCAGGTCCTTTTCAGTTCAATGAACAAACATCAAAGTCTTCTATTAATACTTGTTACTTGTTATTTGAATTGGCAAACTATGATTAATATATACTGTACCAGTTCTTCTTAACTTATATCCTGGAATGGCTTTGCTCTTAATTTGATTACAGAATATAGAAATGCTAAAGCCATCATACTGTCTTCAGATTGCAATGATTGTTTTTCTTGTCTCCATCTAGATACGCTTTATTTAGGCAAAAGCAGTTCATAATCTTTAATTTGCATGATGGGACTTTTGTTCAAAAGATGTTAAGGAAACATGACAATGTAGAACAAAAGAGGGTATAGAGAAATAATAGAGTTACTGTATTATGCAATGCTTGGATTGCCCAAGGGAAGGAATGTTTGGCAATAAATCATTACTGGCATGAAGTTCTTCACATGTCATTAAAAATGGATATCTAAAGGCATGTCTGCACTGGAAAATTAATACATCTTACAGTGGAAAAGATGTAATTTCAAAGTGTACATTTAACTAGCTTGAAAGCATTTCTTTGAACAAAGATTGACTACTCTTAATATAATCTCACTGGTGATAGTCTTATGCTTTTCTGCTTAACATTGTTTGTTTGCTATTTCTAAATAGTGCTGAAAATAGCTGGCATTTAGTAAGACTTTAACTTAACCGAGCTTAGGTTGCAAATATTTTTAATTTCTGCTGCCATTTTAGTATATTCATGTTATACCACACCCACACCTTTATATAATTTGTACAGTATTTATGATTGGGCAGAATGACAAATCTTGGCAAAAGCAATACAACCTTATAAAAATAATTAAAAAGATATGCATGTGCCCAAACTATAATTTGTAATTTGTTTTAATTCATGAAATACTAACACTGTGAGAAGATCATTTGAGGTTTCCAGCTATTTTACTTTATATACCTCCTGAATCTTTAACAGCTGTCTGGTAGATTAAAATTGATGATGCCTTATCCACAAGAAAGACAGGACTTTTGAATTTCAACCAGTTTAGTATAGAGGTTTTGCCAGAAAAAGCTCAGTATTCTTCCAACCAAGACTTGAAATGGCAATATCCATATTAAGTACTGCCAAATTCACATTACCTGTCAAATCTTTGCTCTACCTACCAGTAGTCCTCACAATATGTAGGAATGTGCAAATCATCAGAAGGTACTTGCTTTGCCACCATATTGAGCAAGTTTTAAGTTATTTATGAAGCAATATGGTCTCCTTACTTCTAAAAGTGAAATAAAACAGTCATATAGGGGATTGTGGAGTAACCCTTTTCCATACTATTGGCCAAAGTGCTTTCAGATTGGGATTCTGTGGGAAGGGTCCACCAAAGGCACCAGCCTGATGCTCCCTCAAATGGTCTTTCAGACTGGGCAGCTTTGGCACATGCTGACCAAAGCTGTTCAGTCTGAAAATACTTTGGCTAGTCTAAAATCCACCTTCTTCCAAAGGACTGACCCACGTGGTTTGAGGATAATGAATTGCCTTGTCAAGTTGAATCTTGTAACAACTTTGATCGAGAGAATCCTGTTACATTCACAGCACAACATTCTTCATGAAAGTGAAGCTCAGTCACTACAAACAGGCCTAATAATATGTATTATTTTGTGATAAAGGTGGAGAGAAAATAACGTATGCTTCGTTTGAACATTATCTCCAGATGACTCATGCTAAGTAAACAAAACCCTTTGCTGTATTAAAAGACAAACCTGGAGGGAGTATTTCTTCCCAACCCAAAGTATTACAGTCTATTACCTTCAAAGCTTTTGAAAAGCATTCCCTTTTTCCTTTGAAGTCAGGCTGATAATTGCTTTATTGTACATGAGTAATATTAATATTAATACAACAAATGACTTAAACAAATACTGCAGCCATGCAACATTTTGCACACGTTGTTGGAGTTCAGAGTCATCCTATACAGTACTTGTTTATGTTAGCCAACAGAATAATTAATATTTTATATTATCATAATAAAATATGTACTATATTATATTTATAATAGCATCATAATGTATTGTAATCAATTGTATGGCTTCTATTCTCCAGATTCTAGGCAGCTTGCAATTATATGGGAAAAAAATCCTACCACTGCTAGTCACCTAAGTGGAATATTCCACCCAACGGTCCAGCAAAAAAGCAATGCCCTTACAAATGTCCTAATTTTTAACAGGGTGGAGGCCATCCTGAACTGGGGGAGGCAAGCTGTTCCAAAGTAAGAGGAGTGCCACTTAGATGATCCTCTTAAGACTCCTACAGTGCTACCTCTCCTCGCTGCAATGTACTGGCTGGGCGGATTGTTTCTGGAGCAGGCAGTTTCAACAAATAGGTTTTGTAAATACCAATTAGGCCTGAAAGTCTACTTGCAACTAATAATGTATCCAAAGCATAGGTGTTACTTTACTAAGCCGATTAACAGCAGTGAGCAGGCAGGCCGGCAACAGCGTTTTGTGCCAGCTGTAGTTCCCAGGTCCTCTTTAAGGACAGATACTTGGCAGAACAAATTGCAGAGGTCTAATTCCTCCAGATGACAAGCACGTGAATCACTGTTGTGACTACTTCCTGGTCCAGGAAAAGTTGCAACTGGCAAACCTGATGGGATGGCTGAAGGTTTTCCTGATCACAGCCTCTTACCTGCTGCCTTAGCAGGAGCTGCGTAGAAACTCCAGATAGTTCATCCGCTTATTCAGGGGATGTTTAACCCCATCCACAACAATAGATAGAATGCAGGTTTCTCCATGTACAGTAATTCTAACTTCAACCTAAAGCTTTCAGTGATTCTGCGTCTAGAACCTGGGTTGTGTCTGGGAAGCCAGAAAAGATGGTTGAAACCAAATTTCCTATAACTCTTCCATTGTAATGCCCACCTCACTTCTAATATTTCCTGGGGCTGTCACCACTGTTATCCTTCTCCCACTCTCCAACCACCTCCATCCCTCTAGCTTCTCTCAACTTTCATCCCTGACATCCTTTCTAATAGCATTCCCCAAGTGGTCACTCTGATGTCCTCTCACTAGTTATGCCCTCTACCTGCTCTTCTGACTGCTGGACTGCTGGACTCCCTGCCCTGGATTCTCTCTAGGGGAGCCCACTGTCTTTCCTGCCTCTTACCCAAGTTGTGATCTTCCTTCGTTCCTGATTTCTTAATGATCAATTGAGTGGAGTCTTGTGATTTATTTTTTTTTGCATTGTGGTCCCAGAAGAGCGGAAGTTTTAGCTGATAGCCAAGAAGGGTGGTGCTTCTTCCCATAGCTGAAAGGGATTTTCATTTGAATGACAATAAGGAGGAAAAAAATACACCATTCTTTGAATGGAAAGAATGCTCATGGGAAGCTGTTACTTGTTAAAATCAACTACAAGCAATTAGCATTGTATTTGTTTTGGAGGGAGTGAAATTAAAGGTACCATTTCCTTGATATGTGGAAATACTGTGCAAATACAATTTGCCACATTGAAATGAGGAAATAAGCCGTGCTTGTTCTGCAAGGAAGAGCTACAGTTTATCAATAGTTTTGCTGAGTCACAGTGATGCTGCTTTAAAAGGCAGCCAAGCTTTAGGATTGTGGCTAGAATCCCTTATTTCCTAAGATTTTCTTCACTATTTGACATTAATATATCCTAACCTCTCTTTAAACATCCCTGGATATTTGAAGATGGGGGTTGTAAGTGAGAAATAATTCATATTTCTGATTGTTTCTTGATGCTCTTACTTGATTTCTTCACAAGTGCTTCAGGACTGTTTAACTGCAGCACTGCAAGGGGAGAAAGAAAAAAAAGAAAAATATTAATGTTAGCTACCCTAGGAGGGCTTGAATTTAGTTCTCAATAATCCCTGGGCAGAACTGAATTCAAATAAATGACCTCATAGGGCAACTTGTTTGAGTCATTCATCATTAGGGATCCTTAACCTAATTGAGCATTTGCTATATAAATGCAATGTATTGTTTGCTTCCTTACTTCGTTTGCTTGATTTATATCCTGCCTTTCATATTGGAATTCATGAAGAAAAGATCCTCCCATTTTCTCCTACAACAACAACAACCCTGTGAAGTAGATTGGGCTGAAAGTCACCCAGTGCTCATCTGCAGCTGAGAATAGACTACTGTTCTCCCCTTTCCCGGTTCAACACCTATATGCTGTCATAACTCCCAATACTGTGTATTTATTAGATATTTATCCCACTTGTATTATTTTTATAAATAACTCAGGGCAGTGAATATACCTAATACTCTTTCCTCCTATTTTTTCCCTCAACAACAACCCTGTGAGGTGGGTTGGGCTGAGAAGAGTGACTGGCTCAAAGTCACTCAGCTGGTTTTCATGCCTAAGGCAGGGCTAGAAATTCACCAGCACCTTAACAACTACATCAAACTAGCTCTAAGCATTGCATGTGCCTGTATGCATTTGTATGAGAACACTTTCTGATTAATGGCATTTCTTTCCTCTCTCCTTCTGTGATACAGGCCCCTTCCCAAACCATCTTCTTTTGACTGAACCAATCATGTAAATTGTTAGTTTTACCTACTTAGACAAACTATATGCAAGAATATTTGAATGGATTTCTGCTCAAATGAGCTTGCTCGAGGCGGATTTTGTCACAAGAGCATATTTCCCCGAGGGAGAGCTACTAGCTCCTGCCTGTCAAACTCCAGATGGCCACCAGATTAGAGGAAGAATTTTGTAGGTTTTTCTCCATTTCTTTGCTTCCATCTAATTATTGCAGTCCAGATTTAGTATCCCTGCCAAAAGGAGACAGGAAAAGTGGAATAAAGTTTACATAGTTTGTCTAAGATGGATTAAGCCAGAGATGGCACTCAGAGCCCTCTCTATGGGCACACACGCCGTTGCCTTCTCCAGAGTAGCGAGCAGGTGGTGTTTGGAAGCGACAGGGCAGGAAGTGAGCGAGCAAGTGGCGTGCCCCCCCCCCGGGGATGGCGAGGGACTGGCCCCGGCCACGCTCACCCAGTCTGCCATGACCACTGCAGCCACGCTCACCCAGTGGGCCACGCTCCCCTGCCCCCCCTGAGGGCACCACAGTGCTGATGAGCCCTGGCACTTTGTGATAAATAAGTGGGTTTTGGGTTGCAGTTTGGGCACTCGGTCTCTAAAAGGTTCACCATCACTGGATTAAGCACTAAAAAAAACATTTTCTGGAATTTACTGAACTGGTATAAGGCTATAAACTATGGGTTTATGTTATAGAGTTAAAACTAATTGTAAACTGGATTATTTCCATAATGCCCTTGCTTGATAAGACCAGAGACCCAGAGTAGTTTTTAATTAAACAAGTTTATTGCAAGTTTAAACAAGTTTATTGCAAGTTTACATTCAGTCTGAGCAAGTTTTTTTTTTATTTGTAGCAGATAAGCACAATTTTGTGATTTAACCAAACCATTGCATTTACTTTTTGTATTTTTCCTTTTTTGGTAAATTGGTATTTATCAGCCTTCTAAGAAAGAACAGGTATTCCAGCTTCATAACACTAAACTACCTTGCATTATAGAAGTAACTCTCACACAAACCAGGGTTGAGGAGGGATATGAGGTGAGCAGTGGTGGGATTCAAATATGTGAACAACCGGTTCTCTGTGTGGATGCCGCTTCCGGAAGTCCATTCTGGGCCTGGGCAACAAAAAATTAGCTACCGGTTCTGCCGAAGTGGTGCGAACCGGCTGAATCCCACCACTGGAGGTGAGTCATCCCTGGATGATAGGTGGTGGCAGCAAAAACTATGCAGGTCTTACCCCACAGCAGGAGAAAAATAACAGCAACAATATAACAGAGCTGGAAGGGACCTTGAAGGTCGTCTAGTCTAATACCCTGCTCCAGCAGGTGTTCCTGTACCATTCCAGACAAGTGGCTGTCCAATCTCTTCTTATAAACCTCCAATGATGGAGAACCCCCAACTTCTAGAGGCAAGCTGTTCTACTGACTACTTTTTCTCACTGTCATGAAATTTCTCCTTAGTTCTACTATAGGTTAAGACTTCTAGCCTTCTACCCTGGTGGCTGAGCTCTTCCACTCCACCTTTCAGTAATTTAGGAGGCTAAATAGCGTCACCCTGTCTTTTCTTTTATATACAGCTATCGAGTATATTGTGTGCTTGGAGATGGAGAGTTATCTGAAGGCTCAGTTTGGGAAGCAATGGCCTTTGCTGGATTCTACAAACTGGATAATTTGACTGCTATTCTTGATATTAACCGGTTGGGACAAAGTGATCCTGCTCCTTTGCAGCATAATGTAGAAGCCTACCAGAAACGTTGTGAATCCTTTGGGTACGTGGTCTTATAATACTTTAATGCACTGTACTTTTTTTTAAATCTGTATTTGGGCTGATAATTAGATACAGATTAATGAATACCAGAATGATCTTGGAAATAAAATGAAATAAATGCTGATAAAAATTCTTAAATATTCCATGGGGTTATTGGTGGTTTGTTGAATCTGAAAGGTATGGTAAGGATGTTATTTTATCTGACTGTCTTAACTGTTGACAGTCATGTCTTCCTGCTGCATTTTACAGTATTGGCACATTTAGAAAACAAAATTTATTGTGGTTAGCTGAGTCATGTGCACCCAGAGCAGGTCCAGTGCTTCTGCTTTGTTTTTTATCCTCTGAATATTTTGTAAGTGAAGGAATTGAGAAAAAGATTGGCTTTTCCTTATCCCATGTAAAATGACTTTGTTAGTTTTGTTTGTTGATTTTTATGAAACAAGACGACAACAAATCAATACTCTTCATCCATGAATGCCAAGGTAGTTTAAGGCCTTTGATATGTCTAAAATGATTCTTTGGAATTTGATTATTTTGAACATCTCATAACAATCCCATCAAAGAGAAATCCTTATATATGTTTTGTATGTATAAATATGCACATTTACATCTTTATACTTAACAAGTCATGTCTATAGGTATCGTCTTTCAAAGTGTTTCTTTGGCTAGCTGGTATTATTTCTGGAAAGCTAATTGATTTGTTTGCCTTCTAGCTGGCACGCAATCATTGTGGATGGGCACAGTGTGGAGGAACTGTGCAAAGCTTTTGGTCAGACGAAACACCAGCCAACTGCAATTATTGCCAAGACCTTCAAAGGCAAAGGAATAGCAGGTAATTCCAAGCCGCAGGCTCCTCAGAACAGCTGCAACCACTATTTAAGGATTACAATTTTGTTTGATTTAATAAGAAGTTAATTATAATAAGTAATTCCATAAATTCTTGTGTGTTTAGAGCACTTTGTAAATCTTATGTTGTAATACATTTTTTGTGGATTACAATTTTCCCCGTAGGCCAGATAAGGGTCTTAAGCAATATATTTAAGTTCAAGATAAATGTGAGATTTAAATCAGGAATTTATACTTTTTAATTATAGTTTGTTGTAAATCAATCTGAGTTGTTTCCCTCCAACGAAAAGGGTTCAATCAACCAAACAAGAAATAGACAGTTTCCTTCTGTAATTCCTACAAGTGTTCCTGAACGGTTTGGTGAACATTTTGTAGAAATTTTATGTACATATGGCCATCAAGGGAATGGGGACAAAACACTTTTTCACTGAAGTCTGTGTATTGTGAGGTTTTGCCTATAGCATATCTGTACCAGTAGTCCCTCACTTTACGGCCATTCGCTTAACAATGCTTTGAATAAATGGTGGCCTCCCAAAAAGTCAGTTATGATTTCAATTGGAACTTATGACCATCACTCCACCATGGTCATGTGATTGTAATTTGGGTGCTTGGCAGCCAGCTTACATTTACTACTGGTTGTAGTGTCCTGCAGTCACATGATCACAATTTGTTACTTTTTTGCAGTTTCTGGGGAAAAAAGTGATAAAAACTGCCATTGATTAAGCTGAAATCACACTTAGAATTGGGTGACTCAGCTTGAATTCAGTAACGACTATTGTAAAAATGCTCATCAAATCAGACCTGGTCACTGATGATTTGTCTTATGACTGCAACAACTTAGAATGGAAGTTCTGGTCCCAATTGTGATCATATGCCCAGGACTAACTCTAGTAGCCAAATTTGATCGATGATCTTATTATACAATTTTTTAAACCAAATATTAACACTTATATGAATCATCCTTTGGAATGGGTTATTTTAATGAAGGATTATTATTAATGAAGCTAAAGTGCCAGAGTTGTTTGGTTTGGTTTTGGAGTTTTTTTATTCAAATCTTTATTGCAGCTGCATATTGTAAGTACAGTAAAAACTTACGGGTCTCATGAGGGCTGGTATCGGAACATTTTAACTGAACACTCAATATTTTTATTTTCCATTGAACCTTAGCTGTAGTCGAACCTGTACATCAAGATCTTTTACTGTAGCTATTACTCTGTCAACATGAAATTGCCACAATGCTTGAATATCTCACCCATTTATTGGAGTAAGCTAAAATAGAATAAATATTTTAAGTGGTTTTGGGCAATATTTTTGCTAGAAATGCTAAAGTATGTTACAAAAATGACAAGAATTCTACTATTACTATACTATTTACTATTATTTATTTAAAAGATGAATAAAATTACAATTTAGAATCAATCCAAGGATGAGGAAAAGAGAACAGTTAACTAGTATATGAAAATATTGACTTCCATATTCCCATGTACCAGGAGTATGAATGAATATATATATATATATCCTATATTGTATATATCTTAGGGATTGCTTAAATTTCACAATTTGTACCATAAGGAAAAGACAGAAAACAAGCAAGAGACCATTGTTGGTGAAGGCGGTCACATCATATGTTACTTGTGAACTTCCTTGATGAAACTGGTTGGTCTTTTGGTGTTCTTCAATAGTCTAGCTAGGCCCTGAGGTCTTAGGTCCTCTCAAAAAATAGGCAAATAAAGCTTAAGATGTTTGTCATTTTTCAGGAACAAATGTTGCCACTTTTTGAGGCCTCTGAAAAGAGAAAAAAAATCCAGTATTTAGAACTCAGTCTGCCTGATGCTGTTTCTTGAAGCAAAGAAATGTGTCATGGTTCCGACAGATGAAACCCTTCAAAAGAACTTCGAGGCATTGTTTTCCTTAAAGAATCTTTTATTCGGGAAACAAAGTATCGGCACTACATAGTTGAACCCAAAAACTAAATTCCCCTCCCCTGGATACAAAGTAACAAAGTACAATTTCCACCCCCAATAAACAGTCATAAAGCACATTCCCCAATTATTGTGAAGCGTGGGCTTTCTCCCCAGCTCTCCAGCCCGCCAAAACGTTATCAGCTCTGGACCCAGTTTGTCCTTGGATTCCCACGGCAGAGTTATTATTATTATGACTAACTGAACTCTCATCCCAATCTCCACTCCCAGCACCAACTAATTCTAAAAGCATAGAGAAAATGGCTGCATTTTCATCTGTTGTCAAAGCAAGAACATCCAATGTTAGCAGCGTTGACAGAAATGTTTCATGCTTGCACATGAATTTAATTGAAGAATTTGAAGAATTCTTGCCTGCCTATTCAGTTCCTTACGTATAAAATATCTAGAATATCATTCATTCTGTTAAGATTACTGATACGCTAACTAAATTAATTACTATAGCCCACTCTTGTTCATGGAGTCAAGACTTGCAGGAAATAAAAATGTTGGGATGAGCTGCAGAAACTCATTACATAAAGAATATATACTTTGAGGTATAAGGAGAATGAGAAAATTTATTTGGGATTAGAGAATGGTTTATCCAGCGGCAAAGCATTTCAATTACAACAATGAACTAGCTATGGCAGAGAATGGCTCAAAATGTGTATAATAATTCTACAGGGGTTGAAGATAAGGAAAACTGGCATGGCAAACCTCTTCCAAAAGACATGGCTGAGCAAATCATTGAGGAGATCAATGGCAAAATCCAGAACAAGAAAAAGCTTTCTCCAACTCTTCCACAAGATAATGCACCAGCTGTTAATATTAAAAATGTCAAGATGCCATCTCCACCAAACTACAAGCTAGGAAATAAGGTACTATGATGTTTTAAAATATTATTAATAATAATAGCCATTCAGGAGAGCAAAAAGGGGTTTCTTTTCCAAAGACTGCTTGGTTTATGGAGGATAGATTATGAGAATAAATGGTGTTCATTCAACAGTTTATAATCTTGTAAAATATTCTGGAGTGCTTTCAGAAGCCTTTCCTCAGGTGATGCCGTTGTAATTGATTTTTTTTTATAGTAGCATAATTACCTATCCAGAACAATGAGAGTTACTCTGATGGGGCCAAGCAAGAATTTTTTAAAACAAATATTTTTTTTCCTGATAATTATTCTCCTTTCTTATTAAATGGCCAGTCCAGAATTCAAGATTAAGGCCCCTGCAAGATAACCCAAATGGAAATCTCATAGATTTCACAAATAATGAGTTGTACAGTGTGCTTAGGATAATTAAGTGAGATCCTCTCTGGTCAATATTTCTGTAAAAACCTCTGAAAAATGCCCAAATCATCCATGAATAAATTTAGTGAGAAGTCCATGCAAGAGGTTGCCTAACTACCATCCCAAGTGTTAATAAAAGTGGAAATGTATAAAGATTTGAAAGGCCGTATCCTAATAAAATTCAAATACTAGTTTGTCATCTTTGGACCTCAGGAATCTTATTGTGGTTGATAAAATAATATGTGCCCCAATAGTCTCCTTCACTTGTTGTTGCTGAGTTGAGGTCCCCAGCATGATGTGTCCAAGAGCTCTCTGGGTCCTCTGACATAGAGCTCATAGACATTCTTTGAAAATAAGCATGAAGGTTGCTGCAGCTTTGTTTGGAAATGTGCCAGTTGTTCCCAAAAGAATAAAGGTTAGAAATAATAGAGAATCTCTGCAGGAGAGAGTTTACTAGATGGGCGGCTGCAACACTGGAATAAATTGGTACTTTATAATTGAGTGTGTCTCCTTTGTGTATTATACCAGTGACATGGATCAGCCACTTAAGGCAGATTAATCCTGCCTCAGGTTTTTTTATCCGTGTTTTTATGAAATAGTGTGCTGCCTATAAGCAGAATAACATGCCTCATTGAGCCATGCATCTAATTAGAGGCATAGAGATAATTTTATGAGAATACATATCACAAGGATATGAAATTTTCAAAATAATTTTGTAGATATTGCCTAGACATGCCAGAATATATTTGGGGTCACCAAATGCTAAATATTTGAAAAGTTTCCTAAAATTAGTGCCATAGAAACCTGTAGTAGACCTTCCTATTCTGTAACATGGGAAAAAAATAATACTTAAGAGGTTTTTCTAAACTGCTCAGGGGAATAGTGATCATTTGGATTTTTTTTATCGCTAAAATATTTTATTTTCAAGAATTATGGAGTATTTTAAAATGGTTCGTCTTTGCTCACTTCACAGTTTGCAACCCGCAAAGCTTATGGTGTGGCTCTCGCAAAGCTAGGCCATGCCTGTAACCGTGTGGTTGCTTTGGATGGAGACACGAAGAATTCTACTTTCTCTGAGCTGTTCAAAAAGGAACATCCCAGCCGTTTCATTGAGTGTTACATTGCTGAACAAAACATGGTATGTTCTTGGGCTGCATATAGATTGTGACATGTACAAAATAAATTGATTTGTTAGTGCTAACCACCATCATTACTGTACTCTTTCTCATGATATGTGGTGGGCGGTGTATTGTTTTAACTCCTTTTATATTGGGTTTTTTTTATTGTTTGTAAGCCACCTTAGAGTCATTGAAAGTGAGTGGACAGTCATATAAATTCTCTAAATAAATAAATAAAAATGACCCCCTTTCAGAAATATCTGGAATTGAGAGGTGCAGTATAGCAAACAGTGATGAACCTGGTTTAAAGTCCTAATAGATGGGTCACATATTTCCTAATATTATAATTCTCACATTCTCCCCTTCTTATCTTCTGTTTCCCTCCCACCCTTTTTTAATAGCATGTTTCCCTTCCCTCAAGCCTTGGATAATCTATCACTTTTTTTTACCAGTTCCCAGATTGCATGGACCTTAAGCTGTTGTTTATTTATTTCAACCAAGTTAGAGCATCTTATATAAACAAAATTAAAATTAAATTAAAATTTTAAAATTAAAATTATTGTATACACAATAAGCATGGACACGGGCATGAAGTTTCCTTCATCCAGACTTTGACAATGCCTGATAGTGATGAGAAAGAAATTAAACATGGAAGGAGAAGGTCATAGCTAAGCTGGGTTTCTCTATAGGAATAGATAGGAACAGCAGATATTTCAGTTTAATTTAATTTAATCTAAATCCACTTTTCTTCCAGAACCTCAATGCAATGTATAGAGAACTCTTTCCTTTATTTTTTTCCCTCAAAGCAACAATTCTGAGATATCAATCAGAGCAGGAACACCTCTATCATAGTCCAGAATAATGAAATATTACTTTCTATTAATTCATTGTATGAATCACTACATATTGTGCTAAAGATTGATGAAGAATTTCTCAAAGCCAAAGGATCCATCATTTCCTTCTGCTCCTCTGTTACACACCAATTTCATTATTCAAAAGTGTTTGTAGTTAAATTGTTTTGATTACATTTACCATACTTATTTTTAAAATGTTAGGCTGACAGGGATATGGAAAAAAAGTTCATTATTTGGAGAAATTGATGTTCTTAGAAGTGGAGATCATCTTCTTTAATTAGGCTATTTCTACAGTAGTTTTTGGTTGCTGCTTATAAAGAGAAAGTTCTCTCACAGAACTCAGTTTGAAACCTTCTGTTTATACCTCAGTGAAAATGTTTTTATTGGCAGAAAATCCTCCCATAATATTAAATCTAGGTCAAATGTTATGTTGTTGTTTCTACTACTACATTCTTTTTTCTTCTTTCCCTTTCTTTTTATTTTGCATAGTAGTTGTTCTTTCAATAAGGTACTTCAAAAGTATGATGAAATGAATCATAATAAACAAAAGTGTCTTTTTAAATATTTTTTTTCCAAAGCGCCCCCCCCCCCTTGATTACAAGTGAAAACCCAGGATAGAATAGTAAGTCCCATTGAGGGGAAGGTATGACAATGTTGATCATTCTTTGGAGGTTTTTTTTTTAAAAGCTGGAAGTGATGGGACCTGACAAGGAATTTGTAGGAATGGAATCACTATAGAAAAAACCCTCTCTCTTGTATTAATTAGTTTAACATAAAAATGAAATGGCTCTTCTCTTCTTAATTTTAATCTTAAAAATGTTACATTACTGCAGAAGATATGGAGTCTTGAGATTAAGGCCTCACTCATCCATAAAGCACAGCAACCTGTGTCTTAGCCTAATCTATCTAATGGGCTTGCCTTAAGAATGAAATAGATAAGGAGAAACAGCCTCTAGATTTCTCCATGTTTTTTTAAGGGAACAGCAGGACATCCACATAACTGTTTGAAGACTGAGCATTTCTCAAAATATGTCAAGCGCCAGGATGACTTTAGTTATTTTCCTTCCCCATTTTGCAGGTGAGCGTTGCAGTTGGTTGTGCCTGCCGTGACAGAAACATTGTCTTTGCTAGCACCTTTGCCACATTTTTCACCAGGGCGTATGATCAGATACGTATGGCAGCCATTTCTGAGAGCAACATTAATCTTTGTGGATCTCACTGTGGTGTATCCATTGGTAAGTATCTTATTATTTTTTTTCACCAGACTGTTTGTAGCCCTCCAAGGAACTAAGAGTTATTGCATTTACATACCTATTACTAAAAAGTGAACACACTTGAGAGCATCTTGGTAAACATGCCAAACCCAGTGTGGTGCAATCTGACATCAAGTTGCAGGAGGGAGGGATTGGTCCCCACCTTGAGTCCTTGGTATGCAGGAAGAGGCCCAGGAAGGATATTCCCTAAACCTTCACAGGATATATCTAACAGCTATGTAGAGCAGGGGTCCCTGACCCCCAGTCCACAGAACAATGCCGTTTGGAGCTGGGCCGCAGAAATGGTGGGTGGGTGGGTGGGTATGCTCGCAAAGCTGTATTTGTGAAAGTGGCACACACGCACAAAACCATCCCCTCTTTCCCCCGCCACTGCAGCAGCCGGTCCACTGAGCCAGAAAGGTTGGAGACTGCTGATGTAGAATGTGCTTTAGTCTGGCAAGATTCCTGTCTATGGATGAATGGCAGTAAAGAAACTATTCTGAGCAATTTATTGAGTTGTTCTTGGTTCCTTGTGCCTGACATTAGTCTTGACAGACTGAATAGTAAGGACTTAAGCCTGATCTGCCTCTTACCTCCTTAGGAAAGACCGCCTCCCTCCTGCAACCTAATGCCAGATTTTACCACACCCACTGAATATTTATCGTTTTTTAATCACTTTTCAAGTTTTGAAAAATAATTAATGAGTGTCTTTAAAGAGCAAATCCACTACACACAGCCCCTATTTCCTTCCAATAACATCATTAAGGGCCATATTATGTTTGTTCTAGCAATATAATTTCACTGAAGTACTAAAGCAGCTTTCCCTAATCTGTGCATGCTCAGGAAGTATGATCTTTGTCTTCCTGAATTTCCAATTAGTAATTGGGAATTCTGGGATTTGAAATCCACACATTTGGTAATTGGGAAAAGCTGCCTTATAGAAAAAGTAAATGCCCCAGTCAATATGGTGCTAAATCCCCAGACAAAGATCCATCTCCATTGCCCAAAGGCCAACTCTGCTAAATAGAAGGTTTTGTGATTATACCTGTTGCCCTTTATGGGTCAGACAAACCTCTAGGAAGATCCCAAGCAGAGCATGTGTTCCGTAGAATCTACTTCTACAGAACATCTACATCCGACTCTGTGAAAGACTCTGGCTCTTACATTAGCAGTAATTTAAAAAAAAAAAACTGTCTGGAGCAAGATGGAGTACATCTACATGTTTGGCTTTTTCTTTTTTCTTTTTTTTTGCCTTAATTTAAGGACAGTGCCTTAAAGTAGCAGCACACTGAGTGTTTCCACTCATACTGCTGCATCTCAAGATTATATATGTATCTGAAGGGCTTCTACTCTTTGGAAGAAAGACTTGGAGAACTGATGGCTTGTGTAACACTTTGCCTGAAGTCCCCCTTTTAAAATGACATCTTTTAGACTTGTTTCCCCATCAGCCATCCATGCATGAATTACGATCCGTGTGCTGGAGTTTGTAATTGTATTGAAAAATGTTCCAGCTGGTGCTGGTAGTGCTGTTTAGTTTCTGACAGTTTTACCATTGTTTTAATATGTGGGAAAGATTGACTGTATCCCAACAAAAGTGAAACATCAAAGTGAGATTTTAAAAACACCCTTTTCATTTTATGTTGTTTAGATAACATCATTTTGTTGTATCTGACAAAGTCGGTCAGCCAACCAATTTCAGCCTCATCTCAAAATAATTTTGAATAGCACAGATCCTCTGTAGCTTATGCAAAAGTATTTATTCCTGTAATGGTTTCAACATTTCCAACTAGTTAAATTTTCCACGTAGGAAACCATATTTATTTCAGAAATATAATCTCAAACTTCAAAGCTAAGAAAAGCCTCTGTCTTTGCAATTTTTAAACCCTGCAGGTGCAGAACAATTGTGGAGTTTTCTCAATAGACAACACTGACTTTCCATTCGCTGAATAACTATTCATTTTTGATATAATTTTTTTACTGAATATAGAAGGTGGCACTTGCTTGTTTTAATCTCCTATGGCACCTTAAAGAAAGAAGCAGTGTTACTAAGTAATTTAATCAAGTGGAAAATGGAGAGAGAGAAAAAATCTTGCCAAGATTTATTCTTAATTTCTTCAACAGCAACCAAATCACAGAGTAACCTGGAGGGAAATGGCATATGAAGAGACTGTATCATTTCTTGCTATGTATGTACATAGCAAGATTTTAATTGTTGTTGATTCGAGTAGCCAGTTCTGTCTAACGTATGGGATATGTCAATTTTGCTTTGATTTTGATCTTTCCTATAAATTATCTCAGTGGGATGCTCTGATGGATTTCTTAATTCTTCACTCCAGTTATGTTTATTTTATTCTATGCTTGTGTGCATGGTGTTCACATACACGCTACTTCTTACTTCCTTTTTTTCACCACTGTGCTTGCTTTAGTGTTTGCTTTCCTTTATTACTTTATCCTTGATTTTTTCTTTTTAACCCAGGTTTTCTTTCTTTCTAGTTTACCTCTATCTTCTTTCTTTGCTATTTAGAGGGTTCCAAGTTTAAGGACAAGATGGAAGGTGGTCCGTGAGTGTGTTATATTTATTTTGGATAATTTTTTGTTTTGTTTTAAGAAGTACACAGAAAAGGCATTTGTTCAATTTTAAGGTTACATCTTTTTCGAACTTTCTCTTTCTAGGTGAAGATGGGCCTTCACAGATGGGACTGGAGGATCTATCCCTGTTCCGAACCATTCCTAATTCAACTGTATTTTATCCTAGTGATGCTGTAGCCACTGAAAAGGCAGTAGAATTGGCTGCAAATAGAAAGGTCAGGAACTCTTACTTTCTTTTCTTTAAGGAAAGTATGAACACCCTTTTGTTGAATCTCACTCTCAACCAGTATTGCCAAAGCTGGGGGTTGTAGTCAGCAACCTTTGGAGGGCCCTGGTTTTCCTACCCATTTCAAATTCTTGTTTAAAATTCTTTAAGCAGTAAGGAAAAGTTATTGAGTTTACGTTTTAATGGATTGAAAAGAAAGCTAACTCTGCCGGAATATCAGCTGAACATCTTGAAGGTTAAAAGAGTTCAGCCTTCTAGGTGTCAATTACTGGGAATCAGTCAAAATGTATTTGGGAAACCGTTTGCTACTATTGTTTTCATTTCCTGGAAGCAACCCTGTTCACAAATTTGAGCCTGTGTACATTAACTACAGAGAGCCTTTAGATCACTCTCATCATGCAAGAACAATCTGTCTAATACATGTGTATGCAGTATCTCTGTATAAGCTTAACTTGATGTTTCCTCCTCCTCTTTATAATGCATCCTTCTGTTCATTTGGAAGCAATCCATTTCCTCTTCTTGATTCCTTGTAATTAATCTGGAAGTTTTCAATTAAACAGAGAAATTAGTTTATGATATGTCACACTTAGTACAACACAATTTGAAGTTTGTTCAAGAACCTGGGTGGTTCCAGGTTTTGGCATCAAGGGCAACTGGTTAATTGAAAAAGTCCTACTTGTTTTAGTGTTTCAAGAAGAGAAGTGGGTGAAAGGATGGAGGAGGCAGGCAAAAAGCTTCTTCTATCCTATCTGCTTAAGCTGAGATGTGATCCCCTGAATGTAAATCTTGTGTGGATAAAGCTGTGGTCCATTGTGCTCGTACCATTAACAAAGTAAACAAGGTGTTTTAAAAAGGATAACATAAAAACATAAGGTTTCACATTTTTCATTTATATCTCATTTTGGGGCAACTCTTTAAACAATTGTAGCAGTTTTTATGCCATAGCAACAGTTAACCCCATATTGATAATTATATAAGATCTCTTTTTAAGTGGCTGCAGAGATTTCCTTGAAGAATATTCTCAGGGTACTGAGTTTTTATGTTTGAGTTCAGTATGATAACCCTGGAGAGCCTCTGAATTTAAATTCTCTATCTGTATTTGAAAAGACTATATGAGTCTTTTCTGAAAGTGAATTTTTCTATGGATTCAGATAAGAGTATTACAACTAAGAAGTAGACTTAATGAAAAATCATGATTGTATCCCCATTTTAATTAGCTTGTATTTTTAATTTTGAGGGTTAAATTCGTAGTTTGCAATTGGCTTTAAAGTTCACACTGTGTTCATTTTAAAAACAGGGCATATGCTTCATAAGAACTAGTCGCCCAGAAAATGCTGTAATTTATGACAGTGGTGAAGACTTCCAAGTTGGACAAGCCAAGGTGAGTGATTTCAAAAGTCACTGAAATAAATGAACTAAAAGAATGTCATTATTGTGTCTTTAATTGCAACGCTAACAATCTCTGCAACAAATTACCTAAACATACAATATATCTGATTTTAGTTTAAATATTGTTCTTGTCAGGTGGTGTTCAAGAGTAAGGAAGACCAGGTTACTGTCATTGGGGCAGGAGTGACTCTGCATGAAGCAATAGCTGCAGCAGAACAACTTAAAAAAGGTGACTATAGTGAACTATCTTGGAAAATTTTGAATTTCAGGCATCATATAGAAAACAAAGAGTTATAAAATATGACTGCTATCTGGACGAATGCAAGAGGATAGCAAGGAGTTAAACTTTTTCTGAATGACTTTGCTCCTATCTAGTGGTTATCCACATTTTTGCAGCCAAAAATCTCTAAAGCAAAAAGGGAAATAGGAAGTTGTCCTAGACCTAGTGCAGGGGTAGGCAACCTTGGCTCTTTTATGACTCGTGGACTTCAACTCCCAGAATTCCTGAGCCAGCATGGCTGGCTCAGGAATTCTGGGAGTTGAAGTCCACGAGTCATAAAAGAGCCAAGGTTGCCTACTCCTGACCTAGTGTAATGGAATTATTAGTGTTTATCTTGGAATCTGGATAATGACTTCAGATCCAGGTTCCTCCTTAGCTATTTGTAGACCTTGTGTGGCATTAAAAGTCCCCAAGTCTTAACTATTAGCAGAATAGATTTGTGTGATGTCATTCTTTCCTTTCTATTTTTTGAAAGTTTGTTTTACACCATCCTATGATTGAACTAATATTAATAAGTATATTTCCTTTTAACATCAATTTGTAAATTGTAATTATTTTGTTTCAAATTTAGGCCATCGTGCTTAGCATTGTGGCAGACTGTATTAATGCTTCATGCACCACTCCATTTGTGACTAAAACATGAAACAGTTACTGGAGTATGCAGACCTGTAAAAACACATGATCTGCAGTCACAGTTAGATCAGAATTGTTGAACCTGTATGATATCATACTGGGAAGTTTGAATGAGTCAGTCCTCATTATTCCATTTATATATAAGGACAATACTCTCAATCTACACGTAACAAAAAATTTGAAACATAGACCAGGTACCATTATACCTTTCTTGCAGACAACTTGTTTAAGAATAGGACATTGGGCTCACGGTAGAAGAAGGGTGCCAAAATTTAAATATTTTGACATTTGCAAACATTGAAAAATCTATGTCACTATCCAAATTAAATGAGTTTACAAACTATAGTATTAGGAGAGCAATTTAAAAAAAAAAACCAAGTCAATACAGGAATCCACAATACATGACATTAATAAAGTGGGTGTGTTGTCCTCCCCCAAATGCTGTCTGGAAAAGCTTTGTTTTTATTACCTGTGGAAGATCATTAGGATTGGTACTGATCTGACTTCAGGAAAAAGTTGTTCTATCACATGGAGGAGCCAATAGAAAAACATTGTCTGCAACTCTCTTGTCAGGCACCGTGCTCGAAATGGCCAATTAAATTGGGACTTTCTCATCTCTGATTTTATGTCATATAATCCCTGGACAAAGTGGTAACATGAAAGTTGGAGAGATGTGAGAATTGGGAGATAGTTATATTCTCTTTCAAAAGGTTGGAGAAACACAGATCTGATTTATATACTTGAAAGATATAGAAATATAAATATATTTAAGATTATTCTGGGCATTCAGTACTTCCCTAAGATCTCATAATTAATGCACTAAAACCAGTTGTGGTTGAATGTTTGCATTTTTGGGAAGAAAAAAAAAGTAAGTTTCTTGATTTGCAGTTTGTGAGGCGCGTATTGTATTACATAACTGTATTTTTATTCCTCATTCACAGAAAAAATTATTATGAGAGTGATTGACCCATTCACTATAAAACCTCTGGATTCAGAAACTATACTTAAAAGTGCAAGAGAAACAAAAGGCAGAATTATCACAGTGGAGGACCATTACCCTGAAGGTAGGCTGGAATATGGCAAAGGAGCGTCTTCCCTATTCAAAGGCATTGCAGGATCAATGTCCAGTCCCTCTTCTGCCACGCTGCATCAAGGCTGGTTTTTTTTTTTATTTGCCTGAGACCGAAGGTGCTGCTTTCCTCGAAGGAAAGAATGCAGGTGGTCCTCGACTTACAACAACAGTCGAACCCAAAATTTCTGTGGCTAACTGAAACACTTGTTAAGTGAGTTTTGCCCCATTTTGCAACCTATCTTGCCACAGTTATTAAGTGAATGACTGCACTTGATGATAAGTTAGTAACATGGTTGTTGAGTAAATCTGGCTTCCCCACTGACTTCGTTTGTCAGAAGGTCACAAAAGGGGATCACGTGACCCCCCCCCCAGAACATTGCAACCGTCATAACCAGTTCAGTTGCCAAGTGTTGCAATTGTTGCAAGAGTGAAAAGTCACTTTTTTCATGCCATTGTAACTTTGAACTGTCACTAAACAAACTGTTGTAAGTTGAGGACCACCTGTACTTGTCCACATGCATGGCTGTTGCCTCAAGCTTAGTTCTACTGCCCAACTGTTCTCTTGAGATTCAGACCATCGTCTTGTTTTAAAAACTTTTTAAGGAAAGGCCTCTTACAGCACTATAGCAGTAGCACTTAGACTTACATACCTCTTCACAGTGCTTTATAGCCCTCTCTAAGCGGTTTACTGAGTCAGCACATTGCCCCCAACAATCTGGGTCCTCATTTTACCGACCTGGGAAGGATGGAAGGCTGAGTCAACCTTGAGCCCGTGAGAATCAAACGGCCGAACTGCGGGCAGTGGGCAGAATTAGCTTGCAGTACTGCATTCTAACCACTGCACCACCACAGCTCTTATGAAAACAGTAACTTTATAAACGCCTGACTCCTCTAATGACTCAGGTTTTTTTCTTCGATTTCTAATAATCAGTTGCTTACTAAAAATAAGCGCTTCACTTACCGTCTTCTGTATATCATATCTCCTTAGGTGGCATTGGAGAAGCTGTATGTGCTGCTCTGATTGGCGAACCAGGGATTGTGGTCCGCCGCTTGGCTGTCACTCATATGCCAAGAAGCGGGAAGCCAAATGAACTGCTCAAGATGTTTGGCATTGATAAGGATGCCATCATCCAGGCAGTGAAGGCGGTAGTATCCAAATCAAGGAATGCTGAGTAATTTCAACCTGTAACACGCTGTATTGTGATTGGATCTTTATTTGGCAGAATCTTTTTTTAATAGATACTATAACATTTGAGTACATGTTTAAAACTATATGCAAAGAATTCTAATAAAAGTAAACGTTTCTGGAAAAGGTTGTCTGTCTTGTCAAAAAATACTTTGTATTAGAATACTGGAATTGTTTGGAAACCTGCATGTGTAGCATAAAATGTGAAATATTATCTTCTAGATTCATTCTCCCAGAATATCAAATTGTAAAGCATACATGGTTTGCAGCAGTAACTTTACATTTTCATACATTGATTGAATATACTATACATACACCATTCACATCAGCCTATAGTGGAGCAAGGAGTGGCACAAATTTACAAAAATGTAAGCCATTTTTCTTTACAGAATGTTTTTGGGATAAGTTTTGATTGAATCTGAAACACTGCTAGTGGAAAGGTTGGTTATACAATTGTAAATGATCTGTGTCTTGTTTCTGAGGCAAATACCTAAATTATGTCATTTGTGTACTATAATGAATGTGTTGTCATTTACCTCCTTTACAGATGCCACTAATACCCAGTGTGTCTGTTTCAAATTACTGCAAAAATTTTAGAACTCTCTCAATATTACAAGATCTTTCAAGTGTAACTTCAGCTGCAATTTTGTGGAATCTTGCCCACAAGTAAGCTTGTTGAACATGCATAGGCTATTACTATTCACTTTCTTTTTAACAGTTTCATCCACCAATAATTTGGTTTTTGAAAAACAAAAGAACCAAAAGAACAAAGCTTTGTGTGCTCAGGCACCAAATCTCACACGCACTTGCGCTGATGTTACCTAGTTGGGTAATGAAGCATTCTGCAAACAAATAACCAAGCTCAGAGAGCAAAAAGGACTCGCACGTTATTCTCTACAAGATGAAATTAGTTAAAATACTTATCAGACAAACCTGTATAGCACCATAGTTAAAAAATATTATGGTTTAAAGCATTGGATATTTTCAACATTATCCAGAAAGTCAACTCAGGGCTGAGCTCAAACATTGCATATCAAGATACCATTGCTTACCTAACTTTAATTCTTACTTAACTTTATTTCACTCTGAAATGTTCTGCTAGAAGCATTTTTATGAATGACCATGGAAAAGAAAATAGCTTGGAGCACCAAGTCAGTTCAGGCTGCAATTTGACAAGAAGGAAATACATATAATGTTTTCAAGTTGATCAACTATTTTAAGTTCTGCTCAAAAATTTGGTAGTTGCAGCCCGCCGGCCCCTTGGCGCAGCACAGGTAAGTCCGAGCGCGGAGGCAGAGACAGGCAAGCAATCCGGACGAGCCACGTACTTTTTGCCCAGAGGGAGACTGGGAGCTTTGTCTGCTTTTGAATGGGGCACTTAGAAACCAAGTGGTTTGCTCCGTCTCCAAGCGCCCCATAGGTGCCCAAACACTTTTCACCCGGAGGGAGAAATGACGGAGACTGGAAGCTTCGTCTGCTTGCAAATAAGATGCTTGGTTTCTAAGCGCCCCATTTGCAAGCAGACGAAGCTTCTAGACTCCCTCTGGGCAAAAAGTGTTTGGGCGCCTATGGGGCGCTTGGGGCAGCTCCACCCCCTCCCCCACATGCCTCGCCTCGTGGTGGCATGGCGCGGCGGGCCAAGTGGCCTGCTGCGAGCGGCTGCAAGCAGCTGTAGAAGTGGGCCGGTGTCCACCCGGGCTCCGACTGGATGGGGCTGTCGGTGCTGCCGCCACGAGGTGAGGCAGGTGTCGGGAAAAAAATAAGATCTCCCCAAAAATAAGACCTACTGCCTCTTTTGTAGGCAAAAATAAATTTAAGACCAGGTTTTATTTTCGGGGAAACACGGTAATCCAGGAGAGAAGCAACCTAGAACTAAGGAGAAATTTCTTGACAGAACAATTAATCAGTGGAACAACCTGCCTCCAGAAGTTGTGGATGTTCCAGCGCTGGAGGTTTTTAAGAGGAGATTGGACAACCATTTGTCTGAAATGGTATAGGGTTTCCTGTTTGAGCAAGGTCCCTTCCAACTCTGCTATTCTGTTATTCTTTTATCCTGTTAAGAGGGAGGAGAAAGAACTAATAGTGTAGAATTCAATTCCAAATATGGAAATTCAAAAGATTGAATTAAATAATTAAATAACGTTACCAGGAATGAATGGGTTATGAATAAAGTAAATAAATAATAATAATAATTTATTAAACTTGTGTGCTGCCCAACTCCCACAACTCTGTTGTTGGGATTGTTCATTGAGATTGCAAAAACTCCTGCGTATATTAGACTATTACCATGCCTCTAGTTTTGCCTGATGGATTACGATAGATTTCAATCCCTCAGAAATCAATGACAATTTAAATGCAAATGACTCAAAACTAGTATCATTCCAGCAGGAACAAACCCACATCCATTGATCTGCCTGCATTGCTGCTTAGAGTTTCAAAATTAAAAGTTAGTTTTATTTCACACATCACACTACAGTACCGAGTTTTATTCCTGAACAAATCTCATTTGGCTAGTTTGACAAATCACAATAAGCCAAAACATTATAATCCATAATGAGTGGGCTCACAGACATTAAGTCAATTTCTTCTTATCTCAAACTGTTTTGTGTTTACTTGTGTTTTAGAATATGTGAACCAAAGCCAAGAGATACTTTATTTTGTCACAGTGATTGTACTAGTAAAGTGGAGGAATGTAGGAGCTACAATAGACTTCCTCCTTAGAATGAGTAAATAGAAAAGTATTGATTTATATATAATTGGCATATGTAATTTAATCATATTCTGGTCATTTGTAGAACCCCCAGTTGTGGGATTGTGCAAAGCATTCAAAAGGTCATTTCACAAACTGTATTAGTATATACAAAATACCTTTTCTTAAGACATTAAAGGAGCCATTTCTTTTTTTTTTTTTTTGTAATATATTTTATTGATTTTTTTAAAAACATAAATCACAATAATTGGTGAACAGTGTATTGTCTGGGTTACATTTGTAAAACAATCATTAACAAATGATTTCTATAATCCATAATCCACATAATGATTTTAGTTGATTTCCTTTTTCCCAAAAATATTCTCTTTTACAAACATTGAGTTAATACAATTCTTATTGTTTTGATAGATAACAACTAAATATATAATTTTTTCCCAATATTCCTAAAAATAATAATCACATCAAAGTAAATCAGGTGAAGTGTCTTTGTACGGGGCTTCTGCCTTTCCACGTTTGTTGAAAATCTTTTTCTTTTTCTTTCTCTCCGCTTCTCTTATCATTTCCTTTCTCTCTGATGTTCCTGACATCTCTACAGTCCATTTTATCCAAACTGTTTTCTTGTCCTCAGATTTATTTTGTAGTCTTAAGGGATAAGTTGTTTTTCCCAATTCTTGTGAATTTTTTTCCATTAGGATTAAATCATGTTTCCTTGTTTTGTTAAGTTCCATCTTTGTCTCTATTCTCAATTCTATATCCATTTATCTGTTTTATCTGCTACTTCTCTGTTGTTGTTTTCTGGGAATTTTTTTGTTGTAGAGTTAACTTAGAAATAGATTGATTTATATTTTCAAAGTTATTTTGGATTTCTTTGTGGTTTAAAGTTAAAGTGTTGTTTGAATTAGTTGCAGTATACTATATATCTCCTCCTGTGAAGTATTTATGTTTTCTTGATATGTTCTTTCTACATGTCTCTGATCCATGATGGCCAAGAATTTGAGTTTTTCTCTTCTTTTCTTTTCTCTGCAAATAGCTTTAGAGTCCCAATTAAATAGATATTTGTAATCCAAATAGTTCAAAAAGATTTTTTTTCTGAAATTTATAAGTCTCTCTTTGTCTACAGCCCAGATTATTGTCTTTTTTTTGTCACAGTCATAGCTGTCATAGTCTTCATCCACCACTAGGTGTCAGCAACTATTTGTTTTTCAATTTCCAAAATAAACAATTATCTTTAAAACGAGAGTCTTAACCATTCAAACAATTTTAGATTTATCCAGATTTAAGTTTTAAATTTCAGGTTTTATATTTATTTCATTCCCATATATTTTGATCCTCCATAAAAAGATTAACTCGCCGCTTCTGTTAGTATAAGGGTGGGGCGGAAATCCCCCTCCTTCCCTTTCAGAGGTATTTTGCTTCTTGGGGATCTTTTCCAGGAAATTAAATGTAGAATAGAAAAGAGAAGATCGAATTACTCACCCAGTTTCAAGCACGCTGTTCACAGTTGTGCTGGTTAGTGCTTTTGGACTTCGGTTGCTAGTAGCTTGGGCTGGTCGATGCAATACGGCCAGCCTTCCCTCTGTCGGGTTAGAAGGCTTTCCCCAAGTCGAACGGAACGGCCGCTGCCATTCCAGAATCGCTGGAGCACCCTTCTTTCTTCGTCGCTTCTCCGGGGTGACTTAGACCCATTTAGGGTCCCCAGGCAGGGCAAAATTAGCCGCAGGGGTGTGGAGAATCCGCAAGCCCGTGACCGGTCGCTACCGGGCAAAACCAGAAGTCCTAAAGGAGCCATTTCTTCTGGACAGCTTGTCCAACAACTACTTCAAAAGTTTTCCACCAGACAACACTGTCTCTGGATAGGGAAATGAAGTGGTTGTGCATGCACACACAGAGGCAGGCAGCCTATGACAGGCACAAGCAGCCTCACACTGTTACAAGCTGCGGTAATGCTTGTGAAGGTGCTTGTGAGTTGCAAAGCATCTCTTTCAAATGCTCTAAGAGTCCTACTTAATTGTTCTAAAGAAACTCATAATAAATGTGTTCTCTGAAGTGTTACTGCATTCATTTTCTTCCCCCACTGAACTGGATTTATAGTCCTCCTGGCATGAGATGGGACAGCTTCAAAAGCTTCAGAAAATTTTTATCTTAGAAATTTATCTTAAAGTGAAAACTGCACCTCTCTAGTTGAATTTACAATTGTGGGGGAAGCTAGATAAACAGAAGGGGGCTTGAAGAGAACTTTAAAACTTCTATAAACATCCATAAGAGAAAATTGTGGTGATAAGTAAACTTTTCTTTCCTCTGATTGAATTCTAATTTATGCATAATGTATATCTTTTACATGGGTTAAATAACAACAAGAATTAGAAGCTAGACACAGATTGTAAAGCATTTTCATAGAACGAACTGCAGTTAAAGGAATCTGCACTGATTATACTGACGCTTATGAAGAGTGAGCAGATTGTCATACTGCAGGATCCAATCTCCGTCAGTCACCGCAGACAAAGGTATTTTCTTCTGAGCTTTCGGACTCATGCTGGAGCCCATCTTCAGGGAACTTCTCTCTAGCCAACCCAGATTGGATCCTGCAACATTATCCTGGGACATGTATATTCGCCTTTATTTGTGAGATTGTCAATCTATTGAAATATTTCAGATCACTGTATAATTGTTGCAGGAGTTACAGAAGCCACAAGAGGGAGCCAAAGACAATATTATATTTACAAGATTAGCATTTGAAAATTTGTTCTCTTTTTTGTTTAAAAAGGTGTGTGGGGGAGGAAAGTCTGTGATTTCTCAGTAAATGTATACATAGAAGATTATAATTTATATGGAGACCATTTTCTCATCTTTTAAAGATAAAAAAATAAAATGTCTCCTGAACATAGGAAGAGAGATGGAGACTCAAAAGGATCTGGACAATCTGGGTATCTAAAGAATCAGAATTGGACAGAATCATTCTGATGTTTAAAAAGTCCTTGCAAACGAGCAGTTTCACCGGTTACAAGATAAAGTGTTCTACATATTAGAGGAATCAGCTGAACAGCAGAAAACCGAAATAAGAGGACCTATCTTAAAAAAAGTGTAAACCAACACTCAAGACATATCAAAATTGAAAGAAACATATGAAAGTCTGAAAAGAGACCAGGAAACTCAACAATTTAAAAATCATGAGATAGAAGATGTTTTGGAAATTTCAGACTCTCAGCAAAGGGAATTAAATTTAAGAGTTAAAAGTTGTTTGGTCTACTGGTTAAGGCACCAGGCTAGGAACAAGGAGACTGTGAGTTCTAATCCTGCCCTAGACATGAAAGCCAGCTGGGTGACTTTGGGACAGTCACTGTCTCTCAGCCCAATCCACCTCACAGGGTTGTTGTTGTGGAGAAAATAGAAGGTGGGAGGGAGTATAAGGTATGTTTGCTACATTGAATATAAAAATTATAAAGACAGGATAAAAAAATCTAAAAATAAAAAAGCAGATGTAGAAACCAAAATTAAAGAGAGGCAAGCAATAAAAAACACCTTGAAAAGTGGAGTTATCTTGGTAAGAATCAATTGCAATTATTAAAATGAATGTATTATTCAACATCAATTACTTATTTTTTTCAAATGACACCAATCAGAAGTTCAGAATCTCACAAGGATGGTGAGAAACATCAATAAATCCATAGGGAATTGGAAAAAGGTTTAGAGTTAAAACTCTACACGAAACCAAAGAGAGAGCTCATTATATATAAATTCCAAATTTAAAACTGTACAATAAAACAAGATGTTTATCACAGATAGCAGAGTGGGTAAAATCCCCTAATAGTAGAATGGCAATTTTGGAGGGGGCTGGTTCACAGCCAATCTACTTCATAGATTCTTATGGGGTATAGAAACACAAAGAAAGATAAAAACTTAAAAGGACTTATTATTAGACAAAGTCTGATTAAAAGTATGGATTGCCACAAAAGGAATAATAAGTCCAATAATTTCATCCTTAGTTTCTCCTTCAAGTGCTTTTCAAGTTGGAGACAAGTGCAGTAAAAGAAAGGTGCAGATAGTTGTTGACTTACAACGATTCGGTTTAGCAACCGTTAGAAGTTACAATGGTTGCATTGAAAAAAAAAGTGATTTATGGCCACTCCCAGTGGTGGGATTCAGCCAGTTCGCACCAGTTCAGGAGAACCGGTAGCTAAATTTACCTGAATTCGGAGAACCGGCCCACCGGAAGTGCATGGATACCATTTTCGGAAGTCCGTTCTAGGCATCGGAGGCCTGGAGGAGGCCTCCCAGGCCTAGAACGGCCCACCAGAAGTGCATGATGCCACTTCCGGAAGTCTGTTCTAGGCATCGGAGGCCCAGGCCTACATCACATAATAGAACCGGTTGTTCAGGTATTTGAATCCCACCACTGGCCACTCCTCACATTTTCAACCACTACAGCATCCTCCCGGTCCCACGATCAAAGGTCAGGCGCTTGGCAACCGACAGTTGCAGCATCCTGGGGTCATCTGATTGCCCTTTACGATCTTCCCAGCTGGCATCCGACAAGCAAAATCAATGGGGGAAAGCCAGATTTGCTTAACAGCTGCACGATTCACTTAACAATCCTCGGTTATTGTCATCAAATGAAAACCAGATAGGTCCTCACATGTTCACAACTTCTGACTTCCTGTTACTTTCATTTGATATTTTTTTCAACACTGACATAATTTAAATGGTTGCTAAACAGGGGAGTTCTTAAGAAAGGACTACCTATACCAGGGGCCTGCAATCTTGACAACTTTAAGACTTGTGGACTTCAGCTCCCAGAATTCCTCAGCCAGCTATGCTGGCTGAGGAATTCTGGGAGCTGAAGTCCACAAGTCTTAAAGTTGTCAAGGTTGCTGGCCCCTGAACTATACTAAGGCTAATGCTAATAAAGAGTTGTCATCGTTATTAGATAAATGCCTCTTATCTGTTACCATTCTCTGGCAGTATCGCATTGTTCTGAGCCTCATCAAGGGAAGAATAGACATTGGAACTCTGACAGAGCTGCACCACAATAAATCCCTCTCTGGTAACACAGACACAAAAGTCCCAAAATTCAAGGAGAAGCCTTGGATAGATAAGTAACTTTATTGCAGTACCAGCATCTCTAATAATGATAAAAACAGCTTCTAAAGAGCCTGAAAGTCTAGCTATATCATATGTATGTGCCAAGGTTTAAATCCTGAGTTGATTTCTCCAGCCCTTTCTTTGTAAAGGACAGCTTGAAAGCCATTTCCCTTCGTGCTGTTGTGGAGCTGTTGATGGCATCTGTGCTGTGTTTGGATGGCCCAAGCTCTTCATCCCATCTTACCAGCTCCACTCCTAGGACCTCAATTCTTTAGCCCAGACATTTATATTGTTTTCACATTGTTACATTCGTTCCTGCAGTCATGAAACCAAACAGGATAATTTCAGTGCTCTCGAGACTTCTGGCTTAGTTAAGCTTTTTGAACCCTATGTAACAAAAACAAAGAAACAGATATCACAAAGATTAGTTTTTAATTACTTATTAACATATCTTTGCAGAAATGCAGCCAAGATGAACATTTAAATATACATTTAATAATCATTTCACTTAGATGGGGTTTGTGATGCTCTAAACTGAGATTTGTGTAGCCAGAGATTATGGAATAAACCTTGTTGGATCCAGTTCTGGTCACAATGATATAAAAAGAGCCGAGGCCTTAAAAAGAGTGCAGAGAAGAGCATCAAAGCTAGTAAAGGGTCTGGAAGCTAAATCCTATGACAAAAGTTGAGGGAGTTAGGTATGTCTAGCATATCGAAGAGGATTACGAAGGACATGATAACAGTCTCCCAATTCTTGAGGGATTGTCACAGACAATAAGGGGTCGATCTATTTTCCAAAGCATAGAGGGCAGGACAAGGTCATTAAAGAGAGATCCAACTTAGAACTAAGGAGAAATTTCTTGACAGGGAGAACAATGAATCAGTGGAATGGCTGGTCTTCAGAAGTTGTGGGTGCTCCATCACTGGAGGCTTTCAAAAAGAGACTGGACAACTATTTGTCTGGAATGATATATAGGGTTTGAGCAGGGGGGTGGACTAGGAACAGAGGTCCCTTTCTGGCTCCACAGACTGGCAGCAGTGGAGGCAGTGGCGACGGGCAAGCGGGAGGGGATGGTTTCGTGTATACAACCAAATCCCATGCATGTGCAAATAAAGCTTCACTGCTCATCCACCGCTTACACAACCCAGTTTCCAACAGTCTGTGGACCGGTCCTGGTCCGTGGACCTGGGGTTAGGGACCCCTGGACTAGCAGACCTCCAAGGTCCCTTCCAACCCTATTAATCTATGTTCTATGATTTGCACAAGCAGCTAAGCATAAAGCATGGTTTATAAAGCAGTTTATAAAGAGTGGCCTTCTTTACAAATGAGGTATATCCAATCCAAACAAGTCATATTTGGTTTATACAAAATGGGAATCCCTGTCAGTGGAAACCTTTTTCTCAATGTGACCTTGAAAGTTGCACAGGGTTTCAAAAAGGAACAATAAAAGAATAGAATTACCAGGCATTCTGACTCTTTGAATAAGGGGGATGAAAGATTCCAGGATACTTCGAATGCGGTGCACTAGTAGAAAAGAAACAAGAATCCGCTGTCAGAAAAGCGACCAAGTAGGTAATTAACATATCAGACCATTACAGTTTGAGATATTGAAGAATTGCTGTTTCTGTCATAGTGATATCTTAAATTATGAATGTAAGGCAGCTTGATTTAATACGACATAAATCAATACAGATGAAACACTCACAAAGGCCAAAATATATTCCTGTTGTTTCTAGGGCTGCGAAGGTCATCAAGCCAATTCCAGTGGAAACTGTCCAGTCTACAGAAAGAAAGAATGAGATTATATTTTGCTCTCTCTTTCTCCATGTGAAATCAATAGATTGTAATATTCACTTACCGTTATATTTATAATAGCAGACTAATAACAGTCCAACAGCAAAACAAATAATGATAAAATGGAAGAATTCATCTGAAAAAAAGAAGAAGAAAATATTCAAGGCTCTAATTTAATGGCTATAATTTTATATATTTCCATGAAAATAAAGGTCTAATATTGGAAGTTGTATGCGAACATACAGTGTGTGCGTTTGTGTGTGTATATATATGCATACATGTACATATATATACACACACACTCATACACACACCTACATATATATATGCATAACATGAATATTTTTATAACTTAAACAGCAGTTAAGTAGGTTAACTAACTTCATAAGGAAAATACTTCCCCATGTATATTAAGCAGAGAAGAACTTGAGTGAAGTTCTCAAGATTACACATTATGGGAGAAGGGAGTATATTCTGTTTACACACTGGTAGGTAGCCTGAGCTGTAAACATATTAAAAATATGATACTTGCTGATCAGTTTGAGGGACTGCCTGGTTATATCAGCCTGCTCCATTAAATCTGGCAGAGCGGGCAAGTTGTGGGTTCCACTGGCGAGAGACCAATATTTGATAGGTCACAGGGAATGTGCCTTCTCTGCTGTGGTGTCTGTCTTATGGGACATCCTTTCTCTCTGTTCCCCCCTCCCAATTAGATTTGCCCCATCCAGTGGTGGTATTCAAATATGTGAACAACCGGTTCTCTGTGTGGATGCCGCTTCCAGAAGTCCATTCTGGGCCTAGGCAACAAAAAGTTAGCTACCGGTTCTGCCGAAGTGGCGTGAACTAGCTGAATCCCATCACTGGCCCCATCCCTTTTGATATTCTGAACAGTCCTGAAGACCTGTTTATGTTCACCACAATGTAAAAAAGATGTTGAGACTCTAGAAAGAGTACAGAGAAGAGCAACAAAGGCGATTAGGGGACTGGAGGCTAAAACATATAAAGAACTGTTGCTGGAATTGGGTATGTCTAGTTTAATGAAGAGAAGGACGAGGGGTGACGTGATAGCAGTGTTCCAATATCTCAGGGGTTCCCACAAAGATGAGGGAGTCAAGCTATTCTCCAAAGCACCTCTAGGCAGGACAAGAAACAATGGATGGAAACTAATCAAAGAGAAACAACATAGAACTAAGAAGAAATTTCCTGACAGTTAGAACAATTAATCATTGGAACAACCTGCCTCCAGAAGTTGTGAATGCTCCGATACTGGAAGTTTTTAAGAAGAGACTGGACAGCCATTTGTCTGAAATGGTATAGGATTTCCTGCCTGAGCAGGAGATTGGACTAGAAGACCTCCAATGTCCCTTCCAACATCATCATCATCATCATCATCATCATCATTCATTATTATTATTCATTATTATTCATTATTATTATTACTATTCATTATCATTATTCATTATCATTATTCATTATCATTATTCATTATCATTATCATTTCATCAGATTTGGTTTCTATTGTTGAGGTAGCCATTTTTATTCCTTTGGTTGCCTAGGATTTGTATCTTGGATTTTCTGTGATATTTATTGATATGAATTTTTACATTTGTGATTTTTAACATTGTTCTTTTTATTTCATTGCTGTGTGCTGCCCAGAGTTGTTTTTAGTGAGATGGGCAGCTGTATAAAATGTTATTAATAAAACAAAAACTGCTCAAAGTTATAAAACTACTGTATGGTTATTTAGTTAGAGAAAAAGCATCTTTGCACGGATATGATTTGCACCTTATCTTTGTTAATGTTGTGTATAGGGAAATACAAGATATGAATGTTATTTTTTTATTTAGTTATGCCAGTCTAGGATAGAAATCTAAACATCAGAGCTTATGCCTTGCCTCACAGAGAGAAGAATTTGTGATTTAAGTTTGCGATCAGTTATATTCTTACCATCTTTCCGAATCCTTGGAATCCACCATCTTGGGTGTTGGATTGAGTGACAAATACCATCTTCACATACTGTGGGAAATGAAATTTGAATTAAAATGTATGGTTTGGCACCCCCCAAAAACCCTCAGTTAAGGCACTGAAGCTGACAAAAATCTGTTTACCCTCAAGCATTATATTAAAGATGCTGCCTTTATCAAATAGGCTCAGTTCCCTGGACTTTCTAATACAAGGAGAAGAACTAATGTTAGGAATTTCAGATGCCAGTGAAGTGAAGGCAGCAACTTCTTCCTTCCCTTGTCCTGACCACTTTCTACAGAGGGACGATTGAGAGCATCCTGTCATACAGCATCACAGTCTGGTTTGGAAGCATCACTGCTTCAGACAGGAAGGCGGTGCAGAGAGTGGTGAGAATGGCCGAAAAGATCATTGGCAGTCCCCTCCCTCCCATCCAGGACATAGCACAGAAGCGCTGCTTGAGCAGGGTCCGTAAGATTATCTGGGACACTACACATCCTCTTCATGACTTGTTTTCCTTGTTACCTTCTGGGAGGAGGCTTCGTGGTATCCGCAGCAGAACATCCAGATTCAGCCATAGTTTCATTCCATACAGCATTAACCTTGTGAACTCTCAAGCTTCCTCCTTCCGTTATATATTCAAGATGAACAGTATTTAATATTTATTTGTTATGTATATGTAGGGGTGTGGGTCTATACATATGTTGTACATAGTATGTTTAGGTGTGTGTCATGTATGTGTTTCACTTTGAGAGCGGGCAACTAAATTTTATTTTTGATGTGTGCCGTTGTGCCCACAGTAAAAAAAAATGACAATAAAGGTTATCTTATCTTATCTTATCTGAACCTTTCTAGTGGCATCTATCAATTACTGTACAGATTCTCTTCCTATACATCAGAAGGATGCATAGCGCTCCCCTGACTGACTGGAGGAACAGCATTAAGAACAAACTTCTAGATTTCCTATCCCTGCACAGAGAAAGTAAATCAGAGAATTTGTCCCATCGACGGTTCCTTCAAAAGAGCCAGTATTTGGGATACATGCAATATTTTTGTTTTTTCAAAAATGATGTCCCTTCTGATGAGAAACCACCAGCCAAAGGGGCTTAGGTTTTTCATATCTTAGACAAACAACTAACATATGATACAAATGAAATGTACATATCATGCAGAAGAAAACATATAGAATTTTAAACAGTTATATTTACCAACTGCAGGTGTTCCTTCTGTCCTTGTATTTTCTGATAAATAACAAGTTTGCATTTTAAAAAGGCATTTCTTTGTTTAAAAAAGGACTCATTTATGCATATCATGTTTGTTACAATAGAGCTGAGGAGCACAAAACAGTAGTTCTCTCAGCTGCCTTGAGCTATTTGAAGTAAGGCCATATGAATTTTTTTTGTATAAATAAGTAATAAAGAAAGATCTGGAGAAATAACTATGGTCTGCAACAGATCAATAAGGATACCTATTATTGTTAGAGATCATATTGGACTTGTGATATTCACAAGTGTTCTATTTATTGTTTTCTTAAATAAAACATATTATTTAATATTCACTGTAATGAAATAATTCTAAATATTATTATAACATTAAACAAAAACCTTAGGCTAGCCAGAATTCTTGTGGTGGATTGTCATAAACTTTCTTTAGCTCTGAAACACAAACTTTCTTAAGCTCAGAACCTTAGTTTTAAATGTATGACTAGTTCAATAATCTAGGCTTTTTCTTAAAAAACAAACTGTTTGGAACCCACAAGCCGGATTTGTTTAGAATGTGTGTGTGTGTGTGCGTGCCAAGAATGTGTGGATTATATACAGTAGAAAGTTTTTTTTCAACCACAAAGATTTGATAGTCGTGAAATTAACATTTATATCACTTTTCATTTTTATATCACTTTTCTTGTTTATCACCCTGTTGTGATTCTAATTCATTGACTCAAACAATTATATTCTCTTTTAAAAGATGCAAAAAACAAAACAAAACCTTTGTTGCAGTTGCCACTAGTGGATTAACACCAGACCAATAATAAAGCAGAAAACAAAAACTAATCAGGGAACTACCAAGGAGAAAATCACACACCAACCAACACTGGCAGGACAATCTACTGTATATAAACAGACAGCAAACCCCACCCTCATTAACACTGATGATGTTATCTAGTCTGATAATGAAACGTCTGCAACCAAACAACTAACCTCACAATACCCTAAGAACTGCACTACAGGGAGCAATGACAGACTTGAAAAATATATATAAAAAAGCTTAACTGAAACAAAATTAATGACCTTAATTTAATGAATAATTGTAGTCCAGTACTTCTAGAAGGTTGGGGAAAAGTTGCACTGAGCACCTTTCCAGAGCTGCACCCCTGCAGGAGATCCAGTGCTGAACCTTTGAGTTTCCTGGCTGTACTGCTCTTCCAGCTTGTTTTGCTACTTGCTTATTGCACGGGGCAGAGGAAGCAGGAAACCGGGGAAGCCAAGAGAATTCACTTCCAAATGCCTCCATTTGTTCTCTTGGTCTCTCAACATGCCAACTAGGTCAGGAGGAGATGGGAGATGCATGAAAATGGGCAATGCCAAAATGGTAGAGAGGAGGGGAAAGGATTGGGCTGGGTTTTTTCCCCCTTCCATTCAATCATGTCTGCTTTTCAGGGTTACTGCAGTTTTCTTGGCAAGGTTTTTCAGAAGTCGTTTGTCATTGCCTCCTTCTTAGGGCTGAGAGAAAGTGACTGGCCCAAGATCTCCATGCCCAAGGCAGGACTAGAACTCATGGCCTGATGCCTTAACCACCGACTCTTTGGGCTTACTTAGAAGCCCTCATATTCTATAACAAAAAGCAGAGCTTTTGATGCGAGCCTCATACCTGTTTCAGAGTATGGAATAATTTCACTGGACAGATCTAAAATGACAAAAATATACAAAATTGACAAATTAATGCATGTTTGTTCAAAATTGCTCCAGCTCATCCTGGAATTAAAACATGGAGATTTTTTCAAACAAGAAGAATTTGAGAAGTAACAGAAATATTTTCATAAGAAGGAAGGAAACTGTATTATTCCAGTCATCCTTCACTGTTGTTATTTTACTCTTCAGTTTTCATGAATCTTCAAAACGTGATGACAAGGGGGAAAAAATCTGGCCTGTTTTCAGAGGACTGCAGCCCATTTGTGGAATTGCTTTCTAGGAAAAAGGATGATTTGAAAACAAAGAAAAATGATTACATGAGGGCAGCAGCCACCTGGACTTGCAAAAAAAGATTTATCCGTCTGAAGAGCTACCGAGGGCCAGATTCTGGGACGGGAAAGAGGGAATAGGGGTCTGGGTCATATAGAAAGAAATGGTTCCCATACAGTGATGAGCTTATGCGGGTATTAGACCTTTCTGCCAATTTCAGAAATGGTATAATGTACGTGTGTGTGAATATGCATGTTACACAGGTAGTCCTTGACTTACAGCCATTCGTTTGGTGACTGTTCAAAGTTACAACAGCACGGAAAAAAGTGACCTATGACGTTTTTCACACTTACGACTGCTGCAGCATCCTCCTGGTCACGTGATCAAAATTCAGGCACTTCACTTGGCAACTGGCATGTATTTATGACAGTCCCAGGGTCATATGATCACCATTTGTAACCTTCCCAGCTGGCTTCCAACAAGTAAAGTCAATGAGGGAAGCCAGACTCACTTAACAACTCCAATGATTCATTTAACAACTGTGGCAAAAAGATCATAAAATGAGGCACAACTCACTTAACAACTGCCTTGCTTAGCAACAGAAATGCTGGGCTCAATTGGGGACATAAGTGGAGGACTTCCTGTATCTGCACACACAGACACACACACACACACACACATTCCCTGCGCTGAAATGACAGGCACCCACTTTTCTACACAGTCAACTGCCTGAAAAGGTACAGAATGTTTTTTCTGTGCTTAGTCACAGCAGGAAACCAGCAATCCACAATATATATTGCTCAAAAGGGGAAAATCCACTGTTGCTTTTTCCGTCTTTTCAGTCTTACTGCTCACGCCCTTTGATGTTGAGATGGAGGAGGCTCAGACTTAGATTTTAACTTAGACTTAAACTTAGACTCCCAAATGACACTACTGAAAAATTGCTGTGTTCCATCTGCAGTGAGCCATTTATTGATCTGATACCATGAGGAAGGAAGTTTGTGTCACTTTTCTTTCCCCTGGTTCTGCCCTCTGGGAAAAGCAGAAAGAGAGATGAGCATGAGTTTGAATGAGTCTATTCCCTTGTACCTCCCCACCCAGCCGAAATCTGTGAGCTAAGAATGCCCACTAGGTCTCTGAGGCCTCACTAAGGACCAGTTTATTTTATCACTGGAGGTTTTTAAGAGGACAGCTATTTGTCCGGTATAGTATAGGGTCTCCTGCCTGAGCAGGGGGTTGGGCTAGAAGATCTCCAAGGTCCCTTTCAACTCTGTTATTCCGTATTTTACCTTGTTGTGGACTCTCTGTTAACTCCCCTAAAGAACTTTTATCTTCACTTTCTTCTTGCATTTCTGCTTTTTTATTCCGCTTTTGTTTCCTGCCTTTGAAATGATGAAAAGAAAAGAAAATACCTTTAAGAATTTACTTATCATGAAGCAAGATGGAAGATGTGCAGTTTTACATACCTGCAATAGCTGCTAGCAATAGGCTTGACCAAATATTAATAACATTTCTCTGGTTTCTTGCTGAGGTTGGCTATTTTTTCAGGGCTTTGCATCTTGAATAATGTAGGAGATCCCTAAGCAGTGGGTGCACAACCTTCCTCAGACCACAGACGAAGAAGGCCATTTTTAATTTTAATAAGGAAATGCAATTCATATGAATGTACTTTACCTTTTTCTTCCTTTGTTATATTAAAATTACATTTTTGGAAGCGTTCTGAGTATTGGACTCAAGGCTTTGGGCCTTATGTTGTACTTTTTTTCCCCTGAAGCTGACTACAAAAATCAAAATCCACTCTGTAATTTTTAGAGTCTACAAAAATGGACATCAGTGCAATAAAACCACAGGAAACACAGCCATTGGTTTCACTCATTTACTGTTCACTGCAGAATCTACAGATTACTGAACTCACTTATACTTAGATTGGACCTGCAGATTTATAATACTGCTGGCATCCCAGAATACAAAAGTAATTTTTCATGTGACTGTTTCATTCATTTAAATGTTGATCTGTCCAGAGAATGATTTACATCCAAATATTTACATCCAATTCAGGAATGCCTAAATTTAGAATTCCAATGGGGTGTGAAGCTATTATCATAGCAACCTAACTCAAACTATGGTTTAAAATAGCTTTTCCCTCCAAATGCTTGTGGAAGAAAATGCTGAAACAAAATGGGTGTCTGCTTTTTGGAAGTGTTCATTTTAGCAAAACCAGGCACTCAGTATATAAAGTCTGCCTACTATCTGGTCTGCCTATCTTTGTACGAATATTTAAGGAATGTGTGTAATTGCACTGGCGGATGGTTAATTCAAAAACATAAACACTTCTATTTGTTCCCAAACCAGTTGCTAATAACTCGGTTTGTGTTACCTTGCTGTTCTGCTTTTTGAGGTGAAGCCGCAGAATCTGAAATATTCATTGTTGTGCTATAAAAACAGAAAGAGATTGTACAAAACAGCTTAACTCCTTAGTTTTTTTTCATTCCCCTTAACAGCAATACAGCACAATAGTCTTGCATTTGATTTTTTTAAGGACAAGAATTCTGTTGTGTTCTTTAGTGCCACATGAAGCTACACTGAAGCACTGATTAGGGATTTGGGTTACATGTGCTCTTATGTTAAGAATTTAGACTATTCTGACTTCTTTTTCCTTATACAGGTAGTCCTCAACTTACAACAGTTCATTTAGTGACCATTCAAAGTTACAATGACACTGAAAAAGGTGACTTATGATCGTTTTTCACACTTACGACCATTGCAATATCCCCATAGTCACGTGACCAAAATTCAGACGCTTGGCAATTGACTCATATTTATGACAGTTGCAGTGTCCTGGGGTCTGACAAGCAAAGTCAATGAGGGAGCCAGACTCACTTAACAACTGTGTTACTATTTTAACAACTGCAGTGATTCACTTAACAACTGTGGCAAGAAAAGTCATAAAATGGGGCAAAATTCACTTAACAAATGTTTCACTTAGCATCAAAAATGTGGGGCTCAATTGTAGTCATAAGTTGAGGACTACCTGTATAATTGCTTTTGCACGTAGAAAGTCAATAGGCTATTAAATGAAGACTACGTTCCTACTTATCTGGGAACAAGATCCAATTAAATCAGTAAAGTTTACATTGAGTACAAATTTATTAGAATTGTTTGAGCGTGTATGAACTGAAAATACTTTTAGACATCCTTCGGACAGTCCGATGAAGGAATCCCGTTCATGAGATTGTCCATAACTAATGCATTAGATTTTTTTCAATTGATCAATTTTCATCCTACGTGACAGGAAATATTCATCGTGCAAAATAAGTTGTGTATGAATCTATTTAATTATAGAGGGGCAGTATTTTCAAGTGAAAAACTGTGAGCATGAAGCAAAAACTTCCGAAAGAAAATCTGCAACAGCTGAATAAGCAAATTTAACTAGCAATGCTATTGTGTAAATTCTGGTATGTTATGGGAATAACCTGTTTGCCTTGCTGTTTAAAGGCAAACTCTTTAAAACTCTAAACTCTTAAACTCTGTATGAAAGACATATAGAGAGCTAGTGAATAATCCTTGTTGGAGCTATAAGAAGTGGGTGTGTATCTTTCTGTGTCAGAGTATCAATCATAAAGCAAATATGGGTGGGGTGGGTGGGGTGCAGCAAGTCACAACCAAGTTATGGATGTTGTGTGAGATGTTGTTCCAGGCCACCTGACTCCTACCCTGAAGAGCAGTTCCAAGGCACCACCTCTGATGCAGGCCACATGGAAATGAATGTGGATTGAGATTGAAAGGAAAACAATAGTTACACTTTCACTTTCCTGTCAAGACAAATGGTGGCCTTTTAAAATATAGTTTTCAGTTATAGTTAGCTTGGATCTATTCACTTCTTTTCTGATCTTTGAAGGCAGTTATTTCTGATTAAGAAAAACAAAATTTCAGAACCAGGTCTTATTTAATAGTGTCAATGCTCACCTTTGGCCAGAGGATTTTTGGACCTTAGTCACTTTTCCAGGGTGCAGGAAGATGCTAATTCCTAAGGAAGAAACCAGAAGCAGATTTGTAACAAGCTGGGACCATTTTTATCTTTTTAAACATTCATAGCACATTTGATTAATTGTTTAGTAGCTTTCTCTCTACCAGTACTCATGTGTGAGGAATTATCATAAAGCATCAGAAATAAGTTGGAACAGCTGTTGTGAACTTGGCATTCTCCAGATGTGCTGGAATTCAAGTCTTATATAGTGGGATTGGGTTGAAAGGACAGACCTTAACAGACCAATTGCAGGAAAATCAGGTAAGGCTGAAGTTTCCTGCCATTGTTCACCAGTTACAATTCAGAACTGAGGACAAGCACACAAACACACAAGGCAGTTTCTTTTCACATTTATATTGGTATGATTTATAAAAAATAATAAAAGTGGGAGGAAGGAAGGAAGGAAAGAAAGAAAAAGAAAAGAAAAAGAAAGGAGAGAGAGAAAGAAAGAAAGAAAGAAAGAAAGAAAGAAAGAAAGAAAGAGAAAGAAAGAAAGAGAAAGAAAGAGAGAAAGAAAGAAAGAAAGAAAGAAAGAAAGAAAGAAAGAAAGAAAGAAAGAAAGAAAGAAAGAAAGAAAGAAAGAAAGATTTTCTTTCCATCTCCCTGATAAGGCAACTCTGGGCAGTTTACAATCTTGTTTCATTTCTGAAATCAGCAACATCATCTAGGGCTTCTCTGAATTTTACTCAATTAGTCTTGATTGAACCCATGAATCCAGACCTTGCATTTGATCTCATGTGCTTTAGAGGAAGAACAGAGATAGCGCTGGGTGTTGTGAGCAAGCCTGAATACCCAGATCAATACATTCATTCTGTTTCATATAATATTGTTCATTATGTCTGGCTGAGGCTAAATATTGCCTTGCATCTAAACAGAGGTCTAGCACAACTATCATATGGGAAATCAGGAATCACCTTTTAAAAATAATTAATCTGTCCACATTTTAAAAGTGATAACTCTTTCAAAAATGATAAATCTGATCATCTTTTAAATAATAAATCTGACTACCTTTTAAAAATGATAACTCTTTTTAAAATGATTAATCTAACCTCAGGATTGGTAACAGATAATAAATCCTGTTGTTGATTTATTGACCCTTTTCCTAAGACATTCCTGCAACATAATAAATTGACTTAAATTTGTTGATAACTACTAAATTTGTTATCGCAAACCACCAGGAAACAGAGGTACCATACAGTACATATTTGGACCAATGATATTTAAAAGTGTGGGAAAACTGTCTGAACAATTAACACAACAAGCTTTAAAAAACTAAGGATAGTTTTATTCAAAGTGGGTCACTAATTGTATGAAATATTAACACACTTTTTATAATGCATTACAACTGATCAAATACATTTCCAGATAAAAATACTGAATAAAGATTTTTAATTTTTGTAGTTCTCCTTGAGAGAAGGAATATATACAATCCTTCTAAATTTTGGGTTGTTTCTCTCTATGTTTCTTGTCCAGTATATATATATATATATATTTCTTTCAAATTCTGTTGTTTTAAAAAAAGCAATTATTTTGTTGCAAAAAAGAAGGACTGACACTCCATGCAGAATCAGATAATGGTATCGTGTTTACAATGAAAGAAACACATCCTCATCATCCATAGAGCATATGCAGATTTAATATGCATCTAAGGTTGATATTATATGAAAAGCACTGTAGTTCCATTTATTCTGTGATGAATTATGTTTCAAACTAATGCTAAATATGTCACTGTTTTAAACCCAGTTCTGTATTTATTTATGAGAAGTAGAGGCCTCCCTATTCCAGACAACTGGGGGGGGGGAATAATCCTAAAAAACTAAAAAACAATAAAAAGAAATTTCCATGCATCTGGACAAACACACCATCATGGCATAATCATAACTGATAAGGCATCCATAAGCATCCTAAGATGTGGGTTGAACAGCCAAGTTTTCTAAGACTTCTGGAACATCATCATGATGCGAACAAATGGATCTCTGAAGAGATTTTATTCCAGAGGACAAGCACCATGACAGAGAAGGCAAGGACATCTTCACTCCAGAAGGCCATAGAACAATGGCAACTAAATACTCCTTTCAGGTTATAAAGGTATCTATAGAAGACTACATATAAATAGCTCAGAGTTGAACTGTGAAGTCCTTGGTGCTCTCTGAACTTGGTGGTTTGCTTGCAGACATTTTGCTACCAGATTAGTTAGCAATCAAGATGTAAGGTCCCAGAACCCTTCAAAGATATTAGCAAATCTGGTAACAAAATGTCTGCAAGCAAACAAACATTCATGGTTAGAAATTCATGGTTAGTAAGGGACTTCCTGCTGAGCCCATCCCACTGGGGATGGACCCTGCTCACTTCCTGGCAGCTAATTGAGAAAGCTGAGTGCTGCTGCCAGCCTCTTACAGGTAACAAGTTGCTTAATTTGATTACGTACCTATCAGGATCCCAAGACTACGAAATGCTTTATTGGCTAGTGATCTATTTATTTGCAGGGCAGGGGGTGTTCTCACCAGGAGACCATGAATTCCAGTCCTGTCTTAGACAAAGCTGTCTGGGTGACTTTGGACCAGACACTCTATCTATCTCAACCCGCTTCCGTACAATCTTGCGAAGAAAACTGCAAAGACCTGTCTACAGTGACTCAAAGGCATGCACACACATACACAAAAAACCTCCCAATAAATTATTTTTCCTACTTTTTTCCTCTCTTGTCAGTTTAATTTAATTGATTTGACTTTAATTTTTGGCTATAACCCAGTTTGGCTGACCAGAAAATATATAATAATGAAACAGAAGTGAGATAAACCATAGGTTTTATGGGAGATGCTGAGAGGTGTGTCAGAATAGGGATCAAACTAACTGATGTCTGATGTGAGGAGTTCACTTTTGCTTTGAAATGATTACAACCCCCTAAAGATTTGGGGTTCATTTACCTTTATACCACTTTGGTTTGATTGGCTGTGTTTGCAATTTAATAAACAACAGTTTGCTTAATCAGGGGTCACAGTAAGATATTCTTTACTTAAATATAGTACACTGAATAATATTCAGTTAGCTGGATTTATACACAGTAAATATGCTACACCATTAGCCATGATTTATATGTTACAGTGGCTGGGTTCACACAACATACTAAACCAAAAGCAAATGAATATGGCACATGAACCTGGGCACTGCCTTTGATTATTGCTGGAAGCCTTGAAAATTTATCTTTGTGTGGGGAGTCAAAATGAGATGTTAAAAAGCATAATTTATTTCCTTCCAGAACTACAGGTCCTACTGATTCGAAACAATTAACTTTAAATAGCTTTAAATTTTGATAAAACATGTAACATGGAGACTTGCCAGATATGCTGTTGCCCCTTATGTAGACTGTGAAAAATCAGCACAACATATTTCCATTATACCTTAGTTTCCTTCCCTGAGATCAAAGCAGATGAATTTGGAACTTTTGTTAATTTAACAGGAATCACATAATAGAAGAAGACACTAACCAGATCATCTTTACTGAAGATAAAGGTAGATAGCATAGTATTTAATAAGGAGAACCAAAAGCTTTCATCAGGTTAGACAGATATCAAAAAAATTCACTTACCAATAGAAAACCTGGGCTTCCATCAGAGTGTCATTCAAATATCCAGAGCCAAATAAAGGTTTGGTCGAAATAGTAACCTAGGAGGCTAATAAACTCCCAGAAGGAACATCCCCTAAACAAATCTTTCTGGTTTGATTAGTTATACTCCTCTTCCTGCTATAGTCTATTTGACCGGATTTAGTTATTACTCATAGGTTTTGTTACGAATTGCAAAAGCCGTATGCTAATGAGCTCATGTTCATTTAAATTTAACTGTTGCATAGTAATGTGGTGTTACAGTCATGTAATATAATTCGTTCCTGCTTATGTTAAATATTGCTACAGAAGGGAATAATGACCTCCCTTCAAAGTGTTACCGAGTAGCTGAAATTCTGAAAAATGTTTAAACATGTTTAACCTAAATCTTTCTGACTCTTCTAATGTCCAAAATTTCAGATACCGAATATGTCTGTCATCTGCTTAAAATTATCCTTAGACCAAATGACTATAGAACAGGGGTGGGGAGCCATGGCCCTTTTATGACTTGTGGACTTCAACTCCCAGAATTCCTGAGCCAGCCTGAATTCTGGGAGTTGAAGTCCACAAATCATAAAGAGGCCACGGCTCCCCACCTCTGCTATAGAACATTTAAAAATGTATTTATTTGAGAGTACAGATACCGTGTTTGTGAGCAGATAGAAGCTGACCATTCCAAATTTAGAGCGTTAAACTTCCCGTATAACAATACTTGGGAGTTCATATTTCATAACAGGCATTATTCCTCAACATTCTCATGAACATCTAGTGCTATGAAATAAAGAGTGCATTCTACTCTAGTGAAGTCATTGCCCCATAAATGTCTTCATCAGGTGTGACACATATAATTACTGCTAATGCTTTGGCATTCACAGCATGCAGTTCTTTGCAACTTTAAAGCAAGGAGCCGTACCTGCATCTAAGTATATGTTTGTGTTAGATATGCCTTGGGCACAGCAGCCTTTCAACAGAGCAGAAAGGATTATAGATTGCAGACATTCACATTTTAAGGCATCTTCCTATCTTTTCTCTATGCAGGTTATAAGGAAGTGGCTTGTTTCTAAACACTCATATGATAGTTTGATTTATACTCTACTTGCAAATAAGTAATCTGAGTTTCCTTATCTAACATTTCAACAGGAGAAGATTCTTGTCTGGCTGTGGGAGGTGCAATGCTACTCTGACAATGTCTGCAGAGCCAACCAGGCAGAAGGCAAGAGGACGTCATTTCCACAGACAGCAGCCATGTGGTCCAAGTCTCAAGAGTCCTGTGAGGTTTCTGTCTGTTCACAGATTTGTCGCAAATAATAATACTTTTACTATGATTGCAAGAGTTGCTAAGTATTCCGTACAATTTGGCAGTCCAGACTCTAATCTTCTAACCTACTATGGCTCTTTTGTGATAGTTCCATTTGGCCAGCTGGTTTTTGTATCTTGCTAACTTTGGTATGTTGCTTGAATCCATTCAAGATTTCATTTTGCTTTAGAGCAGGGGTCTTCAAATTTGGCCCTTTTATGACTTGTGGACTTCAACTCCCAGAATTCCTCAGCCAGCGTGCCTGGCTGAGGAATTCTGGGAGTTGAAGTCCACAAGATAAAAGGGCCAAGTTTGAAGACCCCTGCTTTAGAGTGTTTGTAGCATCACAATTCAAGAACCAAGCTAGTTATATAATGGAACTCCTGCTGACTCTACGGACTCTTGATCCTAGCAATTCTTGCCATCTTTGAAAAGGTAAAGGTTTCCCCTGGCCAGGTGTTTCTGACTGTAAGGGGTGGTGCTCATCTCCATTTCTTATCTGGGGGAGCCAGCATTGTCCAAAGACCCTTTCCATGGTCATGCGGCCAGCATGATTTTGCCGAGGTGTACGAAATGCTGTTACCTTTTCACCGAAGGGGTACCTATTTATCTACTTGCATTTGCATGCTTTCAAACTGTTAGGTGGGCAGGAGTTGGGGCAGGTATCAGGATCTTGCCCCATCGTGTGTTTGGGTCTCTAACCCAGGCTGTCAGTTTTCTCTGACCTTAATTATAACTTGTAATTGTCTGTAAGTACAATTTAATTAATCTCTTGGATCCTATAGAGAAGGTGACAAAATATGGGCTGGACTGTATTCTTCATTAGATGGACGCAGTACTTGTTGAACAATTACACACTCATCAGCTCTGTACTGAGCTGGGCGGAAGGATTATATGGTAAATTATACTGAAAGGTTACTGGCAGCGGTAGACATAAAAAGATCCAGTAAACCTGGTGGATAACAAGCTGAATTATGAACCAACAATGTGATATTGTTACCAAAAAAAAGAGCAAATGCAATTCTAGGATGTATTAACTGAAATACAGTATCAAGATCAAGAGAAAACATTCTCTCTAGTCCAGGGGTAGGCAACCTTGGCTCTTTTATGACTCGTGGACTTCAACTCCCAGAATTCCTGAGCCAGCCAAGCTGGCTCAGGAATTCTGGGAGTTGAAGTCCACGAGTCATAAAAGAGCCAAGGTTGCCTACCCCTGCTCTAGTCTATCTAGTTCATATCACACTTGGATAAAGTGTTGCATCCAGTTGTGGACAATACATTTTAAGAAGCATTTTGATAGACCAGAACATGGCCAAAGGAAAGCAAACACAATGATAAAGGCCCTAAAAGAAAAACGTATAAGGGATATTTGGAGATATTGGGCAAAATTCAGTTTGGGGAAGAAAAAAAACTACGGCTAGATATGCTGGCTTTCTTCAATTATCTGAAGGACTGTCCTGCAGAAGATGGGGCAGAATTGTGCAGGGTTGTTCCAGAAGACAACTGTACAAGAAACAATGGATATAAATGACGAAGCAGTATTAGATTTCAGTTGGAAAATCTTCCTTGCTGCAAGAGCTGTTCAACAGAGAAACGGACTGCCTCTGGAGGTGATGGATTCTCCTTTGCTGAAGGTTTTTAAGCAGAGGTGGGATAGCCAGCCTATTAAATATTGCATAGAGCTCACTACAGGCAGTCACTCAAACCAAACCCATCATATTCTTGCCTGTGGTCTTTGATGATGTGATCCCAATCAATCTATTTCAGTAGAGAGGATTCACTCTTTCACATCAAGGAGTCACTCATCACTTGCTGAGCCTCCAATTATTAAAGAGGCTGGAAGAGGGTTTCTGTGCTATTACAGAACAAGCCTACTATTCTACAAGATGTCCATGTCTATTGTAGCTATTAGATAGCTATTTTACTTAATGCCTGGGTTTATGCAGTATGCAAAGAAAGCCATGGTTTGGCTACTTTGGTTTTGCCTTAGTATGGGATGAGAAATCTGCCATTGCATGCTGTGAACCATGTTTTGTGATGACTTGAGTGAATATTGTGGTGGCTTATTCAGTAAATCATTCATTTACCAAATATACTACGCATAAACAAACCAAGGCTTAGTATGATATGCAATGTCTGATTTTCTTCAGAACAGTACGTTCGTCTGAAAAAAAAAAGGGAAGGAGAGTAATGAAGGTGAGCTTGACAAACATATGCATGAACTGCTACCTAGGCAAAGGATCATTTTAGATCTAACTTTCTTTGAAAGGTTTTAGAGAGAGTGGTGCCCTACAACTCAAAATAGCCCTAAAGAAATTGGATTATTTGAACCCATGGCAGGTTTCAGGCCATAGGTACTATGGAAACTGCATTGGTTACACTTGTGGATCACCTATAGCAGTGATGGCGAACCTGTTAGAGACCGAGTGCCCAAAAACCACCCCGCCCCTGGCCCGCCCCCACCCCTGCTCCACCCGCCCACCCCCACCCTGCTCCGCCCCCACCCTGCTCGGCCCTCACCCCGCCCACCCTCAGGGCCATCCACGGCCCGCCGATCGCCCAGGCGGCCCTGCAGTGCCATGGTGGCCATGCCTTCCACCCGCGCCCCGCAGCATCATCTGCCCAGCTGCCATGTGCTTGGCTGTGCTGCTCTGTGTGGGCTGCACCCGGGGGTGGCTCTCCTCTGGGGGGGCTGCTGGTGAGGAGGGGGCTGTGGGGGGAGGCAGGGCTGGGGCGACGGTGTGCGTGCCCACAGAGAGGGTTCCGAGTGCTGCTTCTGGCACTCGTGCCATAGGTTCGCCACCACTGACCTATAGCAACAGCAGAATTAAGACAATGCAATCCTCTTGGTGCTTCGTGATCTCTCAACAATTTTCAGTACAATCAATTGTGTTGTCCTTCTGGACCATATCTCTAATCTTCTGGATTAGAGACAGTGACATCGCTCTGCCATAATTTTTTTCTTTTTTCTGAGGTGGCAATGTCAGTTGGGGGAAGTTGTGGTTCCCTCCAGATACTTCTACTCTTTCCTTTTCCCATTTTTCTTTTAATTAAAAAGGCTGGGGAGAGGAGTCATCCATTGGCTCAAGGTCCTGTATCATGAGCAGATGGTGTGGATACTTAGCTATATATTTCAGTTCCAGGTCAAACTGATAGAAAAATGGCCAATGACTGGACCATGTCAGGTACTAGATGTGGCGGAATAGATTCAGACATAATCCTTCTAAGATGGAGTGGCTATGGATTTGTGGCATTAATTCCAAAGAAATACCATTTGTGAGCCTGAATGGAGTTGTTTCTCCCCATTTAGAGGTGGTTCACAATCTGGTGTTTCTCCTGAACTCACACCCCTTGCTTGATGAGTAGGAGGCGGCTATTGCCAGGAGGACATTCACACAGTTACAGCTTGTGCATTAAATGCACCCATTACTGCCTTGGGAAGCCCTGTTCACAGTCATTCCTGTCTGAATCGTTTCCTTTTGGGATTATTTAATGCATTTTATATGGGACTACCCTTGAATAAAACAAACAACATAGCTTGATCTAGACCCAAGTGCCTTCTTATACTGTGTTGGTAGTAATTGGCAGAGACTGGCTCAGTCTAAGTTTCTTCAACCATGGATCCTTTCCATTTCTGAATCTAACATGGTAATTTATGGGGCTAATTTAATTTGCCTGCAGATCTAATTTTAAACATGAGATAAATAGGCCACTGGTGATACCTATGTGACATATTCAGAAGGACATAGGGATATCATGAAAATGCACACTTTGTCCCGAGGCTTAATGAATATAACTGCCTGTCTCACATCCTGTTTTCTCAATATCAGTGATGCTTCAACATTTGCTTGGGTTCTAGATTTCAAAGGTATTCAGATGACGATTTCCAAAAATCAAGTCATTATAACCTTAATTATCATCTTAATTATCCATCTTAATTATCGCATACCAAGGAAACAAATTGGGACACATGGTAAGGCTCAAAATATATACCCACAAGATTATTCTGCTGTGAGCAGAAAATCTTACTCAGTCATTACTCACCGCACAGCCTCGCTAGCATGTATAGCCGGTTGTTAAAATACTGGTACATGCATGAACAATATAGTGTGTAGCTCCAAGCTGGAATAGACCTCTACTGGAATAGTCTACACACCGGGGGGGGGATTTTTGTGTACTTTGTTTGTAAATTATTGCTCATATTTTAACAATATTTTTAAAGTATCTTTATTATTTAGACACAGTTGGGGAACAGCTCTTCATTCACTCATTCAGAGCTTTCTATGTTGCTTTTTGATGAAAAAAAACCAAAAAAGGATAGGAGAGATTCAGGCACAAAGACACTGGGGATCCAGCAGCATATAAATGTTATTCTTATTATTGTGTCACAAACATTTGATTAAAGCCCCACCCATAAGAAAAGAGTAAGACTTCGATTGAACTTTTATGTTTGCCCCCTTGGCTTTTTAGACCAATCTGCAGATACCCCTGTTTCCAAAGCAAAATGCAGTGAAGTAAGTAAATAAATATTTTTTTAAAAATGGGAGGGAGGGAGGGAGAGAAGGGAGGGAGGGAGGGAGGGAGGGAAGAAGGAAGGGAGGGAGGGAGGGAGGCAAAACCCAAACAAACCATATAGTGAGTTAATGTGACATGTGAATCCTGCCCATCTATAGCAGCCATCTAAACAGACTATGTTCAAGGAACATGCAACTTTGACTAAATCTGAAGTTTTCTTAAATTTAGCTTTTGAGGCCCTGAGCTTTAGTACTGGGTAGTTCTCCATGGAGATAGTTTCTTTCAAAAAAAAAAAAGAAAGAAAGAAAGAAAGAAAGAAAGAAAGAAAGGAAAGAAAGAAAGAAAGAAAGAAAGAGAAAGAAAGAAAGAAAGAGAAAGAAAGAAAGAAAGAAAGAAAGAAAGAAAGAAAAAGAAAGAAAGAAAGAAAGAAAGAAAGAAAGAAAGAAAAAGAAAAAAAGAAAAGCAAGAATAAAAAGTCTAGCTTGCAATGTATTGGGGGGAAAAAACATCAACTAATATTATTCTGCCAAACAAGCTCATTCCCATTATGCGATATTAAAACTGCAATCTGCTTTCAACATTCCCTAGACTTCACAGTTCACAAAATATTAGCCATTTCACTCTTTGGATCAAAAGGGCTGTTCTAGACTCCTGCTCCTCAGCTAATGGAGTAGAATCATGATCACAGAGCAGCAATAGGTACAGTTCAAACCAGTGGTGGGATTCAGCCGGTTCGCACCACTTCGGCAGAACCGGGTAGCTAATTTTTTGTTGCCCAGGCCCAGAATGGACCTCTGGAAGCGGCACCCACACAGAGAACCGGTTGTTCGCATATTTGAATCCCACCACTGGTTCAAACTAGAGGCAGAACCAAAAATAACTAGTTACTTTTAGGTTTAGTGCTGCATGTGAACCTTCTCAAAAATATTCTTATGGTCGTATAGCCTTATATTATTTTTCTTGTAGGTTGGGAAAATAAGAACAGACTGGTTTAGTTTCAGCCTTGAATATTAAATAATATAGCTTGCCTTGGCATGCAAAGGAGGGCACATTTGCCTCATTGCTTCAGGGAGCAAGATTTTTTTTTTTTTGAGCCTATTTTGATAAATAGAGCCAAATGACAGTTCAAGCCATGCCATAGTTTAAAGAAAATCATGTTCAAAACATCATAAGAAGATAAATCTAAACGGGGGATACTATTTCTTAACTTTCTTTTTTAATGTTTTGAAAACCTCAGTGTATAGAAGGTCACACAATTTTGTTAAAGCCATGTAGAATTTTGCTGAATTCTACACTGAAAATACAGCCTTGAAACATGATGAACCACAAAAGATGTCAAAAAAAAAATAATCCACAAGGAAACTGTGTTTGCTGGAGTACATTCATTTCCTTATTTTGTCACAGAAGTATATATGATTTCAGGTGTTTTTAATGCTCCTACAATAGGCTTACAGAAAAGACAACAATTGTTCAATAAGATTTTGATTGACAAGTTAAGTGCAATCTTGCCTTCCAAGGAGAAGAAATAAATATCAAGAAGTTCTTCTGGTGCATCATCCGATTATGCACCTTAGATATGGGAATTTCTTCACTGGAATAGAATAGAATAGAATAGAATAGAATAGAATAGAATAGAATAGAATAGAATAGAATAACAGAGATGGAAGGGACCTTGGAGGTCTTCTAGTCCAACCCTCTGCTCAGGCAGGAAACCCTATACCATTTCAGACAAATGCTTCCCCAGGTAGTATTCAAACATTTTTTGTCATCAATGCAATGTCACCTCAACCTTACTCACCTTGCTGTCATTCAACAATATTGTTCAACAATATCTCATTGCCACTAGGTAACACAAGTATCATAACGCAAGGAGCAAGGAAGACTAATGCAAGATTGCAAAAGGTTGGGAAGCATGCCGGCACCTCATCCTGGTGAAGTCACACACTAAGAAGCTCATGCTGCATTTCTTCCTTTTACAAAAACTAACCAGAGTTTCAGCAGGGGGCAGCATCAGGCTGACCTTGTGTGAGTTTAGAAGCTATGCTGGGTTGGGCCAGAAGAGGATTTGGATGGAAATGCCAGGAAAGAATAGGGCTGTAGGATAGACTTTAAAATAGAAAAAAAAAAAAAACATGCAGGAGACAGTGGTGAGCTACTTTTATGTCCTTTGCATGACGGTTCCATGAAGTTATCAGGACAGAATCTTATCTCAAAGGAGACTTTAATCCTAACTTTAAAAAAAGTATCATCATGTAATAGCTTCATGTACTTTCTGTAATGGAAGAGAATTAAGACATTACAATTGTTTCTCAGAGGGACAAAAAAGATGTAAAGGGAAATCAGAACCAGAAAACGTGTCTTGCTGTTGCCTACGGTTGGCTGCTTTTGCTTCTTGCTCCATGACTCACTTATTCAATTGACTGTATCTAGAAGTCTTTCCTGGATCTTGTTCCATTGCAAAGATGTTTCTTGCTTGCATAGTAGTAGACTCAAAGGGAGAGAGGACCCCCCCCCTTTCTCATGGTCTCAGTGGGACAGAAAGATCAGACAGGTGGAAAAAAGGTCTTTTAAAACCTTTCTGTGAGTCATCAGTTCTCAAGTTGAGTGTTTAATTAATTAATTAATTAATTAATATGCTACCCCTCTCACTGATAAGGAAACTTTGGGCAGCTTAGAAAAAGATAAATGTAGAAACAAATACAAGTACAACATTATATAAAAACTAGAAACAAGGAGATAGAAGGCATGGGGATAAGATCTTCTTAGCCCATCAACCACTTCCCACGATAAGTATCCCCTTCGGGGATCCAAGCCAACTGGTAAAACCAGGTTTTGATACCCTTTTGGAAGGTTGGAAGGGTGAGAGCAGTTCTCACTTCTGGTTATACCTGATTATATCAACTTATACTTGATTCCCGCATTGTTCTCTTTTTAAATCATTTTTAAATATAAGGGAATGTAGAAAATCAGGAGTTGTACAGCATCTTAATGTCTCAGAAGTTTCTATGGATGATAGTCTACTTCAGGAGTGTCAAACTGCCGGCCCACGGGCTGGATGTGTCACGATGAAACCGCGCCCACCCCATTGCCGGCAATGGGAAAAAAGTCACGATACGTCACAATACATCACATGACGTCGCGGGTTTGACACCCCTGGTGTACTTTATCAGATTTCTGACAGAAGACCTCTTTCTACACAATCAACTGTGGAGGGGAAGAGGGAAAAAAGCCAAGTGTGGGGAGGTCAGGCACCATGAGATGGAATGACTTTAGAAGTGAGAGCAGAGGGACAAAATTGTTTATTAATAATAAAGAAGTAGCAAGCAACAACAAAAGTCTTATTTCCTGTAATCATGTCAGCAAAAGGTCAGGGACACTTGTGGCAAAATGCAAGGTTGCCAAAACAATGGCAAAATAATTGCATCTTGAGATCGGACACAAATATGTACGTTGGGGCATTTGTATGAAGATTGTGCAACTGGGAGAGTCATAGGAAAAATAGAGCACTGTAACTTTCATAAAAGTAGAAACTCATTTCGTAGAAACTCATACAATCCAAGATCATAAATGACAGCAACTTCAATCCCTATGATTTTCAAAGATATTTGTTTGATGTACACTTTGGTTTTTAGGTTGCAATTCTCAAACGACTCTGATTCTTTGCATGTTTACCTGATACTGATCATAGAAGGATTCCAGTTACATAAAGTGGCACAGATGTTTATGAAATATCTCTGGGTTTCATAATAAAGATATTATTAAAATTAGTCAAGGAATATTCTCTTCTTCCCACACAAAAAAGTATCTGTAGATAACCAGGCTGAACCAGAAGGAGGGGGTGAAGTGCATCATCGGTCTAGAGTCCTTTCATGCCCACAAGAGATCTAAGTCCAGTTGTCCTTGAATTCCTTTTACTCTTATCTACTGCCAATTTGCTTTGACCGTTAGTAGTTCAGATTCTTGTAGAGAGCATTAGCATGCAATAAACCTGTAGTCATTTGAACTGCCTTGCTTCCTGATTTATTGCATCTGACAGTACCACAGCAAGAAACCTCATACAATGAATTTTAAAGACAAATTAAGTTTGAAAAGATTTAGGATTAAGGAATGACTGAAATATTGAGGGGAAATTAGGCTTAATAAGAACTTTGACAAAAGGATATATAGTGATTTAACAAATCAATTTTTATAAATAGAAGTGAAATATAAATTGATTAGAAAAGATGTGAGGTAGATGTTATGATAGATAAGTAATATAGGATTTTTATAATATATGAAATATGAAAATACTGGCATGATATATTTAAATGGAAAATTTGAATATTTAGATGTTAATTATTGAGAAAATTATGATTGATAAGAATTTTTTGAATATTATGGAGAAATTGAGCTTAAACAAGATTTATGAAAATAAGATACATGGTGAATCAATAAGATGACTTTTATGAAAATAACATAAGTTGATAAGAAAAAAATGCTATATATGGACGCTATTATTGTTGGTATAAATATAGAAGAAAATGTTTATATTTAATCATTTATATATGGAAAATATCAAATATCAAAAATTATATTTGTTTAATGTTGAAGAAGAAGAATACTACTGGGTGAAAAGATCAAGGAAATATATTATTACTTGATATACTAATTTGTTGTTGTTAGTTGCGAAGTCGTGTCCGACCCATCGTGACCCCATGGACAACGTTCCTCCAGGCCTTCCTGTCCTCTACCATCTTCTGGAGTCCATTTAAGCTCACGCCTACTGCTTCAGATATACTAATTATGGAAATATAAAAATTAATTATTATTGACTATTAATTAACTATTATTGATTGTATATTTTTCCTAAAAAATTTATGAACCAAGACAACACGCTGTACACCAGGCACTAAGGTTGTTATTGTAAAAAATCAATAAAACTTTTACAAAAAAAAAAAGAAACCTCATACAGGTAGTCCTCAACTTATAACCATAATAGAGCCTGCCTAGCATGATTGTAAGTCGTGATGGTCAGAAAATAGGTCATTCACATGATATCAACCTGATTTTACAATCTTTTTTTACAGTGATCGTTAAGCAAGCCATTGGTTTGCTATGAGTGTAGTTTTGCTGAAAACTGAAACTAAGTGCCAGTTTTCAGCAAAACGGTCACAAAACATGTCCCATGACTGTGGGGACACTGCAAATGGCCGCAAATGCAGCCATGTTCCCAAATACCCAAAGTTTGGTCACATGATCACAGGGGAGTGACCATCCGAACCTCAAAGGTGGATCATTAGCCCTAAGGTAGGTCTGTTTTAATTTTGACATGTAGTCCTTTAATCAAGGACTACATGTATACAGTGCTTAACAAAGAGCAGTAATACTAATGATATAAAATAAAGAACTACTACTCTTTGTTCTAATGTGAAAAGGTTCTGGGTCAAAACAAGAAGCAGGCATCAGTTTGCACTCTTTATACGCAAGAGTAGTCAACACACATAAAATATATCTACAAACCCTATAAAGGCTTAAGAGAGCAAGGATTGAAACAAGAACAGAATGGAGTATTTATATGGGCTGATGCCAAACACCTGGATTATCTATTAGCAAAAATTATTTAGGAGGCAACCTCTGGGATTTTTGAGAGAAGGTCAGGGATAATAAGATAATAAAATTTAAAACTTATTTACTATACAAAAATCTTTTTTGGGTGGGTAGAAAGAAAAGCTCTCTTGACTAAATAGGTTCCTTTTTCTGTTATTTAGTGACTTTACAGACACATCCCAGATAGTCAGGGATAGAAAGAGAACACATATGTTTAATCAGTTTAATCCTCCCCATGCATCACTCACACGAAACCATTCAATTTCGTGCTAATCATCTTAGCCTAAGCAATGGCTGAATCTCTCTAGTTTGTTTAGACAGCATACAAACCTTAATATAAGAACAATGAGCCATGTTCTATACATGACAGCTCCTGCAGGTCAAGCCAATCTCCTGGGAATTGTTGATTCAGTGTTACCCCACCAGGCCACAAGATCTTCAATTTCCATTCTCCTACAGGCCTTGTTCCTGTCACCTCTGCACCCTCAGGAAAACACCAGATCTTCCAGTCAAAGCCATTATCCTGCAGTCTCTTATTCTGTAGATTTCTGAGTCAAGTTGATTTATCGAGAAGAATATGTTTTGGAGCCTGAGCTTTAAATTCAACAAAAATAGGACAGACTAAGTTCCTGCTGGCCTTCTGCATCGGTAAGAGATTCTGTTTAACAGGTTGCTAGGTAGGGAGAAAGCTGCCTTTTGCTTCTTCCAGTGTGCAGCAATTTGGGTCAGAGACTGAAAAATAAAAGCTCTTTATTCACTCAGCTGCAAATGTTCCTTGTGCTTTTGAGACTGTTCCCCCCCCCCCAAGGAAGAAAATTGCACTCCACAGTATAATTTCCAGAATTAAATGGAAGGGATGAATGCAGTGGGCTGATCTGAAGCAGAGAGAACTGGAAGAAAAGGGAAGCTTTGGAAAAAAGCACAGTAATATGTGTAATAATTGTTTGAGTAAACAACAGGGAATGTTTGCCTGGGGCATTCAGAAGCATTGTCTCTGAAATCAGGTTGCTGCTTCTCCTGATGGCTGAGCACAACACCACTAAAGATGGCTGCAAAAGACCATCTAGCGTTTGGAGTGACTTACAGGTGACTGGAACCATTTTGTTCCAGCTCATTCTGGTGGAAATATTGGGGGCCTGGCTGCCGCAGAAAATTTTGCTCTTCCCTGTTGCATTGTTTTACCGTCATCCTTCACAAAACCATCTGGAGCCCACTTATGATTGCCTTTATTCTTAAAACATTGAAGACATACAAAGAATAGCATGAGTCGATCACTCTCCTGCCAGCTAAACAGGAGGAGCGTGAATGATGCTCAGCCATCCGCCTCATTCCCGGGTTCTGCAGTTGGTGAAGTCTTACTCCCACTCCATGGAAAAAAAGGAAGTGCATATGTTGCTCTAGCTACTGCCCATCCTTCAGCCATCTTGTCGTGGATGTTTATTAAAAAGAAAAAGAAAAAGAAATATCCAAGCTAACTTACCCCTCTCCCTTTCTCACTAGCATAATCATAGTTTTGCAATCAGAAGAATGGGCAAAAGGAGAAAATATATCCCCAAAATGCAGAAAGTCACCACAAACAGGACAGCCTGAATGTCAGGTGGCATGAATTCTTCCTGGTGATGGAACCGGATGGCCACCGGTTCCACAGAACTGCAACATTTCAAGGAAGATGCTAGCTTTGCTCTGATGAGGGTTGGTGGTGTGGTGTTCATTCATGCAGCACCCATTCATTCTTAACGCTGTCCCAATTTCCTGACAAAGTTCCTCCTGACAAAGCCAATTCTCCCTGACCTGTTAACAAAGAGGGCAAAGCACATTCTTATGCTCATCTATTTTTCTTCCAATAAATAGACCACATAGTAGACTACCTGGCTAATTTGCTTGCCTTAAAATTTCTCCACCATATTTAATGAATATTTTATCCATCTGGTTATTTTTGCTTACTCCATTCTTTTTGTAAGACATTTAGTCTTCCTTTTCAGATCCATATTTCTTGTTCTGTCACACCATCTAGATTCTAGCTAGTATTTTATTTATTTATTATTTATTTTATTTATAAATAAATAATAGTATTCGCTATGCAGAACATAGAATAATTGGGTTGGAAGGGACGCTGTCCAACCCCCTGCTCAATCATTCAGTTCTTAGCCAATAACACTACAGCATCTGTATATAATAGTTCACATATGTTTACATCCCTTCTAATGCCATCATGAGCATTCCTTATATATTTATCCAGAATACATTAAACAATCCAGGACACATCATATAACCCAATTTTATTCTCTTCTCGGTGATAAGCCCTTTGCTAAACATTTCATTTATTTTTGTGAATGATTTATTCCTATCATGTAGATCAGGCCACAGAGCCTATTAGTTTGTTTGGTTTTTTTAATAATAATAATAATCCCAGAATCCCTGATCAAGAAGCAAAGATCTAGTAATAGTAATAGAAAATTGGCTGCTGAAAATCTTGATGTGGAGGATGGTAGAATTCCATATTATAATCGTGTTTTTGTACTTCGGTAATGTTGCCAAGATTGGTTAGCATGGTTAGCATGTCCTTACCTGCTTTTGTTAAATTCCATCATTATCATTAATGAACTATATGTCAGTGAAATCAAAGCTTATCATATTACTATGTACACATATTATTTAAGGCATATTATTTGGATTACATGAAGCAAAAATAATGTTTATAGTAGAATTAAGAGACTGAAGAGGTTACTCATTTTACATTGATCTTTTTAAAGAATCATGAGTAAAAAAAATCATTACTTTGAAGAAAACCCTTGCTTCAAAGCTCTGGCAGAATTTTAGACAATTGTATGGTAGTTAGTAACAGAACAACAGAGTTGAAAAGGATCTTGGAAATCTTCTAGTCCAACCCCCGGTTCAAGCAGGAGACCTTATATGATTCTGGACAAATGGTTGTCCAATCTCTTTTTTAAAACCATAGTGTTGAAGCCCCCATAACTTCTGGAGGCAAGCCATTCCGCTGATTAATTTTCTCATTCTCAGGAAATTTCTCCTTAGTTCTAAGTTAATTCTCTCCTTGATAGGTTTCCATCCATTGCTTCTTTTCCTGTCTTCAGGTACTTTAGACAACAGGTTGACCCCCTCTTCTTTGTGGCAGCCCCTGAGATATTGGAAGACTGCTATCATATCACCCCTAGTCCTTCTCTTTGTTAGACTAGATATACCCAGTTCCTGCAACTGTTCATTTTGTGGTTTAGCCTCCAGAACCCTTATCATCTTTGTTGCTATTCTCTGCACTTTTTCTAGAGTCTCAACATCTTTTTTGTAACAGGCTGATCAGAACTGGATCAATATTTCAAATGTGGTCTTACCAAAGCATTACAAAGAGGTACTAACACTGCATGTGATCTTGATTCTATCTCTCTGTTGATGCAGCTTGGCTTTTTTTTTGCAGGTGTAGCACACTGGTGGCTCACATTTAAGTGGTTGTCCAATTGGACTCCTATACTGTGCCACCGACATCTCCTTTTTAAAATATGCACGCCAGTTGGTTCTGTCCACTAATGGCTACACATTACTGCTAAAATATATGCAAGTAATTTTTTTTACTTTCTGTGTACCCACCAGAGCTTCCTGCAACATAATAAACATACCAAAAGCCCCCTGCTCCCATGAGTTAATGGTGTGTAGGGTAAGTCACTGGTGCCCTCAATATATTGAATTGTTGTGTGGCATATGAAGCCTTCTAAAGCAACATATTTATTATTTAAAATTCTATTTGTACTTTTCTTGGTAGGTGTGTCTTCTCTGTCTTTATCTGATCATTCCCACTAAATGCCTTTGGGACATTTTGAGACTGCTCTGTATCTACCTACCTGCACTACTTTGGCTTGTTTGGAGAAGTAAATTGACTTTGGATCTATGCCTGCTTATTTGAAAACAGAGCTAAAAGGGAATCTTTCCTGCTCTCCTTTGATAAAAAGGACTTGTGGGCAGTTTGTGTTCTCATTGGCAGAAATGTCTGCCTTGCCCCCATAGTATGCATTCCTCTCTCTCACTTCAACTACCTGCAAACATAAAGTAGATAGAGGTATTTGGCTATGTACTCAGCTCTGAAGTGAATAAGCTCTGCTCTCAACTTCAAATATGACAAAGGAAATGTCTTTGAGTATTTCCATTTTACTAAACGCTACCCAATGCATACCCTCCTATCGCAGTGCTGTGGATGCAGGGGAGAGGGGAAGAATAGCATTTTTTTGGGGGGGAAGGACTTGCTCTAGTTTAATAACTTAATGGTCACTTTTATACTCTTGTCATTGGGCAGCTGGAGGAAATCCTGATTAGCTCATAATCTCTGCATTCTCTCAGTATCCCAAGAAGAAGAAATGAAGAGATTGAGCAGTAGAAATGGTGCCATGTGGAAATGCCATCTGCATTACGAAGCAACACCCTCTTTTTTCTTTTATTGGGAACCATGTGTTCCATAGAGACTTTGGAGATTAATTTCTACTATTAGTATGAATCAGATGGGTCAATGATTTAACTTCATATAAGGTTTCTCCTTGGCTTCAAATATACTCTGTGTATCTCTATATTTACAGCCATGATGCATAAAGGTATATTTCAGGTGTTCAGGCAATACAAGAAAAGTCCTTAGTTCTATGCAGCCCATCCATATTGCTTATTGACTTTAAACATGATAGTGCTGCTAATATTTAATACCACAAAAGGAGTTGAAAGTCAAGTTGTTTTTAGAAAGCATTCAATCATAATATATGCTGAACGTCTGTAAATGTTAATGTTAACATTAAGAAAAGTTTTCCAATCACTTTGAAATTGGAAGGTGAGGCTATATAAATCTGAAAAGATCGTTATGAAAATTAGCTGAAATGGAACTATTAACTGGATTAACTAAATTATTTTGGCACCAGAGGTTGTAGATCCCACAAGCACATCTCTTCTCTTTTCATAAAAATATCACAGAAGGCATTTACGTTTCTAGAGGTTTTTTTGTGACAGCCCAGTGCCTTAAATAGCTGTCTGTTGTTTAGGTTGCCCAGGGATGATTCTTGAGCCAATTCTAGTAGCATAATTGTACTGCAATAATAAATCAATAGAAGCAGTGTTCAGTCCATCCGTGACTCTGTGTGACTACATTGCATATACTGTATAAGCTTGGGTTTCAATTGTAAAAATATAGCTTAAAACTGTCCTGCTCCAGAATAAATTCAGATACACAAAGATGCTTTTGTGTCTCAAAGCAAATAAAGTACATGCTGGTATCACTATGCTGTTTCCATCAATTCAGTATTTGTACTTTTACTTGGTATCACTTCAACTACAAGCTTCTTTTCTATGATAATAATGGGCTTAAATTTCCATTTAGTTTTCAGTCAATAGCACAAATGAATTTGAGCCCCTTCAGTCAAAAGAGCTTTTAATATTTCTTTCCTGGAATGTCATATATTTGAAGAACATTCTGGTGATGTCACAAATTGAACAAGCTGCAGAATAATTTTATTTATTTATTTATTTATTTATTTATTTATTTATTTATTTATTTATTTATTTATTTATTTATTTATTTATTTATTTATTTATTTATGGCTTTGTTTAAACATGTCTCTTAACTCTATTCTTGATGCTTTTGATGAGTTCTACTTACCTTCTGTAAGGAAAACTATCACTTGTATTGGGTATGAGACCTATCTATAAACATTTGCTGTTTGCTTCTGTATATATATGCATGCATTATATTCCACAATAGATTTGCAACTAACCATATTCATTTTCTTTCTTAAAATGTTGGGCTCCAATCATAGTTCTTCCAGTGAAATGCTTCCTTTGTCAGAAATCTTGCCTTGCCTGGTGCCCATACAAACAAAATCTGCATTATTTTGCATTGGGGGGGGGGCAAAGATGAGACAAACTGGTTGGAATCTTTCAAACACCAGGGTTCAAATTCAGCAGTCCATATCTGGGAGTGGATCAAATTCATTAAGAGTATCTAGAGACAGATGCTTAAGGTCTGAAAGGGCGAGTAAGTTTATTGAGGAAGCAGAATGCTTTGGGGGGGGGCAGGAGGAGGGGAGGAAGGGGGAGGTGATCGGGGCTGCCAAATCCAGATGGTCACAACAAAGATGACATCAAAGATAGAAAGTTCTCATTGTCTCCACTGGAGATCTGGATTGCAATGGTAAAAATTTGGACTATCAAAAATGGCAATCCATTTTTGCAATCCAAATCTGGTAATCGTAAAAAGAGGAACAATTTATCTCTCTTCTTTTTCTTTTCTATTTTGCCTTCTCTCTCTCTCTCTCTCTCTCTCTCTTATGAAAGCAATACAATTGTTTAAAAAGTAAGCAAAAAAAATTAGTCTAGTAGCACCTCTTCCAACTAACACATTTTACCGAAAAGGCATCCATTGTTGTGAACTCCACTCACTTCATGTCTTGCCTTAGGATGAGAGCCATGTTAATCCATTAGCAAAAAGGCACAGCAAAATACGGTTGAGTGGCTAAACTCCCCCCAACCCCTGGCCAAAAGCGTAGCCCCATCTGGTCCAGGGATGCCGTGAGCTCACAAAGAAGATAGCAAAGCTGCCTACATCAAGTGAGAGGGAGGCAATTCTGACATTTGACTAAAGAGAGTCAATTCTTATGACTAAAAATAAGAATCACCCTTTTGCTTCATCAGACCTAAAGCCAGATGGCTCACCATCCTGTTTCCATACTGGGCCACCAGATGCTTCCAAGACCACCACAGCAGGACATGATTATTATAGTTCTTCCTACTCACGTACTCTACCCACTAGAATTGAGAGGGCCCTTGTCCATATGATATCTTTTTCACTGAGATTGGAGAGGAGTCTTTCCGTGAATATCCACAGAAAACCTTGAAATGGCCATTTTGAAGCTCACCACTAGAAAGAGAACGATACTGAGGGCAAAAGAAGTCATCAAGAAAGATGAAAGCTTAAGTGTGTATTCATTGTATATGCACACTGAGATAAGAAGGTGAAAAATTAGTTTTAACTCCACTGTTAACATTCTCTCCCCTTTCATTTCTCTTCTCTAATTTTATGTACTGCCAATCAAAGTGTTTTCAATAGTATATTTTTGACTAAAATGGAAGTCCTGAAAGCTACAAAATGAACTGCAGACTGTTGTGCTTTGAGCTATCAATGCCATAGAAATTACTACGGAAAAGGTGTCAGTCAGCTGTCAGAAGGAGTATAATTTTCAAATCAAAATGCATCCTTCTTTTTGTTAACTTCTCTTGTCAGATGTCTCAAAGCTGTGAGATTTTACCGGCAAATTCTTCTTCCAGATCAGAGCTTCTAAGAAAAACTTCATGTATTATTTATTTAAAAAAAACATTTTGCTTTACCCTCTTACTGGGCTTTTCCTTCTTCTCCTGTGCTCTCTCCTTTTAATCAATTTTCTATTGTGAATCTCTGGACAGAAAACTGATTTTATCAGGGATTTCCACAGGAAAGGGGTCAAATCAGAATGGTGGCCCCCAACCAGGTGACCAAAGGACTTCCCCTTTCTTTGTAAATGGTTTGCAATTGTCTTCTTTCTAAGGCTAAGAGAAAGCAATTGACGCAAAGTCACACAGCTTGATTTGGGTCTAAAGCAGGACTAGAACTCAGGCTTCCCAGCTCTTCGTTCACTAGGTGATCTTATATAATCCTGTGTATGGAGGATTGCTTGCTTAATTAATAAAACATTTTATATTCTGTAACATGTCCTTCACTTCCTAATATTTTTTCTTAATATGATCAAGAAAGCTAGCTGCTAAGAAAATATTCGCCTTTAAACAGCAAAATAGAAATTGCAAGTGGGATCCATTTCACAACTCTTCAAAGCAGCTAACAGGTTCATAGAGGCTGGGGAACATTTAACAGGGAGTTAATTTATGGTCCAAAGCTTCTGCCTTAGAGCAAATGCTTGTTACAAGAGCTTGGCTAAACTATTGATAGATATTTAACCTATGCCAGGTTTCTGAGTAATTTCAAAAAGTAACCAGATGATAAAATACATATTTTCTAGAACAGCTGTGATAGTTTCATCTTCACTAAAAAAAATTCCACCAGGGATGTTACAGAGTCTGAGAAATCTTTGATATCCAGAAGAACCATCAGAATTTCACCTACTTCAAATACTAGCTGCCCAGAGTTGTTTATGATGTGGAATATTCACACCATTTGAATCTGGATTCTTCTTAAGGAGCTAGAACTTGCCCCAAAAGTATTGTCATCTAATTTATCATCTCAGCATGCTCAAAGATAATGAGAATAAACACACAGCAAGCAAATATATGCTTAGAGATTCAGAATGGGGGTTGAAAGGGGATATAGTTACCAATTCTTGAGCAGTGCCTTATTTAGCTGGCTTATGCAGAAAGGCAGTTTGCAGCACAAGGTGAACAGCTGACGATTAATTTTCTTCCCTATCTCCTCTATACAACCATTCCACCCTAGCCCTGGCAGGCCCTGCATTTCGTGTTAAGTGTACACCAAATCCACTTTGCAATATGCACTAACAGATGGCATGCCAGACATACTGGAATATGGGCTCCCTGATCATTCCCTCTAGGCAGTGAGCCAAGATCCTGCTGTGACAGAAGAGAGAGACAGGCCCTTTTCTACTCCCTGTTTTGTTCTACTTTCCTGAAATTCAATAAAATCAGCCTGTCCAGATTTGGGGCTAAAATAACAGTTTGGGGCATGATGCTCTCTCAGTTTCTGGTTACAAACACACCTCATTATTAGAATATATAGAGTGGAGCAGACTTCATTCTGAGCTAGATCTTGTTTTCACTTTGATGTTTTGTGAATGCCAGAAACACAGAAAAAGAATGCCAGAATTAATAGGTGAGATTGAATAGTGGTCAGCTGTGCATTGTGAGTGCATAGTTTATTTTCCAAATGCAGCTCCAGATCTGAACAAGTAAAGGATAGAAATGCTTCCTTGCATTTCTAGAAAGCTATGATTATTGTCTTGGTAATTCAGACAGTCACACCTGCAAAAGCAAGTCTAGCTTCTCTCTTTGCTATGCCTAAATAGCAGTAGCTCATGGTGCAGAAAATGTAATGGAAACTGGACTGCATCACTGCCTCTATTAAATAAAAGCAGAACAGTAACAAGAAACTCATCACTTGGTTAAATTAACTAAGGGCAGAGCCATCTAATGACTAAACCATTTAATGACACTATCCATGTAATTAACAGGTCTGGAACACAGGAGTAACTTCTCCTTTATTCTCTGCCTGGCTATCTTAATGCTATTATCAGATCCAGCTCTGCTGTAGGTTACAATGAACTACAACATTTAATGAAAAGGATTAGAATGATTAATGGGTGAAGAAATGCTGGACAATAGCAAGCTGAATCCAAGAGGTAAAAATAGATGACTATGCAGGCATGTATCGGAGCAAAGGAAGGACAATGAGAAAAAAGTAAGACAGAGTCTTCAACTGTAACCTTATTTATGCATTTTCTATGCTTTAGCTAGTAAAATTATTATTTTAAGCAGTTAATTAATAAAAATAAAGACAAATCGTACTCAACATGTAGTCCTCAATGGAACTACATTCACATGGAGGGACGTAAGCAGTGGGGTACCCCAGGTTCCGTTTTAGGCCCAGTACTCTTCAATATCTTCATAAACGATTTCAACGAGGGAATTGAAGAGGAACTCATCAAATTTGCAGACGACACTAAGCTGGCAAGAATAGCCAACACTCTAGAAGACAAGTTCAAGATCCAAAAATATCCTGACAGACTTGAACACTGGGCCCTATCTAACAAAATGAAATTCAGTGTAGAAAAAAAAATAAGGTTCTATACTTAGTATGAAAAAACAACTATACAGCTATAGACTAGGTGAAACTTGGCTTAATGCCAGTAACTGTGAGAGGGATCGTGGAGTCCTAGTGGACAGTCATTTTAATATGAGCCAACAGTGTGTGGCAGTAGCCAAAAAAGCCAATGCAATCCTGGGCTGCATTAACAGAGGGATAGAAGTTCTAGTGCCGCTTTACAATGCCTTAGTAAGACCACATTTGGAATGCTGCATCCCATTCTGGTTACTACAATACAAAAAAATGTTGAGACACTGGAAAGAGTGCAGAGAAGAGCAACAAAAATGATTAGGGAGCTGGAGGCTAAATTATATAAAGAACGCTTACAGAAATTGGGTATGTCTAGTCTAATGAATAGAAGGACTATGGAGGACATGATAGTACTGTTGCAATATTTGAGGGGCTCCTACAAAGGCAATAGGGTCAAACTATTTTCCAAAGCACCAATAGGCAAGACAAGTAACAATGGTTGGAAATTAACCAAGGAGAGAAGCAATCTTGAACTAAGGAGAAATTTCCTTCCGCTGTGAGTAATTAACCAATGGAATAACTTGCCTTTAGAAGTTGTGGGTGCTCCATCACTTAAGGCTTTCAAAAAGAGACTGGACAACCATTTGACTGAAATGATAGAGGTTCTCCTGCTCGAGCAGGGGTTGGACTAGAAGACCTCCGAGGTCCCTTCCAACTCTATTATTCTATGTTCTATGTTCTAAGATGACTAACAACAATTCTTAAAACAATAAAAATTTTGAATTAATTTAACAATAACTACAAAAACACAAGCAGACTTTGATCAATAGTTGAGATTTGTTAGCACTTGGCTAATCTTGTCTGGCCTTAGAAGCTAAGCAACATTGGGCCTCTTAGAAAATGTGGATGAGAACCTACAAGTGATTTCTTGGGCTGAACACATTCTAGAAGACTGCAATGGCCAATCACTTCAAAAAGTCCATTAATGTGTCCATCAGGAGTCAACATGAGCTGAGGGTGTCTTTATTACTTTAATTATAACTTAGTGATCAACTGAATGCAATTACTCAACTCACATTTATTTGTTTTCGATTGCTCATTACACTTGCTCTGTGAATCAAAAATAGTCCTATTTATTTCCTTTTAACTTTTTAAATCCCACTCATTCATCAAAGGTGATCTCAGGATGATGAACCAAAAACTGTAAAGTACAATTGCAAACATAAATATTTGAATTAAAAACAAGCATTAATGGTGTTAAAAATGCCAGTATAAAAGCTTGTAAGAACTGCTGAAATAATTTGTGCCGCCTCTGAGTATTTGAAATGTGTGCTATAAATGCTCAGCATTATGATGGCTCATGTTATCATTAACATGCGGCTAACAGCAGGTTAAAAGGCAAAAGTGGGAGGATTGAACAGACTCACCACTTCCTGCCTTGCTGAGATAGAAATCCCAAGAGAAATTTTGGATAATTATGGATTGATGCAGGTGTGATAATTTTGGACTCCTGCCAGACTGGACATAAGTAATTACCAGCTTTTATTATGCTAATCACAGTCTCTTCCTCTCACATGAATTCTGTTATTGGCAATTTGCCATTTTTTTAATCTCACCAGATGTTCCTGTAAAATAGCAATTGCTGTCTGCTGATGACTGGCCTTCGTATTTTTGGCAAGTGTGCTATGAAAACACATTTAGGAAGGTAAAGGCACATCTGAAAATGCAGATTCATAACAATTCAGGCCAAACTTCAGTTTGCTCAGCTATGTAAGTGCAGTTTCTTTGTTTCTTGATCACTTCGGATTCTTCTATTGCTTTTTAAAGTGCATACATATATGCATGCTGATGTACATCTATGATGGGCATTTAGTTTTCAGACCTTTGCCTGGAGAATTTTAAAGCCTGAATTTACAGCACTTCTATCTTCTTGAAATATAAAAAAAATGTAGATAATATTACGCATTGTAAGTTCCTAAGTTTAAGAATAGCTAAATAATGACCTTAGCATTCACCTTGCACAGAGCAATGTGTGTGATAACTGAACATTTTGTATCCTGATGTACATCTTCATGTGCAGGAGATCAACTGAATCTTGCTTAATGAGACAGTTTACATAATGTGGAACATAGTGACTAGGAATGAAGCTGTAATCGTGAAATTGCTTTATAGATTGGAATAAGTGCTCTTTGATGGAAGGGCAAGTATCTGCATGATTGTAGGCACAGGATTAAGGCTGAGTTATATTTTGGCTCATTAAAACTAATTTTAAAAATTTGATTTAGATCTTTTCTGTTTTATCTCATTGTCATGTATATACACAAAAAGCTGTATCCTTCCTGGAGGTTTTTGATCTTCTATTTTTGTAACAAATAGAACAAGAATTGAGTGATTCTTCCCAACCCATTGCTAAAACCAACAGCCTCTTTTAAAGCACTTTCTTTAGAATAACATTTACAGGATATTGATATCTGCTTGTTTGGCAATAAAGCACAAATCATCTGTAGCACTGGAAAGCTTCTTAATTATCTGGTTTTCAATTTCCGATAACATTTTAGATTACTCGTGTGCATATATGGAATGTTGGGTATACAACATTTTCTCTGTGATCTCTTCAGGTTAAGCAGTTTCTCAGTTTTAATTGGATACATTAGTCTCAACTAAAATAAGAGAGAGAGATGGGAGCGGGAAACAAATGCCCACACTTGATACAACCTATTGCATCTAGAACTGTTAACATTTAGGTCTTTGCTGGAAATTCAACCTCCAATGGTGATAACTCTTACAGAATGCTTGTTTGGATAAAGCCCAAGAAGAGACTTGTGATGCAAGATGCTGCTTCATGAATGGATAGGTAAGAATTCAGAATGGCATATGTGCTACTGTGCCAATGCAACATGGAAACAATTGTGTATAGCAAGTCTTGCAAGAACAGCTACCACAAATATTTTAATACCATCACGCTCTGTTTTGTGTTTTATTGGAACTACTATACTTTGAGTGCCAAGATATATATATGTATATATGGGTAACAAAGCAGGTCTCGGATTCTGTCACCAAGGAGCTAAACTCAAAACAGGTTCAGAAAACAAGCTGACACAAAACACACTGGCAAAATTACTAACCAGAACAAGGGAAAGGGGATCGTACAACGCCTCTACTGAAAAATCACAAAATCTATCAATTGCTTCCCTAGCCTTTAAGATCCAAAGTAGCTTAGAACATGATTATCTGAGGAATGCAAAAATGTCAATCTTTTAAACTCTGCCTTAGATGTGTTTCCCATATATATATGGGCCTCATAATAGGCTAAAAGGAGCCCTTTCTGATCATGCAAGAGAACAAAGCAGGAATGAATTGATGAAGAGCTTTTGATATGACTGCCCTGCCTGGAAATACATAATTTGGCTCTATTTCAAACACCAGCATATGGAAAGAAATCTTAGGAAGAAAGGGTCTTAGGAAGTTATCCCTCCGGTTCTACCTTTTTAGCCACTATGTAGATGGGGAACGATAGAAGGAGCTTTTCTCTTCACCACACAGGATTAGCCCTTAGGCTGTGCCTAAGGCAGAACCAGCTTTTATGGTGCATAGCATGGCCAATGATTTTGGTGCCTGATCAGGAAAAATAAAACAAACCCAAGACAGTCTCTTCTTGAGAATCAAACCTCTAATAAATTAAGTAACTTGCTATCTGTTCTACAAGCTTAGCTGCTAGAGGCTGTTTTCCCACACTGCTTAATGAGATGGCTGGTCACTAAGGCAAAATAAAGGTACAATTATCATACTGTTTCACTGGACAGTATGAAATATCTTGCACCTTATGGGGAAGTTTCAGTGTCTGGAGAGTGGGGATGATGAAACTTGGCAATGATAAAAGCAGCAAAGCTCCAGCTCTTTGGGCATATATTGTGACATCATATTCACAGAAAAGCGGGCAGGATTTGCACTATGACAGCACAGTCCTGGCTACCTGTATGGGGAAGGCTTATAAATTCATGCACCTGCTAAGTTTCATGTACAGTAGCTGATAAGGGGGAAACTCTGAGAAGTCATTGAACTGCTCTATAGGGAAGCTGGATGCTGAAGATGCAAAGATAAGGAACAAGGTAAAGGAAACTTCTTAACATTAAGGGCACTTGTTAAAACAAATGCTCTTTAAAACTTAATACTTTTTACCGTATATATAGAACTTTTGGAGAAGAGATCAGACTCATACTAACAGTGGGATAAGAGGCAGCTGTCTTAGTATAAAACAACATAAATGTTTGCTGCATTTCTATGGCACATTGAATCAAAATGAGTTAGTTACATTGTAGTCTAGCATAGTGTGTACTGAGCTTAAACTGTAGTTCAGATCAGTTGAATAAAATACAAGTAGACATAGAGATACATGTTGTGAGAATGCAGATTTATAATCAACTGCAGGGGTTAATCACAGAGCCTTTGTTTCTGAGTTATAAATCACCCTTGTCAGGAATGAGCAAGCTTACTGTATTTTTCCATAGTTCTAAAGACATTGTGCCTGCTGAATACTAAGCCTGTGTCTTTCCTCTCTAATTTCCCTGATGGCTTGAGCTGCAGTTTGCTTTTTGCCTGGAGAAAAAACAATCCAGCCAGCAGAGTTGCCTACAGGGTTTGCTTCATGTCTTCCCTCCTCAAGTTACTTAGCTTGTCCTGTTTACTGCATTGTGAGTTGAGGGAACAAATAATGGAATAAAAATTAAATGGAGAAGATCAGGTACAGGTAGTCCTAGAGTTATGACTACAATTGAGACTAAGTGAAACATTTGTTAAGTGAGTTTTGCCCCATTTTACCACCTTTCTTGCAACAATTGTTCAGTGAACCGTTGCAGTTGTTAAGTTAGTAACACGGTTGTTAAGTGAATCTGGCTTCCCCATTGACTTCGCTTGTCAGAAGATTGCAAAAGCTGATCACATGACCCCGGGACACTGCAACCATCATAAATATGAACCAATTGCCAAGCATTTTGATCATGTGACCATGAGGACACTGCAATGGTCGTAAGGGGGAAAAATGGCCATACGTAACATTTTCCAGTGTCATTGTAACTTTGAACAGTTACAAAATGAACTGTTGTAAGTCAAGGACAACCTGTACTTGCCTACAAAAATTAGAGCATGACCAAAACTTAAGATTTCTTCCAATCCTGTGGCTGTGGCATCGCAGCTCCCTTACCAAGGCTTCAGTTAGGATGTTTCCCTAAGTGGCAAGATTGGTTCATCTCAGATATTGTGCTACACCAAAACAAAACAATGTTCTGATTTAACAAGACATGTCAATCTAGCTGCCTTCTCTCCCTGGAATTTAAAATAGAACAATGAAATCTGAGGTGTCTTGTCTGCATTCTGCATAAGGGTAATACTGGACCAACAAAGATCAGCCTTTAACTGGAAGCCATATTCCTGTAAAATGTTGGGCGAGACTCAGTAGTCAATCATATAATATATTTAAAAGTAATAAACTACAGTATACTAAAAGGTTCCTTCACTGAGGAAGAAGATACTAGCAAGCCACTACTAAAAATGTTGCCAAGAAAATGATAGCGCCTTGTCCCTGTAGTAACCAGGACTAAACTGGTGTAGACTGTTGACTAGACAGACTATAACAAAAGGAACATGTTGTTGGCAAGACAATCTTTTCCAGTCCCTGCCCAGTTCAAATTAATTATTCTTTCTTCAAAGAATATCATCAAGAAGAAGCTCTGTTTGCACAATACACTTGCCCTTGAACTCTAGAATTTCCTGAATTTGCAGGTCACACTTTGGCTACGTGAGGATTCAGTATACCATGTGAATTCAAGCTTAGGACGTGGAAAGCAAGATACGAAATTGCAAATGCAGCCTTTCTGTTGAAATGGAAACATCTGCTTGCTGATACATTTCTGGACTCTTAGTTGGAAAGGGTAGAAATAGTTGGTTGAATATTAAATTAAATAAACAAATATTCCAGGTGAGGAGATTTCTATCTGATAATTAAACTGACCCAAGATCCAATCGTAATATATAAAATATTTGTTCATTTAATATAGTATTCTTGTTAAATAGGGATGGGAAAGCTTACAATTATTTATAGACCTGTTATGTAAAGGAGAGGAAAATTCATTGGTTTTTTTTTTTTCAACATCCAGCTGGCGTGGATTCTATATGTTTAATGTTAAATTTATTTGACACTTGGGTCATTTTTTGAAGGGGGGTGTATGGTTTTTTTTTGTTTTTCTGTTTTATATTTCATTTTTGATAAAACAAAATAAATATATATTAAAAAAAGAAATAGTTGAAATCTGGACACAAAAGCAGCTGCTGAAATTTACCTTAGGAGATTTCTGAATGGCTTTTATTGGGCTCTCAATTTTTCTCTACAACGTTTATCTTCAACCTACTTATTTTAAATTCCCATTAATGGAGGTCTCATAGAAATTTTATATAAGATATTGGAACATCCCCAAATATTGAATTAAATCCAGACAGGTGGGCCTGATACACACAAAGAAGAAATTAACTGAATACCTATTAAGATGTTAAAGGAAATCTGAACCAACACCACAGGTACACTCAGAAAAGATCACAAAACAATGCTAATTAAATACAGAGGGGTGGAGTAAATCAAACTTCTTAATATGCTAGTCAGTTAACTAAGGTATGTAGGAAGCACATCATAATAGTAACTACCCTGACATCAACTGGGAGACAAACTGTGCACCAAGTAGAAGATCAAACAGGTTCCTGACAAACCCAGCAGACAACTTTGTCTCCCAAAAAGTAGAGAAGGGAACTAGGGGATCAGCCATATTGGACTTAATTCTCACTAACAGAGATGAAATGATAGAAGGTGTTGAAGCTACAGGAATCTTGGGGGGGGGGAGTGATGATGCAATATTGGAATTCAACATTATGCAAGCACAAGCAATAGAACAAAGTCAAACTAGAGTCTTGGACTTTAAGAGAGCCAATTTCAAATTCAGAGAGAGCTTGGGAAGATTCCATGGATGAGAATCTTCAAGGGGAAAACAATCCAAGAAGCTTGGGAAACTTTGAAAAGTGAGTTTATAAAAGCCCAGTTTAGCACAATATCAATGAAGAAGAAAAATAACAGCTCTCAAAAGAAACCACATGGCTGCATAAAGAACTCTCTGATAAATTGAAAGACAAAAAAAGACAAATATAAAAAGTGGAAAAAGGGGCACATAACTAAGGCAGAATATCAGCAAATAGCCCGAGCCTGCAAAGATGAACTGAGGAAAGCTAAGGCTCAAAATGAACTAAGGCTTGTGACAAAAGTAAAAAATAACACAAAAAGCTTCTTTCAACATATAAAAAAAACAAGAAAAAAATCAAGGAAATGATTAGTCCAATAATGGGAGAAAAAAGGGAGAAAGCAGAACTGCTTAACTTGTTTTTTGCAGCTATCTTTACACAAAAGGGAAAAACAGTCCAATCTATCAAAAACAATACCATAAAAAACAGATTAGGAACACAAGTTAAAATAGGCAAGATAATGGTTAAGTGAGCACCTGTCCACCATAGATGAATTCAAAACACCAGGACCAGATGGATTACACCCCAAGGTTCTGAAGGAACTGGCAGACATGATCTCAGAACCACTGAACTATATATATCTTTCAAAGATCCTGGAGCACTGGGAACTACCGGAGGACTGGAAAAGATATAGTTCCCATCTTCAAAAAAGGAAAAAAATGAATCCCGGAAACTACAGACCTATCAGCCTGATCTCAATACCTGGGAAGATTCTGGAAAAGGTAATCAAGCAACGAATGAGCGAACACCTAGAGGTAAACAAAGTCATAACCAAAGCCATGGCTTTGTCAAAAACAGATCATGCCAGACAAATCTTATTGCATTCTTTGACAAAGTGACAAAATTAGTAGACCAGAGGAATGCTGTGGATATAATTTACATGGAATTCAGTAAGGTATTTGATAAAGTAGACCACAACCTACTACTTGATAAGATAGAAAAATGTGGGTTAGACAACATAATTACCAGATGGATTCGTAACTGGCTGACCAACCACACTCAGCGTGTGGTCCTCCATGGAACAGCATCTACATGGAGGGAAGTATGCAGTGGGATACCCCAAGGCTTTGTTTTAGGCCCAGTACTCTTCAACATCTTCATTAATGATTTGGATGAGGAGATAGATGAGGAACTCATCAAATCTGCAGACGACAGCAAGCTGGCAGGGATAGCCAACACTCCAGAAGTTAGGCTTAAGATACAGAAGGATCTTGACAGACTTAAACATTGGGCGCTATCTAACAAAATGAAATTCAATGGTGAAAAAAGTAAGGTTCTATATTTAGGCACGAAAAACCAAATGCACAGGAATAGGTGGTACCTTGCTCAACAGTAGTAACTGTGAGAGGGATTGTAGAGTCCTAGTGGACAATCACTTAAATATGAGCCAGCAGTGGGCTGCAGCTGCCAAAAAAGCCAACACAGTTCTAGGCAGCATTAATAGAGGGATAGAATCAAGATCACGTGAAGTGTTAATACCACTTTATAATGCCTTGGTAAGACCACACTTGGAATACTGCATCCAGTTTTGATTGCCATGATGTAAAAAAGATATTAAGACTCTAGAAAGAGTGCAGAGAAGAGCAATAAAGATAATTAGGTGACTAGAGGCTAAAACATATAAAGAATGGTTGCTGGAATTGGGTATGTCTAGTTTAATAAAAAGAAGGACTAAGGGTGACATGATAGCAGTGTTCCAATATCTTAGGGGTTCCCACAAAGAAGAGGGAGTCAAGCTATTCTCCAAAGCACCTGAAGCCAGGACAAGAAGCAAGGGATGGAAACTAATCAAGGAGACAAGCAACCTAGAACTAAGGAGAAATTTCCTGACAGTTAGAACAATTAATCAGTGGAACAACCTGCCTCCAGAAGTTGTGAATGCTCCAACACTGGAAGTTTTTAAGAAGACATTGAACAACCATTTTCTGAAATGGTATAGGGTTTCCTGCTTGAGCAGGGGGCTGGACTAGAAGACCTCCAAGATTCCTTCCAACTCTGTTATTCTGTTGTATTTTCGTCTCAGGTGAGTTTAATAACAAATAAAAAATGAGAGTGTTATACATTCACATAATAAATCTCATCATAGGTTAAGAAAATCCAGGAATTAGTAAGCCAGCCCCTGGGTCTGAAGCTACAACTTGCAGACCACATTATTAAAAGGAATGCTTTAAATATTTAGATCAGTTTGGATCAAAATGAAGAAGATTAAAGTATTTTCCAAAGGCCTTGGGCAGGGGCAGGGACAACAAAAGTCCCCTGACGTAATCTTCAGGTGTGCTTGTTTTGATTTAGTAGGCATCCATCGTCTCAGTTTCCTGCCACTTCTGAGTATAAAAGAAAGATTATGCTGAATCAGATAAAAAGACTGATTCCAGGTCCACATTCTGCCTCTTTATGTCGATATCCATTTTGCCCTCAGAATTCATCAAGACCAAAGACTAAACCTTCAGTAGATTTGACCCCTAATTGGATTGTCCCATGTATTTTACAAAGAAAAGATAAAGAAAATAAAGGCAGGATCAAAAAGTCAGCACCCTGCTAAGCATACCGATGCCCTATGAATCCATTGTTAATGTCCATTTTACTTACTGAATTCATGAAGACCTAACTCTAATCCTAAAAGGATTTCCCCCCAATGGGACTTTACCTTATATTTTATGGGATTTTACCTTATATTTTACCAGGAAATGTTTAAGCAGGCTCGAAAACTCACCACGCTCCTATAAATCAATTGGCAATGTCTATTTTGCTTTACAAATTTATGGAGACCTAACACTAATCCTAAATGGATTTCCCCACAATGAGATTGTCCCATGTATTTTATCAGGAAAGGTAGCTAAGACAGTCTCAAAAAATCAGAGTCCTCTTAAACATACTGCCTGGCTATGAATCTGATGAAGATACCCATTTTGCTCTCCAAACAAATAGAGACCCAATTCTACCCTTAAGTAGGTTTTCCCTACAATGGAATTTTTCCATGTATTTTAAATGTAGATAAAGCAGGCTCGAAAGGTCATCGTGCTCCTACATATACCAACGTCCGATGAATCTGTTCACAATGTTCATTTTGCTCCCCAAATTCATGGAGACCTAACCCTAACCTTAAGTGGATTTTTCCCCCAATGGGATTTTCTCATATATTTTACCAGGAAACAGAGATAAAGCAGGTTCAGAAGGTCATCATTCCCCTAAGCATTCCACTGAGGTACGAATCCATTGGCGACGTCCATTTTGCACTCCAAATTCATGGAGATCTAACCCTAACCCTAAATGGCTCTTCCCCCAATGGGATTTTCCCATATATTTGATCAAGAATCAAAAATAAGGCAGGCTCGAAAGATCATCACCCTCCTCAACATACCGATGCACTACAAATCCAATGGCAATGTCCATTTTGCTCTCTGAATTCATGGAGAGCTAATCCTAAGTGTTTTTTTCCCCAATGGGATTTTCCCATGTATTTTACCAGGAAACATAGATAAGGCAGGCTCATAAGGTCATCACCCTCCTAAACATTCCTATGAATCCAGTGGAAATGTCCATTTTGCTCCATGAATTCATGAAGAACTAATCCTAACCCTAAGTAGAATTTCCTCCCAATGGGATTTTCCCATATATAGTGTTGTACTAGGAAATGTGCATAAGGCAATATTCAAAAGTCAGCGCCTTCCTAAGAATACCGCTGAGGAAATGTACATTTCCTGGGAGGTCCACAAGCAGGACATCAATGCAATATTACGCTTAGTCTTCTTTTCCCCCGCATAGGAAATGCAGTTGATACCCTACTTTAAGCAATCAATCAACAGGTCAAATTTATAGTATTATCTCTGGCAAAGTATTTATATTTCTTTAAAACTGCCGTATTTACTAACTTCTCTGAAGCAAACTCTTTGCTGAACTTTGTACTAGGTAAGGAGGACATTCCTTTTGTCTTGACATCTCCCACTGTTTACTTTGGTTGAGTGTCTCTAGATTTTACTTTTATGAAATAAGACAAAAACTACTTAACTTTCCCCATGTTATGCATAATTTAACGTACTCCTGTGGTATTTCCTTGTTCTAACTTAAAAATACCAGATGCTGATTTTTCACAAGGGCTGCACTATCACCAAACCATCAAATGTTTGTTTCAGCCTGGCTGACATATGGCTGATATGGCTTGTTCATACTTAGTAGTTGTGTGAAACTAGCAAGTGTGATTACTTTATGATTCAGTATGTCATGTGAACCTAGAAAATTGGATTCAGTAAATAATGATTTGGTTAAGCAAAGCCATTGGTAATTTCAGAAGCATTTTGAGATTGGCAGCTGCAATCACCCTGGTGCTTTACTTCACAGTGGAGAATTCAGTGCTGCAAGCATATTGTATTGCATCTGAATGTTCATACCCAACCTAATATTGGTTCTACTAACAACTTCTTTCCAATTAGATATAAACTAAGACTTTATTGATTTTTAGAGTTCCTCTCCCTAAAACCAAACGTGCAGCTATTTAAGCATCTGCAGAATTTTAGCTTAAATCTTATCACAGGCTGTGCCAGCTACCAGTGCAAGAATGGACAATTGATAAGTCTCCTGCAGTGAACCCGATTCCTCGTCCCCACGTCTCTATACGCGGACTCTACTAGGAATGGCCTCCAGGGGTCACTATTCAAACGGAAGGCGCTTTGACACAAACCGTACTTGCACTGAGGATAACAAGAGCGCCGGCTGCCAGATTGATTCTTCCTGTACAAAAAAATTCCTTAAAGAGGCCGGAGCTTGCAATCCATCTGGTGCTGCCTCCCTGTGCATTATGGGAATCGTAGTCTTCAAAGGCTCCAGCTGGGATTGACTGCAAGGAGCCAAGACTACAAGTCCTATAATGCCGCGGGGTAATCTGTTGGCCGTTCCTTTTGAATGATTTCACTGCGGTTTACATTCCCAGGGAGTTTCGCAGCCGCAGTAAGAGACGGGGGCAGGAATCATGGTGTAAGCGCCGGGCGATCGAGGAGCCAAGGAGCCTTCCCGGTTAATGGCACGCCGAGCAAGTGGCGCTGGAGAGGAGAGCACCATGGTGGCCGGGGGACTGGCGGGGTTCTGAAGGTGCTGAAGGGGCGGAGGGTGCTGCGGGATCCATCCTTCTGCTTGCTTTCCCTGCCGCATTTCCTTCCTTTTGCCGGTCTGGAAACCCCCCTCTGACCGCCTCTGCCTGCTGCAAAGATGTCTCTAGCCATGGAAGAGGAAGAATACGCCAAGCTGGTGATGGAATCGGAACCCGAGTGGCTGCGCGCCGAGATCAAGCGGCTCTTCCAGGAGCTGGGCGAAACCACCCGGGAGAAGATCCAGGCTGCGGAGTATGGGCTGGTCGTGTTGGAGGAGAAGCAGCAGCTCAAACAGCAATACGAGGAGCTGGAGCTGGAGTACGAGACCATCCGCACCGAGATGGAGCAGCTGAAGGAGGTGAGGGCGCCCCTCGGGCATGGACTGCGCCAGCAGCTGGGCTCTGTCTGCGGAGCGCGGGGGCGGCAGAAGCGGCTCCTTCTGCAGGAGGGACTGCAGGCATGAAGGCCGATTGCCCGCTGATGGGGAGCGGGGCGGGGGGGGGGCAGGCAGGCAGAATTTCGCCAGCCAAGCTTGGGCGATCAGACTTTGGTTTCACGCACGGATTTCTTGAAGTTGACCCTTTGCAGGGGAAGCCGTGAAGAGGGGGACTGGACAGATGAGTTGAGCGTGTGGATAGCGGGGTGGATACACAGGGAGGTTTGCAAACCCTACTTAGTATGTCCCGTAGATAGCCCTCACCGGAAAGCAGCCGCTGGCTTCGTTGTCCTTTGGTATATCCGGCAGACCCCAGGAATATTCCCCGCCCCCCCCTGCAGTGTCACAGGAGCCACTAGGAGCTGGATTCTTGATCCTCCTCCAGCTCCTTTGCTCTGGCGTCATGCCGTGTAGTCCCCTTAAAGGGGCAGCTGAGCGTCCCCTTAAGGTCCCCTTCCCTTGACATCTGCTGGATCGCCTTGCAGAACTGGGAAATGGGCTGCTAAAGGATCCTTGAAGCTTGAGCTTCAGTGACCATCTGCCCACCAGCAAAGGTCCTTCTCTCCCTTCCCGCGCGCTGTAGAGTGCTAAGGCCTGTTGGCATTTCCGTTGCTATTTAAGGAACACAACCCTACAGGATTCCTTTCTCAATCTGGCTCTCTAAAATTGCCAGAGGTTTATGCATTCTGTTTGTTTTGATGTTTGACATGTTCTTTAGTGGACAATTTTGGGAACTTAGATTTTCTGGCCTGTATTTTCTGCTTCAAATGCACACAAATTTTTTTTCTCAATTTTGGAACAAGAGATCATATTTGAGGGTTCATTTGAAAAATGTTCTCTGTTCAGAGTTGATGATTGTTTGGATAGTGAAAGAACAAAACTCATTGATCTGAAAATTACTCACCTTTTAGAAATTTTAATATCTTGATGGTTCAAACCTTGACTTTAATACTTACAGTTAGAATATTTAGCATTGTGCAAGGCTATTTCCAAATAATTTGATTTTTGTTAAAACCTTAAAGGTTTAAATTCACATTTTTGCATGCACAAAAATATCCTTTTGTTTCACTATTTGTTGAATGGTGAAAATCCTTTTTCAGTCTTCCTGAACTCTTCTAATTTTTATAACCGTTCAGAAATGATACTTACACTTCTTGTTCTTTGATTAGGTAATTTTCTATATATTTGATTCAATTCTGGTTTTCTGGATTTTCTATTCTAGAGCAGGGGTGTCAAACTGCTGGCCCGTGGGCTGGACGCGTCACGCAGAAGCCGCACCCACCCCATTGCCGGCAATGGCAAAACTGTCCCGATACATTGCGCGATATCACGTGACGTCGCGAGTTTGACATGTCTGTTCTAGAGCATCAGTTTTTACTTTGGAGGCCTGACATGTAGTGTTTGAGGGGTCCTTGGTGCTCTCTGAGTTTGCTTGTTTTCTTGCAGACGTTTCATTACCCAAACTAGGTAACATCATCAGTGCTAGTTTTTCCCCCACACCAGTATAGTTAAATGGGAAAAAAGAATAAAAAATTAGTATAGTTAAATGAAGGAAAAGAATAAAAATTCCTTTGTGTTGTTCTGCCTTGTCCAGCCTCCAGGTAGGTAGGAGAAGGAAAACATCTGTAGCAGAAGGTAGTGAGTGTGTAACCTAGCAGGTTGCATAAAATGCTGGCTCCTTCCTTTGTATATCAGTTGTGGTGAATTATGGATTAGAAATGAGAGCTTTGTTATGGCTTGAAAAATGGTAATTATCACAAATGCTTAGAGGGAACATTGGAGGGAGGTGAAGAGTAATAGTACCTCCATTGTTGCAGAACAACTAATAATTTGCCAGCAACCGGGGCATTAGCATAGGCCCAACTTAAAAGGGAATAGTAAAAGTTGACTTAATGTAATTAAATAACAAAAGCCTCTGTGCTGGCACAGTTTAATAATGATTTCTTTTTTTAGAATATATTTAATATTACTCACTTTTAAACAGTTTTTAAACAGGGCACCATTAACTAAAGCAAAGGTTTTTTTTCTAGCCCTTATTAAATGCATGTGTGCATTGGTATGTCCAGAAATACTGTTGTGAAGTCATGGGGAAAATTCCTGGAGGGCATATGGTTGCCAGTATCATTAATGGCTTTCTCTTCTTTCCCCACATGTCTACGCCATGTTTTAACATTAACATCTGCACTGTCAGCAGAAGTGCAAAAATGTTTGCCCTTTCTGAGACATAGAGAAGGAGGTAGGATTATCACCATTAGTGGAGAGGGTGAGGATTTAATATCCCTTCCAGAACTTGTGGCCCCTTCCTGTAACATCTATCACAATTGAAATATGTTATTGGGGGAAAAACAAACAGTGTAAGCAGACATGCAGTAAGATTTGAGCTGGGTGTGAGGGAGCATGTCTGCCCAGGAGATAAACCGGAGAGACCTTCCTCAGAGAACAAACTCTGATAGATTCTTAAATGCTTGGTGAGGGGCCTCAAGATATAATTGCTGATAATTTCTTTGAGGCTGTAATATTATGATGGGTCAGGGAATTAATAAATATTGCTGCTGCTATTGCTGTAGGGACCCATCTCCATTTATGACAGGGCCTTTGGTTTTCTGAGCTGCTCTAAGCAAGGAAGCCAAACTGTAAACTGCTAAAGTGCAAGTGGTGCAAATCTCATTACTCATATGACTGAGCATAGGTCAGAGGGTCCAGTTGTCCCTCGTATATTGCAGGTTATCAATGGAGCATCAGATCAAATCATTTATCACAGCCACAAGACTAGAGAATAGCAAGACAACACCCACAAAATGAAACTATATATACAAGTAGTAAATGTAAATGTGAAACAAATAGCAAAGAATAAAAATAATATACAAGAGAAAGAGTGCCATAATAACATAAAATACAAGTAAATAGATAAGATGTTTAAGCCTTTAGCTATTAGTAAGGTGACTAGACCAAATAAAGGCACCAAACTAGGCAATCTGAGAGGATTAATTGGGTTCTTATCAGACAAGAGGAGCAATAAATAGAAGTTGTGTTCTTTGCCTCTTCAGGGTGGGAAAGGTAAAGGTTATTCAAGAATAAATTCTTATAAAGGGAGTAACAAAGGAACACATGACTTTGAAAGAGGGCAACTTCACTACCTGATTTTCTCAGTGATCTCCCTAGCTGGGTTTCTAGATGTTTGTCCATTGCAACTATTGGATTTAGTAAGGAATGTCTTATTAATTGGATCTAGACAATAGTTAATAAATCTTTAGATGCCCATTGCCTTAAAGAAGGTGACGTTTCGGCCTACTTTGAATAACCCTTTCTTAGACCCTGAGATTCTGGACAATTACTTTCCAATGGTAAATGTTTTTTCTCAAATTAGGTATTAGGATGATGCAGTTACAAGCAAGTTTGGAAGAAATCAGTTACCTAGATTCATTTCACTGTGATGTTATGCCTGAATATAGCATAGAATCAGCTTTACTTGTCCCCACTGAGATCTCAGGTGTTTTAGATTTTCTGGGATTTATCGTCAAGCATTGACACTACTGATCATAGCATGTTGCTAGAATAGTTTATTAAGTTGAGTATTGGAAGCTCAATAAAATTGTTTCATTCATACCTGCAGGACTGATATCATTAGTATATTAACACTGTCCGATACTTTCCGGAAAGTAATGATAGACTGAAGACCAAGAAATTGAAATGAACTACCTAAAAGTTGGTGCAATATTTGGATGAATGTTTCTCAAGGCTGAGATTTAGGAAACTGGCTTATGTTGAATAAGGAGCACTTCCTCTGAAATAACAGCTGTGTACAGTAGTTTGGGATTCTAATTAGTTACCAGAAGCATAGGTTATTCCAGTAGCAAGAAGCTTTGGCTAGTTGACAAGTAGGATTTCAGCTGAATGGATCCACTTCTTAATAATCTCTTGGCTGCATTCTTTATATGGGGTTACCTTGAAGACTACAGAAGCTGCAACCACTGTAGTATAAGACTCAGCTTTTTGATCTTTAAGTAAGGTGACTAAAAAGAACCATGTAACACGGTTTGCTTGTGAGCTGCCAGAACCAGTTTAAGGTATTTAGTTTATAGAGCCCTAAGCAGCTTAGAATACATTCTTTGCTTAAAATGGTGTTTCTCTCAATACCATCTACCTGTTCTTTAAGATCAGCTGGGAAGATTCAACTCATAGGCAAAGCATCTTAGTGGCAACTTTCCAGTTACAAAATTCTCTTCTAAAGTGTGCTTGGCTGATCCCCTTGCTTGCTTCTTGAAGACAACAGTTGTGAAGGGTATGGTTGTTCACCAGCAATTTGTATGATAGTAGGGTCAACTTGTATTTTAGATTGCCAGTTATTTTGCTTTTCTATTCTTCTTTTAAATAAAAAAAATAAATTTTGTGTGTAATGTGCATATGTATTGCTGTTTTTTTTATTGTGAGGTGATTTAAGATAGCTTTTATTGTGTTGTCCTCTTATAAATCTCTAGGTGGGGTAAAGCGTGAATAAAATCTGCACTTTTTTCTCAGTTTGTATAAGTAACAAAATTCTGTTTGTGTAGAATTTTAACTTGATATTCATTGAAAGATTGGATAAAGGCAAGGCTATGGAAAATTATAGTTCTGGTACGTTTATGAAGTTGTGGAGTCTTTGCCTAATCTTTAACAGATGTATGTTGAGCAGAAAAAAATAGATTTATGATGTGGTAGCTTTTTTTTTTTAAACAGACTTTGTTTTGTAAGCTTGCTGGGAACATTTTCAGCCCTCCTCTGTGCATGTTTAGTTAGAAGTAGTTCATCTGATTTTATTTATATAGCGTATGCTTATACAGTAATGTAAAAGACATCTTGAAATCATGTGAGCTGCGCCTTGTAGCTTTGTGCTATATTTTCAGTTTGTACTAGAAGAATGTGAGCATTATAAGCTGATATTCTACAACTGGAGTTGTAGTGTGTAAAAATGTTTTATTTACAGTATTATTGTTTGAGTTGTCTTGGAATTGGTGTTTAGATTTTTCATCACATGGCATATACTGTTACATAATACAAGAGCAGAGAATAATTCAGTAGTCTCATGAGGTTATAGAGTAAGAGTTGAGCCCTCTATGTACAATAATGAATTGAACTGAAAATGGGTACTATGGAATTGGATATTTTTGTGGGATTTGTCCACATTGAAATTTAAATTGGAACAGGACTGTAGAATAACAAATTTGTGTCTTCAGCAGACATAGCTAATCTTGAAGAAGTGACGATTTCAACTTATTTGAACAAGTTGAAATGAGGGAATTAAAACAAATTCTTCAAACTTGGTCATAACTGACAACATTTTCTTGATAGCTCAGAACATTACAATGAAAAACAGACAACAACAACAGTTCCAATTTGTTTTATCCTTATCCTATTCTATAATATAGTTTGGATGTATGGACTTCTATATGAACTAATCTAAGTAAGTTTTCCCAGTTGTTCATCAGATGATTTTGGCCAGAAATTTCAGGAATTAAGTATCACATGTTAAATATTGCATATGCATGTTGAACATTAATGCACCCAATAAGATATACATAAACACAAATGAACATATCATGTTATTAATATTATACTGGTTAAAAACTATAGCAAAATTTATGTCAAGGTTTTATGCTCTCCACAGGATTATATTTATGTTTCCCTATTATAAATACAGACAAAAATAACCATAAATTGGCATGACTCATCCAGTCAGGGTCCCTTAATTGGGCGAGATGAACCCCAACCGGAATGCTAACATTAGCCTATCCAAAATGTGTGATAGTCTGGACTAAGGGAGACTGACTGGCCCAGTGTGAGCTTCCATGCTGAAGGTGGATTCCACACTCCTGGGTTTCCACTTTTAATCCAACACCTTACTATGGCAGTGGCTATGATCAATTTTAGATGTGATAATAGATATGCTTAGCATTGTACATCCACAAGAAAAGTGATACTTGTTTCAAATGAACCAGAGTTGTGGACCAAAGTGGTTAATAGAAGCTTATGCTTCTATTAATGACCTGGGTCGTTCTGGTTTTTACTGGAAGAAGAAAAAAAGGGAAGCAGGAGTATTTTAAAAGAATTACAAAGTTTAACTCTACATGTTAGCAGAATTAATTAACAAAGAATAAAAAGTGCTATTGAAAAACATATACAATTATCCTTTGAAGCATAGAGTATAGCCTCGTGGTTATATTTAATAAAATTCAAGCGGAATTAAAATTTGAAACCGAAGACAATCAGAGATTGGAGTGAGTTTGGAAAAGGGTGACGTGTCAAAATTAGCCCCTAGCCCGACCAGAGCATCTCTGGATGTAAGCATTGACCACAAGAACCTATAACCCAGTGAAATACTGTAGGTGCAATGTATCTCCATAAGTAAATCCATAAATAAAAAAAGGCAGAGAAGACAATGCATAAAAAGGGGAACTGTGGCTGCTAACATAGACAGTAGATATTAAGTTGGACTGAGAACCATATTCCAAGCAGCCTCACAGAATTGCAATTTGACTTGCAACATGGTCACCAGAAGATTGGGTGTGTATAGTTTAAAAAGAGGCCAAAATTGAGAGAAGCAAATGAACTTAGTCATGCTGATCAGAAGATGAATGATAAATCAGGCCACCAAAGCCACAGACTTTTGATGCATAAATTTCATAGTTCCCAACTGACATAGTCAAAGGCCACACTACCTGGTTAGGTACACATTTGAAACATACCCCAAGTTGAAGAGGAATGTCATCATTCTCTCTTCCTGAAAGTGATTACTGTATTCCCATATCAAAGGTATTCCAGTGCAGGAGTAAAGCAAACAATGTGGCTTGCTACTGACCTTCCTGTTCCAGCTCACTTAGTGACTGATGTACTGAAGCGTTATGCTATTTTCTTAAATAGGTTTTTCCTTGTTTCAGTCAGTGAAAGATTGCTTCCAACAGAATTAATTAGAAAGAAGTATAGGAAGCCAGCTATTACATGCTACTACATCTCAGCAGTTCTGTTTAGAGCAGGCTTCCCCAGCTGGTTGCCCATGGCTGGGGAGAGTTGGAATTGAAGTGCAGTCTGACTGGAGAGCATGAGGTGGTGGGAGGCTGGATTCACAAAGGAGAGCAGTGTCTTGATTTTGTAAGCATGCTCTATTGCTCTAGCCTAGGCAAGCAGATTAAAAGCAAAATAATAGTTCTTATCAGTTTTTCTACTGATATATTTGTAATCTTTGCATTAGTAGATTTTGAAATTAGCAACACTTATGGCTTTGTCTTGGTTTTCCTTCAGCTTTCTCTTTGCGTTAATTTTGGGATTATTTTCTCAGTTAGTAGTGGAAGCTGAATCTGTGAAACATAATTCTTTTCAATGGCTTATTAGGCAACATTGAGAAAATGTGTAATTTATTTCCTCTAATAACAGTATAGCTGTAGCTTGCATGGTTATCAGATTTGCCTTCTTTAACACTGTTGTTCCTTGTCAGTGTTCTTAGCTGAAGCAGACAGACAAATATTCCATGTGCTTGTGCAGAGAAGCAACCTAGAACTAAGGAGAAACTTCCTGACAGTTAGAACAATTAACCAGTGGAACAACCTGCCTCCAGAAGCGGTGAATGCTCCAACACTGGAAGTTTTTAAGAAGAGACTGGACAGCCATTTGTCTGAAATGGTATAGGGTTTCCTGCCTGAGCAGGGGGTTGGACTAGATGACCTCCAAGGTCCCTTCCAACTTTATTATTATTATTATTATTATTGTTGTTGTTATTATTATTATTTTACATTTATGTTGGTTTAACAATGACTAAAACAATGATAACTGAATGACATCCTGCTCTGCCAATGTGCCCTCAGCAGGAAATGGGCATTTGATATATCTTGCTGAATGTGCAACAATAACAACACAACAACCAAATTATTCTAGTATAAATATCTCAGCCACTAGTATTTTGTTCAGAACCATGTGTAGATCTTCTGTCACTGCAGTTATGGTGCCCTAATATCCTTGTGTCTTATTTGCTTTTCTATCTTTTGGACAGTCTCATTTTCTTTCCAGACTCTGGTTTGTGAGAACATATTTGGTGCCTAATACAATGCATGAAAATCGGAGGATTCAGATAATTACTTTTGTAGAGAACTTCTAAAGATGATTCTTCTGAAGGTATCTGAGAGTTGGTTGGCATTTTATAGTTCTCTGCAATTTCAGGAAGCTTTAGTCTTTTCATTAGAAAAAAAATTAAAGGATCCTTCCCATGTGTGCGAAGTGCCCTGTGTCTTATGTAGTACAGTATGCCATTTTCTTCCTTGTAAAGGTTCAAAGATCCCTTGGAGATCATCTAGTTCAATTCCTTGCCCAAGTAGGAATCTACTATAGCATTCCTGTTGTGGAATTTCTATAGTTGGAGGAGGCTGACAAGCTTAGAGTCCTTGGTGGGCAGGAAGCAATGAGGACCTGACCTCCTCCAAAATCGTTAAAGCCTTTATCTGGCTGTTCCCAAGAGAATGCAGTCAGTCTGGTGAGATTCTTGTAAATAGGTTAGCAGCAATAAAGAAGTAACTATTCATCCTAGGGTGCCATTCTGGTTCTTTTTGCCTGACAATTCCTGAGAGATGGCAATTCAGGCTGTGTTTAAACATGGTTAGCAAATAAGAGTTCCAAGGAAATCTTACGTTATTGTTGAATAGCTCTTATTATTCAGAAGTGTATTTTGATGTCTAACCAAAACATACTTCCTTGTAATTTAAACTGATTGAAACAACTCTAACAATTTAATCCCATCTTCTTAATTATAGAGTCTTTAAGATACTAGGAGACAATTATTAAGTTTTCCTGCGGTATTTTTTTCTCCAGGCTGAACACATTATGAATCTTCAGTGTTTGTCCTGAATTTTTCCTTTTAGGTCTTTTATTATCTTGATTGCTTTCCTTGGGCTCTATTGTAGTTTATCCCATGTGTCCTTCCATATTTTAGGAAGGACCATGAAGCATGACTCAATATTTGAGGTGCTATCTGATTTAGATAGCTTCAAAGCTATCCTCCATAGTTTCGGGAATCCTTTGCCTATCCTAATCAGTCATTAGTGAAAATGAAAAATTTGGATGACATAGAATGTGTTCTGGACCAACCAGCAGCTGACGGCCGTGTGCGCCTTACTTCCGTGTAGACAGGTAGTATTTACTCGAATGAACAGATCAAAGAAGAATACTTTATTCACAGAGATAATCAACAACTCAGATGAAATACGTCTGGAATGCAATATTAATCTGGATCCATATCATTAGGTTGAAAGACAGTGATGTCCTCCTGTCCTGTATATAAATCACATGTTGAATAATTGCTAATCACATGTTGAATGATTGCTGTGTCCGAGCCATGAGGCTGGGTCCCAATGTGAAGAGAATCAAACAATGGCACAGAGCCAGGAAGTACAGTCATAAACCTTTGAACTCCTCCCACTGACTAGATAAACTGACTGCTGAAACTACATTACCCATAAGCCATCTCCTAAGGAAACAGTGCTTAACCCTATAAATGCTAAACATCCTAACATACAGTTCTCAGCTGCTGGTTGGTCCAGAACAGAATGTGTTTTAGCACGGACTTGGAAATGATAAGTTTGTTTCTATGGACAAATGTGTGATCTCTTAAAAGCTAGCTGATTTATTATAAACTTCTGTGACATGCCTTGTGTTTGGATAGGTTGTGAAATGTTATGTCTACTGAAGATCTGTTACAAAATTTTTCAGTACATGCCTGTCACAGAATAGCAGCTTTGTATCTTGGTTTCTGATAATGAAGTGACAGATGTGTTTCCTGAAAGGATAAAATAATTCTTTTGTAACATTTACCATATTTTTCTGTTCTGCATTGGGGATAGGGCTCTTTCTGAAATTTTATGTAGCAAATTTTCTGCAACCCTGATGGCATTATATTCTTTATATATTTTGGTCAGCATCTCCTTTTGCCCCTGACCCCTGACTCTGCTTTTGATGCAGTTGATAGAATTGTGCTCAGAAGAAGTGGAAGATACTAGCAGAAAGGCTGTTGTATAAATATGACCGGAAAAGAAGCATTCTTACTACCGTGTTTCCCCGAAAATAAGACCGGGTCTTTTTTTTTTTTTTTTGCTTCCAAAAGAGGCACCAGGTCTTATTGTGGGGGATGTCTTACCTCCAGCACCGACAGGACCGCCCAACAGGTCCACTTCTTCTGGGGCCAAAGGAGCAGCTTCATTCTGCAGCTGCATTCTGGCCTGCAATTTTGCAGTCAGGCCTTTCCGGAAGGCCTATGCAGTCGAATATCAAGCTATGGATTCAATCCATAGCTTGGTTCTTGGCTGCAGTGGCCTTCTGGAAAGGCCTGTGACTGAGAAATGCAGGCCTGGCTGCAGAAGATGCCGCAGAAGAAATAGGCCAGCGAGGAGAGGCCTGGCTGCAAGGTAAGTGGGTACGGGGTGCCTGGGGCAGCTCGACACCCCCACTCTAGCTTGATTTTTAAGTGTGTGCCTCGCCCCAAAACTAAGGCTTATTTTTGGAGTAGGGCTTATATTGGGCCCCCCAAAATCAAGCTAGGGCTTATTTTCAGGGTAGGCCTTACTTTTGGGAAAACACGGTACTATTGATAGCTTTCCTTGGGGGTCTGTTTTAGTCTATCCATGTCTGTCCTTCCACATTTTAGGAAGGACATGAAACATGACTCAATATTTGAGGTGCTATCTGATTTAGATAGCTTCTTTATTGTTGCTAATCTATTTACAAGAATCTCACCAGACTAATTGCATGATTGCTGCAGTACTCTTATCTTTAGAGTATTGTATCTGGTACTCTTTATCTTCTTGTCCCCTGCTTCCCCCCAAGTAGCTGTCATCTTTAATTCTGTCGTTCTAGAAGCCAATGAACTTACAATTTTTTTTGATTGGGCTATTAGAGTTGGGTTTGTTTCTCTTTCTCCAGCGTGAAAGAATGGAGAATCCACCAATGGGTTATCTTGGACCTCCTGCCCACGTAGACCAAAACAATCAAAGCTGCCATGCCTCTCTGGTTGAGGGCACGCCCCCAGTTTCGTATTGGTCTTCAGCCCAGACAGACGTGGTAGTTTTGGCTCCCAGCGATTTGAAAATCAGGTTTTATTTAAAACTATTTGAGAATCAGGCTTTATTTAAAACTATTTGAGAATCAGGCTTTATTTAAAACTATTCCATCGGTGGATTCTTCATTGTTTTTTTCTCCTCTGGACAGCGCTGGGATCAGCGCTGTTCTAGAAGGGAAAATAGGTTTTATTTGTTGTGAGTGCCTTTTCGTTGAATTTGTGTCCCCCCCCACAGCTGATCGTTGCGGCTGCCGTTTTGGGCGCCGTGCGGCGATCTGATCCCAATTGGGTTTTTTTCTACTTCTCTTTGCTCGTTTAGCCTTCTAGGCTTCTCTGGGGGGTGTCCCCTGGGGGTGGGAGTGCATTCCCCTCCTCTCCGGACTGCTTAGAGCCTTGGAAATTTTGGCCGATCGTCGCGGCCGCCATTTTGGCCGCCGCAACTGGATCGGCTGCCTTATTACAAGCCTGTGAGGTGCTGGGTCAATTTGGGAGAGCTGTGGATGTAAGGGGGGTGCTCCCTATTCTCCAGCTGTCCCAGGGTGCCCAAATTTCCCTGTGAGTTGCGGCCTCCGTTTTTGGACCGCGTGGAGCACAGACTGAATTAGTTTCGGTTTCACCTTCCCACCTTACCAGCTTTCAGGCCGGCCTTCTCCTGACTAAGAAGAGGCCGATCAGCCTACTTTCGTTTTCCCTTGGCCCATCTTAGTTCACTCAAACAAAGACTCAAAAGGCCACACCTTGCACTAATCAGGCCTTTCATCACTGCCAGTTGGGGCCTTATTTCCAGGGACATAGGGGTCCCCTGTATTGTATATTCAAGCCACACAATTACAGTCATTGGGCATTGCCAGTCATAGCCTGCTGCCAGAGTCTGCATCTAGTGAACGGTCAATACTGAGCTTGCCATCACTAAGTGAGACACGTGTTGATCCCGTCACTAAGCGCGAAATTGGCCTCAAAGTAGGTCTCACGCTCAGTCTCATCATCGCTGGTGACCCGCGACAGCCGTCGCTAAGTATGAGTCCGTGCTTGCCGGTGGGCCGGACCATCACTGATCCACGTGGAGGCAAGTCTCACTCAGATGGGGAACAGCCGCATCTCTTGCAGACCGAGACGCTTCAGCACCCCACTGAAAACTCTCGCTTTACAATGGCAGACAACACCGAGCCACAGGCTTCCACCTCCAGTGGGCACGGAAAGCGTAAGTCCTCTAGTCAGGAGGCAGCCGCAAAAATCAAGGCCAAGACCAAGGCCGGCTCAAAGAAAGCAGCCTCCAAGGCGGCCGATAAACAGGCCAATCGTAGGCATCGTGCCCTGGAGAGACAGTTCTCACGAGCGCAAAAACTGGCTGTAGGGGAGACGGTTAAGCCGCCCCCTACCACAATGGTGGCACTCCCTTGTGGCCCTCAACCTGAGCCTCAGGCCCCATGGTCACCAGAGCGGGATTCAGAAGGGGCTCCTTCAACTGGTCCTTATCAGGAACTCCTTTCCCTCTTTGAAGAGGAACAGGGAATTCAGGACCCTAAGGCTCCAGAAGCCACATTTACACCAACTGCAGCGGGGCTACGGCCCCTTGAGGGATCACCCCTGGTGGGCCAGGCTCCAACTGCCACTTTTACCCCCACAGCAGCGGGGCTTCGTGAGCTGGAGGATCCGTCCTTCAAGGCTCATCTGCAACAGTTGGTTTCTCAGGCAGTTGCCCAAGCCATGGCGCCCATGAGGCGTCCTCAAGAGACTCCCGCTCCCATAATTCCTAGGCCATTGCCTGACCCAGCGGGGTCAGGTGCCCTACAGTACCCAATTTCTGATTCTCCTCCTCATTCCTTTGCCAGCGGGGGCTCGGAATACGCGGAGCACAGTCAGGCGGAGGGAGAGTGGTCGGACGATGAGGAGCCTACTCAGGAACCTCCCCCTCTAATAGGACTGTTTAATCCCTCGCTATTTCCGTCTCTGCTCCGCAAGGCCTGTGCGACAGGTAGGATACACTCGGCTCAGCCTTCGATGCCTGAACAGCTTCCTGGCCAAGACACGGATCCGCTGTTTTTAGAACCGGTGGTGTTACAGAAACATATACCTTGCCCCCCATGTTTTTAAAATCTATTAGGGGTCAATGGGAGGCCCCAGGTGCTCCCCCCTCTACTGGGGGAATAGACCGCAGGCTGCTTGACACGGAACCAGTTCTGAATGAGGCCCTGGAGGTGCCTGAGGTTGATGAATCCTTACTACCCTTATATTCTGATTCCAGGGTACCTGGAGATATGGCGGAGGCGTTGAAGCCCGAGGATAAAAAATCCAAGGCTTCTTTCCGCAGGACACACCAAGCTTCAGCTTGGTCAATAAGAGCTTCTACCTCAGCCTCATTCTTCGCCAGGGTCTCTCTTATGTGGCTCCGCCAATTGCAGGCTAGAATTCCCCCGGAAGAGGTAAGAGTCCACCAGGACTTGACAAAGCTCATGGCCGCATCACAGTACATGGCGGACGTGTCCTTGCAGGCGGCAAGATTTTCTGCCCGGGCCATCGCATCCAACGTCTCCGCACGCAGGCTTCTATGGCTTAGAAATTGGAAGGCTGAGACTAGACACAAATGGTGCATAGCTTCCGCCCCGTACCGCGGCGCCCGCCTCTTTGGGGAGGTCATGACCCCCTACTTAGTCGAAAACAAGGAGAAACGAAGGGTTCTCTATCACCTTTCCAGGAGACCGGGCTGTCGTTTCTCCCCGTACACCCGTCGACAGCCCTTTCGGACGGGATCAGATTCGGCTTCAGCACAGGTCTCCCGGCCATTTCCCGCAGGCCCGGACCGTTCTTTTGACCGGTCCGGGTACAGGGACAGATACAGACAGCAGGCTCAGGGTAAGAGACCCTTTCGAGGCAGGGGCGGCCGTCCCTTCCGTAGATCCAGGTGACTCGGGGAGGGAAGCTCCCATAGGTGGCAGACTAACTTACTTTCTCCACCAATGGGAGACCACCACCACGGACTCCACCAATGGGAGACCACCACCACGGGTGCTAAGAACCATCAGGGACGGGCTGTCTCTGGAGTTCGTGGCCAGGCCACCCCGGTGCTTTGTTTCCTGTCCCCTCCCCAGGAATCCAGTCAGGAAGACCCTCCTGGGGGAGGCCATCCGGCATCTGTTACACATACGAGCCATAGAACGGGTTCCAGTCGATCAGCTGAAACAGGGTTTTTACTCCATCCTATTCGTGGTTCCAAAAGCCTCAGGGGGATGGAGGGCGATACTAGACCTCAAGGGCCTGAACTCTCACCTGTCGTACCGAACGTTCAAGATGCAGACGCTTCGGTCCATCTTGGCAAGTGTAAGACGGGGGGACTTTCTGACATCCATAGACCTTACGGAGGCGTACCTTCACATCCCTATTCATCCAAACCATCGGCAATATCTCCGGTTTTGTTATTCCAACAATCATTACCAGTACAGGGCCCTCCCCTTCGGCCTATCCTCAGCTCCCAGGGTCTTCACCAAGATCCTGGCAATACTTGCCGCACACCTACGACTAGTACCGGTGCGCGTCCAATGTTACCTGGACGACATTCTCATCCAGTCGTCCTCCGCTCTGGCCGCCCAGGCGGAACTGGCCCTCACCATAAGGACCCTCCAGGGTCACGGTTTCTCAGTCAACTTTCACAAGAGTCAATTGACTCCCGCAACACGCCTGCTACACTTGGGCGCGATAATAGACACAGACCTTTGCCGGGTCTATCTATCTTGAGACAGACAAGACAGCATTCGAGACATGGTTCTCAAGATCCGCAGGGAGCGTGTAGCAACACTGGCTGTCCTCTCCCAGTTACTGGGAAAGATGATATCTTGCCTAGAGATAGTGCCTTGAGCCAGGCTACACTCCAGACACCTGCAATGGTTCTTGCTCCCATTCCAAAGACTGGGCACAAGCTCTTCCAACCAAAGGGTACGGGTCCCCCTTCAGACCCTAAGATCCCTTCTGTGGTGGGCCTCCCCAGAGGTGGCAAAAGGGTCACTATTCAAGGAGCCCAGCAGGCTGACATTGACCACAGACGCCAGTCTGTTTGGTTGGGGGGCCCATTTCCAATCTCAGTTGGCTCAGGGTCGGTGGTCCAGAGCAGATCTGGCACACAATATCAACTGGCTGGAACTGAGAGCCATTCATCTGGCCCTTCGCCACCTCTGCAACCAGGTGGCGGGGCAGCACGTGCTGGTCCTCACGGACAACGTGGCGGCAAAGGCCCATGTGAACCGTCAGGGCGGTACCCGATCCCGATCTCTCATGGCCGAGGCCATGTTATTGGGGTCTTGGGCAGAAAGCAATCTCCTCTCCCTGAAAGCCGAACACATCTCAGGGGAGGCAAACCGTCAGGCGGATTTTTTAAGCCGGGCAACAGTGGACCATTCGGAATGGAGCCTACATCCGGATCTCTTCAGGGAGATATCGGAAAGGTTCGGGTTGCCGGTCCTAGACTTATTCGCCTCTCCGGCGAACTCCTAACTGCAAAGGTTCTTTTCCAGGTTCCCCTCTCCGGGGGCGGAGAGGACGGACGCTCTTCGCAGCCCTTGGCCAGAGGGACTACTGTATGCCTTCCCACCTCTCCCTCTGATCCCAGCAGTTATCAGGAAAGTATTGCAGGAACAGGCAGAGGTCATATTCATTGCCCCGCACTGGCCGAGACGACCGTGGTTTGCCGACCTCGTGAGCCTCTCCATGGTCCCTCCGTGGAGGATTCCTCCAAATCGGATTCGACTAGTGCAGGGGGCCATACAACACCCGGAGCCTCAGTGGCTGCAGTTAGCCGCTTGGCACTTGAACGCAGGGCCTTGACCCAAGAATCTTATTCCTCGGGAGTGATTTCTATGATTCAGGCCTCCCGGAGACCAGCGACCAATCGCATTTATGACTCCACTTGGAAAAATTTCTGCCGTTGGTGTGACAGCAATCACTTAGCTATCTCAGAGGTAACCATTCCACGGATATTAGACTATTTGTTGGAGGGTGTTGATAAAGGCTTGGCGCCCAACACTATTCGCCGACAGGTCTCGGCTCTAGCCACGGTGTTTACCTGTGACACCTTAGAGCCACTGGCCCATCACCCCAAGGTACGATCCTTTCTAAAAGGGGTCACCAACAGTAGACCGCCGGTAGTACATAGATATCCCACTTGGGAGTTGCCCCGGGTCTTACAGGCCCTTACTCAGGCGCCTTTTGAACCTCTTAGGTCCTGCACTTTTAGGTCCTTGTTTCTTAAGGTTGCTTTCTTGGTTGCAGTTACCTCGGCTAGGCGCATCTCGGAGCTTGCAGCTCTTTCTGTCAGAGAAGACCTGTGTGTTTTTCACACGGACAGAGTGGTCCTACGCCTGGACCCCTCATTTGTTCCTAAGGTGAACACCTTTTTCCACAGGGCACAGGAGATCGTGTTACCGAACTTTTGCCCTAATCCGTCTCATGCTTTGGAAAGGCAATGGCACACTCTCGATGTTCGCAGGGCGTTGCGCTGTTACGTCAAGCGGACGGAGTCCTTTTGTAGATCTGAGGCCCTTTTTGTTTCCTTCCATCCGGCCTCCAAGGGTAAGAAGGTATCTTCTTCTACCGTTGGCAGGTGGATTAGGGCCTGTATTTCCGAAGCGTATCAGACATCTTCTTTACCAGTTCCAGGTCACTTGATGGCCCATTCCACTCGCAGTGCTGCTACCTCAGCAGCATGGGCCACACAGGCCAGCATTGAGGACATTTGCAGGGCGGCGACATGGTCCTCGCCTTCCCCTTTTGTGCGCCATTATTGCCTTGATAAGTTTGCCTCGGCGGAGGCATCCTTTGGCCGCAGGGTACTGCAACAGGTGGTGCCGGCGGCAGGGACACTGGCCCAGTCTGCTCCCCTCCCATTGGGACAGTAGGGCTTTGGTAAGTCCCATTGGTGGATTCTCCATTCTTTCACGCTGGAGAAGGGGGCGTTGTCTTACCTGAACGCCTGTTCTCAGCGTGATGAATGGAGAATCCACACCCATCCCTTGGACGCAGTCAGGTCCAGTGTTTAGGGTCTGGGAGCCAACACGTCGTACAATCATTGGCTTCGCCCTTTCGAAACTGGGGGCGTGCCCTCAACCAGAGAGGCGTGGCAGCTTTGATTGTTTTGGTCTACGTGGGCAGGAGGTCCTAGATAACCCATTGGTGGATTCTCCATTCATCACGCTGAGAAAAGGCGTTCAGGTAAGACAACGCCCCTTTTAATCTATCCAAGTACCTAAAAAATCTCCCAAATACTGTATTTGAAACATTTTAAATGGAAGAATTTTGGCTATCAGGAATAGGCAAACCGTTGGCAAGAATAATGATACATTATAATCCTTTATTTATGATTGTGTTGTTACTTGGTCAGGACAAAGAAAAGATAGGTATCAAGAAGAAAAGGAGACTGTTTCTGTGTGAGGGAATTGTAGTCAGCAATGACAAAGGAATTTGAGATCAATCTAAATAACAATAGCCATTATTTTATTTCATCTTCCCCTCTCTTAAAATTTTTCCTGCTATTTATTTTTGATCTGGGAAGGAAATATGGATGTTCAGGAAAGTATTATTTGGAAAGATATGCATAACCCTGCTTTTAGTCTCCTGTAAATAGTGCTGTTTAAGATAGCAGTACTATTGTAAATCAGGGATAGTTGAGGTTTTGCAAAGTCAACTTTAATTTGAAGACAGTGGCGGTTTGCAGAAGCTAATTACTTTCTGTCATAGGGGGGAAAAAATCAGGCCTTAAAATCTCTACTTCAAAAGAGGTTATCTGTTTTGCATGATTCTTTGATGTGTATTGTGATGTCAGTTAGATGTATAGCTCCCTGCAAACTTGAAATGAGACTATCTGCTATCTGGAGTTGCTTTTAGATTGGCTTGGAGGCAAATGGATGCAATTTTTATGATTAAATTCTTTAGATCACACACACTTGGTGATACTCTGAATTGATTTTTTTTAATGTGCAAAATAAACTATAATACTGTTAATGTTTACTGTTTCAAGTACTGTAAACTCTATTTGTTTAAATCATATTTATAATTGATCTTTTCTACCTAGTTGAATTACCTTGACTGTTAGGAAATTTTTCCTTGCTTGCTCTTTATTGTTTAAATTAACTGTTTAATTGATTCAAAACTATCAGTTCATGTAGCAGGAATCTTTCTTGGACTGGACTTTGTTTGAATATGCTTTTGTTTAATAGAGATACAAGTCTCTGACTAAATGGGAGCTCTGGGAACAGGAACTGCAAGAAGATGAAAACTCTACTTCGACTGAAATCATTTATACAACTTGTAGTTTGGGTTATCTCCAGTGTCAGATATGAGAGAGATGGGATCTGGAGAAAATGGTAGTGCCCAATCTTGGATTACTGTCCAAAAGCTTCATTTGCCTAGGATAATTTTTGAGTTTTACATGTTAGGACACTGTTTTGTTTTATGCGTTTTTGATCACTTTGTTTCCCACAGAACATTTTTGATCAGCTGGTGGAAGTATTGGGCAAACCTTTTCCAAGGCCAGCCATGGAAGCATTCTGCTCTTGGGGTATTAGGGCTGGTGGTGGTGGTGGAGAAGATGTGATCAAATGCAATGGGCAGTTACATTGCTGCTGTGAACTTTGATAATATATGGTGTAGCTGCTGACTGAGTTTTTTTTTAAAAAGCATTTTATTTCCTGGGATTTTAGTTTAAATTATATATTGTAATTCTGTTGATTGCTGTCTAGTGTTAATTGTAAGCCAAATTGAAAGTACTTGAAATACAATACACTTTATGAAACAAATCAATAATTAATATGAAACCATAGTGTCCTCATTATTGATAAATTATTGGTAAATGAAAATTGAAATAGTTTTTGCTACATATTATAAAATCATTATTTTGTTTATGCATGGATAACTTTCTCTGTGGCTTAAGACTGAAGCTTCTTTCATTTTAAAACACCTTAGCCATCCCTGAATATAGGTAGTTCTCAACTTACGATCACAATTGAGCTCAAAATTTCTGTTGCTAAGTGAGACATTTGTTAAGTGAATTTTGGCCCATTTTACGACCTTGCTGTCACAGTTTTTAAGTGAATCACTGCAGATGTTAAGTTAGTATTTGTTAAGTTAACAGTTAAATGAATCTGGCTTCCCCATTGACTTTGCTTGTCAGAAGGTCATAAAAAGTGATTACATGATCCCAGGACACTGCGACCGTCATAAATATAAGTCGGTTGCCAAGGATCTGCATTTTGATCACATGACCGCGGGAATGCTGCAACAGGCCTAAGTGTGAAAAATGGTCATAAGTCACTGTTTTAACTGAATAGAATAGAATAGAATAGAATAGAATATCTTTATTATCATTGTGTAATTCACAACGAAATTAAGTGCTGTCAACAGTGCACCCTACACACAAGTAAAAACTACAAATAAGAACATACATTATATATACACATCCTTTACATTCTATTCACCATTGCGTTGCCCCTAACATTGCACTTCAATGTTGCACTATACAGTAGTATTTAATATGGTTACAGCTCTGGGATAAAAACTATTTTTCAGCCTATTTGTCTTTCTTTTTATTATCCTGTACCATCTGCCAGATGGTAATAGTTCAAAAAAAGAATGTCCTGGATGAGATGAGTCTTTATTTTGAGCTTTCCTAAGACAACGGGAACTGTACAGTTCATCCGGGGGGGGGGGGAGGAGAGGGCAGCCAATAATCCTCTGGGCGATGGTAATAACCCTCTGGAGCTCTTTCCTATCTGCTACTGTGCAGCTAGCAAACCACACACAAATGTAATAGGTCATTAAACAAATTGTCATTAAACAAAACCAAGGACTACCTGTACTTACATCTTCCTAGTAATATTTATATAACGTGTTCTCATCGTTGCTATTTTTTAAATGGCCGAAAGTGAGCTAAAAATGGAGAGCAGAAAAATACAATATGCCTAAGGCTTTATGATGGGATTCTGAATCATGATAACATAATTTTGCCACATTTTGATACATGGTCTTTAAAGAATCACATTTATTTAGTGATTTGGAAATAGTCTTCTAACAATAGGGGTAAGGAGAAATAAAGTGGGTGGCCTTAAGTGACTAGCCTCATTCTTCTTCTTTTCCATTCTACCATATGTGAAACAATGACTAATCAGTGACACTGAGGGGGCAGAAGGCCACTTCCAAGGAATGAGTCATTCTCCAAGTATTCATCTCTGCTTTCTCTCTCTAGTTTTGGTGGAATCTAGAGATGGATTTCTTCAGTGTTGGCAAATAGCTATAGGCAATTATAATTGGTTCTGAAATATAATTTATGGAAACCTTGACACAAAGTAGTGATACATATAATTCTTAATATTTAGTATGTAAAAAGAATTTTACAATACTTTGTGACATGTCTAAATTTGTGAATTTTCTCCTTCTACCACTTTTTAACTTTTTCTGTTCACTAATAAGGTTTTGATACAACCTATAGTGTTGCAAAATTTGTTATCCAGCACCAAGGCTCTGTCAGGGGTTCCATAATTGGGTTTCAAATGAATGGTTGGCAGACTTTTTTTTTAATTTGCTAGCAAAAGGCTGTAATAAAATTGATCTTGTGAGATGCAACATCACTTTTTCTTAGTTTTTGTTTTTGACATGGTTCTGGTTTACTTATTATTATGGGTTTTGCTTTCTTTTTGTTGCTGTTGTTTGATGCCTGGAGTCCTTTGGATTTGGACTAGGTTAAAAGCACTGTACATAAACAACAACAAATGGCCATTGACAAATAATGAATGATGAATAACTTTCTAGAATTACTGTATATTATCTGTCTGTCTGTCTGCCTATCTACCGAATGTCATTAGTATTATTGCTTCCAGTATTAGACACTAGAGTATGAAATCATACTTTGCATTAAACTAAAATAAATTAGTTTGGTTTGGCTCAGTGTAAACCCATCGAGCTGTAATTTATTCAGTAAACCATAGCTTGGCATGATGTGTAAATAAGATTATAGACTTGGGATGTAGAAAAGTAAGAGGCTTACAGAACAGAGTGAGATGTAGTAACAGTGCAAGACCCTTAAATACTTGGGCATCCGTTGGAAAATTAAATCAACTAAACTGCAGGGTGCCCAAAATTCCTCAGTGGCCTTATTAATCATTTTCTAGAAGGTTGAAGGAGAGACAAGGAGATCAGCACCAAAAGGGAAATGCTGGTTGAAGAGACGGAAGCACTGCGAACCATAAGAAGTGACCATCTCAATTCAGAAAGATAAATAAGGGCACAATATTAGATGCAGAGTAGGTTTCAGGAGAACTAGTTTCAACAAACTTAACAGAAATATTAGGCAAGAGATAGCGGGCAGAAATTTTCAAATTAAAGAGAGCAAAGAAGAGTTGACAACTAAGAAATACAATATAGAAAATACAATTATGGACCACTTGAATGAGGAAAAAATAGGGAGCACTTTGGAAACCATTATTGGATGCTACAGAAATTGGACTTAACTTAGAAAAGGTCATGTCTAGGAAGTGGAAGGGTCAGTATTAGTTGATATTGGCAGAAAGAAAGTTAGAAAGGCTTTGAGTTAGATTAAAGCACAAAAGGAACTTTGACTAGCAAAGTAATCTAAAAATAGCCAAAAAGGCTTTTTTCACTGTGTCAGTATATAATAAAGAAAAAGAAGACCAAGTCTATGGAGGGGGAGGTAGAATAATAACAGGCGCTAGGGGGAGGATAGAGCTCTTCAACTCCTACTTTGCTTTGGTCTTCTCCCAAAGGGGAAATGGGTTCATAGGGACATAAGCAGAACAATTCCCCAAAGTGTTATTACTATGTTTTTTTAAATAATGCTTTTACTATTTTAAAATATTTTTTTCCCCGTGGTCTTTGAAAAAATCACGGAGTTTAGAGATAGGTATGTTATATTTTTTTCAAGGGCACATGTTTAGATAAATAAATACATAAATATCTATTTTCAAAAAATGAGGGGAGACAACATGAGTAACTACAGATCAGATTATTAAGCAGTTAGTTTACAAGCAATTAGAAAATAATGTATTGCTTAGGAGGACCTACATGGGTTTATCAAATGTAAGTCATGTCAACCGATCTGATTAGTTTATTTGAGCAGTAAAATGTAGTGAACATAGGATATTTTTATTTCAAGCAACAAAGTGTCCCATAAGATTCTAGTACAGAAGATAAGAAAAAGTGAGCTGGACCAATCTACCATAGTGCTGATTGGACCATCATATCAAAGCATGCTTCAGTGCTCTTCATCAGGCTGGAGGAGGTATTACTGTACTGTAGGACTTTATTTTAGAGAACAGTTTACTTCATCAGAGGGTGCTGTTGTGTAGTTGTGGGGGCAAAGTAGACATATGGGTTTATTACAGGGTCTAGTCCCTAAGTTAGCAAAAGTTATTCTGGTTTTTTTGTTGCTTATGAAAATTTGCTTCAGATTGGGTAGTTGTCTGAATGCAAGTATGGCCCTTCCACCCAGTGCCAGAGAAAGTGCATTGTCATTGTCAAAAGTGCATTGTCACAGGTGACCACCAGTGATGTTCGGTTATTTCTGTTGTTTGTCTTTGAATGGATCCTTTCTGGGAACTGATCTGGTTGTGGGGGAAAGCCTGATAGATTTGGTGGTGTGTTCTGGGTGGAAGCAGGAATTTGTTGTAGATCAGAAAAAAAATTCCTAGTGCTGTATATACTGTTCAACAATGGAAACTGGATATGAAAACGTATCAAATAAATATTCTTCTGGTTGATGTGCATATCAGTCTGGTTCAGTTTTATGAAAGGTGGGCTTTTTTTAGATCACGTTAATATAATTAGGGAGGAAATGGACTACCCATTTGTATATGACTGACTGGAAGTTTGACCCACTGCCTGAAGACTGTCAGGATCTGGATGGGAAGAGACAAGTAGCAGTTGAAGTCTAGCACAGTAAGTGTCCAGAAACCACCAGGTTCTTTGTTACAGTGATAACTCTGGATGAGATACCACTTGTCTGAAGGAGCAGGTGTGCACCTTGGGGATCCAACTAGACTCCCAGCTACTACTAAACAGGCAGATGAATGTCAGACTCTTCCTTCAAAAGAAGCCTTAACAATAGTGCCTTGTGCCTCCATCACCTCCTATGTAGATTATTGTTACATTCTCTATATGTGTCTGCTTTTGAAGATGCAGTTTGTACAAAGTACCCTATCTGTAGAAACCTAAGATGAAATTACCTTTAGGACCAGACCATCCAATGTGCTCATTCCACATTGAGTGTCAAAGGTGAGAGATTTTGTAAGAGGGACCAGAAGTCAATGCTTGTGTGTGGTAGCTCCTACTTTCTGGAACTTACATCCCCTCCCTCCTGATATTTTTGAAGATGTTGAAAATGGAATTTCAAGAGTTTTTAATGGTAAGTTCTTATCATTGGGAGATAAGATCTAATCTGATGATATATAACAGTAATAATAATAATAATAATGTTGGAAGGGACCTTGAGGTCATCTAGTCCAACCCCCCTGCTCAGGCAGGAAACACCATACCATTTCAGACAAATGGCTGCCAGTCTCTTTTTAAAAACGTCCAGTGTTGGAGCATTCACCACTTCTGGAGGCAGGTTGTTCCACTGATTAATTGTTCTAACTGTCAGAAAATTTCTCCTTAGTTCTAGGTTGCTTCTCTCTTTGATTAGTTTCCATCCGTTGCTTCTTGTCCTGCCCTCAGGTGCTTTGGAGACTAGCTTGACTCCCTCTTCTTTGTGGCAGCCCCTGAGATATTGGAACACTGCTGTCATGTCACCCCTAGTCCTTCTCTTCATTGGACTAAACATTCCCAATTCCAGCAACCGTTCCTTATATGTTTTAGCCTCCAGTCCCCTAATCATCTTTGTTGTTCTTCTCTGTATTCTTTGTAGAGTCTCATCATTTTTACATCGTGGTAACCAAAACTGGATGCAGTATTCCAAGTGTGGCCTTATCAAGGGATTGTAAAGTGGTATTAACACTTCACATGATCTTGATTCTATCCCTCTGTTAATGCAGCCTAGCACTGTGTTGGCTTTTTTGTCAGCTGCAGTACACTGCTGGCTCATATTTAAGTGATTCTCACAGTTACTATTATTGAGTAAGGTACCACCTACACTATACCTGTGCATTTGGTTTTCCTTGCCTTTTTTCACCATTGAATTTCATTTTGTTAGATAGCGCCCAATTTTCAAGTCTGTCAAGATCCTTCTATATCTTAAGCCTATCTTCTGGAGTGTTGGCTATTCCTGCCAGCTTGGTGTCATCTGCAAGTTTGATGAGTTCCCCATCTATCCCCTCATCCAAATCATTGATGAAGATGTTGAAGAGCAGTGGGCCCAGAACAGAGCCCTGGGGCACCCCACTACATACTTCCGTCCATGTAGATGCAGTTCCATTGAGAACCACATGCTGAATACGGCCAGTCAGCCAGCTATGAATCCATCTGGTGGTGATACTGTCTAACCCACATTTTTCTATCTTATCAAGTAGTAAGTTGTGGTCTACTTGTATTGTAATAATTCCATAACTTCAGATAGTGCTGTGTAGTCTTTTTTTCTTATGTTTTAGTATATATTTCAATGCTGAGCACCACCCAGAATCCATTAGAAATGTGATGGTGTAACAATGAAGTAAATAAATGAAATTCTTTATGGCAATAGCTGTAGGGATAATGAATATTTTCAATTAGTAATGCAATCTGATGACTCTCCCCTTTTAGACCATATAGAGCAAATTTCTTTGTACCTGGCACTATAGTTGCTTTTGTTTCTTAGATCTCGTTCCATAATACAGTTAACATTTTCAAAATAGTTGAATACACAGAAGATCAGAATTCACCAGCGCCTTAGGTTTCTCAATATTCTCTCAAGACTGTGCTTAATAAAATCCTCCCTACTATTCTGTACCTTTTAAGCACCCCCCCCCCCCGCCTTTGGTTTTATTGAAGGACTGCTTTTTATTTCCAGATTAAAGGGGTTGAGATTTTGTCCATGAGAACAAAACCTCTCTGAAAACAGAATGGAAGAAGACCAAATTTAATGTTAGGGAGGAGCCAGAAAGATCAAAGTTGAAAATGTGCCAGACAGCCAGACGTGGCTTAGCGCTTGGGACAGAAATCTAGAAAAAAAAACCCTGCTTGCCCAGGCTGCAATTACTCCACTCTAAGCCCCTTCCCTCCTGGCCATATGACTCCAGGCAGAAGGATTATTAAGAGGCTGGAAATCATTCCAAAAGACATATTCCATATGCTCTCCAAATCTCTTTTACATTATACAATTTAACCCCTTTAATCCTTTGTTTTTAATTTGGAAACAACCACAATTTTTGAAGAATTGAAAGCAGGGTTATTTTTGCCTATTGCAAAGATCTCAGTTTTAAATCAGTGATGCAGTGGAACTGCGCAATGATTTTCTGCAGGATGAAATATTGTAGGTATAATCTGGATGGGAAATGTATTTAAACCAGTTGTGAGTATGGACCAGAAGGTCCTGTTTTGGGGCCATAAAATATTGCTAAATTATTTGAAAAGGAAAGGAAAATAAAGGGCCAAAACAACTTTAAAAATAGACCAAGTATAAACTTTAAAAATAGTGATTTGCTGAGAACAACCTATGCACAGAGAGACCTTTTCATCTTGTCTTTTGCATACAGAGATGTGTTTCAACATACTGCTGATGGGCGGGGGGGGGGAGGAATCAGTGCTGTTTGCCAAAATTTAAGATAAATGGATCCTTCTGCCTTCCAAGTCATTAGGTTTCAGACTTGGTCTCCCATTAAGTTTCTAATTTTGTGCGTAATTGGAGCACAATGCTTTTTCATTCTTTTTAGAAAAGCCTAAGAAACAAAGGCAGTTTGAATTCGGCAGGAGGTGAAACCACACTATATGTATTATAACTCTACACCAAAGATTTAGCCCAAAGTCCTTTTCAATAGAATTGGACTCTTGAGAAAATATAACAATATAAGTTCACTCCAAGATACAGATTTGGGAAAGCTAGAGAAGTACATTTTCTTATGTTTTTTTTCTCCTGCTAAATGTGCACGAGGAGCTTGTTTCTAGGAGATGCCTTAAAAATTATTATTGGATCATTTGCTATCACTATTTTAAGAGGTACTAGTGGAAAAAAAATAAGGGAATGATTCCACAGTTATAGGCACAGAAAAACTAGGGCACTGCCTTTGAACCTAAGAAGTTGGTAAAAGGTAATATGTCAAAGTAAAATTTCGTAGGATTTTTTTCTCAGTACTTCGTTTACTTATTTAGGCAAAAGTTCAGGTAAAATGCAGATATGGATATCTTTAAAAAAAAAGTTCTGAAGATAGGGTTTTTGTTTTTATTTGCAACTCCAAATTGCAAATTTAGAGAAAGACACAGTTTGGTCTAGTGCAGGGGTAGGCAACCTTGGCTCTTTTATGACTCGTGGACTTCAACTCCCAGAGTTCCTGAGTCAGCCATGCTGACTCAGGAATTCTGGGAGTTGAAGTCCACGAGTCATAAAAGAGCCAAGGTTGCCTACCCCTGGACTCTAGTGGTTAAGGAATCAGGTTAGAGGAAGACCGTCCACCTTAGTTATGAAAGCCAGCTGGGTGAACTTGGTCCAGTCACTCTTTCTCAGCCCAACCCACCTCAAAGGTTGTTGCTGTGAGGAACATAGAAGGAGGAAGGGGTGTTGGATACGTTCACTGCCTTGAGTAATTTGTAAAATAATAAGGGTGGAATAAAATTAAAAAACAAATAAATAATAAAATAAATGTTGATAAATACTACCTTATGTTCATTTACATAGAAGAGAAATTCCTCCAAAGAGCTGTATTTTGATATAGGATGGTGAAGAACTACTTAGAGTTTTCCAGACTTTTTTTTTAATGCCAACTCATTAATTTCATCATAGTATTAAAGTATTCGAAGGTACCTTAGGGCAGGGGTCCCCAACCCCTAGTCCGTGGACCGTTACCAGGCCGCAGCATGCCAGCAACTGGTCCACAGAAACAAGCAAAGCCCCATCTATGGGATGCAAGCAGCACACAAAACCACACACTCTCTGGTCCGCGGCAAAACCTTTCTCCACAGAACCGGTCCCTGGTGCCCAAAAGGTTTGGACCTCTGCCTTAGAGAACATCTTGCCCAACATGCTATCCAGTGGATGGATCCACTACAGCAGCTCCCTGAACAGGTACAGGTAGTCCTCAACTTACAACCATTCATTTAGTGACCATTTAAAGTTACAACGGCCCTGAAAAAAGTGACCTATGACTGTTTTTCACACTTATGACCGTTGTAGCGTCATACAGTCACATGATCACAATTTAGGCACTTGGTAACTGGCATGTATTTATGACAGTTGCACGATTCTTGGATCATATCATTGCCATTTGTAAACTTCCCAACCAGCTTCTGACAAGCAAAGTTAATAGGGAAAGTCAGATTCACTTAATGACTGAATGATTCATTTAACAACTGTAATGATTTGCTTAACAACTGTGGCAAAAACATTGTAAATGGGACAAAACTCATCTAACAACTGCCTTGCTGAGCAATGGAAACTTTGGACTCAATTGTCCAGCTTCAACGAAAATGAATCTACTGCCTCCCTGATGGTATCTGTTGTGGAATCTAAGTGAGATCTTGAAGGAGGACTGGTCTTTTCTTCTTGGGATACTGGAAATGGGGTATTTTACTCATATTAGCAAGACTGTGAGCCTGAGTGCCTCTCCTTAAAATGGTAAAATATAGGACTGATGATATTATTGCTTTATGGGTTCATTGTTGGCTGAATGACTGCATTAAAAACGTGTTTCTTAATGTTCTGAAGATGAATTGTTTTAAGATTTATCCTAGGCCCTGACTTGTTCAATTTTTTTTATAAATGACTTGGATAAGGGAGTAGAGGGGAAACTTTAAAATTTTGCTGATGATACACATCTGGGCAAGATGGCTAATATTTAGAGAGGATTGAAAAAGAGAGAGACAGGCGTAAGCAGAGGGTAGTTTTTTGAATAGTCAGTTCTGGAAAGCACTGTTCAAAAGTGACAGTGACAAATTGGAGCAAGTTCAGAAGAGGGCCACCAAGATGGCGGGGAGACTGGATAACAAGCCCTACAAGGAATCTTTATACATTTAATCTATTAAAAAGTTGATTGACATAAAAGACAATATGATAACTGCCTTCATATATCCAAAGGACTGTCACACAGAGAGAATAGTCTTAATAGGTAAAACTATGAGGAAGCTGGTTCAAGCTATATGTCAGGAGAAACGTCCTGACTGGGTATGTAGTGGAATAAATTGCTACATGACTAGATGACTTTTGCTTCTCACAAAAGTTGGATGGTCATTTGTAAGAGATTACATAGTTGGACTAGATGGTTTTTAACATCTCTTCCAATTCAATAATATGAAAAAAGAAAAAAATATATAGCAGCTTACCATGGTTATTCTTGGATTTGTATCATGTAATTATATATTCAAACAGCCATATATTTTGTAAGAATGTTGCTGTGCGCTATGTTACTAGCTGGAATTAAATGTGAATGGTTACCTGCCTATTTTAGCTCTCACATTCTCAACCACTGTATTCAACTCTTACCAATGGCTCAAACTGAATTATAATCTTAACTGGGCATGGGTGAGTATTCTTTATTCCAGAACATCTTTAGGCAAAACCGTGTCACCAAATTGTGCCTTTGTTGTTGTTGTTAGTTGCGAAGTCGTGTCCGACCCATCGTGACCCCATGGACAATGTTCCTCCAGGCCTTCCTGTCCTCTACCATCTTCTGGAGTCCATTTAAGCTCACGCCTACTGCTTCAGTGACTCCATCCAGCCACCTCATTCTCTGTCGTCCCCTTCTTCTATTGCCCTCTATCTTTCCCAGCATTAGGCTCTTCTCCAGTGAGTCCTTCCTTCTCATTAGGCGGCCTTCTTTAAGATAATTGTACTAGCAAGTGGACTTTTAAGTGTGCCTGAGTACTGACCACAGAGGACCAGATTCTTATTTTCCATATGGTCAAACAAAGCTCTTTATATTATATTTGAATATACATATTTCAGTGTCTGCAAAAACGGCTTATTATATTTGTAATTGTGTAAATTGTAGAATGTAGCTTTTGATGTCTATTGGTGCAGTACTGGAGTATGAAGCTAGACTTCTGCTCAGCCCTATACCAGGGTTGAGAGTTTATAATATTTAAGTTGATGATTACATTTGGGGATAGGCAACTGAGTTGGCAGTTATAAAACCCGACATTTTAGAACAAAACTTCTGTGAAGTGATTCTCTAATCCAAATTCTGTTAAATCAGCTCTGTTTTATATATGTGGGGAGTCCCCACCCCCAACATCTGCTACAGAGTGAAGGCAATTAAACTCTGGATGAGTAAGCTTAGCTAATTTAATATGACCTTGAAGTGAACTATATTAAGCATTCTCTTTGAACATAATGTGAAAACTAATCATTTTAAAAGCATCCATCCTTGTGACACACAAATGGAAGAACGTGTCATTTTAAAATCTGTTGGATGTATGATTATATAAACTGTTGGAAATGTGGCAGCTAAGGATTTAACTTATTTTTGTGGAATTTGTTTTTCATGTTTTGGCAAGATTCCTGCTGTGAACTTTTATTTTGGATACAGATTCAGTCTGAATTTTCTTTTGTCTTTTTATATAATGCGCATTTAGATGGGAGTTATAATGCAAAACATACATTTGTGTTTAAGATTTTTGTTTTTGAATGTAAAAGTAGCCTCACATACACCCAGACAAAATTGAATTTAATAGGTCTATAAATTCATTTTTGGTGGCACACGAATGAATACATTTTATTTTAGAAAGGTATAAAATAGTGGCAATAACTGTTTCTGAATTTTGACAATTTTACCCAAATTGATGGGGGAAAACTTATGAAACCTCAAGTAAATAATCTGAAAATATTGCTATCATATATAACATAGGAAGTAGACAAAATGTATGTCAAGACTAGAAATATACAAAATATACAATATACAATAGTAAAAAGTTATGTTATGTGTTTATTTGTTGAATTTCCTCACAAAAGCAAAAAGTCATTGAAATATCCAGAATCATAGACCTCATCAACCTCTGCCTCACCATCCGTTTGATGAACAAACATACCAACAAGTTAGAGGATCACCATTCCCAAGACTCATAGCAGAGATTGTAATGCAGCGTCTAGAAAAAATATAGCACTCCTATGCATACATCTAAAAGGAGTCCAGTATGTAGACATCATCTTTGTCATAATAAAAAGGAACAACTAGAGAAGACATGTGAAACAATCAAAAAACATCTTCAAAGGAATAAAATTCACAAGGGAAGAAGGAAACAACATACAACCTTTCCTGGGCATCCTTATAAGAACATCCTAATGAGCAAAGGAAATGGCAGCAAATTAGAAACATAAATCTTATCGAAAAGCCCACATACTAACCAAGTGTTCCATTACCAATATCTCAACTTCCAGGGGAGGAGTTGTATTAGATGAGCACAAATGCACTGCAGCAATCCAGAACACCAGAAAAAGATATCTATATAGTATCTTCCAACACTTATTAATAAGTATCTCACCATTCAATCCCACTATAGCACAACCAAATCAAGTTATGAAAACTACCATACATCAAAAACATCTCAGAAACAATCAACAGGCTATTGCAACCATATGCCATCACTGTAATACACAAACCAACTAAACCTTCCCCAAACATCTTAAGTAAACCAAAAGACCTAGTAGCCCAAAAAGAAAAACAGGAATTTTCTACAACATACAGTGTAAAGACTGTGACAATCACTATGTAAAATAGACAGAGGGAGAAGACTAAAAGAACACATCCATGAATAGCAACTAGCTTTTAGAAGACAAGAGGAAAACTCGCTAATTGTACAACACATGGACAGACTAAATCATAGTTTCAAATGGGAAACTGAGCATCCTAGACCAAGCTAAATCCAAAAACACTAGGGAATTCCTAGAAGCTGGGCACTCAGATAGACCAACTATCAACAGGCAGATAAAGATAAACCATATTTGCACACATTGTACTTTGTATATATACTTTGTCTATTCAAAACAGACAATAAAAAGCCACAAATAAACAAAGAAAAGAAATCCTATTTGCCCACAATCAACAACCAGATTAGTAAGGATTAACAACAGGAGTAACACCAGACAAACAATCAAACAGTAAACAACAGCCTATCAAGGAAAAAACATATACTCTCACCAAGATGACAGGACAACTCATTGTATGTAAACAAGAAAGCAAATCTCACTTCCTTGTAGCATTGATGATGCTACCTACTTGGATACTGAAATGTTTGCAAGAAAAAGAAACAAGCTCAGAGACTCCAAGGACTCCACAGTTCAACCCGACAGATACTCTCTTCTATTGATGAATGATGTATATTGGATGAATATCAGTGGATTACAGTGGACCTGAGTCAATGTGGGTTTTTTTTTCTTGCTCACTCTGATGAGTCAGTCAGTATAAAAATTGGTTAGATATTCCTTCTGATTTTCCTTTTGTTGGAATTTGCAAGGAGCATAGTAATGCTTTCAGGTTTTTTTTCTCCTATCAGCTTGTTGAGCTGCAGTTGACGTTTGCGTCTTGCAGTCTCATGGTTCCAGTACGTCTTGCAAAGCAATTTCATTACTGTACTTTAATTGAACACAGACTTACTGACAGTGTGGGGGACAGAGGGCATTTACTAACCATATAATCCAGTCTGCTTATTTTGCACAAGGCTCTTGTGTCTCATTATCCCAGTCACACTAATTTTCTTTCCCAGGAAAGCCTGAGTTACAGTTAAAATTCACATTGCATTTTAAGAGCACCCACTCAAACAATGTCTTTCTTTTTTGGGTACCTTTTGTTTTTTACTGCAGACAGCCCATGGTGGGGCTCTTTTCTTGTCCTTTTTGCCTAAGGCTTCAAAACTCACTGAGTGGAGCCATGCTGTCTTCATTTTGCCATAGTTTTGTGGCTCGGTACATAATGTCAGCTTTTGTTTCCTAAGTATGTGCCTTGCACTTCAATAAACACTGAAATGATCCATTCTTTAGGACTCTTGGAAACATCTAGTGTGTATGCGTGTTTCCCCCCCCCCATTATTGGACAGTTTTTGATGCTTGTCTGGATGAGCATCTCTGACGGCTCATCCTCTTCATTGCTAAAAATAAAGAATGTGCGTTAGACAGAATTCTGAAGGTTGCTCACTGTTTTATTATCGTTTTGCCATCTGTATCAGTATGAAATGTCTTGAAAAATATTTCAGATAGTAATCGTCACCTAATTAATTTAATGTGCTTTGTTATCATCAGCTGAGGGAATACAGGTAGTCCTCAACTTATAACTGTTCATTTAGCTACTGTTCGAAGTTATAACAGCACTGAAAAAAGTGACTTCCAATCAGCCCTTGCAACATCCCCATGGTGATCAAAATAGGAGTGCTTGGAAATTGGCCTGTATTTACAGTGGTTGCAACATTCTGGGGTCATTTGCAACTTTCCCAGCTGGCTTCCAACAAGCAAAGTCAATGGGGGAAGCCAGATTCACTCAACGACCACACAATTCACTTAACACCTGCGGTGATATGCTTAACAGCCGTGGTAGAAAAAGTCATAAAATCAATCATGATTGGGTTAACAACCGCCTTGCTTAGCAACAGAAATTCTGTTCCCATTTGTGGTTGTAAGTTGAGGTCTGCCTATACACCGTACATTGTACCTGTACAATGTTTTAATATGTTTAATTTTATAGTTTTAATATGATTTTATATGGTTTTTTAAAAATTTTAATTGAGAGCCATCCAGAGTTGGTTGGAAGATGGGAGGCTGTGTGGATGTTTCAAATAGATAAATAAAAAGAAATGTACCATCAATGTACTTCTGTATCCTTCATGGTGATGCGCTATTTGGAAAGCTTGTGGCAAAAGCTACCCAGGAAGATACTATTTTGCCTGCGAGGTGAAGTAGATTCTTGAATGTGGTGAATGGAAGTTTCTCTTTTCCTGCCACCTTCCTTTAATGAGGTGTCTTGTCTTGTGGTGTGAAAAAAGCACGCTCTCATTCTTTCTGTGATTGCAGGGATAACTTCTTGAAATACCTTCAGGGTTTTATCAGATTTCATCTCTCAATGCATGTGCACAGACCAGTCTTTCCACATAACAGATTCCTTTTCCAGTCCTGCTCTTGTATTTCTAACTGCTGTGTTTTGTTCTTTTGTGTGACTTAGTACCTTCAACCTTAGCAGAGTGAATTATACATTTGTTTACAAAACTGCATTCAACAGAAAATGGTAGTATGTGGTTTGTTTCTCCTGATACCTGCGAAAAATATGTGCATTTATGTTGATCTTCAAAAACATTGGAATAATTTTGAAAAAGATTTCCCCTCACTTATTTCACCCAGATGACACACTGGCCAAGAAGGTGGGCTGATCTTGAAATGAAATACATTAATATGTATTTGTTGCGTTTGCAAAACAATATCAAACTGAATTTTATAACAATAGTCTTTGAGTGTTTTGAATATATCGTGTACCAACCATCCTAAACTTTCTTAATATTGCCTCTTCTGGAAAAGCTCAGTGCTGACTTACTCCACCATACTGCACACTGCATGTCTTCAACTACAACTTGCATCGTGTCAGCCAACATGGCCATGACAGGAGTTGTAACTTTCTACATCTGGAGGATTATATTTCTCTGTGTTTCCACAGGCTAAATATCTTTGTCAGCCTTGCTGCAAAAACAGTTTGATTGGAAATGCTAGGTGTTCTCTGCGGGCTGTGTCCTAAGTCCGCTGCTGTTCACCCTGTTGACCCATGACTGTTGTGCTAGGTTTGCCATCAACCATATTGTGAAGTTCGCAGATGATACAATGGTAGTGGGCCTTATTCATGATGACAATGTGGATGCTTACCGCAAGGAGGTTGAGGGGTTGGTGAACTGGTGTAAGGAAAACAGCCTAGTTTTAATACCGGAAAAACCAAAGAGATCATTGTCGATTTCAGAAAAGGCAGGCACAGCCACACTTCTCTGTGCATTAATGATTCACCTGTGGAGATGGTTACCAGCATCAAATTCCTGGGTGTGCAGCTAATGAATAGGCTGGCTTAGTCGCTCAACAGCGAGACACTGGTGAAGCAGGCACAGTAGCGCCTGCATTTTCTCCGTCGCATGAGAAAGGCACATCTTCCTTCTCCTATCCTTACCACTTTCTACAGGGGGACAATTGAGAGCATCCTGTCATACGGCATCACAGACTGGTTTGGAAGCATCACTGCTTCAGACAGGAAGGCGGTGCAGAGAGTGGTGAGGATGGCCGAAAAGATCATTGGCAGTTCCCTCCCTCCCATCCAGAACATGGCACAGAAGCGTTGCTTGAGCAGGGTCCGTAAGATTATCTGGGACACTACACATCCTCTTCACGATCTGCTTTCCTTGTTACCTTCTGGGAGGAGGCTTCGTGGTATCCGTAGCAAAACATCCAGATTCAGCCATAGTTTCATTCCATACAGCATTAACCTTGTGAATTCTCAAGCTTCCTCCTTCCGTTATATATTCAAGATGGACAGTATTTAATATTTGTTACGTATATGTAGGGGTATGGGTCTATACATATGTTGTATATAGTATGTTTAGGTGTGTGTCATGTATGTGTTTCACTTTGAGAGCGGGCAACTAAATTTCATTTTTTGATGTGTGCCGTTGTGCCCACAGTAAAAAAAATGACAATAAAGGTTATCTTATCTTATCTTATCTTATCTTATCTTATCTTATCTTATCTTATCTTATCTTATCTTATCTTATCTTATCTTATCTTATCTTATCTTATCTTATCTTATCTTATCATCTTATCTTATCTTATCTTATCTTATCTATAATGTACTTGTAAGTTATAATCCCACCCACTTGAGTTTTTTTTCCTCCTCTTTTTATCGTACTTTTTAAACCTTTATACCATAGCCGTCCAGAGTCACTTGGCGAATGTTAATTTAATAAATAAAATAAAATAGGCAGGCACAGGGGATAGTGCTATAGAAACATATTGTGTAATAGACCCCTTTGCACGAAGTGCCAAGTCACAATTTGCTTTAACAATTGTGGTTTGAGTAAGTTTCCCCTGACTTGTCTGGAATTGCTCTTATGTGCCTTGGAAATGAGGCCAATCAAGGCCAGAAACATGTATATGGAAGTGACTTTTAGCTGCCTTTGGAAAATGGAGTATATCAGCATTCTTACATCAAGGGCTTGCCAGAAGACTTCACTGGGAACGTGGTTTGAGTGCATTTTCCAGTTTCTACTGACAGCCTTAGTTTCTGGATCCAGCCTTTCAGTTTCTAGAAGCTCATGTAGTCCTCTTAAGAATACCTTTCTTTTCCCTTACTTTGCAGTGAACATTTCCTGGAAGTGGTCTTTTGGTCTTGAGACCCAAACATTGCCCCAAATATCCCAGAAATAATGTCTTCCTCTGTACAACTCAAAGACAGCTACTATTGAGAGTTTATTGATTGGGTTTAAAGCAAGTATTTATATAGGTGGCACAACACCCTTTCCTGTGAATCCTATGGAAAACTCCTGCTGTCTGCTGCTTATTTTGTGGAGGCACAAAACCTTTCAGTGTTTAGTTGCAATAAAGCACTTCGTTTGTTTTTACCTTCTCTCTTGTTAAAAAAAACCCCTTTCCTTTACATCTCATGGCTTCAGGAATCCAGAATTGTTCCCGATGGGGTTTGACAACTTCTCTTGTCTTGCCTTCACTTGATTTGCATGCTGATGAATGAAGAGTTTATGCCTGCAGTGAGATGGTGATGTATATGCAAAACCGCCAGCAGCTGTTCCTAAAGAATGCAGGTTTATTTTTCTCCTTGTGATGTGTATCCTTTGCCTTGCAGAGGATGGGAGAGGGTGAAGTGTCTCATGCTGATACTGTAGCAGTTTTTCTAAGTAGTCCACTTGATTTGTCTTTCAGCTGTAATATGTAATAACTCAGAAATATACTCTGCATAATAGCTCTACATTGTTGTCTGGCCTGCAATTTCTGATGCAATTAAGAAGTCATCTTTTCTAAATAGTTCTAAATTAAGCTTACATTTCTCATGCCGCATAGGACCATGAATTCCTAGTTTTCTAAAAAGAGCTTTTTGCTACAGGCTGACCAATCCAGTAGTACAATGGTGGTGTTCAACAACTCGCTATATGGATACATTGCTCAGATTCCTTTTCTAAGTAAGACTACCTGAAGACTCTTCTAGTGCAGGTGAAAAACTGTGTCCTTACTAGATTTTTCACGGGGATTTTTGACAAACTTGAGTTTTTTCAACCTTACAGGAAGGAAGATTTGCACAACAAAGGTTTATTATTTACTTATTCATTTATTTTTTATGCCGCCCATCTCTCCTACTAGATAACTTTGGGTGGGTTATTTTAACTAGAGAAGTGCAGACCTCCGTGCATGAACTGCTGTCTGTATGGAGCAGTCAATATTAGATGGTCTATGTCTCCATCAAAACATGCATGTCTTGCTTGGGTATGGGCTCAAAGTGCATGCTGTGTCTAGGCATGGAGCCAAAATATGTGTTTGATCCATGCAGAAGTGTGTTGGAGGGGAAAGCGCAGGAAAAATGGCAGCAGTTGCTAAGAGGAGACTGGGAAGGGAAAGGCACTGAGAATATTTGGAGGGTGGGTGGGCAGGGCAATTTGCATTTGAATTCCAGGGCAGTTGTGACTAAAGGGAATTATAGAAAAGTGGGTACTGGGGAAATTATGGGAGGGAAGTCAATTCACTGCCACCATATATACAGCCAGCCCAGCCATCTTTTTCAGAACTTTCTACCTTTTTCCCCCCACCTTCCTTTAGCCACTGCCACTATACTTGAATTCAAGGTGGTAGTTAGGAAATACAGGACTAGGAAGGTTAGGAAATACAGGACTAGGAAGGAAATACAGGACTAGGCTAGCATCCATGTTGAAAAGGAGGGTTTGTTCTCCTTGACTTATGACATGTTTCTGGAAATGATTTCAGCCTAATTCTTGAGCATTCAAAATGTTCTGGTTGTTGATTTTGGTTTTCCTGCCTCAAGCAAATATGAACTTTTATGTGATGGTATCTCAGGATTTTATATTTAATCAGCCAAAGTTTTGCTTATGTGATTTAATTTTTGTGAAAGGTGGTAGCTGGGCTTTATTTATGCTAAAGTAGGGTGATCAACACTGGGGACTGAGAGTAGTGATGATGTGCAATATGACATTTTTACCCCACATCACTGATTATGTTGGTTTCCTGATGAAAACTGATACTGCAGTTTCAGTAAAACTAAAAACTACTTCATATAAACTGTGCTGTCAGGTGCAAAAAAACCAAGAACATTTTACTCATTGTTCAAATGAGTAAAAGTTTATTCCATTCTATCTCTCTACAAGAATCTGAACTACTAACGGTCAAGGCAAATTGGCAGTAGATCAGAATCAGCGGAATTCAAGGAGGGCTGGGCTTAGATCTCTTGTAGGCGCAAAGAAGATTCCAAACTGATGATATTATATTTTCTTGAGGACGGTCCAAAGCTCTCAGTTATTCTGGAAATTTTTACAGTTCTACTGAATAGTGCCCATGAACTCCTCCTGGGCACTTCACTGATCTGAATCTTCTTCTCTACTACATGATTACACCATATTATAATAATTATTGGTGCACTTATTCCATTAATAACTGAGCAAGCAAGAATTCAGTAATTATGAAAGGTTTGCTTGTATTGTTTGTACTGTTGATAGTATTTTTAAATGTGTTCATGCAGTGATATCATACAATCCGAGAATGGTTAAACAAGAAAATATAATTTCAGTTTTAAAAAAGGCGACCATATTTCAACAGAATGTTTCTATTGAATACTTAACAAGTCTCTAAAATTGTGTTACTGAATAGGAAAATTAATTCAGAACGTTAAAATGGTCCTTTTATGTAAGACTATTTATTAAGTGTGGAAAGAATGTTCGAATGAAATTACTGTAATGATGGGTTAAAAGCATACTTTTCAGGAAAGTTTCTAACAGTTGGAAAAAAAATGTAAAAAAAGGAGGAGCATAATATAATAGTAATAAAAGTGTCAGCAGGTTTGCTGATCAAGGAAATAACTTTTCCTCCAGATTTGCTTTGTGGCATGGCCATGCAAACAATCTGATTGTGGTAATGTTATTCTGATGCTGCAGGATTTTTGAAGAAATTGCAATTGTTTTGTCAAGAAGAACTTGTGGATTTGGAGCAAATGAGATGCAATTGCATGCCAAGCCCCTCTTAGTTTGTGACTGCCTGCCAGAGAACAGATTGCGAGGCTCCTCTTCAGGATTTCTTTTGTTTGGAACACATTAAAGCAGGGGTTTTCAAACTTGGCCCTTTTATGACTTGTGGACTTCAACTCCCAGAATTCCTCAGCCAGGCACGCTGGCTGAGGAATTCTGGAAGTTGAAGTCCACAAGTCATAAAAGGGCCAAGTTTGAAGACCCCTGCATTAAAGTGTGAAATGTGAAGATAGTTCCCAATGCCTGGTTGTTGGTGGGGAGGGCAGAGCAGCAGGTTTTTGTTTTTTTTAAGATATCTAGAAAGATGACAAGAAGACATTTGATCAAGGTAGACTCTTGGGTGAGTTGCAAACCAAGCTTTAAAAAGAGTTAGCCTTACATTGCTTTGGCTGTAAGGATATCGGTTGTAGCGGTGTCAGTTACATAGACTGAGAAGTCTAAGAAGGAGGCATTGAATTCATATGGTTGCCAAAACCCAGCCCAGATGTGTCAAAACTTCACCAGCAGTTAAACTTGACTTGAAGGACACTATCATTTTATAGTGATTGGTGCTTTAAAGAGCTGTATAGAAAAGATAAATCTTTTGTTTTAAGGGCTGTGGGTCAGATGAGTCGGTTGTACAAAAGGAGTGTTGTGCTGTCGTGCTGAAAGCTCCCCCCCTTTCTTATCTGTGTTGTGACATTAGCCATCTGTCCAAAAGCAATGGAGCTTGTGGGGTGACTGGGCAATAGAGGTTTCATCCAAGTGATGAAAGCAGGCAGGAGCCTTCACACAACCCTGGGTGCAACCTTCAGAAATGATTTGGAAGAAGAGCTTTGGAGCTCAAACAAGCAGAGCAAATTTCTGTTAGTTATTAAAGTAGCCTAACTTTTTTCAAGCCTTTAAAAAGGGGCATTATTAGCTTAAGAGCTGGATTTATTATTAATGTGTGGATTTTCTAAGTCAGGGACATCTTTTTCCTGTTTGGTGTGTCACGGTAGTTACTTAATGAAATGTACTGAAGGGCTCTGCTTCAGAGAGATTTGAAGCATTTCTTCCAGATGTTTTTGAAGTATACAAAGGCTTATTCTTTTTATATAGTTGTACCCAAGCGGCTAAATTTAGTTGGAGTACCCTTGTATGCTGAACATCCAGTTATGGAATATAGTTTGCAGAGAGGTATTCTTGAGAATTGTTTTCTCTGGGCACAAAGAAAAGCCCATTTTATTTTCTTAGATCTTTTCATTCCTGAAACTTAATTGCATTTTTATTTCTGTGCAATTTTTAGATTCATGGTATTGTATGTTTTGTCTTCAGTTTTTCTGATGCTTTTATATGAGTTAGGGATTTGCTTTTCTAACCGCATTACGTGCAAATGTATTTGTTATGGAATGACTGATCCATTTATAAACAAAATAATAGTACTAAATTTAATTATGACTCATTTTTTAAATCCAGATTATGAATAAAAATTGAGCCGTCAGATATGGGGAAAAAACAATCTTGTCTTTGCCACAAGCAATGATTAGAGTTACTTGGAAAATAGTATTATTTTGTTCTGGCATATTGGCAGGGAGGCTTGAATCAATAAACTTCAGGCTGTTTGTGCCATTTTAATCTCTCCAGAATGCCTGTGGCTAATTAAAATACAATTGCCCTGGACTTTTTATTAGTTGTGTACTCTATCAAGCAATGAGGTCTTGAACTGAGTGTTGGGGGTCTTGGTTAAATTTAATTATCAGCAGTTTTCAAATAGTATCTGTTGCCTGTGGAAAAAACAAGGAATTGGTGAAACCTGTACCTTGAATTAACACATCAGCAATCTTTCAGAAGAGCAGCAGAAAGCTATAGATCAAATGGAGCTTACAGTGGTAATAGAGCAGAATGTTTTTTTATTATTTATTTAATATATTTATATGCTCTTTCCCCTTCTCATAAATCTTGAAGCATTTTGCTGTCAATCACCATACCAATAGAACAGTACAATATAAATTATTATATTCAATTTTAAAAAACGAAGGATAGTGAAAAGAAACCAAACTGAAAAACCATATGTAATGACATTAATACAAGGGGAGGCTTGAGTGAGAAAAAAACATGGTATTTTTCCACACCTGTTGAATGATTTGATCAGTTGCACTTGTTGCAGGAGGGATGGCATTTCAGAACGAATGAGATGGCCTGCTGAAGAATAACTGCACGACGGTATTTTGCAGTTCTTAAATGACGAATGCTGAGGTAAACTTGGCAATCAGCTAGTTTGATTTGTAGTCAGAAAAGGCATGGCACAACAATGATTTATTTACAGTATTTAAAATATTGAAATATTTAAAATATTTATATAGCTGCCCTATCAGCAGTTTAAAATGTATCAATAATAAAATAACATAATACATAAATACAGGTAGTCCTTGACTTACAACCATTCGTTTAGTGACTGTTTAAAGTTACAATGGCATTGATAAAAGTGACTTATGACTGGTTTTCACACTTACAACCGTTGCAGCATCCCCATAGTCATGTGATCAAAATCCAGGCACTTGGCAACTGGCATATATTTATGATAGTTGCACTGTCCCGGGGGGGGGGGGTATGTGATCATTATTTGTAACCTTCCCACTCGGCTTCTGACAAGCAAAGTCAGTGGTGGAAGCCAGATTTGCTTAATGACTGCATGATTTACTTAATAACTGCAGTGATTTGCTTAACAACTACGGCAAAAAGTTCATAAAATGGGGCAAAACTCACTTAACAACTGCCTTGCTTAGCAATGGAAATTTTGGACTCCATTCTAGTCATAAGTTGAGGACAACCTGTACATGTTTTATTGTAAATCTTTCTTGTAGAAAGTATCTGACAGGATGACCATGGTAGTCTCACGTTTACCATTTTTATCTTATCTTGGTTACAGCAGGTATTTATTTTGTAAAAAAAAATTGTATTTTAATTATGCTGGTTGGCAAGGATAGTATTGACTCACCAAGCATGGATAGTATTTCAGTATAGCTAAAGAATTATGTAGCATTGGATGATTACATGTTTAATCTTCCTAAATGTTTTTTAAAAGCAGCACCAAGATATAATTGTAATAGGAAACACTAGTTTAAAAATAAATTGATAGTTTTAGATGCACCCCCAATTCTCAGTGGTTTCAGTATTCATATAGAGTAGTCTTCTCTGTCTAATGTCCTCTAAAGGCATTAAATTGAAACTAGTATCATAAAATAAATCTGGAAGAACATTATTGGATTATTCCTGTTAAACTTTTTAATATTTTTTTTAATATTTGAAAATGATAATGATTTTAAATATTTATTGTTTTTGTTTTGTTGTATGTTGCCCAGTATCACTTGCTTGTGGTGGGCAGCTCTATAAATTGGATGAATAAATAAATGACATAAGTAAGAACTCAAAATACTGATTTTAGAATATAATGCCCTTCTATATAAAGAAATTTGATATAAACATTGGATTTTGTAAAAGTAAAATATTCTAGCATATTTTATATTATGTTATGGTATAGTAAAAATATCCTTGTGCTAGGACTCCAATTCGTAAACAATCAGAACCGGGTGTGTTTCCTAAGCAGGTAAACACTTAATGTTGAACTGTGATAATTTAAAAATTGCATGCCAGACTTCTGACCTGAATAACTAGTTGAATCATGAGAAATCTCTTGGACAGTGTATGCTGATTTAAAAATAATTAGCATTGCTTTTGATAATTATATGGGGTGGTTTTCTTTTAAAAAAAAAAACACTTTAATTTGATCCTTATTCAAAATCTTTCTCCTTCTATTTAAGTTATGTGGTGGCATTTTGCTGGAAATCAGGATCTGCTATGATCATGGTTTGGGCTAAATTCTGGTTTTGGACAGATATCAATATATAGTATAAAGGTTCTCAAATAATAACGCTGATAGACTGAGAGAGCTGAAGTTTCCAATGCTATGGAAATATTATATGTTTGATGTTATGTTATAGTAATGAGTGCTAGCTATAGATGTCTTCCCAAACACGAATTAGGATCATTAGACTGCAATATTTTAATTAGCTTTATTGTAACTTTTGTTTTTTCTTCTTATCTTAGCTTCTCCAGTTTCCCCATATTTATCACCCTCAAACGTTTATTTCCACACCTCTGAAAGGGATATATTTGGGAAAGTGAAGTTGCTGTAATTGTAGAATAGAAACAAAGGTGGTAAAATGTCCAATTGAATCTTAATTGTTACTTTAGGTAGGAGCTTCCTTCTGTTACAAGTGAAGCCACCCATGAGAATGAGCATGAGGAGAATAAATAAATACTGTGTAAAAACTGAGTTAAAGTTCCAAAATCACTTTACTAAACAGAGAATTGAGATTGGTACTGAACAGTGTTTTTAATTGATGATTTTCTTTTTTTTTTCTTGCTCACCACACAACCATTTCTGACTTTCAAGTTGAACAATAGCACCATGATATTAAGTACTGCAAAGTCTTATGATCCTGCCATTTCCTTTTACTTGCATGTATTTTATTTCTAACTAGCTATTTGATAAAATGAGGATGACATAAAGAAAGCAATTCCTTCCTGTTTTTCATATTGTAAGTAATTGTTGGCACTGTTTATTCCTTGGAGACCTCTGACCAAATATATCTGTAGAAAGAATTTTCCATTCAGCATAACTGGCTTCTTTGTTCAGAATGGGCTTGAGTCATTGCTGACCAATGATATCACCAACAAGCCATGTGTACAACAAGCTACAAGTCGTCTCATGCAGTTACTTTAGATCACATTAGTATTCATTTGGACTTTTGAACATCATATTTTTTTCCAATTGTTTCAATGCAAGAATGAAACATCTCCGGATTTTAGAGTCTGTATCTGAGATGAGCAGTGGCTACTGGGTTGCTATGAGAGTTACCTTGAAGGCTCTCCAAAAGACATGGATAGGCTGGGATAATCTGGTTTTTCATAACAGAAGCAGAAAGTAAAGGAAGATGATAAATGAAGATAAATAAATAAATATTTAATGAAGAGAAGGACGAGGGGGGACATGACAGCAGTGTTCCAATATCTCAGGGGCTGCCACAAAGAAGAGGGAGTCAAGCTATTTTCCAAAGCGCCTGAAGGCAGGACAAGAAGCAACGGATGGAAACTAATCAAGGAGAGAAGCAACCTAGAACTAAGGAGAAACTTCCTGACAGTTAGAACAATTAACCAGTGGAACAACCTGCCTCCAGAAGCAGTGAATGTTCCAACACTGGAAGTCTTTAAGAAGAGGCTGGACAGCCATTTGTCCAAAATGGTATAGGGTTTCCTGCCTGAGCAGGGGATTGGACTAGATGACCTCCAAGGTCCCTTCCATTTTTTTAATTATTATTATTATTATTATTATTATTATTATTATTATTATTATTATTATTATTATTATTATTATTATTATTATTATTATTATTATTATTATTATTATCTTTTATTCATTAAACATGAACCTCAGTCAACTGAACATTCAAATTGGCTGGCGCTGATGGTTGACACAGGTTGCTACCAGCATCCTAGGTGTCAACCAGGTACTTTCGTAAAATATAAGATGATGATGATGATGATGATGATTGTTGTTGTTGTTGTTGTTGTTGTTGTTGTTATTATTATTATTATTATTATTATTATTATTATTATTATTATTATTATTATTATTATTATTATTATTATTATTATTATTATTATTCCAGAAAAAGTATAGAAGGAGATGAGAAGGTACTAAATGTCTATCTGCTCTTTGGAGATTGGAGGGAAAAAAAGCAAAAAGTAGGATGAATAAGAGATTTTTAAAAAGAGCATCAGAACCTCTCTGAAAAGATTGTTCTGTAACTGAGAAATCAGTACGTAAAAAACTCTCTGGTAACTATTTATTTTGTCAGGTGTAAACATTTGGAGTAGAGCTTTTTAATTAGAGTTTAAGGCAGGGCTGGAGAACTTATGGCGCCCACTATTTCCTTATCAGTTTCAACATGTGAATTTGTTTGTAGATCCTTTTGAGCCCTTGGCTATATATGATATTCCCAGAAGTCTTTCTTCTTCAACATCAAAATTCAGAAGCATCAATGTTCCTTCTGTTCTGCCCCTTCAAACTCCAATTTTGCTTCCACAGAGGAAATTCATTGCCTGCATGATTCTACTCATGATAAATATATCACAGCATTGAAGACTCTTGTCCAAGACCTCCATAGCTATCCTTCCAAGTGCTGCTGTGTGGCATGGTGATTTAAGGCTTATTACTGTATCTATTATTAATTTCATTTGCTTTATGTTTAATGTTAGTCCCATTTTTCTTGTGATTTTCATTACGAAATCTTCCTAATTATTTCCTTTGAACCATGAGGGGCCTAATAAGAAATGCCTACTTTTGGCAATACGAATATACTGGCTATGGTTCTTACATTTGGGCTGCAAAAATCCGGATAACCCTTGATAGCAGCAAAAAAAATATATCCAAAAGATGTAAGTTTTGCTGCCATCTAGTGTTATCAATATTTTTGCAGCCCAAATCTGTTAGCCCTACCCAACACATAATGATTCAAAACACTTGAGTTATGGGAGGGAAGTTTTATTTTCTTTTTTTAACCTTGACACACAATTCAGAAGCCTTCAGAATTACTACTTAGTCTTAGTGGGTTTTCCCTGTTTCTCTCTGCTTTTTCATTTTCTTCTAAATGAATATAAATACTGTAATTATACTCAGCAAAATTATTTGAGGAGCCTCTATTTTTTTTTTCTTCTGCATCTCATTTCCTATTTTCTCTGAAGATCTCTGGATGGCTGCCAGGTTTAAGCCACTTAAATACATCTTCAACCAGCTGTTGTCTACCAGTTTGCTCCCAGGCAATCTTTGTGCTCAGCAGAATAGCTTTCCCCCCCCCCATAATGAATGTGATTGCGGAAAGGGAGTCACATTTTGTTATAGGACCTTCATTTAGATTGCCTTTCCCCCCTCGTATTCAGCTCTGTTTCCTTCCCCAAAATATGGGGCATGAGGAGGCATCTTCTCACCTAAAAAAGAGGAGTCAGTATTTCTTGTTTAATTGTCAAATGTGTTGGGGCATGAAGAATTCACTTGGCACACGTGTCAAGAGCATTTTTGTTTCCAAAGCCATGAAAAATGATTACAGCCTTTACTGTGTGAAGTAAAGCCAAATCACCTGGGCAAAGGCGTCTTGATTTTCTGCTTTGTGGCCAAGAGTTCACATTTATTTACTGTAAAATTGGGAAAAAAGACAAGGCTGACAATGAGAGGCCCTCAACGATTGTTGGCTGTTGATGCTTTGTAATTAATCATACAATCATCTGTTTCCTTACAAAATGTGATTAATATTACAGTTATCAAAAATTTTGAACATAGGGGTGCCAGCTTCTACTCTTTCACTGACCTCCGGGGACTTTGTTTCCAGTTCTGTGCATCTGAGCATATCAAGATTTTTGCAAACCTTTACCTGGATCCTCTTTTTGTTTCTTCAATTCAGTTTTTAAATCAAAGCAAATGGTTATGTGAATTTAGTTTTGCACAAGTGCTGTCTTTTTTATTCTATATCATTTGGCCTGATTGTTGCAGTCATGATTAATTGATTACTTTTGCATTCTCTGAGAAGCTTATATGATATATATGGGCTACAGCCTTATTTTTTATCTTCACAGCAACCCAGTTAGCTTTGTGTATCTGAATCAGTCCACACGAGTTGTTACAGTGGAGAAACTCTGATTTAGCGAAAAGCTAAAAGCAATCAATGTAAGGTGTTTACATTGATTGCTTTTTGCTTTGTTTTCAACAGTTTCTCTAATCTTATCAATGAACGTAAGATACCCATTCATGAAGAGGTCCATTCATGCGGATTCTTGATGTGGGAAATCCTTTCTTCCAATCACAGTTTCTTCGATATATTTTTATATGGCTTCTTCAGACACAGTCCTAGGACTTGTTTCATAATAGAAGCAAAGGCACTCAGATTGTAACAGTAACCAAAAGGATTTATAGGTAAAAATAAACAATACTGGAATAAAATTCCACTGGTTTTATCTAAACGTTTTTTGAAATAGGAGGGCGATTTAAAAATAAACCTCCATTTGGTTATCAATGACACTCGCAGATACAGAACTTTTATTATACACATTAGAAAACTACAACGTTACATTACTTTTTGACATAATCGCCATTCAAATTGAAGCACTCGTTGTAATGTCTTACAAGGTTTGAAATTCCTTAGTAGTAGTCGCTCAGTGCCAAATCTGGGCTATTGGGGAGGTGTGATCAAAAACATCCCAACGGAACTGCTTCAAAAGTTCTTGGGGGCATCTAGCGGTGTGCAGGTGAGCATTATCGTGAACCAACACCACACCTGAAGCCAGCATGCCCTGACGCTTGTTATGGATGGCTCGTCTGAGTTTTCGTAATGTTTCACAGTAGACTTCTGAATTGATGATCGAACCCACGCTCCATGAACTTCACTAGCAGTACTCCTTTGGCATATTCACATTTGGTGGGGTTTTATATGGCACCACTTCCGGTGTGGTGTTGGTTCACGATAATGCTCGCCTGCACACCGCTAAACTTTTGAAGCAGTTCCGTTGGGATGTTTTTGATTACCCCCCAATAGCCCAGATTTGGCACCGAGTGACTACTACTAAGGAATTTCAAACCTTGTAAGACGTTATGACAAGTGCCTCAATTTGAATGGTGATTATGTCGAAAAGTAATGTAATGTAGTTTTCTAATGTATATAATAAAAGTTTTGTATCTGCAAGTGTCTGTCATTGATAACCAAATGGAGGTTTATTTTAGAATTGCCCTCGTAGAAACGTTTTCCTGTGCCAGATCAAAGCTATAAACCTATAATATGTGCCCATACATACCAGAGGAAATTTCTCATCTCATTGGGCCTCTTTGGAATATATATGTCAATGCTGGCATGCAAGCATGGTAATAACTTACATACCTATTAAAAATTCATTATTCAGTGTAAAGAAAGTTGAGACAGTTGTAAATATGTTTAGAAAACTTGTTTCCTCAAACATATATTGGAATTATTTAAACCTAACTTGGATTCCTTCAATTTATTTCTCTGTTTAAAATGTTTAAAAATACTTAGTTGTATTCTTTAATCATGGTTTGATGGATGTTTTTTAGTTTTCTTTCAAAATATAATGTTTAATTTTAAATTTTTGTAAATTGGAAATTAAATAGTAAAAAAGAGAAACTATTTTAAAATGCATGTTAGAAATCAAGAAGTACAAAGGATGACTCAGGAACTTTGCTGTCCCGGAGTTCACCAAGAGAGGTGCCATTACTAAGAAATATTTATCTTTGGTTGTCTACTATGTACCGGTAGTAGAAGTGGAGGAGTTTTCAACAGAGCATATTTGGATGGTCTTGACATTTATTTATTTTATTCCCATCAATAAAAAAAGAAGGGATTTGCGTTCTAAATGATTTCATTATGGCCTCTGAATTATAGGCATGACCATATGGAAACTACTCTAAATGATTTCATATGGTGGTATTTACAGCATGATGTGTCATTTGTTGTCTGCAAAGCTCATGGGATTGAGGTGGTTTTCTCTGTGCCAAGGATTTGGAATTTTGAGAGAGCAATTTGTGGGTTTGGAAGAGAAGTTTGGAAGCTGATTACCAGAGCTAGCATGGGCAGTCACTAATTATGTTTACCAAAATAAAAATGGATGAGGTTTCTCCTTCTAGTGTCCCTTAAAATGTTCTCTACCACTTTAGCTTAGACTTCTTTCTGAGCACATTTAAAATAAGGCTCTAGTCTGCAATCATCCTCTGTCTTTGCCCTTAAAAGAATTACTTTAAAAGAATTACTTACGGGCTGTTTGGAACCCAGAGATCTTCTTTTAAGTCAAGATTAGGCTAAAACCTGGCATCTTGTTTTGCAGCATGCCAGTTTTCTATTTAGTTGCTCCAATGTAATGAATTGAAATCTTGTGTGACAGGAGCCTGAGTAGATGCCAGCATGATAGAGGCCCACAATGCCCGTGGATATTGTATTACCTACACCTGCTTTACATCTTTGCAGCTTGATTGATTTCTGCTTTGATGAAGAGGAAATTGTGCAGCCGTGCACTGAGGCTTTGTACATGAATCAGTTAGATGGCATCAGATGCCCATATGGAATAATTTAATGCTTCTTTCTGGCTATTAACATTTAAACCAGCTATTAATCTTTTCTCCAGAAGTATCAACTGTATGTTTGTTTATTTTTAAACTTAAGAAAAATTGACTGTTACAACATTGATGGCTGATTTCTTAATGCTTTCTGTAACTTCTTAATGTTTTGTTTTTATTTTGTGGTCACATAGAAGGTACAATCAGGGGTAAAAATGCTCTGCATATAAACATGTATTCAGAGGGGGAGAAATTAAAGGCCTAGTTTTGTTTTGTTGTTGTTGTTGTTTCTATGATTGTGCAAGTATTCCTGATGACAAAACATATAAACACTTCATTTAAAAATGCAATGTAACCAGACAGCATTTTCTTTTTTTTTTATAGAATACTTTATTTTAATGACTCATTAGGAATATATTTTATTCTTCATATTTTCTGACCAATCTCCCCACACTTGCTAGAGCAGTTCTTTGATCTGAATGACAAAGCTTTTCATTTAGTGAGGGTGGGAGAGGGGAAAGAATCACATATACACACATCTGTTAGCTTCCAAAGACAGTCTTATTGTGAACTGAGATGCAATACATAGTAATGTAAATGGGACAGTTGAAGGGACTGGCTTCTCCCCCATCTCTGAATGAGTGAAAGCAACAGTTAATGCCTCAAATTGGCTCATCTGTTGAGTACAATTAGCTTCCATCTATCAGCCTTTCAATTCAGAGAAAAAGACAGTGTGGCCTTTATTAAAGGCTGCCTTGTTTTGCTTGACATTTCAGAAACACTTGTCACTGGGTGCCTGGGTCAGTGGGATGGTGTGAGGCTGTGGCACTTGTAGGCTGGATTAATGCTGACGGTGATGTGGAGACGTAGAAACAAATGTAGTTTTGATTTACAGAGATGACTAATAGAGGATGGGAGGAGCGAATACAGCAAGCGTGAATTCCTCTGTTCCCCAGTCCACTTTTTCTCACTTGCAGAGCTCTTTCTAGGAATAATTTGCCAGGCAGATTCTCCTCCCCTCCTTCTTGGCCTCTGGGCTGAGTGCCAACATTCATCGAGGTTGCCCTGTCTCATACTTCCATCAGAACTGTTTAATTGGTGCCTGCTGGGAGGAGAGCTCTGAGTCCAAGACACACAGAGTGTGTGTCAGGGTTGCATCTCTTCTCTTACACTCTCTGTTCACAATGGGAGCCCTTAATGTTTTTATAATAGCTTTTGAAAAATGTGCATAGCTGCTTTCGCCCTTAAAAAAAAACACACCTTGCTTAAAATGGTCAGTGAAACCCTCTCCCTAAACACACAAGGAAGGAGGAGGATATACTATAATTGGTTGTGTGGCTTTCCTGTGTAATAACAGCCTAAGTGATGCTGGGGTTTGCTAGCCTTTCCTGTCAATAATCTTGTTATTTTGGCTATATTTGGATGCAGTAGCTAGAATTAACAAGCGTGCTGATGCCACTACTCCATTGCTTCCACTTTTGCTACTGGAAGTAGATACACAACCTAGGCAATTCTGTTCATTTTTTGCTAAGACGCAGCTGAATTAGAATCCCATTCTTGCTATCTCATGTCAAATCAGAATGATTAGGGTTTAGTTTATGATTCTCGCTTGTTAGAGGAAATATGCAAGAGATTTTGGTATGCTACACAGATCACAGAGAGACTCATCCTGGTTTTTTATAGCTGCTCCCAATTAGCAAAATCAGCTAATAGTGCACTTGCTTATTCCTGATTTTGTGTACAATAACAGCATTGAGGCAAAGAGCTTTATAATTTCTAAATAAACCAGGAATTTCTTGCAAAGAGTAGTCTAGTCTGACTAATGGAATTTGTGGCTTTCAGCATCTGAGATTGCACCATTAAAATTTGAGAGCAAAACAATTGAATGTCAGGGATGTACAGGTAGTCCTTGATTTACAACAGTTCATTTAGTGACCATTTGAAGTTACAAGAGCACTGAAAAAAGTGACTGATGACTGTTTTTCCCACTTATGACTATTGCAGCACCCCATGGTCATGTGATCAAAATTCAGACCCTTGGCAACTGACTCACTTACGACTGTTGCAGTGTCTTGGAGTCATGGGATCCCCTTTTGCGATTTTTGACAAGCAAAGTCAATGGAGGAGCCAGATTCACTTTACAACCGTGTTCCTCACTTAGCATCTGCAGTGATTCACTGAAGAACTGTGGCAGGAAAAGACATAAAATGGAACAAAACTCACTTAACAAATGTCTCACTTAGCAGCAGAAATTTTGGGCCCAATTGTGGTCGTAAGTCAAGGACCACCTATATAATGTTTGTGTTCTTCTATGCTAAATGGAGAATCAGTTTAATGTAGGAATGCATAGAGTTCTTAATTTGTTTGAGTACTTTGTCCAGGAGGTGACTTTACTTAATTTCAACTCCAGAGTTGCAGTTAATTTTCTTCAAATGCAGCTGGATCATGCCTCATTTTTAAGAAGCTCTTAAAAAACAAATTTAAACCTTACTGGACATGCATTTTGTATTAGACATAATAATCTACGAGGAACATAGATTGAGCACTATAGCAGTACTTTTCAACCGGTGGTACGCGTACCACTTGTGGTACATTAATGAGTGGCAGGTGGTACGCAGCCCTGCCTAGCCAAATGTAGTGGGGAAGGGAAAGAGCCAGCACAGGCAAAGACTTACAGTGAGAGAGTCCTCTGGAGCTGCAAAAGGCCCCAGGCTCACTTCTGGCTCACCCTCCCCCATGAGAAAGGAGGAGGGGGGTGGAGACAGGAGAGGCTATAAAAGGAGGCAATTTGGGAGGGAGAGGGAGAAAGAGAAAAAGCAGCAGCCTTGGGAGGAGGCAGGGTCAGCTCTAGCTGCACCGAAGGGAAAGAAGAAGGAGGAGGAGGGTGGGGGGAGAGGAGATCAAGCAGACCGGCCATGAGCCAATCTACAACTGCTGTGACAGCCACCTGTGCTGGCAGGAGCAAACGGGCAAGAAATGCAGTGGGGGAGGGGTCGCCCTCCATGAGGAATGAAAAAAGGCAGCAATGGCTGGAGGTGAGGCACGGAGGAGGGAAGGAGGGAGGGAGATGGAGAGTGGAAGGATTCGTATGTGCTTTTGTGATTTTGAAGTTCTGGGATTTGTGCAATGTGGGCTTTGTGGCAATTTCTATTTGGCTGATGTCTCCTGTTAGCTTCTATTGCTCTGCTGTTGTTAGCTGTAAGTTTTGCTGCAAGGGATTTTGAAGTATTTTTCTCCTGAATGGATTTTGCCTATAGCATTCCTTTACTTATGAATGGAGCCATTTGGGGAGGCTGCCTTAGCCGCCGGCTGCACTCCTTAACTTTCTTTTCTAGCCAGTAGCTAATTCTTAAAGGGGAATGTGCCTTTTTAAGCTAGTTCACTCAGCAGCTTGTCTTTTCTGTCTCTGGAGGCCTTTCCTTGTTTGATCAATATATGGAAGAGGGAAAATATGGGGGGGGTTCAAATTCTTCCTTCATAAGGAGATGGGAATGAGAAAAAGGGAGGCAGGGAAGGGAGGGAGGGAAGGAAGTCCCGCCTTAGCACTTGGCCACCAGCAGCTCTGCCATTGACTTTGCTTATCAAAAGGTTGCAGAAGGGGATCACATGACCCTGGGACACTGTGACCATCATAAATATGAATCAGTTGCCAAGCATCCAAATATAAATCACATGACCCTGGGCATGCTGCAATGGTCATAAGTGTGAAAAGTGGTCATAAGTCATTTCAGTGCAATTGCAACTTTGAACATGTTTTTTTTTTGGTCATCAAGTTTTTGACACCTTGCTAGGTGGTACTCGAATATTGCCATATCCTAAAAGTGGTACAATCGGTAAAAAGGTTGAAAAGCCCTGCACTATAGCATTTCCTTTATCACTGGCACAGCCCTGAAGGATACAAAACAAGAAGCAAGTTCTCTTTACTATCCTCACCAGAAGACAATAGACTTTTAAGTAATGCATTCTGATCTACATTTGTATTTGTTCTTTCTAACTACTTTGTTATTCTCATCTTAGAGATAGAGAACAAAAGATCGTTTAGAGTTCTCGAAAAAGATAAATACAGTTTAATGAACATTACCGTTGAATTCTGAATGGAATAAAGATGAAAGAAAAATATATGGATACTTGTTTTTCCTCCAAATAGTAATGATCTTATAATCTGGAGAAAATCTGGTGAATGCTTTTGGATAGATAGTTTCCTTATATGTACATGCAATTTATTTGTTAATATTCTTTTTCTCCCTCAGGCTCTTCCTTATCATTCTTATTTCTGCCAAAGACAGGAAGCATGAACAATAAATGAGTTGCTAGATTGATCAAGATTTCATAGCAGAGTAGTAAATTGAGTACCACACTCAGTACTCTAATTAAGGGGGTACAAATGGGGTACACATTCACCTTTGTTGGTAGAAGATCACTGAGTGTCTTCAGTCCAACAAAGTTGTTTTATTCCAAATAACACCAGACAAGGGAGTACTGTGTGTGCCATCTTGAGTTCTTAGAGAAAAAGTAGTATATAAAACTATTGAATATATTACTTAATCAAATTCTTTATTTTATTTATTTTTAAAATTTTTATAAGACCTGTATCAGCAGTTGGTCAAAGTATGTTTTACCATATCAACAGTTTCATGCCAATTTTGTGCAACCATATATTTTTCTAAAAAAAAAAATCTTAGTAGACACAGCAGGACTGTGTATTTATGTGATTCCATCATTAACTGCTTTATGCATTCACTCATTTCCATACAACAGATGAAATTTGAAATAGCCTTTAATCATTAAGCCATTCTGACAGTCTTTCTAAAATATATTTTGAAATTAATAATTAGAGGTACTGAGTAATTAAAATAGTCTCTACCTTATATAAATTCATGTCATTTTGCTGCTGACCATTGCCATAACTCTTTCATTCTGCCAGGGAAGGAGATGGAAGATCCTTAGCCTGCTTCTTCCACGGATGATGTATATATGTCTGTAACTTAAGTATAAATAATGCCACATTGAGGATCTGGAACAAAACCCGAAGTAATTTTGGATCTGTATAATGGGGAAAGAAAATAAAATTTGTATTTGGATGTTCAGTTGTTTGCTAGTACATCTATTTTTTTCTTATGAGCAGAGCAAAATGTTCTCTTTTAACTAATCAAAGAACTGCAATTTCAATATTTAAATGAAGCACATCTTAAACAGTTAAACCTACATGAGATTTTGAAGTTACCTAGGCAATATCAGTTGGTAATCATTGGCTCTGACTAAAGCCTTTTCCCCTTTTCTTTTGACAAATTGGCTTCTCCTAGAGACCGTGATATTGATATTGTGATATTGTCAATTATTTTTGTAGGGAAAGCATGTTTTCCTTAAGAGATTTTAAGCTCTGGCTTCAGGAGTTTACAAAATGTTCTGGGTTGCTGCAGGTAATGCCACAGCAGGTAACCCATTGCTTTTTAGATTAGTTGATTCAACCCTTGCCTGTTTGTTTCTTCAAACATACTTGTAACACTCACTTATTGTTCTATATACGAACATTTACAATATTTTGCATGACTTCTTTTGCAGATTTTTGATAAGTCAAAACTTAAATGTTCTTTTCTTTGCCATTGTACATGCATATGGTTTAAATATTTTATTTTGCTACAAATGTAGGGAAAAGAGATGGCTTACAACGTAGCTCAGAGGTGGCACTCAGAGCCCTCTCTGTGGGCACGCATGCCACCGCTGCCAGCAGCTTGCGCAGGTCCGTTAGGCTGCTGCTGCTGCCCGGGGCGGCAGCCGCACCCAGCACAAAGGAGGCGAAGCGGCCAGCTAGTGAGCTCGAGTAGAGGTGGTAGAGCATGCCCACACCCAGCAAGCCAAAGGCCACCCCGAGCAGGGAAAGCCGGATCCCCATCGGCGCCATGGCCCCCCAGTCCCAGCTAGGATTGCATGCCTCCCCTCCATCTATGCTGGGCCTACTGCCCACCGCCCCACCCGCCAGAGACCCCCTGGATCTCCCCCAACCCTGCCTGGCCCCCATAGGCGTCGCCCCCATGAGCAGCATTGAGGTGGCCATGTCCACCCCAGCCACGCCCACCCAGTGGGCCACACCCCCATACCCCCCTGAGGGCACCACAATGCCCTGGCACTTTGCGATAAATAAGTGGGTTTTGGGTTGTGGTTTGGGCACTCGGCCTCTAAAAGGTTCGCCATCACTGACCTAGCCTATATTCATTCATAAGATAAGCCTCTGAGAAGTTTCACTTCTGAGAAGCACTTGGGAGAACAGAACAAGAAAATGCAATGTTACTGTTTGTTAATGTAGTGGTATTGCAGATGGTTGGTCATTCTCCCCTATTATCTGCAGATATAAACTTGCATTTTAGTAAGCTGCTTCTCTTTTAGCAGTCCGCTAAGACTCGGCACTGTCAAGAAGCATAATTATATCTTTTTGTATTTTACTGCCTCTGAACATGTTGTTCTGATTCCTTCAATACTTAATCAAAACTGTACATCCCAGAATAATACTTGATCCCAGAATGATACTTGATCTAAAGTATAAAGGAAAGTGTGGCTTTGTAGATGTTGCATTCATGTGAACAACAACTGTAATATTATTTATCATTGCATGTGCTAGGTGGGGCTGCTGGCAGTTGCAGTTCAGCAACCATGAGCAAGACTTTTCAAACTGATTTTTCTTTCATGCTCTTAGTATCTTAACAGTCCCCATCAAGTTCTTACCAAACCCTAGGTTTCCATGAAGCTTAGCTTGAAAAATCCTAACCTAGAATGCCACAGGTTTCCATTTTTGGTTTATGCTATAATAGCTCTTGAAATATATTAAAGTACAATAAACTATACCTTCATCTTTGGAAATTGTTCCAAGGATCTGGAGCATCCTTGCTTTCTGGGGTTCCATGAAAAGCCATGATTTGGGGGGGGGGAGGGGGAGAGAGATCTTTTTTTTTTAAAGCTTTGCATGCTGCAGAATACTAGCACAAACAGATGTGTGAATCTTTATGTGTTGCAGCTCAGTTTAGTGATCTTGCTAATGAACAGTGAGTTGTAAATATAGGAATTTTTATGATGAGTTCTCTGAAAAGTACAAATTATTTCAAGGTTTCTTCCTTGAAGAAACTTGATCTGGAGTGCCTAGATAATTGTGTGGGAGAGCATGCTATAACATTCCATGTTATGAAGAACTGGGGGTGATCAGTCATAACCCTTTTACAGATAACTATCTTGTACACTCCCAAAGCTGTAATCCGTACTATAATGTACACCAAGTAAAAATAAAATAAAGCTGCAGGGAAAGAAAAACTCCATATGATTGAAATTTGTTGAGCCAAGTTTCCGGAAATAACCTACTTGTGTGGTAGACAATAAGATCTTGGCCTTGAGTAAAATACAGCAAAATCTCTATTAGATTTTTCCCAAAGGGTTGGTTTGATTTAATATAGTTTGATCTGGTTTTGAGAAAGATAAGTAAGGGAGTGCAGTAGTTACATACCTCTTGAAAATAAAAATTAAGATTTGCAATTGTTAATATATCAAGTATTAATTCTTAATTTTTTAAATTGTTTTTTGGTGCTGTCCCGAATTACGGTACATAAGATGGACAGCAATACAAATCTTACAAAATAAAGTAATAATTTCCTATACTCTGCCTGCTGCACTATATAGGTAAAGCAATTTTTTTTTAATGCGACTAGTAAACTTGGACCATTTGGAAGTTGTGCTGTGAAGCACTGCAGTGTCTAGTTTCACCTTCACAAATCATGTGGTGGTTGCTGTAATGCATTATGCATGATAGCCCAGCCCTGTGTTGGCAGATATGTTTTGAGGGCAGGACACATCACATTCTCTCTCAGATTGTGATGACAAATCAAGAACTCAGAGCACTGCTTGACTTTGGTACATGACTGTTGTTTAGTCATTAAGAAATCATTGTTGCTATAGGGCAAAGACAAACAAAATATTGGAAGTATTTGTAGCAAGAAATTTATAAAGCTTTCATATTGTGTTATGATCAGCTGACATAACAATCAAACTTTTCCTCCTTTTTAAGCTTTACTACCAAACAAAGGAAACTACTTAATTAATAGCTACTTATCATTTTTCAGAGACACAATAAAACCCAGGCTATTTCCAAATGTTGAGGTTGCTAGCAAATTTATTTATTTATTTTATTTATATCCTGCCTATATTATCTATTATAAGTCATTCAAGGTGGCGAACATAGCTAATACTCCTTCCTCCACAACAAGAACTCCCTGAGGTGGCTTGGGCTGAGAGAGGATGACTGACCAAAAGTCACCCAGCTGGCTTTCATGTCTAAAGCAGGACTAGAACTCACAGTCTCCTGGTTTCTAGGCCCATACAAGACCAAACTGGCTCTTTAAATATAACAATAACAATATAAAACAATACAAAGGGAAAATGCACTGTGGTAATTTTTAAATAAAAAAGTGAGTTCTTAACTTTCAAGTTCCATTTGACCGAAGCCAAATGATCCCTAACTCTGGAATGGGCGTGAGAGGCAGACAAGGGGGGATGTTTTTTGTTTGACCACAGACTTATATTTATTTTATATTTCTGTTTTACACATTGTAGGAAAGACTAGTATCTTAGTGCTCAGGGCTATGGCAGGTCAATGAGAAAAAAATTGTCTCGTATATTGAAGTACAATCGTGTCATATTCTGTAATATGACTCACTCACAAATATAAAGTCTTATGGTATACTCCAGCAAATTATTTATTTATTAAAACATTTATGTAGCCTGCCTATCTTCCAACCAACTCCGGGCGGCTCCCTATCAAATACTAAAAAAAACCCATATAAAATCGTATTAAAACTATGATTGATGTAATTCTCCAGCGTGAAAGAATGGAGAATCCACCAATGGGTTATCTTGGACCTCCTGCCCACTTAGACCAAAACAATCAAAGCTGCCACGCCTCTCTGGTTGAGGGCACGCCCCCAGTTTCGTTTTGGTCTTCAGCCCAGACAGACGTGGTAGTTTTGGCTCCCAGCGATTTGAAAATCAGGTTTTATTTAAAACTATTTTGAGAATCAGGCTTTATTTAAATCTATTTGAGAATGAGGCTTTATTTAAAACTATTCCATTGGTGGATTCTTCATTGTTTTTTCTCCTCTGGACAGCACTGGGATCAGCGCTGTTCTAGAAGGGAAAAAAGGTTTTATTCGTTGTGAGTGCCTTTTCGTTGAATTTATGTTCCCCCCCCACAGCTGATCGTCGCGGCTGCCGATCCCAATCGGTTTTTTCCTACTTCTCCTTGCTTGTTTAGCCTTCTAGGCTTCTCTGGGGGGTGTCCCCTGGGGGTGGGAGTGCATTCCCCCCCCTCTCCGGACTGCTTAGAGCCTTGGAAATTTAGGCCGATCGGCTGCTTTATTACAAGCCTGTGAGGTGCTGGGTCAATTTGGGAGAGCTGTGGATGTAAGGGGGCTGCTCCCTATTCTCCAGCTGTCCCAGGGTGCCCAAATTTACCTGTGAGTTGCGGCCTCCGTTTTTGGACCGCATGGAGCACAGACTGAATTAGTTTCGGTTTCACCTTCCCACCTCACCAGCTTTCAGGCCGGCCTTCTCCTGACTAAGAAGAGGCCGATCAGCCTACTTTCGTTTTCCCTTGGCCCATCTCAGTTCACTCAAACATAGACTCAAAAGGCCACAAGGGACAAGGGGTCCTCTTATTGTATATGCAAGCCAGCCTCAGCAGGTGGCAGCATTTTCTTGAGCTTGACTGATCTTAGAAGCTAAGAAGGATTGTGCCTGGTTAGTACTTGGATGAGAGATTGCCTGAGAGTCCCAGGTCTTTAAACACAATCACAGCCATTGAGCATTGCCAGTCATAGCCTGCTGCCATAGTCTGCATCTAGTGAAGGGTCAATACTGAGCTTGCCGTCACTAAGTGAGACACGTGTTGATCCCGTCACTAAGCGCGAAATTGGCCTCAAAGTAGGTCTCACGCTCAGTCTCATCATCGCTGGTGACCCGCGACAGCCGTCGCTAAGTGAGTCCGCGCTTGCCGGTGGGCCGGACCATCACTGATCCACGTGGAGGCAAGTCCCACTCAGGTGGGGAACAGCCGCATCTCTTGCAGACCGAGACGCTTCAGCACCCCACTGAAAACTCTCGCTTTACAATGGCAGATAACACCGAGCCACAGGCTTCCACCTCCAGTGGGCACGGAAAGCGTAAGTCCTCTAGTCAGGAGGCAGCCGCAAAAATCAAGGCCAAGGCCAAGGCCGGCCCAAAGAAAGCAGCCTCCAAGGCGGCCGACAAACAGGCCATTCGTAGGCATCGTGCCCTGGAGAGACAGTTCTCACGTGCGCAATAACTGGCTGTAGGGGAGACGGTTAAGCCGCCCCCTACCACAATGGTGGCACTCCCTTGTGGCCCTCAACCTGAGCCTCAGGCCCCATGGTCACCAGAGCGGGATTTAGAAGGGGCTCCTTCAACTGGTCCTTATCAGGAACTCCTTTCCCTCTTTGAAGAGGAACAGGGACTTCAGGACCCTAAGGCTCCAGAAGCCACATTTACATGGGCCTTGCCAGTCATAGCCTGCTGCCACAGTCTGCATCTAGTGAACGGTCAATACTGAGCTTGCCGTCGCTAAGTGAGACACGTGTTGATCCCGTCACTAAGCGCGACATTGGCCTCAAAGTAGGTCTCACGCTCAGTCTCATTATCGCTGGTGACCCGCGACAGCCGTCGCTAAGTGTGAGTCTGCGCTTGCCGGTGGGCCGGACCATCACTGATCCACGTGGAGGCAAGTCCCACTCAGGTGGGGAACAGCCGCATCTCTTGCAGACCGAGACGCTTCAGCACCCCACTGAACACTCTCGCTTTACAGTGGCAGATAACACCGAGCCACAGGCTACCACCTCCAGTGGACACGGAAAGCGTAAGTCCCCTAAATGTGCGACTGGTAGGATACAGTCGGCTCAGCCTTCGGTACCTGAACAGGTGCCTGAACACCTTCCTGGCCAAGACACGGATCCGCTGCTTTTAGAACCAGTGGTGTTACACAAACATATACCTTGCCCCCCCATGTTTAAAATAATAATAATAATAATAATAATAATAATAATAATAATAATAATAAAAAAAAAAAACATCCATTAGGGGTCAATGGGAGGCCCCAGGTGCTCCCCCCCTTCTACTGGGGGAATAGACTGCAGGCTGCTTGACACGGAACCAGCTCTGAATGAGGCCCTGGAGGTGCCTGAGGTTGATGAATCCTTACTACCCTTATATTCTGATTCCAGGGTACCTGGAGATATGGTGGAGGCGTTGAAGCCTGAGGATAAAAAATCCGAGGCTTCTTTCCGCAGGACACACCAAGCTTCGGCTTGGTCTATAAGAGCTTCTACCCCGGCCTCATTCTTCGCCAGGGTCTCTCTTATGTGGCTCCGCCAATTGCAGGCTAGAATTCCCCCGGAAGAGGTAAGAGTCCACCAGGACTTGATAAAGCTCATGGCCGCATCACAGTACATGGCGGACGTGTCCTTGCAGGCGGCAAGATTTTCTGCCCGGGTCATCGCATCCAACGTCTCCGCACGCAGGCTTCTATGGCTTAGAAATTGGAAGGCTGAGACTAGACACAAATGGCGCGTAGCTTCCGCCCCGTACCGCGGTGCCCGCCTCTTTGGGGAGGTCCTGACCCCCTACTGAGTCGAAAACAAGGAGAAACGAAGGGTTCTCTACCACCTTTCCAGGAGACCAGGCCGTCGTTTCTCCCCGTACACCCGTCGGCAGCCCTTTCGGACGGGATCAGATTCGGCCTCAGCACAGGTCGCCCGGCCATTTCCCGCAGGCTCGGACCGTTCTTTTGACCGGTCCAGGGACAGGGACAGATACAGACAGCAGGCTCAGGGTAAGAGACCCTTTCGAGGCAGAGGCGGCCGCCCCTTCCGTAGATCCAGGTGACTCGGGGAGGGAAGCTCCCATAGGCGGCAGACTAACTTACTTTCTCCACCAATGGGAGACCACCACCTCGGACTCTTGGGTGCTAAGCACCATCAGGGACGGGCTGTCTCTGGAGTCCGTGGCCAGGCCACCCTGGCGCCTTGTTTCCTGTCCCCTCCTCAGGAAGCCAGTCAGGAAGACCCTCCTGGGGGAGGCCATCCGGCATCTATTGCACATACGAGCCATTGAACGGGTTCCAGTCGATCAGCTGAAACAGGGTTTTTACTCCATCCTATTCGTGGTTCCAAAAGCCTCAGGGGGATGGAGGGCGATACTAGACCTCAAGGGCCTGAGCTCTCACCTGTCGTACCGAAAGTTCAAATGCAGACGCTTCGGTCCATCTTGGCAAGCGTACGACGGGGGGACTTTCTATTCATCCAAACCATCGGCAATATCTCCGGTTTTGTTATTCCAACAATCATTACCAGTACAGGGCCCTCCCTTTCGGCCTATCCCCAGCGCCCAGGGTCTTCACCAAGATCCTGGCGGTACTTGCCGCACACCTACGACTAGTATCGGTGTGCGTCCAATGTTACCTGGACGACATTCTCATCCAGTCATCCTCCGCTCTGGCCGCCCAAGCGGAACTGGCCCTCACCATAAGGACCCTCCAGGGTCACGGTTTCTCAGTCAACTTTCACAAGAGTCAATTGACTCCCGCAACACGCCTACTACACTTGGGCGCGATAACAGACACAGACCTTTGCCGGGTCTATCTATCTCGAGACAGACAAGACGACATTCGAGACATGGTTCTCAAGATCCGCAGGGAGCGTGTAGCAACACTGGCTGTCTTCTCCCAGTTACTGGGAAAGATGATATCTTGCCTAGAGATAGTGCCTTGGGCCAGGCTACACTCCAGACACCTTCAATGGTTCTTGCTCCCATTCCAAAGACTGGGCACAAGCTCTTCCAACCAAAGGGTACGGGTCCCCCTTCAGACCCTAAGATCCCTTCTGTGGTGGGCCTCCCCAGAGGTGGCAAAAGGGTCACTATTCAAGGAGCCCAGCAGGCTGACATTGACCACAGACGCCAGTCTGTTTGGTTGGGGGGCCCATTTCCAATCTCAGTTGGCTCAGGGTCGGTGGTCCAGAGCAGATCTGGCACACAATATCAACTGGCTGGAACTGAGAGCCATTCATCTGGCCCTTCGCCACTTCTGCAAACAGGTGACGGGGCAGCACGTGCTGGTCCTCACGGACAACGTGGCGGCAAAGGCCCATGTGAACCGTCAGGGCGGTACCCGATCCCGATCTCTCATGGCCGAGGCCATGTTATTGGGGTCTTGGGCAGAAAGCAATCTCCTCTCCCTGAAAGCCGAACACATCTCAGGGAAGGCAAACCGTCAGGCGGATTTTTTAAGCCGGGCATCAGTGGACCATTCGGAATGGAGCCTACATCCGGATCTCTTCAGGGAGATATCGGACAGATTCGGGTTGCCGGTCCTAGACTTATTCGCCTCTCCGGCGAACTCCCAACTTCAAAGATTCTGTTCCAGGTTCCCCTCTCCGGGGGCGGAGAGGACGGACGCTATTCGCAGCCCTTGGCCAGGGGGACTACTGTATGCCTTCCCACCTCTCCCTCTGATCCCAGCAGTTATCAGGAAGGTATTGCAGGAACAGGCAGAGGTCATATTCATTGCCCCGCACTGGCCGAGACGACCGTGGTTTGCCGACCTCGTGAGCCTCTCCATGGTCCCTCCATGGAGGATTCCTCCAAATCGGATTCGCCTAGTGCAGGGGGCCATACAACAACCGGAGCCTCAGTGGCTGCAGTTAGCCGCTTGGCACTTGAACGCAGGGCCTTGACCCAAGAATCTTATTCCTCGGGAGTGATTTCTATGATTCAGGCCTCCCGGAGACCGGCGACCAATCGCATTTATGACTCCACTTCGAGATATTTCTGCCGTTGGTGTGACAGCAATCACTTAGCTATCTCAGAGGTAACCATTCCACGGATATTAGACTATTTGTTGGAGGGTGTTGATAAAGGCTTGGCGCCCAACACTATTCGCCGACTGATCTCGGCTCCAGCCACGGTGTTTACCTGTGACACCTTAGAGCCACTGGCCCATCACCCCAAGGTACGATCCTTTCTAAAAGGGGTCACCAACAGTAGACTGCCGGTAGTACATAGATATCCCTCTTGGAATTTGCCCCGGGTCTTTCAGGCCCTTACTCAGGCGCCTTTTGACCCCCTTAGGTCCTGCACTTTTAGGTCCTTGTCTCTTAAGGTTGCTTTCTTGGTTGCAGTTACCTCGGCTAGGCGCATCTCGGAGCTTGCAGCTCTTTCTGTCAGAAAAAACCTGTGTGTCTTTCACACGGACAGAGTGGTCCTACGCCTGGACCCCTCATGCGTTCCTAAGGTGAACACCATTTTCCACAGGGCACAGGAGATCGTGTTACCGAACTTTTGTCCTAATCCGTCTCATACTTTGGAAAGGCAATGGCACACTCTCGATGTTCGCAGGGCATTGCGCTGTTGCGTCAAGCGGACGGAGTCCTTTCGTAGATCTGAGGCCTTTTTTTGTTTCCTTCCACCCGGCCTCCAAGGGTAAGAAGGTATCTTCCTCTACCGTTGGCAGGTGGATTAGGGCCTGTATTTCCGAAGCGTATCAGACATCTTCTTTACCAGTTCCAGGTCACTTGACGGCCCATTCTACTCGCAGTGCTGCTACCTCAGCAGCATGGGCCACACAGGCCAGCATTGAGGACATTTGCAGGGCGGCGACATGGTCCTCGCCTTCCCCTTTTGTGTGCCATTATCGCCTTGATAAGTTTGCCTCGGCGGAGGCATCCTTTGGCCGCAGGGTACTGCAACAGGTGGTGCCGGCGGCAGGGACACTGGCCCAGTCTGCTCCCCTCCCATTGGGACAGTAGGGCTTTGGTAAGTCCCATTGGTGGATTCTCCATTCTTTCACGCTGGAGAAGGGGCGTTGTCTTACCTGAACGCCTTTTCTCAGCGTGATGAATGGAGAATCCACACCCATCCCTTGGACGCAATCAGGTCCAGTGTTTAGGGTCTGGGAGCCAACACGTCGTACAGTCATTGGCTTCGCCCTTTCGAAACTGGGGGCGTGCCCTCAACCAGAGAGGCGTGGCAGCTTTGATTGTTTTGGTCTAAGTGGGCAGGAGGTCCAAGATAACCCATTGGTGGATTCTCCATTCATCACGCTGAGAAAAGGCGTTCAGGTAAGACAACGCCCCTTTTATTTATACGGAGATAAGGAGTAATACAGTACATGCACTAATTCTGTTTCTTCATGGATGCCAACATGTCAGAACTACAGAATAAGAAAAATTGCTACAGCTCTTGCTTCAGTTAGTTGAACATGTGTATCCTGTGTTAATTGGCTCACTGTCTTCATTGAGATGTTGATGTACTTTTTGCTACTTATAATGAAATACAGCATTTTTACTCCGCAAAGCTGGGTTTCACATATACTGTTGTGGACTGCAGTTTAGCCTGATACGTGGGCTCAGTCGTTATGGTTTAATCAATAAACATAGCTAAGCATGACATGTATATACAACCATTTTTAAAAACAGAAACACCTAAGCTTGTGATCTTTGTGCAATAGAAAAGTATTTAATTATTGCACTAGAAAGCAGGACAGGACACAATCAGAAGATAGATTGGTAAATTCTATCCAGATCAGTTTGATTTTGGCCAGCAGAGACCCAAAGCAATTACAAGTTGATGGATGGCTAGTGGCTTATACGAGTGAAATAAATGGCCTGAGGGAAGTTACTTATGGACAGATGTCCAGACACAACTCAAGGGATTAAATTTAACAGCACTTTGACCATCTGGGATCTCTGGGAGCACAGCCAAAAAAATACAGGAAGCCCAAGTGACTGAATGATATTGCTTCTTCCAAGCTGCACAATTAGATCTTTTAAATCTTCCATCCTTTAGAAGCATGTCAAAATCAAGTTTGTCTTTCATCACTTCAGATCAGCTCTATTCCAACATTATCCCATGTTTGCTAAGAGAAAGTGATTATAATTATGCTTTTAAATTATACTCATCTCTGATTTCCTTCTATAAATTGACTAATGATGTACTGTATGTGGAGCACATATTCTTTATGCAGAAGAAGAATCCAGATTCAATCTTTGATATTTCTAGTTAATTCCCAGACTACACAGTACACTGGCTAGGATGATGAAATTTATTTATTTATCAAACTTTTTAACCACCTATCTCCCTCACAAAAGGGCTGTGGGTAGTGAATTACAATTCATTACACTTAAAGAGTGCTAAGTTGAATAATAAGGCTATTTTAATCTGCTATTTAAACTTAATAAGTTAACTGCAAAATACACTTTCTGAAACCAAATTTATAGTCTGATTCAGTTTCCCTCTTAGTGTGGCTCTGTTGTTTAGAGCCAGTGCCTTTTCTTTTGACATGTTTAAAAAGGTACTTTAAAAAGAAATACAACAGTATTGATTTGGACCTGGATCCATATGCAAAATTTACAAATTTACTTATTTATTTTATTTATTAAATTTATTTTGTGCCCACCTCATCACAGGCAACTCTGGGCGGCTTGCAACATTAAAAGTAATAAAACCATAAAAAATAGATATTTCTAATAATAAAAACAAAAATTATAATTAAAGATAGCAAAGGAGGGAGGGAGCAGGATGTGTACGTTGGGAGGTGGGATCTTCTCTTGGTCCATCAACCACCTCCAGTGTGATACCTCCCCTGTTGGGGTCCCAACTAGCAGAGCCAGGTGTTCAGGCTCTTGCAGAGGGCCAGGAGGGTGGAAGCAGATCTCATCCTGAGAGGCGAGATGTTCCAAAGGGCAGGAACCATGGCAGAGAAGGCTCTTCTCCTGTACTCTGCCAGCTGAAATTCATTGACCGAATGAGTTCCGCAGTAGGCCTCCTCTGCTGGCATGGGTGGGACAGGGTAGTCCCATTGGGATGAGACGGTTCATCCAATGCAACTTGGACCCATCCTAGATGTTATTGTGTGCGAACAGTTGTAATTATGTTCTACAGCTATGCAGAAATGTGAACAGTAACAAAAAAATGCTGTTCTACTACAGTTTTAGTTAACTTAATCCCACTAAGCCTTTTATTTGTATGAAGCCTTTTATGTATTTATCAAGTCTGTATAGACCTCATATCAGAGAAAGTGACTCTGGGCAGCATTATGATTAACAGAATGATGAAACACCCCACTAATTACAAACTCTAAGCTAAAGAAGAATTATAGTCTACAGTCTGAACTATAGTGCCTAGTGCAGGGGTGTCAAATTGCCGCCCCATGGGCCGGTTGCATCATATGGAGGCCATGCCCACCCCAGCTCCTGCAATGCAAAAAAAGTCACGATACATCGCCACACGTCACGTGACGTGACGAATTTGACATCCGTGGTCTAGTGTATCTGAACCTAAAAGGCTACTCTCTAAATGAGAGGCTAGATTTTATCTTTGGGAATGTTTTTTCTCTGACATCACATCACAGTTATTGTTGTTATTCCTCCTTCCATTCATACCAAGTCTTTCTGTAAGTCCAGTACAGAAATTTCACTCTTCCTCAGCGATATGCTTTAGATTTGTTGTTCTGTAGTTTTCAAAATTCCCAACCAACATGATTACCAGCCCCAACCATCTGGAGAGGATTGGGTTAATGGAAAGCTGAGCTTCAGTGACATTACAATATTAAGCTAACTGAATAATTTAATATCCAAACCTCAGGAGATGAGAACAATGTAATAATGTTTATGCTACAATGGGAATTATATTTCTTATATAATGCTGCCTCTTTTATAATTTTCTTTAAAAAATTTCATTACAGTTCAAGGCTGAATTTAGATTATATATCACAATTTAGCTCTGTGAGAATAAGCTTTGTCTTTCCCTATGTTTGTGTATATTATCCTTCTTAGGCAGGAAGCAGGCTGCAAATATTTCTTTCCTAATTAACCACAACTTGCAACATCAACCAATGCAAAATAAACCATGGTTAATATTAAATAATTCTTTAAACTAGAGATGACACAGATACATCAAAACTGAGTACTGTTTTGAATCTAACCACATTTGTTTCTGTTTGCTTATTTCAGTATCACTTTTTCTGTTTATTGATGTGCTCCTTCTTTATGTGGGTCTTATACAATGCTTGTATAATTGGTATCTTAGTATCTTGTGATGGACTGTATATTTCTCTCCTTTTAATGGGTAAATGCAGTTTCTATTCATGCTTAAGGCTTGGGTAGTTAGGTTTTAAATGAAAGGTGGGAAAGTATCGAAGGGTTGAGAATGGAAAATAAGTGGAATGTAAAATGCATGCTCAGGAGAGAGAACGATAAATAGTTTTAATATTTAAAATATTTAATATTAATATTTATGAGCAATTTAGTGTGCTAAGACTGAATGTAAATTCAAGTGAATTGTTTCCATGACTCACAACATAAAGGAGAAATTTACATATTGAGAGTTCCACCTGAGTGCTACAAGGTCATAACAGAATGCATAAAGTATTCCTAATCAGTAGTTAATTGTTGCACTTGAAATCTTGTTAAAATAAGCTAGTAGGAAACTAACAACTAGTTCTTAATAGATCAGTCACTCAACACAAACCTATTGAAAGATCTAAAATGATGTTTCATTGATCTGTTGTTAAGCATATTATAAGTATGTAACTGATTGATTCTTTGGTTAATAATGGGTGGGTGGGTTAAGAGGTAACCTGAGAGTTGTACTCTCTTTTATGTTAATTGACTTGCTGAAAATTTCCTGTAGCATTTAAAATATTTTAAAACTGCATTCCATTTTTGACTGAATTAACAAAACATCACAAGAAGAATTACAAATAATAATAAAGGATTACTATGTACTATGTATTGAGACTTATCAGACATCCATGTTTGGCATGGTATATGAACACAATTTTTTAAAAAAGCAAGAAATGGTGAACAGATTTGAATCAATTGCAGGGGTCTTCAAAATACTTTGTTCTGTTAATTTTTAGCTAAATACATTTCCCAGAATATTAAATACTATAGTTCCAGATAAAGGTGCTTCAAAAATATTTTGCGATGGCAAACCTTATGTTTCGCAGTGGTAGTTGAATAAATTTATAATGCTATATCTATTTATATGGTTAAAATGGAAATTATATGATTACAGGGTTTATTACCAGGTTATTGAGATATTTTTCTCAAAAACATTTTGCCAAAATAAATTATTTATTTGTGGTTTGCACTAAACATACTGATATATACTAGGAGCGCTATATGGAAAGCTAATTTTAACTGAGTGTAATGCTAGTTTGCATCATCTTCATAGTCAGTTGTTGGCAATTTGTAGAAATTATTTAAAAAGGCTTTGAAAGGTAATGCAACACATTGTAGTGATATTCAAGAATTTTAAAGATTTTGATATTTTAATCTACATGTTTTGTTGAAATATACATTTCTGTCAGCCCTTCAGGGTAGACCAGACTAACGAACCAAAGTCATGCATACTAATATTACTTTTATTATAACATTAGGGCAACAAGATAAGATAAGATCATTTTTTTACTGTGGGCAAACTGGCACACATTAAAAATGAAATTCTGTTGCCTGCTCTCAAAAATGTACACATACATAACACACATATAAACATGCAATATACATACATATGTATATACCCACACCTTTACATATAAAATACATATAAATATTAATCACTGTCCATTTTGAATACATAGCAGAAAGTAGAAGCTTGAGAGTTCACAAGGTTGATATTGTATGTGACTGAATGTGGATGTTCTGCTTTGGATACCACAAAGCCTCCCAGAAGGTAACAAGGAAAACAGATCAGGAAGAGGATGTGTTGTGTCGCAGACAATACTGCGGACCCCGCTCAAGCATTGCTTATATGCTGTGTCTTGGATGGAAGAGAAGGAACTGCCAGTAATCTTTTCGGCCATCCTCACCACTCTCTGCACCGCCTTCCTGTCTGATGCAAACCTCAAGTCTGAAAATTCTTCTCCCCTTCTTCCCTTTATCTTCACCAGAATTAAGGAGACTCTTGTCTAAAATGCTTTTTTAGGTAACAGTTCTTGCCTGGATTCAGATTTCTTTTATCTGACTGTTACCTTAGTTGTAGCTCTTCTTGTCCCTCAAAGTTATTTCTTCTATCCATTATACTTTGTCGTAAAATGTGAGAGATTAGTATGCAGTGGAAAGCAAAATGCTTGTGCTTAAACATTTGTTGTTGATCTGAAAAATCTATCAATGGAATTGGCGAAAAACCAAAAAATAAATTTGCAATGTTTGCATTGACAGAAGAATTAGTGTTCTGTTATCACAGTTGCCTAATTATCTTAAGATACATGTTATTGTTTCTATCCTAGGCAGCCTTACCCTTCTCCAGATGTGTTGTATAATGATTTACTTTAGGTATAGTCTTTTAGTTATACTCTTCCCAGTTAGTGATTAAAGATGACAAAATTGTAATAAAAAACATCTGGTGAAGGTCATATTGGAGGGAGGCATAACATGTCCGTAAAACATAAGTCATACATTCCTAAAAAAAAGACAAAAAATTCCCTATAATTTGTATATATTTTATATTCATACCTGCTTATTAAGAAAGCATAAATTGAAATCCCAAAATAAAAGATATAATTGAATTTGCTCACTGGCCCTGGTAATAATAAAACAATTTATCTTCAGTTAATTATTTTTTTACCCCAGTTCTTGTAAAAGATTCAACATCCATTCTTATGTGTGAATCATTATGTGTGCATGAGAGATGTGTGCATGCATGTATGACTGTATACAAAATAATGGGTTGAGAGTAGTTTTTCAATTGGCAATTCACAATTGTATCTCACAAAATAAACAATCAAATATACATGGAAAATGCTTGTATAGTATGGAACTAGAACTGACTGTACCAGTGGACCCCAAAAAGAATGGGTTGCTCCTTAAGATTTGTTTTTAATAATAACAAGATAAAACTGCATAAAAATAATAACTAACTAACTAACTAACTAACTAACTAACTAACTAACTAACTAACTAACTAACTCATTTCTTTTTCTGTACTCTTCTGATTCTTCAAAGTATGTCTGTGGTATAAGAGAACTACTGGCCAACTGGCCAATTAATTAATGATGAGGGTGAGGATAACTCACCTTGCAATATCAGTTGATCTTGTCCTGCTTGTGAATATAAATTTATTTTGGGGGCAGTATATAAAATGAGTACCCATTTCTTTATTAGGTTCTGATGAATTGATAATATTACACACCACGGTAATATAATGTCTGCAAAAAAAAAAGCAAATCAGGAACTCAATAATTCAAACTTAAGCAACATACATTTTTTATTATTGCCTTTTTCTTCCTCCTCTAGACCATATTTAATCTTTCCCCTCATCTATGAGCAGCTCATCATTGGTGACATTCCTGGAAGGATAAACTCTCAGTGGTATAGTTCATAGCATAATTTGGATACTCAAGCTGCCAGTGGAAGGTAATGATCCACGAAGGAGGCCATCTATAGTAATAGTAGAAAAATGTAGGAAATGGAAGACTGTCCTAGAACTACTAAAATAGTATGGAAGAGAATACTTTGTCAGTAAAAACAAAGTGGTGATATGGGTAATACTGAGAGAACAGGATTTTGATTGATGGAATATTTAATTATGATTATCTGCCTCTGAGTGGTGTTGACTCAGTGACCACAGAAATGGACTTTCTTCAATAAAGGAGAATATTTGTAGCTCAGGGTTGAAATGAGATGTCCTTGGTGTTCTCTGTCCTTGGTTATTTTTTTGCAGACATTTGATTACGCAAACTAGGTAGCATTATTAGTGCTAAATCTGATGAAATATCTGCAAGAAACTAAACCAAGATCAGAGAGCACCAAAGACCCCTCAGACCTTCTTCAGGATAATCTGTCCCCTACCTGGCCCTTCAGGTCTTTAAACATTGCACCTGCTGTTGCTGTAATTGAGCCCACAAGTCCACTTGCTACCATACTAATCATCTTCTTTCCATCTTTCCTAATGTTGTGATTTTTCTCAAAGGAGCTGAATCTTTGCATAATCTGTTCAAAATAATCATAATTTGATTATTTGTACCTTAAATGAAAATCTGGGTTGTTTGTTCTATGACTAATGTGGGTTGGATTTTTTTTTCTATTTTCTATTCATAGAATTATAAGATGGCTCCTCCAACACCCAAGGTCAAAAACATCAATATTGTACTCTTTTTTAAAGTCTTAATTTTCCCTCTCATAGGATTTCACAGAGAAAACCATTACCTGAATGATTCTGATCTTTGGAGGTTTAGACACATCACAGCAAGTCATTCTCCTTCATTTCTGTTTTTCTTCAGCATGAGGATGGAGACTCCACAAATGGGTTAACTTCATCCTCCTGCCCAATGAGACTAATTAGGTCAAACGATTGCCACGCCTCCTGCTGGGCTGGATCCTAACCCAGTTACGACTTAGTCTTCAGCCCATCAGGACGCTCTTCGTTTGGCTCCTCATTCACAGGCAGGTTGTATCCCCATTTGTGGAATTTCTATCCTGTAATAATTTTATTGCTGTATTTACAGCAAAATTACAGCTTTTCCTGGGGTAGTCTGTGCTGTCAAGTCACAACAGATAGCCAGACAGCCAGGAGAGCCCGATGGTCTCCAGATGATCAGCGGGCCGGCAGGCTCCGCAGGGGGGTCGCCGCTTGCCTGCAGCGCGGCCGAAACTAAATTAATCTGATTAACAGCTTCATACCATTGCGAGCCCCTGAACGAGACTCAGACCGGCGGCGCGATCGTCCCCCGATGATCAGCTGAGCCGTGGCTTTTCCGGGAGGCCGTTGATTGTCTCAGCGCGGACCCGAAGTTTTAAACTGACAATTTTTTCTGGTTGCCTGGAGCGCGCCGCTGCGAGCTCATACGGCGTTCCGAAGCCTTTAGAGGCTGCTCCTTCGTTCCCTGCCTCGGCTGAGGTGTTTGAAGTGGCTAGGCTTTAAGGCGCGCTGCGGATTTGGCGGGCTCATCGCGGCCGCCATTTTGGCCACTGTAACGGTTCTGTTAGCCGTTAACAAGGCACTGCAGGGAGAGTCTCCCCTGCTACCTCCCCAATCGCATAACGAACCGCCTGTAGGTTGACCTACAGCTTGGGGAGCACTGACCCAGGCACAACAGAAGGGTCAATTTCTGGGCTACTGGGCCTACCCTGCAAGGCCCCAAGTGCCCCGGCCGCCATTTTGTACAGCCTCATCTTCACAACTGCCGCCATTTTCTGCCTCAGGCAGTTAAAACTATTTACCTCAGCGGCATTGGAGCGGCAACAATTGTTTGAGCAGTGACCAGCCTCGCTGGTAGCTCCCCAGTGCGCAAGGGCCAGTGTCTGGTCCAGTTGCCAACACTAATAGGAGCCATAACCGGCCTCGCCGGTTCCTGGGCAAAAGAATCCCAGCGCTCCATCTAACATTGTCTGTATTCTCGGCTTCTGCTGAGAGGTTCCAACAGCGATGGCAGACAATTCCACTCCTATGGCCACCCACAGTGGTCCAGCGTCCCCAGCAAAAAAGAGGTGCAAGTCCTCAAAGCTGGAAGCAGCTGGCAAGCTGAAGGCCAAGGCCAAGGCCATCTCAAAAAAGCCCCCTTCCAAAGCGGCTGAGAAGGAGGCCAACAGGCGGCATTTGGCATTGGAGAGACAGTTTTCAAGAGCTCAGCAACAACAGCTAGGCCCAGACGTTGCTGCCTTCACTGCGGGGACTCTGTTCAAGCCTCTCACCGCTCCTTCCGCCCCTCCATCCCAGAGGGCATGGTCTCCCGAAGCTGAGACCGCTCAGGAGCAAGAAATACTGAGCCACTCAGTTTGCCCTCAATGGCCAGCTCAGCCACATGCTGCACGGCCCGCACCTGAGGCCACGTTTACACCGACTGCAGCGGGGCTCCGCTCTGTGGGTCCTCAGGAATTCTCATCTGAGCAGTTCCAGGCCTTAATAGCCCAGGCTGTCTCCCAGGGTTTGGCTTCTGCTCTCCAGAAAACCAGGGCGGAATCGGCCGTCCCCACTGTTCCACCCCACTATCAGCCAGAGCCAGCGGATTATGCCCAATCCATCATCTCTGACCATTCCTCCCAGGGTGTAGATAACTACCCAGAGGAATATGAGCCGGGTGAGATTCACCTCTCTGAGGATGAAGAGACAACACCTGATCCTGTTCCATTTGTTGGGCTGTTTGACCCATTCTTATTCAAAGCCCTTTTAAATGAGGCAATTGCCTCAGCTAATATAGAGCCGGAACAAGAGGATCCCCCTCCCTCCACTGATCAGGTCTCAAATCCATTTACAGAACCTTCTATCTCTCAGAAGAGAATCCCTTGTCCTCCCTTGTTCCTTAACACCTTCAAGAAGCAATGGTCAGCTCTGGGTTCACCGCCCTCACTGACTACTTCAGACAAGAGATTATTTACTACTCTAGTCACTCCATCACTCCTCTAGTCTCTCCATCCACCGTATCCGGTGACATGGCTGAGGCTCTAAAACCAGAGGACAGGAGGTCCGAGTTTTCCCTTCACAGGTCTCACCAAGCCTCGGCGTGGTCGGTGAAGGCATCGACGGCTACCTCCTTTTTCGCCAGGACCTCCATAATGTGGCTGCGATACCCCAGGACCAGGTACGCGTCCACCAAACCTTGGGTAAGCTCCTGGCGGCATCTGAATTTATGGCTGACGCCTCTCTACACGCAGCCAGATTTTCTTCGCGGACCATGGGCTACAATGTGGCCGTTAGCAGACTGTTGTGGTTGAAACAGTGGAGAGCGGACCAAAAGGCAAAGTGGCGTCTGGCCACCGCCCCTTACACCGGTGGCCAACTGTTTGGTGAGCCTCTCTCTCCATACCTAGTGGAGAACCGCGATAAACGCAAGGTGATGTCTCACCTCAACAAACGCGGGGACAGACGCTCTACTTCGGACTATCGAAGAGCGCCCTTTCGTGCATACACGAGCCCAGAGTGGGCTCCGCACGCTCGGCCCTTTCCTCCCAGACCCGACCGACCATGGGAGCGACCAGGCCCCAGACCCAAACAACAGGCACAAAGCAAGCGGCCCTTTCGTGGGGGCGGAGGCCGTCCATTCAGATGGGCTAAATGACTCCAGGGACAGGATTCCCATAGGAGGCAGATTCTCCCTATTCGCAGACCACTGGGAGAGTACTACGACAGACTCTTGGGTGCTCCGAACGATCAAGGAAGGTCTGTCTCTAACCTTTCTCTCCGCACCCCCGGATCGCTTCATAGCTTGCCCGATGCCTCGGCGGCTGGACAAGAAGAGACTTATGCAACAGGCCATTCGTCATCTTCTGGACATCAGGGCCATAGAGCCGGTTTCCACTGCCCAGAGAGGGCAGGGATTCTACTCCATCCTCTTTGTGGTGCCCAAGTCCTCAGGAGGATGGAGAGCAATCCTGGACCTCAAAGGTCTGAATTCCCATGTCAAATACGAGAGGTTCAAAATGCAGACGCTCCAGTCCATTCTGGCCAGCATCAGACGGGGCGACCTCTTGACATCTATAGACCTCACGGAGGCCTACTTGCATATCCCCATTATTCCCAGCCATCGCAGGTTCCTCAGGTTTTATTTTGCCGGGTACCACTTCCAATACCGAGCCCTACCTCCGCCCCAAGAGTGTTCACGAAAATCTTGGCGGCATTAACAGCCCACCTGAGGCTAATACCTGTGCGAATACAGTGCTACCTGGACGACATCCTAATTCAGTCATTGTCCGTCCAGGCAGCCCAATGGGATCTCAACCACACCATTGGGGTACTACAGGCCCACGGGTTTTCTATAAATTTCCCGAAGAGCCACACTGTTCCATCCACCCGTCTGGTGCACCTGGGGGCAATCATAGACACGACGCAGTGCATGGTCTACCTGTCTCAGGAGCGTCAAGACAGCATCCGGTCTCTGGTGCTCCGGATACAGAAAGATTGAGTAGTTTCACTGGCCACAGTCTCCAAGCTCCTAGGGAAGATGGTCTCGTGCATGTCAATCGTTCCATGGTCCAGATTGCACTCCAGACACCTGCAATGGCTCCTTCTACCATTTCAGAGGCTGGGCACGAGCTCCTCCACTCACAAGGTCAGGGTCCCTCTTCAGACCTTGCACTCCCTTCGATGGTGGTTATCTCCGGCATTGGCAAAGGGGTCCTTATTCAAGGAACCACCTCGTATCACCCTAACCACAGACGCCAGTCTGTTTGGTTGGGGAGCTCACCTCCAGTCTCAGTTGGCTCAGGGCCGGTGGTCTCAACCGGAGCTGCAGCACAACATAAACTGGTTGGAGCTCAGGGCCATACATCTTGTCCTCCGACACTTCAGGAGCAGAGTGGCAGGGCAACATGTACTGGTCCTTACGGACAATGTCGCAGCCAAGGCTCACGTGAATCGCCAGGGGGGTACCCGTTCCAGAGACCTCATGACAGAGGCCCAACTGCTAGCTTCTTGGGCAGAGTCCAACCTCTCCTCCCTCAGGGCGGAACACATCTCGGGGGTAGCGAACCGGCAGGCGGACTCCTTGAGCAGATCGATGGTAGATCACTCAGAGTGGCGCCTGGATCCCTCCATTTTCAAGGAGGTCTCGAACCACTTCGGACAACCAGTGATAGATCTGTTCGCCTCGCCGCTGAACGCTCAGCTCCCAAGATTCTTCTCTCGGTTCCCTTCCCGGGGGGCGGAGAGGGTGGATGCGCTCCGCAGCTCTTGGCCCAGGGAACGGCTTTACGCCTTCCCTCCCCTTCCCCTGATCCCGGCAGTCATCCGCAAGGTACTGCTGGAACGGGCGGAGGTAATATTGATTGCCCCATACTGGCCCAGACGTCCTTGGTTCACAGATCTTGTGGATCTCTCCATCTCTTCCCCGTGGAGAATTCCCCCCAACCGCATTGCCCTGAGTCAGGGAGCCTTACAGCACCCAGAACCTCAGTGGCTTCAGTTAGCCGCCTGGCACTTGAGCGGCAACTGCTAACAAGGGGATCCTATTCATTGAGGGTCATAAAGATGATTCAAGCCTGCAGGCGCCCCTCCACGAATAGGATATATGACTCCACCTGGAAAATGTTTAGCCTCTGGTGCGCTAAGAGCCAATTAGATTTTTCCTCACTCACCATTCCAAAGGTCTTAGAGTACCTGTTGGAGGGGTTGGACAAGGGCCTATCGCTCAGCACCATCCGTCGACAAGTCGCAGCTTTGTCCACAGTTTTGCAGTGCGACGACTCAACCTCTCTATCCCAGCACCCTATGGTGCACTCCTTTCTCAAAGGGGCGACCAATACCAGGCCACCGGTGGTACACCGTTATCCCTCTTAGGATCTGCCAAAAGTTCTACAGGCCCTCACATCGGGGCCGTTTGAACCCATAGGAGCATACACTCTCCGCCTCTTGTCTATGAAAGTCGCCTTCCTGGTAGCCGTAACATCGGCCAGGCGCATATCGGAACTGGCGGCTCTCTCGGTAAGGGAAGATCTGTGCACCTTTCATACAGATAGGGTGGTCCTTCGACTACACCCATCATTTGTCCCCAAGGTTAATACCTTGTTCCACAGGGCTCAGGAGGTGGTCCTCCCTAACTTTTGCCCCAATCCGTTCCATTATTTGGAACGTAAGTGGCATACCCTGGATGTGCGCAGAGCGCTGAAACATTACATCAAGCGCACAGCCGCTGTTCGAAAGTCGGAGGCGCTTTTTATTTCTTTCCAACCCTCTTCCATGGGACAGAAAGTGTCTGCCTCAACGATCGGTAGATGGATCAAAGCTTGCATCGCGCGGGCTTATCAGGCACACTCATTGCCCGCACCTGGCCGCATCACGGCTCATTCCACACGCAGCGCTGCAACATTGGCAGCTTGGGCCACGCAAGCTTCCATCGCCGAAATCTGCAAGGCGGTGACCTGGTCCTCGCCTTCTCCCTTTATAAGGCATTACAAGATGGACAAATATGCCTCCACAGACGCCTCCTTTGGCCGGAGGGTTTTGCAACAGGTGGTCACATCCACCGGGACACAGGCCCAGACTGCTTCCCTCCCTTAGGGACAGTTGGCTTTGGTATGTCCCATTTGTGGAGTCTCCATCCTCATGCTGGAGAAGGGGCGTTGTCTTACCTGAACGCCTTTTCTCAGCATGACGATGGAGACTCCACCCCCATCCCATCAAAGGGCTGTCTGGTCCTGTGTAGGGGGCAGGAGGAGCCAACGCGTCCAACTATGTCTTCTGTGCTTCGCCTCGTCATAACTGGGTTAGGATCCAGCCCAGCAGGAGGCGTGGCAATCGTTTGACTTAGTCTCATTGGGCAGGAGGATGAAGTTAACCCATTTGTGGAGTCTCCATCGTCATGCTGAGAAAAGGCGTTCAGGTAAGACAATGCCCCTTTTAGACTGTACAAATGCAACAACATTTTTCTTATTATCTCTTTTCAATTTTGGCATTCTAGTCTTCAGCCACAAGCAACACATCTTACTTGCATGTTCTGTTAATTTTAGGTCGACCATAACACTCATCAACCTCCTCCTCTTCTGCATCAGTGGATGGAACATAAACATATTTAAGCATCATATCAAAGGATCGTCTGCAAAGTCAAATGATTTGGTCAATGACTGCATTGTATCCAAGTATTGCCTTGCTATATCCTTCCAGATTACGAAAGCAATGCCATTTTTTGTTTTTATGTTCTGAATAGTAAATAAGCAATATCATTTTCTTTGTTTTTATGACCTGAGTTGTAAACAGCATGATGTTCTGTCTGAAAATATCAATTCCAGTCCATTTGAACTCAATTCAGTTGCATTCACTGATGCCTAATACATCAAAATGTACTCTTATTTTATCTGTTTTGAGCCTCCCTATGTTCATGCTTCCTATATTCCATGTAGGGATTTTGTTTCCCTGCATGGCAACTGCAGTAACTAGATTTTCCAAAAGCTTTATCTAGCCATATCATAAACACAATTAGTACTTCTTCAGTAACATGTTGAGTGCTATTTGACTTGAGCTGCCCATTATCTGACATTCTATTATCAATACTGTTGATATGCTTTTCTTGGAGTGATTTAAAACTAAATCTGATTTACCTTTTCCTGTGCAATATGAAAGTATATCTTTGCCATTGTCACTCAAATAATCATCCATCTCCAGCATCTTTCAGTGTTGTTGCTGCTCAATGTAGGTGCATTTTTCCTTCAGCTGGTCTCTGGAATGACCTTGAACAACTTGAGTGACTTTCCTGGGAGTAACAATCCTGACATTCTTCACATATTCCTTCCAACTCCCCACCCCCCATCAGTATTTAAGCGGAAAGTGGTACTTTGGGATAAGAATAAGGCTGGTTTAGTTTATTTAATTTATTGAGTAAAAAGCCTTGGAGGGGAGATGATTGAGAATGAGTTTGTATTTAAAGTTATGTCTATTTGCTGTAGAAAGTGTTCTGTAAGTGGCTAATATATTAGGAGTTTGAGATTCTGGTCAAATTGTAAAGTTTAATCTATTGTTTTATTTGCATTCGTACAGAATTAAAAGGATTTTTAAAAAAAATTATGGTACAATTTTGAATAATTACATCCACTTGTTTATATACAAATTAATAATATAAAGATACTTGCATATGTGAGCAATTATTTTAAATCTGATTTCTGCGCAGGACAGGAGAGAAAATAAAAAGTGCCCAATTATGATGAATTTTATATGCTTTTTTGAAAACAATAAAAAGTATAAGGATGGATAAAACAGTTGCAGCAAGAAATTTGAGGTGACTACACATTAAATGGTTTTGAAAGAAAGTGAAAAGCTTCAAATCAGTTGCTTGTCACAGCAACAATTTTTTACAACTTCAAATGGGTCAATAGAAATGAGAAGAAATTGCTTATGATAAATTATGATTTACAAGATTAAAAGGAGAGGCAAAGGTTCAGCCAGCATGACATCTTAGAAATTGAAACCCCAGGTGTCTTTCTGTAACAAGAATTCCCCAATGTTTCTGGCTTTGCGGATCGGCAGAGGGGAAAGGGGATGGTTCTGCACGAACGGCCAGCAAGCATGCATGTGTGCATGCAGCTCCATTTGCATGAATGGCTTGCACTTGTGCCTGCCGCTCATGCAAATGGAGCGTTTGCGCATGTATACACCCACGGCTTGCACAAGTGAGGATGCGCATGTGTGCGTGTGCGCTTGCTGGCCATTTCCGCAGCCCGGTTGCAATCCCCTCACGGCCCACTAGTGGGTTGGGGCCCACAGGTTGGGGATCCCTGTTCTATAAGAAATCTTTTCAACATTATATTGATTTGAGAACAAAAGCAAGAGACTTCAGAATGAGTTGGATTGGGGCGCGATTTTGATTATAGCTTGTGTTTCGCAAATATGACTGAAGCCATATAGCAAACTCAATTTTTAAAATGAAAAAAAAAAAAGACTTGTTTTGGCCAAAATAAAATAGTCTATTGGATAGCTGTTTAACGTTCTAATTAAATTAAGACATGTTCAAAGATTACCCCTCAGAGCCTTATATGCTGTGCAGCAATATTTGAATGTTTTTGTAATATATTTAAATAAATAATATATTTATTTATTTATTTTTGCATATATGGACTGTTTTGGATATGGACAGTGCAATAGTCTACTGATAGAAGTTACACATTCCTTTATTAAGCTTTTTAAATTATTATTTCTGCTTCTGTGTTGTGCTACATTTTAGATTTCTTATGTGTTTTTTAACACATGGTTCCTATAAATTTTACTGTACTATGGTACAGTATTTTCACTGAGCTTTTTCTTTAGGGATCATATTTTGGGAGATACAATACAATAACTTCAAAGCTTCTTTTGAATGTAAATATCTGTTTATAAAATGACTTAACATTGACTCTACATGCATATTGTTTCATATTGATATTATAACCAGTAATCTTGAAACAAATAAGTTAATAATTTTTGATACATTTTCCACATGATTGATTGTGTAATAATCAAGTCATTGTGAACTCTTAGCAACAACATAGATAGAATTTCTCCATGATTTTGTCCATGATATTTTGCTTATATTATGAATTATTTACAGTGGGACATTTTAATCTCACTTTCAATGATGAACACAACATGTAAAATCCAAGTTGCATGAATAATGTTTGTTTATACAGTAGATCTTTATGTGTCTTTTTCTCATACTACCCCATGTCATCTCCCATCTGCTCAGACATTTCCCTCTCAAACAGAGAACATAGTGTATGGATGTATATGTGACTGTAGGCAGCAAAAGGGGCGGGAGGGCAGAAACGAGGTGGCAGAAGCAGTCAGTGGAAAAGCTGCAGTAGATTTTATTCTAGATGGCACATAAATAATTCAGAATATAATTTATTCTCTGTTTTGTGGCTTAACAGTCAGCATGATTTCATTAGAAAATTTTGGGAAATCCTTAACCTAGAGCTGGTCTATTGAGAACAAGTTTTTTCCCCTTTATTTTTTAAAATGTATAAAGTTTGAGGCACTAGGATATAAAGCTTTTTATACAGCTTAAAGTCATCTGACATACATTTGTACACTTAGCATTTTATTTCCTGCCTTGAGGTGGAATTTTGTTGCTAATTTTGTTGAAGATTAAATTTAATAAAGCAATCTATCCAAAAGGCATTTGTTGCTGCTTTTCTTCAAGAGGGCTAGGGTCATGATACTTTTACAATCCCATTAAAGTAACATATTACTGTAAAATCCTGAACTTATAAACTTGAAACTCTTGCCAATACTGTAAGATTTATTTTATTTTATTTATGCACTTTGAGACTCAGAGTGACTGTTCATAAAGTTGGCTTTCGTGATAGAGGAAGCAAATTAAAAGTGGAGAAATTCTTTGCCTGTCGTAAAGTATCAGCAATAAAATCGGGCTGTGTGACAGTGAAAGCAACTAAATCTCTCCTTTGCCCTTTGCCCTGAATGATAGGAGCAAAGGGGACTCATTATGGTTGCCTGGCAACTTGGTTGTCACTTTCTGTCTTCCCAATTTATGTTATTGTATTCCAGTTCTGGACTTGTATAAATTCCTAACCTGATAGTAGGGACTCTGCACAGAAATGCAGAGCTGAAGCAACTGGTCTAACATGTACATTTGCGCAGACGAAGCAGGAGCTGTTTCTTCAGGGAAAGTGGGAATGTGTTTCCCCACAATTTGCAACCTCCTTCAAATGTTCCTGTCTTACACAGTTTTAAAAACTCCTGCTCTAAGTTATTTGGGGAAAGATTTAATTCATTTGCTTTATTCATATAACCATCTGCATGTTAACTGTATTTATTGGCAGGGTATATTTAACAAAAGAGTTACATTAACTTGCCAACCTAGCCATAATTGTTATTTAAAAGATAGAAAATGTTGAGTTAGTCATCAAAAATCAACAAAATTGATCTGTTTGGTACATCTACAGAGAAATTTTGGCTTGATGACTGCTTCTGGTGTGACTTAGTGGCGAATATAGTGTTTCAAATGAGACCTGTTTATTGCGGCTAATGTTTAACTCGTATCTTAGTACTATATCCATAAATGAAAATCATACTGATTTAATTGGAAAGCCTATTGTGAATTTATAATAGAACTATTGACAGTAGTCCATAAGAATGAGATTTGCTTCTTTTTAAAATACCACACATCTGAGAATGAAAGTTTTTTTCATTAGCTCAGATATTGCTTTTTTATATGCCATTTTCTCGTACCTAATCTCTCTTGAAAAGGAATTTTTTATCTGTATATCTGTTTACCTTCATAAAATATATTGTTACATTTTCATGGATAAAGACATTGGTCTGCTTAAATTCTTTCCTAAAGTACAATAAACATGCATTCTGCAAAAAGTTACTTAATTTTTGTAAAAAATAAATAAATCATAATCTGCTTTGGTTTCTGTTCCAGGCTTTTGGTCAGGCTCATACCAACCACAAGAAAGTAGCAGCAGATGGAGAAAGCAGAGAGGAGACTTTGATACAGGAATCTGCCACAAAAGAAGAGTACTACATGAAAAAGGTTATGGAACTGCAGACCGAACTCAAGCAGCTGAGGAATGTCCTTGCCAACACCCAGTCTGAAAATGAACGCCTAAATTCAGTTGCCCAGGAACTGAGAGAGGTAAGCATTTTTAAGTAGTAATGCTTGAACTGAAAAATCTTTGAAACTGAACAATTGCATTCCTTGGAAGAGCAATAGCAATAGCACTTAGACTTATGTACCGCTTCATAGTGCTTTACAGCCCTCTCTAAGCAGTTTACAGAGCCAGCGTATTGGCCCCAACAATCTGGGTCCTCATTTTACTGACCTCAGAAGGATGGAAGGCTGAGTCAACCTTGGGCTGGTGAGGATTGAACTCCTGGCAGTCAGCAGAATTAGCCTGCAATACTGCATTCTGACCACTGCGCCACCATGGCTCAGAGGTAGTTATGTGATAGGCTGTTTTGAAATTAGAAGTATTTAGCGTTGCGCATCCCAAAACTCCAATTCTTACTGAACTGCATTTTTAGTTCAATCAACCTCACTACTATTACTTTCCTAAACTTCTCCTCCATCAAGGTATTAAATAACAAAAGTGAACTTCTCTACAGAGTTGCCATATAGAGTAATTCTCCCACTCTCCACCCCACTGCCATGGACATAACCATACTGACTTATTTTATAGCACTGGCATAACTATACTTGCCCATCATTATTCTTCTTTTGGCAAGGTTGCATGGAACAATGTTGAAACTTATTGACCTGCATTGATAGGATAATTTAAAAAAAAAAGTTTAGAAACTCAAGAATAATAAAAAAAGTGAGAACATACAAGTTTTATATCTTTTATTTTAGAAATGAACTTTTTTTAAAAAAAAGAAAGCTGGAGATTGGGGTCACCTCCCTGTCCATCACTTTATCCTTGTTTGTTGGTCACCATGATGTAAAAAAGATGTTGAGACTCTAGAAAGAGTACAGAGAAGAGCAACTGGAGGCTAAAACATATAAGGAATGGTTGCTGGAATTGGGTATGTCTAGTTTAATGAAAAGAAGGATGAGGGGTGACATGATAGCAGTATTCCAATATCTCAGGGGCTGCCACAAAGAAGAGGGAGTCAAAACTATTCTCCAAAGCGCCTGAAGGCAGGACAAGAAGCAACGGATGGAAACTAATCAAGGAGAGAAGCAACCTAGAACTAAGGAGAAACTTCCTGACAGTTAGAACAATTAACCAGTGGAACAACCTGCCTCCAGAAGCGGTGAATGCTCCAACACTGGAAGTTTTTAAGAAGAGACTGAACAGCCATTTGTCTGTAATGGTATAGGGTTCCCTGCCTGAGCAGGGGGTTGGACTAGATGACCTCCAAGGTCCCTTCCAACTATTATTTATTTATTTATTTATTTATTTATTTATTATTATCTGTGAAGAAGATTGTAAACTACAGCTGGTTAAATTAATTGAGTAACTACTTCTCTGCTATACCTATGTTTTCTTAACACCTAGAACTGCAACTCCCGTTTGAAGAAGTTTATTCTTATGTTGAGTACAGGTATGAGTGCATAGAAACAATTGGCCTATTTCCAGGGGTAATATATTTTTTAAATAGGTATGATACGCAATAATTACTTTTAAATCACAGCTGTTTCATTTTCTAGTTTGTTCCTGTTAAGACATGCTGATAGGGTGGTTTCTAAATATGAATGTAGCTTTTCATATTTGTTGGCTCAACAAATTCTGTCCCATGTGATAATTCTAAAAAATGCAAAAGTCATTTTGCATTTCATTATTCAGAGCAGACTGTAGTTCAGTGAGTGAAATACATAATTTCCATGTAAGTAATTCCAGGTGCAGTCTCCAATATCTCTGGGTCCAGTTGTGTAAGATAATTGTGTAAAAGCCTGAAGAATTGCTGCTAGTTACTGTTGACTGAGTTAGATGGACCAATAATATGATTTGATTTAAGGCAGTTTTTTTTTTTTCATGTTTCTGTGTTTCATTTAAGCACGAGTGAAATGCAGAAACCTAGGCTAATAAGTTTGCTGCTCCATAAAGCAGATATGTGGATTATTTTAGGTTCCAGAAAGAGTAGCTCTTTCATTTTAGATTACACTAAACATATGATAGTTCTATACTTTATACCATCTAGGAACCCAACATTACTGTAAAGGTGTTTGCTGTCAGACTTTTGGAGGAGAGTATGGCCAACTGAAGACAGCTCTGTGAAAGTGGAATCGTGGACCCTGGCAAAGACATACATTCATATTCACACTCAAAAACCTCTAAGCCTAAGAATTTGCTGTTAAAATAAATAGCAAAAAAGCATATAAGATTTTGATCTAAGAAAGCTATGGACAGATTAAGGGTCAGATAAATTTGGAATATTGATTTCTACTATAAGATTTTGGAATTAACTATAAAAAATAACTTCTCGTGGGAAACAGATTTATTTTGACTCTCCTGGCTATTGCGAATCATAACAAAGGTAAATGATTATTTTAGAAATTGGACACTAAAGGGGATTAAAGATTCTAAGCACCAAGAAAAAACGTACAAGTGTGTTTTTGATGTCAGTTTATGCTAGGAACTACAAAATGACACAAAAAGTTATAACATCAAAAATATTAAAGGAAATCTTTGAAAAACAGAGGCAGAAATTAATAGCTACAACACCAACACTACCAGTGATATTTGCTTCTATGGATAGACTATGTCTAAAAATGTAAATGAAGGAATGACACATGTGGAACAAATTTTATCTGTAGCTAAAGTGGAACAACAAATGGCAGGCCAAGAGAATGATTTGGAAAAGGATGCTTTATTGGATATACAAAAGAAATTGGCTAAAGTGTAAAAAATGAAAAGGGGAAATATAAATGATAAACTAAGAAAATGATCTGGAAAATGTTTTGGGTTGGATTTACAAAAGACACTTCTTAAAGCCTCGAAGAAATCTGTGTGATGGGATGAAGAAGACTTGATGAAAAATTAAATCCTCTGATAATATTTGATTGCATGATTTAAAGTTTAAGACCATTAGAAGTAAAAGAAAGAAATATAAAGTTGGTTTATTTGATCAAGTTTATCATTATTATTATGGTTTGTCACACAACCAGATGTTCACACTGGATCTGGCATTTCTATCCACTTATCGAGTCCTTCCCAAGGACCTGGAATAGGCAGATGAAGTTATTTGATGGTGTTACAGATATTGTTGTGGGATGTAAGCTGTTCCGTGCAAAGCTGCCTTTTGCAATTGACAGATGATAATTCTGTCAATACCAATGATATTCAAGTTGTTGTTATATTTCTTTAATTTGATTAGAAGAGAAGAGATTAACAACAACAACAACAACAACAATAATAATAGTAGTAGTAGTAGTAGTAATCTGGCAATCCTTTATGGACTTTATGCATAAACCAGGATTGAAAAGCTGATGTTTTATAGATTTGGGATATGGGATGAAGAGATATCTGTTTAACCTTAGAGTAGGTGAAGAATAATTACATTTGTTTATACTTGTGATGAAGGTTGGAAGTCACTTTTTATACATTTATGTGTTTGTGTCTGTGTGTGTATTTTATTTTTCTTTATTTCTTTATTTTATTTTTTATTTCTATCCAGTTTTCTTTCCTAAGTTTAGTTTGCATTAGTTTTTACTACTGTGATTAAAATTCTTAATACAAATTACATTCTAAAAACTATTTGCTATTAAAAAAAAAAAGAAATAATAAGCAACACTATAATTTTACTAAATCATTTTAGGAAAAATTGAATTCTTGCTTTATTTGGTATTACAAAGAAAGCATGAATAATTTCAATTTGTTTTAAATCCATAAAAACGTTACTTGAGGTTGCTTTTCAGGAAAAAAAATTCAGTTATCGCTCATCTTTACTTAGAGAAGGTTGTGTAACTCCTGTTAGCCAACAAAATTCACATTTTATTATAATTTTTACAGTATCTAAAATTAGGCTGCTCTTCCCCAATTCAGCAGTTTCATTTTTAGACTCAGGTTCTTTATATATTTTAGCACCACTGCATCAACTCTGAATATATCTTTTTCATATCTAAATTTTGGTTGTTTGGTATTTACTCGTTCCCATCACATAAGAAGTTTTGGACACTAGTTATTCTTGTTTTCAGCAATCTAGATTGGCATAGTCGAGCTAATGCTTGTAAACTCTTTCAGTGGTTCCTCTTTTCATAAATTCATGTTCTTCCCTCTCATATGTTTATTCTGTCAGAAACAAGAGATTATGGCACAAATGCAGTAGCATTTCCAAAGTAAAACTGCACTTGGCCATCATCATTTCCAGAAGCACATTTGGCTTTTGTTCATTTTTTGTAAGTGAGTGAGGGTATCAAGATGGCATGTACTACCGGTATACGTTCTGGCTTTGTTCCCTGCCCGTTCTTCCCTCAGTTTATGATCAGAATCTCTAAATATATATATAAGGAAGTTCTTCTGCTTTTGTATAAAATGAAGGAAAGATTTTTGCCCCTGCCTCACAGTCCTGTAAGACTCTAGTCCAAGAGTGTCCAACGCACAGCCCACGGGCCTCATGTGGCCTTGTACCGCTAGTAATGTGGCCCCACAAGTCTGTAAACTTTTAACATTATTATGTGGTTCTATATTATAAAAACTATATATAGTTTATATGCAGCCCAAGACAATGCCTCTTCACTCAATGCAGCCCAGGCAAGCCAGAATATTGGGACACCAATGCTCTAGGCTCCGATTTCTTCTCAATTTATGTCTCTGAATTTATTTGGCTCATAGGTAAAAAAAAATTGCAAAAGAAATCTACAGCTAGGAATGGAAGTAGTGGGAGAAATGTGGATTCTGTTTAGGAAGATGGTGTTGGACTGTATACTGCTTCTATTCCCTACCCTCTCAATTCAAGCAATATTATTTCCAGCAATTGTTTATTTTTAGGTTCCAGTGCTGTCACCATAGTAGCCAGCTAAGCTTCTTGTTAGACCCCATCTGCCTACATTGGCTGTCTGGGGCTTTTCTCTATATACACAGTAGCCTGATTGTTCCAGGTCTCCAAGTTCTCATAAGCACCTGCCTGAGCTTCATTACTAAGGAGATAAAATTCCCAAAGTTGGAGTCTCACTTAGGGTTCCAATAGGATTTGTAACTAAAACGCTTGAGAGTCCTTTAACGTTTCATTAATTTCTTGTCTGCTCTCTCAGAAAGTGTTCAGCCAGCAAAAAAAACAAAACAAAACCCACACATACATACACACACACACAAGATAAAAATGTGGATCTTAATTTCAATTGGAAAACCTACACTAAAAGCAGCATGTCCTGAGAATATAGTACAGTTATTTAAGGATAATTAAATAATTGTTATTGTAAAAGATCAGACCAAGCAACAAGCTTCTTTCAATGTTGCTAATATAGAGAATGTGGCAGGCAATAACGTAGATGAATTAATTTGTGTGGTTTAAATGAAAAAGAAATGCTATATTGTGGAATGAAGGATTCATTAATAACTTTAGTAATTTCTAACATTTTCTTAGATTTTTTTATAGACAGGATTTTGTCTCTAATATTAATAGAACATTGCCCATCTGAAAAATGTGACCAAAAGAATATGAAGACGCATGACTCATTTCCTTTCACAATTCAGAATAAAAGTTCAGACTTGCCTTAATTTCAACATAATGAGATGAAGTATATGATGTACATGAATCATATATCTAGGGAACATACCTAGAATTCATAGATCTACTTCTTCATGATAAGGAAAAGGGTATGGCAGATGCAAGAAACTCTTAACATATGCAGCTAGACTTCAGTAAATTAAAAAAAAAAATTTGAAGAATCTACCAAAAAATTAATCTTGGAAGGAAAAAAAAAAAGTTTAAGATGTAGCTAAATGTAAACAGGATAGTTATCTATGCATTAAGAGTTTGTGTTACATAGGTAGCTCTTGACTTTTGTAATTAAGTCTGAAATTACAGTCATAGGTTATTGCAGTTATTAAGTGAGTCATCATATGATCGGATCCAATTAGGGATATTAACTTGTGGAAGACCAATTGCTCCTCACAACATAAATACCACATATTTCTGCACTTCATTTGTTATTTAGTTCCTTCCAAATTTTTGTAATGCGTTGGCCATTATTTCCCTCGGATTGTCTGTCAGGTTTTTTTTAAATTTGCATTTAATTGTCATTTGAGAGCTTTTTCCAATTTTATTTATTTTCAGTGATTCTTGCGTTCTTATCATGCATTCAAAATATTTCAGGTTTAGCCTCAGTATTTTTTTTTTTTAAAATTTTTAATATATTTTTATTTTTTTAAAACAACAAAACATAACACACATAAACACACAGTGTATACTCCTTTTTTTTTTTTTAAACAGCAATTTCGTAACGGTAATCTTCTATTATTTACATTTTCCCCCCTTATTCTTCTTTAAAAAATATTTGTCCTTGTTGTCCCGTTGTTTCTTATTTCCATTTTCTTCCTTCATACTATACTTCATACTTAGAATAATACATATTATTACTATACATTATTATACATTATTATACACATATTTTCCCTTTCTTGACCTTTCCATGTTTATTTTCATTTATTATTTCTAATCTCCAACCAATCATACCACTTATTCCATATTACATAGTACTCTGTGTCTTCCTTTTCTTTTATCTCTTTTGTTAATTTGTCCATCTCCGCACAGTCTAAGATTTTCCTTATCACTTCTTCCTCTGATGGTATATTCTCATTTTTCCAGAACTGTGCGTAAACTATTCTTGCTGCCGTTGTTATATGTAAGATTAAGTACCGTATTTCTTTACTATATTTTCTATTTAAAATACCCAGCAGGAAGATCTCTGGTTTCCAGTCTACAGGTTGATCTATTATTTCTTCCATCCATCTTCTTATTTTAGTCCAGTATTTTTTCGCAACGGGGCAAGTCCACCATAGATGATAATATGTTCCATGTACCTTTTTACATTTCCAGCATGTCGGCGAGTTGTTCTGGAACATCTTGGCAAGCTTTGCTGGTGGAAGATGCCATCTGTAAAACATCTTCAACTGGTTTTCCTTGAATGCCGCAGACATAGTCAATTTTATGTTTGTTTCCCATATTTTTTCCCATTTCTCCAATTCTATGTTGTATCCGAAATTTTTTGCCCATCTAATCATTGTGTCTTTGACAACCTCGTCTTCCATTTTATATCTCAGTAAATATTTATATATATTACTAATTAATTTTATTTCTGTTCCGTGTATAATTTTATCCAATTCTTGCGGCTCTTTTTGTATTTCATATAATTTTTTGTCCTCTGTATATTTAGATTGAATTTGTGTAAATGTCCACCAATCAATCTCTCTGCCTACATCTTGTTCCAATTCTTGTTTTGTTTTCAGATTTCCCTGTTCATTTACCAATTCCTTGTATCTAATTATCTTATTTATGTCCAGTAAGTTTGGGTGTTTCAGAGCTTCTGTTGGGGATAACCACATTGGAATTCTTATGTAATGTTTTTGTTTTATTTTTTCCCAAGTCTGTAGCAATGCATCCCTAGCCTCAGTATTAGTGTTTGCAGTGAGTAGCATGTGCTTTCTTTAGTGTCAAATAATTTATTATACTTCCAGTTCAAGGCATTCTGAATCCCAGTACCAATTCAACGACATTTGTTTTTATCTTTATTCAGCCTATTTGATGATCTAGGTTTTGCAGCTATGTGATAAAGTTGGAAAACAATGGCCTTTGGTATTTTACGTAGACTTGTAGTCTTCCTGCCTAGTAACAAATTTAAGGGCAATAATCTTCATCCTTATTGCCCTTTTTCAGCCTAAGAAATGTAGCCTATTGCTACATTTTTTTCTCCACCTGTTGGCATCGGGTTGCCATTGCCTATTAGCATAACCTAAAAGCTCTTCTTTAACCTATGTCAGGGGTCCCAACCCCCAGTCTGTGGACCGGCATCAGGCTGCGGCATGCCAGCAACTGGGCCATGCAAACAAGCGAAACCCCATCTGCGGGATGCAGGCAGCACACGAAGCCACGCCCACTCTGGTCCACGGAAAAATCTTTCTCCATAGAACCAGTCCCTGATGCCCAAAAGGTTGGGGGTTTCTGACCTTCTATCACCTTCATCAATTCATTCCCCACTTCCAGCCCTCCAAGTGGTACCAGTAATACTTCTGATGTCTTATCCATCAGTGGTGATAAGAGTCAGTAGACTCTTGCATTGGATTTTGAATTATACTGTGGAGGTGGATCCAGCCACACCTCATCTCCTGAATGTCACATATATGTGGCTATGGGACTACTTCCAGCAATAGTGTTAGCTGGCAGACCTTCTGTCTCCTGCTGGGAATGGGAGCTGGGGGAAATCACCTCTAACTGTGCCCAGTAAATCCAGAGATTAAGGAGTTGTATTCTATTATTCCTATTTTTAAAATCCTTTTCAGTTTATAACATTGGGAGGGACTGTTTGGTCCACAAGATCCAACCTCTACCCGTTCTCCTCTATCAGATTCAACCCCTTTGCTCAGCAAAGGAATTATTTGTTCTCCCCCCCCCTTAAAAAGAGCAGTTTCACTTCCCAATTTGTCACAATCCAGTTTGGGGGATGCCTATGATCATATTTGCTTAAAGTCATCTTGAACTGAAATAAGCAATTAGGGAACCCCAGGAACCAATCAGGGGTATCCCTGTAGCTGATTAACAGGAGAATGGAAACAAGTGACTCCAAGCAGTGGCTCACCCCTGGCTACTGCAGGTCCTGGAAGCAATATAGGTGCACTATTCCTCTATTGCACTTTGGTGCAACATCCCTATAAGATGGTTGGAATGGAGATAAAATTGGGGGAAAATCCTTCCACATACCTTGAGCTCCCGGATAAATGGTGATATAGAAGTACGGAAATAAATATAATAACCTCTTGTTAGCAAAGATGGTGAAAGGACTGCATGCCAGCATTATTGCAACTGGGTGTACTTCCCAGTAACTGTAACCATGGATACATCCTACTGCACTGCCTGGAAAAGAAGAGATATATCAAAATAATGTCTGCAGACAAATGTCAAGACAGAAGGCCAAAGGGTCTCTTTGGGGCAGGGGGATTAACCTGAAGTAAAACCAATCTCCACACAATCTGGCATACTCAGAAGGGAATTTTAAAAAATCACTGGCATAATTATCAGCCTTCATTCATGAAGCAGTTAAGAGAGAGAGAGGAGGGGGAGGGGAGAAAGAAAGAAAGAAAGAAAAAAGAAAAGAAAAGAGAAAGAAAGAAAGAAAGAAAGAAAGAAAGAAAGAAAGAAAGAAAGAAAGAAAGAAAGAAAGAAAGAAAGAAAGAAAGAAAGAAAGAAACTTGGACTTTAGTGTCTTGGCTCTTCTGTCTGAGTGAAAAAGAAACAGTCAAAATACTTAGCCTGCCTGCTGTGCATATAAGAACTGGTGCAAGAATCTACAAACAAGTCGAAGAAAATGGTCCAGATTCATCATGGCTGCATTTTAAAGTAGAATCCATAGCCTTGATTGGATTCTCTGGAAGAAAATCAGAGCTGTTGCTATATGAGGGCCTGACAAAGGATCATTCCTTTTAAAGACTTGTGAAAACAATATTAAATCAACTGAAACTTGGGAATCAGGGTGAATCAAGAGTCTGCCCTGGTAGGAAAATAGACCATCATCAGCATCTACAAAAAGAGCTGTACTCTTGGAAATACTTATGGGGCAGTCTCATTACTGCCATGTAATATCACTGCTGTGGAAGTTACATGGATTACTAGGTTGTTTCTCAATGCAATTAATTGTGCTAGTCATTAATTATAGAAAATGCTAAATCAGGGGTTCCCAATCTCTGGGTCATGGCCCACTACCGGCGCCACCACACTTGCATGAGTGGCAGGTACATGTATCCACTGCTCACACAAATAAAGCTGTGTGTGCACGTGCATGCCTGCCCCTCACATAAAACCATCCCCCCTCCCCCCCCCATGCCGAGCCACCAACCCAGAAAGGTTGGGGAACACTATGCTAAATGTTCTCATCTATCAAGAGATTCAACAGGAAGAGTCATGGAAGCAAGTGTTATCCATAGGAACTCTTTATCTGTTGGCTACTGAAACAAGGGCAGACCCCATTTGAATGGCTGTTTCAGAAAGTCATTGGAAACTGGAGTTTACACTGATTTTTTTTATATAAAAGTATTATATTTTTATATAAAATTATTATATTAATGTTTGTTGCATTAATGTTTGTTTTAATGAATGTTTATTATTATATTAATTTTTAATTAGCATTTTGCACTTAGAAATGTTTTGCTGCAATGTATAAATCATTAGCCATTAGCTTTTGACATATTGTCTCCAGAGCACTTTGATTTTTTTCAAAAGGTTGAGTGGGCGGCTGTTTTTAAATGAGAAAGCCACTAATTGAAAACAGGCTTCTTACTACAACAGACCTTTCTTAATAGAAAATTGGAAAACACCACATACCAGAGTGATTCTCAGTTTATGTTAGGATTAATACGTTTCCCTAGTTTCTGGCCATTGAAATGCTAGAACTCTGAGAATTCGGCTTTCAATAGAAGAAAATCAGATGATTAAAAAAAAGATGGGGACCTTTTCTGTTTTCAAGAATCCCTAAATACTGTCCCTACAAGCACAAATGCAATGAAAGAATTTATCAGTTGAGTGCAGTACATTGTGTTAGTGCATATAGTAGTCAAGTAGCTCCTGAGGCCATAATGGAGGGAACTTAACTCTGATTCATCAGTAGAAGTCTCCATACATATGTGGATGGAAAAGATAGAGTAATTTCAGAGTAAGAATTAAGTTCTTATTTTAAAATTAATGCCTCCTATCTATCTTACAATGTATTTCTGGTATGCTAATATACAATAAAAAGGACCAATTGCAGAAGATATCCATAATGTCCTTTTGCATTTTTGATCTGAATCAAGGCAAAATAGCCTGTGCATGCTCTATTAAAAAAGAATGAGTAAAATACTGAAAGATATCACCATAATTATGATTTTATATTTGTAATTTGGAGAAAGCAGAGAGTGCATTCATGAATCTAATTTTCACAAGATTACACTACATTACCTTTATTTCTTCAGAAGCAAATTTTATTATAAAATATATGCTAATTAATTGAGAAAGAAAGGAAATCTCTTGAAGAAAATATATCAAGGGACTGACAACCACCAAGGTTATCCTGCTTCCACATTTGTATTTCTAAATTATACATCAGTTTGAATTATTTGTATCTCATGTGTGAGAAATTTGGGAGGTTTCACTGATGAATATTTAAACTGACATAAATAGAAATGTGTTTTTATGGCATTATGAGTGTGGCTTATATTTTTTTCTACAATGAAATTATGATAGTAATATCTTTGTACTGAAAATTATTTTTTATTTTATGTATGTCTACAAATCTTTTCAGGTTGGAAAAATGGGTGTGTTTATTACCTGTGGAAAGGATAATCCCACTTTAGGCCTGATTTGGTTGCTTAATTTAGAATAAATAAAACTAATTACAGTTATGATGATGCTTCTGCTTCTTATTTGAAATAAAAGAGACAATAAAAGTGACTAAGCATCCTTGAAAAGGCAGGGAACATTATTGTTATTTTAGTCAATCATTTTTATTACTCCTCCCTTATTTGTATATTGAAGACTCATCTGAATGAAGGATCTAAATTATCTACTTCAGTGTTTCTCAACCTCAGCAACTTTAAGTTGTGTGGACTTGTATCCAGAATTCCCAGCCAGCATGCCTAGTATGCACACAGTTTGAAGTTGCTAAGGTTGAGAAACTTGTTGAATAATCCATGGCTCAGGGTGCCTGCCAGCATTCCCAAGACTCAAGTTGGGAATCAAGGATTTTTCCTGATATCTCCCTTCCTTTCTTCTCTGTCTAATACAATTTATATGACTGTTTTACTAACAAATTGCAAAATAAGTATAAACTGTCCCAGGATTGTTATTTTCCTGAATTCCATATAGCAACTATAGCCTTGATAGAACTGTAGGTCTTTCCTTCCTGAGCAAACAAAAGTTATCTGTGACCATGATAAGGGATTAATAGTATCCTCCAACTCCAGATCACATCATCGTTATCTTGAAACAGAAATCAGGTTTCACCTGTTGGGAGTTAGGGACATAAATAACTGGGTCAGTCCAGGGCTGCCAGAGATGCAATGAATTCCTGAGCCATCTTCTGCCCAGTGGAAGCAATTAAAATCTATCAGTATGATCATTCTGGGAATATCCCCTGTCAATGCAGCTGCAGCATTGATTGGGTAGGGAAACTTTGCAGAAGGGAGGCTTGTACAATAGGAACAATCCCATATAGTTCTACAATAATGCTCAGAAATATTAAGCTAGGAGATAGTATACACAGTGTAATGCAAAAGATCTTGGGAGATGGATGAATAGATGCTGCCTAGGAAATGGTTAGATAAGAGAGAGCATAGCCTGCAGTTAGAGAGTGGGCAGAGCAAGAGGCTCAAAGGGGACCCTCCCTTGTTTCTCAGGTTGTAAAAGAGATTGCAGGAGATTTGTATTTTCAGACTTGCAAGATTCTGTTAATGTAGCCTTACAATAAAGTAGAATTAGCTCATCCAGTAGTATTTCCTGTGTAATCTACCTGGGAAGACTGGCATATAGGCACTTCCCAATTTTTATGTAAATAGGAATATGAAAAAAATAACATTGCAAATAATATATTGCCTGAAAGGTATAGGATTATTTAGCCATGAAAGTATCTCTCAGTAGTAAGAGAGGAAGGGAGGAATGCAACAGTTAACAGAAGCATCTACCCAGCTGGATTTTCCCATCATACCATAAAGTTCCTAGAAAGGACTTTACTTTTAAATAACATTTATTGAATGTTTATTTCCTATTTCCCACTTACTTTATTTTATTGTAATTTATAATCTTCTGGGAGGAATGTTACCCTGAAAGGTAGGATATACATATATATATTAAAAAGTTTAAAATAATAATATTATTACCTTATCTTGTCTGGTTCTCTACAACAGGGCTTTTCAACCGGTGGTACGCGTACCACCTGTGATACTTTGCCACGTGGCAGGTGGTCACTAGAGAAGTGTAGCGGGGGAGGGAAATGAGCCGAAGTGACCCAAGCCTGAGGGAGAGGCAGCTGCAGCTGCACGACTGTCTGGGCTTGGCAGGAGCCAGCAGGACTCCAGCTGATAGGGCTCCAGCTGATTGGCGCTTCCAGAAGCAGCGTGGAGCTGGAGGTGAACTGAAGAAAAAGCGGGAGAGGAGAGGTTATAAAAGGAGGTGGTTTGCGTGGGAAAGGGGGAAAAAAGACAACAGGGAAAGGTTTAATCCCTTTAAACAAATGTAATTAGTTTTACCCCCGTATCTTGAGTCTGTCTATGGCTTTTAGAAAGTTTTCTTTGAAGGTAAACAGGCTTAATTTAAAGCTAAAGCTTTTCGCAATTGCCGGAGCCTTTCAGTCTCGAATTGCAACATTGTGACATGTGACATGCCTGAGGCAACTTAAAGGAAAACAAACCTGGAGTTTATATCTTTCTTTATTTTGTGAGCCTTTCTTGCTTTGCACTTGATTCCTGTGTCTTTAAGGGTACAGGGAAGGGATTGGGGTGGGGTGCATTCTTGTACACTGTAGAACAGGGGTGTCAAGCTCAATTTCATTGAGGGCCGCATCAGCATTGCGGTTGCCCTCGGGGGGGGGCGGGGGTGTGTGGCCAGGGTGGGTGCGGCCTACTGGGTGTGCGTGGATGGAGTGGGTGTGGCCTACTGGGTGGGCATGGCCAGCTCTACATCGTTCATGTCAAGGGGGCCTGTGGGGGCCTGGGCAGGAGTGGGACAGATCTGACGGTCTCTGGCAGAAGAGGGTCGGACCAGGGCAAGTGCCAAGGCATGGTCCACTGGAGGAGCCTCCCCAGCATGCACCCAGACGGCCTTGTGGAGCTAAGACTGAATGCGTTTCAGCATAGATGGCCACTACAAAATTGTACATTGGCTCCCGGCCGGCCTGGGCCAGGGCCAAGGCAGCAGGGGCCATTCCCTCACTGTTTCCAGGATTTTCGGGCCACATGAAACCAGTTCGCGGGCCGCATCTGGCCCCCGGGCCTTGTGTTTGACATGTCTGCTGTAGAAAGAACTCAGAAGGAAGAGAGGAAGAAAGGCCAACCAGCTAGCTCAGGGGTCTACAAACATAGCAACTTTAAACCTGTGGACTTCAACTGCCAGAATTCCTCAACCAGCCATGATGGCTGAGGAATTCTGGTAGTTGAAATCCACAAGTCTTAAAAGTGCCAACTTTGAAGACCCCTGAGCTAGCTGGTAGTGGTGCATATTAATAAACATGGATAAATTCATCATACATTTGTCAGTGCAAAGTGATTTAGCAAAGGCAGCCACCGAAGAAATTAAAACTGGTACTTTTTTCCTTTTTTTCTACAGTTTGTAATATTTTATTAGATTATAGAATAAAATACAAAAATACAAAAGCAAATAGTAGGACACAGTGGGGAGGAAAAGGGGGGAAAGTGAGGGGGAGAAGGGAAAAAGAACAGACTTCCTCTGTTGCAGTAGAAGGAAGCATTAACACTGAACCTCAACTTTTTACTTTTCCATAATATTATAAACTAGCCATTTCAACAAATGAATCTAACCAGTAAAACCCAAAATCCCCCCCCCCTTTTTTTTTAGTCATCAAATTTTTGACACCTTGCTAAGCACTGGTGCTACTCAAATATTGTCATGTCCTAAAAGTGGTACAATCTGTGAAAAAGTTGAAAAGCCCTGCTCTACAAGACCACAAGTTTTAGGTCATGTACTCTCATAGAAAAGACAAAAAATATTTAATGCTATTACATGTCTTACAGATTAATCAAAATGTTGAGATCCAGAGAGGTCGCTTACGAGATGACATCAAAGAGTATAAATTCCGAGAATCTCGCTTGCTGCAAGATTACACTGAACTTGAGGAAGAGAACATCTGCCTTCAGAAACAAGTGTCTATTCTGAAACAGAATCAAGTGAGTATTGTCAAGTTATTATCTTGCTTGGTTGTGTGTGAGGGAAGCACGTAACTTGTGTCCAATGCCTCAAACTTTCATAGCTTTGTGAGGAAAGTGGTAAATAATGAGTGTGCCCAGATACTATTGCACTGCCAGAGACTTCTCTTGGTGTCCACCAGGCTCTTTTAGGGAAGAAGCTGGAAACTAGCAGCTGGCAAGTTGTGAACCAAGACTCCTGCCTTTTTCATCACAAAGCTCTCTCTAGATAGTAGAACACATCCTAAGGGGGCATCTCACTGTATTTTCCTGTAGTTGTAATTATTTAGGAAGTAGGCAGCCATGTATAAATGAGTCCACCACAAGCTTTCAAAATTTCAAAAATGTACAGTTGCCCCACATTATAAAGCTTTATCTTTTTTCACTTGCCTTTTGTTTGCTTTTTTGCAACACAGAACATAGAGTATCAGAGTTGGAAAGGACCTTGGAGGTCTCCTAGTCTAATCCCCTGCTCAAGCAGGAGACCCTACATCATTTCAGACAAATAGTTGTCCACAATAGAGATTACATATTGAAAGGAATGCCTTAGCCCCTGCTCCCAACCGCTTAGGACACATTGGTTAGGATCAACACCTTTCAGGGAAGGCAGTGGGGTGGGGTGGATAGCTTGCAGGCAGAGTTTGAAAAGTCCAAGTCTTAAATATATTGTTAGGAAAGAGAGGCTATTTTCCCACTTCTATACTGAAGGGAGCCAATAGGAGAAAGTGTACGTGTGCGCACGAACACACACACATGCATGCATGCATACACAAAAACAAACTTGAGGACAGAAATAAGTAGGCTTTTGCAGATAGGTATACCTTATGGTTTACAGACAGACAAAATCCATCCACAATACACTTGGCTAAAACATACATAAAATCCAAAATAAAACTTTCCTTTTAAAATGAGTTTAGAACAGGGGTCCCCAATTTATGGCCCGGGAGCGGGCCGTGGGCTCTTGGCCAGCAGGCTGCGGAAACGGCTGGCTGGTGCGCACATGCGTGGGCGCACATTTCCCCCCACTCGCGCTAGCGCCCGCGGCCCTGTTTGCGCATGCACACAGGCGCGAACAAGAATGCTAGCACAGGACGGGTGTCTGCAGCCTGTTTGCACATGTGCCGCTAGCCCGGGCGGTTTGCGAGGCCCGTTCGCGCATGTGTGAACCGGCCACTAGCCGCTGTGGGGGGGTTGCAGCCGTTTCTTCATGCGCACAGCCAGCGCATGCTGCATGCGTGAACGGGGCTGCTAGTGCTGCACTAATGTGCATGGCCCCGTGCGTATACGCGCACGCAAGCACACCAATTTTGAAGCTGCTCTCCTTCCCTCCGGTCCTCGAGCCCGGAAAGGTTGGAGACCTCTGGTTTAGAATATTCTCTCTTGATGAAGCTTGGGTTATTCTTAAAGGCACAGGGAGAGAAAAAGAACACAAGCAACAGTAACATATTGGGTGGAAAAGACACTGTTTCAATCTGTTTTAGTAAAGTTAACAATGAGCTTTGTGTCCTAAAAACTTACAAATTTGTTGCGGCATATGCTTTTATGATCCAGCATCCAATTCATTAAGCACAATGAGTACTATCCTCTTATTAACTGATGTATTTCAAGGGTAGTGACCTCTAGGATGTGTATTGTGTGTTAGATTCATGTCAATTTTATTCCTTATGTAATTTGCAGGATTTATTGCGATGAATAGAAACTGACCTGAGATTTCATATGTATCTTGATTTTCAAAAGTGACACATTTTATAACATAGCATAAAATTATATTATATAAAATAATTCAGAGAAAAAGTCATAGGTAAAGGAGAACAAATTTTAATTAAGAGCACAAATATACAATAACTTTCTAGTATTGGTATTAGGAAGGTAAAGATGAGGAAGCGTTACAAAAAGAGTTTGAAGCTCCACGCCATCCTTCTATTTCTTCCTTGTTTTTTGTAGAGCTTTTACTACTTCAAGTGGAACATTTTAACATTCCCTCTTTCATGCTTGCTATCAGGTATTTTAGTGACAACTTTTCTGTAACAGGTGGAATTTGAAGGGCTGAAGCATGAAATCAAAAGACTAGAAGAGGTTACAGAATTCCTGAACAGCCAGTTAGAAGATGCCATACGATTGAAAGAGATATCTGAACGCCAGCTTGAAGAAGCCTTAGAAACCCTGAAGACAGAACGCGAGCAGAAGAATAATCTTCGGAAAGAATTATCTCACTACATGAATATCAATGACTCCATGTATACCAGCCATTTGAACATCTCTTTGGATGGATTGAAATTTAGTGATGAAACCACCGAGCCCAACAATGACGAGATTGTGAATGGCTTTGAACCAAATTGCCTGAGTAAAATCAACAATGGCAATAATAAAGCATCAACACCAAAAAAATCCGAAGGTTTCCCTCCAGCCCCTAGTTTGGTGAATGATCTTCTGAGTGAGCTAAATATATCTGAGATACAAAAGCTGAAACAGCAGCTAATGCAGGTAAGTCTCTACTTTACCTATTCCTTCAATATGTGTATATCAATTTCTTAAAATTGAGCTTTTCCAAAAATATGTACCGGTTGGAGATTCTGTTTCATTGAGGTTGCTGAAGTGAACTGTAGTATTCAATGTTAATATATCTTTTATATTGGCTCTATTTGAAATGGCAAATAGAATACCCTGAGTTCGAAAAAGTTTCAAACGTGGTATGTCTTACTACTTTCTACACTGGTTAGGAAAATAATGCTTGCGGTTACCATAAAGTATAAATCTGTTAAAATTTGAAGTTCACTGATAGTTGATTTTATTCGGACTGCCCTGATGTTTAATTTTGTAAATTTCTAACATTACAGGAAAGCATATTTCACACCTGTAATTTACGTCCAGTGATATTGAGATTAATTTAAATAATTTATATGTGTTAGTTGAAATCTCATGGGATCCAAACTTTTTTTCATACAAATTACCCAACTTTTTAAGTTTTATTTTGGTTTTGTAATAAAGAGGGGAAATTTTGGTAAGTGTTAAATGTAGAAAAAAATTATTAAAAATCCCAAACATGGATGCTCATGAGACCACATAAAACTTTGTAACGTTGACTACATTTTTAAACATTGCTGATTATACTGTAAAGGCATTTTAAATAGTTTGCTAAAATATGAGCATTCACAATATATTATTTTTCTATTGTCTTAGTTTCTTTAAGTATCATTTTAAAGAATAAAAATATTTCATGCAAATTTCCAAGCAATTATTTTGTTTGAAGAGAAAGCTATTTCATTTTGTACATCTTTCTCATGGAAAAGTATGAATGAACATTACAAAAATATATGTTTATCATAATAGATAGTAGAATTTCCTTTCATCAGCTAAACTGATATGGATTGGCTTTACTTATATAATCAGTATATAATATTCAGGTAGTCCTCACTTATTCAGGTAGTCCTCACAATTGGGACCAGCAACTCCTTTGATAAGGGATGCAGTCGTTAAGCAAGACTTCAAGTTACCATGATGAACTTATAAAGGTAATCCTCCAGTTACAAATGTAATGGAGCCTGCCAAGTCCATTCGTAACTCAAAAACTTGTGGGAATGAATCTCGTACCTTGAACGAAATCACTCCCTGCTCGTTAAAACACACGCGGCTCATTAAGTGAACATGAGGTATCTCAGGGTGGGGAAGGCCATGGAGGGCCTAGTGATGGAACAGGCCCCCAAGGTCTCCCCAACCCACTAAGATACCTCATGCTTCCTCCTTTCATGCCAGGCCGGACTCACCTTGAAAAGATCCATCTCCTCTCTGTTGCGGTTCCTGCTGCTGCCCGGATATGAGGCTGGGGGACGCTTCTCTGTGCCTCCGGAGGCCAGATCTGGGCATCGGAGGCCTTTTTCAGGCTGCTACTGCCTGGAAGTGAGGCTGGGGAATGCTTCTGCGGCCCTCCAGAGGCCCGATCCGGGCATCGGAGGCCTTTTCCAGGCCGTTGCCACCCGGATCTGAGGCCAGGGTATGCTTCCGCGGCCCTCCGGAGGCCCGTTTCTTTTGGGGAAACATGGTAATACATTTATTCTTAACATTTGAATGCGTTTTCAATCCCAATACTGTAGATGCCTATAATTTGGTACATATTTCATTGTAAAACACAAATAGCAGTTGTACAAAGTAAGACTGTAGGTTAATGATTCCAAATTCTGGAAATAATAGCTTAAAACATTTAGATTCAATAATCTTATAGTAATATTCCTTGTTACATTTAACTGTAAATGCCAGGTGCCAAATTTAGATTTTTCATTTATGCGAGGCTGCTTTACAGGAACAGATACAGTATGAGTTCAGAAAATAATAGTTATTTTTCATTACAGATGGAGAGGGAAAAAATGAATTTGTTGTCTACGCTCCAAGAATCACAAAAACAACTGGAGAACACCCGGGGTGCCCTTTCTGAACAGCGTGAGAAAGTCGGCAGGCTCACAGAGAACCTCAGTGCTATGAAAAAACTCCAGGTCAGCAAGGAACGTCAGTCGGCTCTCGACAATGAGAAAGACCGAGATAGCCATGAAGACGGAGATTATTATGAGGTGGACATCAACGACCCAGAGATCCTGGAGTGCAAGTATAAAGTAGCTGTGGCAGAAATCAGTGACTTGAAAGAAGAACTTAAAGCTCTCAAGGCTAAATATGAGGAATGTGAATCCAAGTACGAAGAAGATAAGGGCAGGTACGAGACGGAAACCCAAGTCCTGACGGAAAAGATCGGCTCTTTGGACAAGTCTAGTAGGCAAGATAGGGAGCAGGTCATCAGATTGGAGAAGGAACTCAGGAAAGTTACTGATGTTGCTGGGGAAACCCAGGGCAGCCTTAGTGTAGCCCAAGATGAGCTGGTTACCTTCAGTGAGGAATTAGCCAACTTATATCATCATGTATGCATGTGCAACAATGAAACCCCCAACAGAGTGATGCTAGATTACTACAAGCAGGGCAAAGGAGGACATACCAGTCCGGAGGTCAAAGGCCACAGATCACCAATCCTGCTCTCTAAAGGTTTATTGTCGATAGACTTGGGGAAATCAGAAACCGGGAGTGGTGAAAGCAGTCCTTCACCAGTTTCATCCCTCCCTTCACCAGTATCTGAGGTATCCCGCAAGGAACCTATGAATGTTTACAACCTGATTGCCATAATCCGTGATCAGATCAAGCATTTGCAGGCAGCAGTAGATAGAACAACTGAGCTGTCGCGGCAGCGGGTGACTACCCAGGAACTTGGGCCAGTGGTGGACAAAGATAAAGAGACATTTATGGAAGAAATTCTGAAGCTGAAGTCTTTGCTAAGCACCAAGAGAGAACAGATTGCAACACTGAGGACTGTACTAAAGGCCAACAAACAGGTGAGATTTACACTATTTAGATTATAAAGAGAAAGAATTCAACATACACACACACACACACATATATATACATCTATATATACATATACATCTAGAATACATCTAGAATTAGAGATTATATATCTATATATATGTATATGTATCTATATATATATATATATATATATATATGTATGTATGTATATATATATATATATATATATATATATATATATATATATATATATGTGTGTGTGTGTGTGTGTGTGTGTGTGTGTGTACATCTAGATATATACATATATACTCTAGAAATGTAATTACAATAGCTCACTTATTGCTCTTTTTGTAAGAATCAGTTGCTATTTCATTCCCCCAGATAATTGACATTACATTACGCAGAATATGGTTCAATATGGTATCATAGAAACCTGTTCCCAGAAGGTCCATCATCCTCTCTCGGAAGAAAAGTTCTTCTATAATCCACTCTTCTTAATTCTGGGTCAGTCTCTCTGATTGCCTGCATAGCCATTTTGGGGGTGGGTGGGTATTTTGCTAGTCTTATTGAAATAAACAAATAATCATGAAGCTACTTTTGGATTATTATGTGTAAGTCTAAATTGATCCATCTAAACTTAAAGTAACAAACTGGAAAAGATGCAGAGAAGGATAAATCACTTTTGACGAATAGTAATTTAAAGAAAAAGTTACTAAGGAGAAGGCAAGACCAAAATATATAAATGTATGTATAATGAGAGTAAAGTGGTCAGAAATAAATATTCTCTCTTCCCCACTCCCCCAAAAATGTTTGGCAACTTACATAGCTTAATCATTGCTTAGATGGTTTTAAAGCAAAAGTAGGCATATCATAAAGGATGGATTTATCAGTGAATAGTCTGAATAGCAATAAGAAAAGAATAGAAGTTGTCAGACAAGAAGTAAAGAATGTTGGTTTGTATGCTTATTGAAGACATTTTGTTATTATTGTTTATGAAGTAGGAAATTAAGAAAGATTCACGGTATCAGAATTCATTTCTCTTTCCTTGTTCCTGAATCCCATCAGTGTAGGTGGTAGAAGCAGCAATGTTGGAAGAAGTAGGCCTGGTGAAAATCAAAGCGGTAAGATGGTGGAAGAAGCATCACAACAGAAATCTTTTTGTTTGTGCTGTTTCTTTGACACTTCCATTGCAGACATCATTCGAAAGAAGGGTTTGGGTACAATGTTGCTATTACAAGGCAATTCCCCAATGAACTCCTATCAGTAACATTGTTGTTTCTTTCTTAGATTTACATATCAAAAGTATCTTCAGAAATAATGAATTGTATTTTAATTGTTCATTGGATTAATTGCCTGCATTATGAAGTCTTTGTCAGGGAGTGTGAATACATTAACATCCCCTTTATCTGACTGGCTTATAGACGCTTACAATAACTGTGAATCTTTTCTTTTGCTCATTTCGGGAAACAATCAGACAGCAGAAGTTGCCCTTGCAAACTTGAAAAGCAAGTACGAAAATGAAAAGGCAATGGTTACAGAAACAATGATGAAGCTGCGCAATGAACTCAAAGCTTTAAAAGAAGATGCTGCTACTTTCTCTTCTCTGAGGGCCATGTTTGCTACCAGGTAAAATTTAACAAAAGATGGTTACAGCAAATAAAATTGTATGTACACTTTATAGTAGTCACCTTAAAATTACACAAATCCGAGTTAGTGGGGGGTGGGATGGGCTCTGGGAAAGATAGCTTGAATAACTCATTGTTTCTCCTTCAGATATTAATTTCAATTACATAGATTGTATGTGTCATATACACACACACAAATCCATGAAGCCGTATCTATGCTGTCTGCAACAGGAAAGCAACTCCCCTTCCAATAAGAGAAAAGTAGCAGATTCAGTATTCATGGTTTCTCTTTTAAGCAAATAAAAAATGGCAACTTACATCGTTCTGAAAATGAAGGCATGAATCAGCTGTGATTAATAAGAGAAATATTGTTTTCAAAACCTGCCTATAAGTTAAAATATAAAAGATTGTGGAGTTATTTCTTCTCATTCAGAAATATGATGGTTTGGGAAACTATATGTTTCAAATGTTATAAAAGGTTTATGATCACAGTTAAAGAATAAATTATCATAGGCTTCCCTATTTGAAGTCCCAATTGCTGAGGACAAGCATCATCATGAAAAATCTTTGTGCTAACTGCTATGAGAAATTATTTGGGAGCAATTAATGGTTGCTGGGATAGAAGACATAATGAAGGAGCTTACTGCCAAGAAGGACTGGAGAAACACTGATGACTGGAATAACACTAAATGTTATTTGATAAAATTTGACAGCATATATGTCTAAATCACATTATTTTTAAAAATCACGTGGGAGAAAAGTTGCTGGATGAATTAGGTTTTCCTCACCATTATTGGAACCTTTTCAATAAAACAGTGACATTCTCTTGAGATAATTCACAGGGCTGAAGCTTGTGATCTTGATCAAGATATTAATGTGGTGGCATTTGAGTAAAAGGCTGAGTTGTAATTCAAGAAACGACGAGAATGGAATACTAAAAATCATAGCCTTGAATGAAAGGGAGACCGTCAAGAAAATTAGAAACATGAATCGGTATTGACACCCATGCTAAGCAAATTTACCTAGTTTATGTGTAACATGCAGCCATAGTAGCTGTGTTTGCACATCATACTAAAGCAAATACAGGTTATCCTTGACTTATGACCACAATTAAGTCCTACATATGTTTTTTGTGGTCATTATGTGAGTCATCCCCATGATTGCCTCACTCAATAATTGCAATCTCAGCTCCCCCCTCCCACTGCAATTGTTAAGTGACCACACTGGAGTATCCTGAGTGGGAGGATACTGGGAGGCCCAGCACCCATCAGCATGAGCCTTCCCTCTGCCCCACCATTCGTAGTAAGTTTGGGAATTCTGCCTGCCCAACCACAGGAGTCCACTTGCTTTCTGTGCAGCTGCTGACAAGCACACCAAGCCAATGTGAGGGACAGCTACTCTAGAAAGCTAGCCAATGGGATGCTTCCAAAGGTAGAAAGAGCCTTGGAACATGGCAAGGGCTGGTGCCCGTCTCACAATGTTTCTAAGGGCTCTTTCTAACTCCCAGATTTTTTTTAAAAAATACATATATAAATAAAGCAGTTGTAATTTAGCATAAGATCTATTTCTTAATTATTAAAAGGAATAGTTTGATTTTTGCATGTGAAAGTCGGGATTCCTTGTTCAGATGGCAAGTCGGGGCCATACTAGTACGATACAGTAAAACACCATTTACTTAATGTAAACCCTTTGCCTGCTCATTCCTCTTCAAGCATCATAGCCACTCAATCTGGTTTTCAAGAGATTCTCTGGAGCTGGGGAACACCAATATTGCACTCTCTATAACCTCTCTACACCCCACACATGTGAATAGACTATTCTTCCGAGTTATAAATGTATTTAAAAGGCATACATGAATCAATTCTCTTGTGTTAGCACTTGAAGGCTTTGCTCTTAAAAGTGCACTTTCATTGCAGGTGTGATGAATATGTCACTCAGCTGGATGAAATGCAACGCCAGCTTGCTGCAGCTGAAGATGAAAAGAAGACCCTCAACTCCCTGCTTCGCATGGCGATTCAGCAAAAGCTGGCCCTGACCCAGCGCCTTGAACATATTGAGTTGGATCATGAGCAGTCCAAAAGGGTGCGCACAAAATCTGCATCCAAAGCCAAGAGTAGTAGCCCCAGTGTAAGTCATATTCGATCATGTGGAGACAAGTCGGAAGGCTCTGTGCTTAATAACCAAGTTTTTTGCAGTGATAAGTATAAGATCTGTTGTGATTAAAGAAGAAATTAGAAAGCTGTAAACACATGTCTGATATTTGTGCTTTTGAATGTCAGCATTAATCCCCACTATATTAATATTGCAGTGATGATTTATATTAGTATGTTGTTAAACCATGTAATACAAGGTGTATTATAATGGTCTTAACTGTAACTGAGTCGCAAGCATGGGTGGGGAAAAGGCTATGAAGAAGTTAATGGTGGAAGAGTATTTGCTTTTTCCACAGTGAATGGCTTTGGTTTTGTGGATTATGGATAAGTGCTAAAGGAGCATATCTGGTACAGTATACAAGCTGTTACTAACTGTAGCTTGTCTAGCACAAATGGGATGCTTTTCCCAGAGTCACAAGTTTGTTTCCAGGGATGGAGACAGCAAAATTGTCTCCTTGGTTAGTAGTTTTGAGAAGTGATGGTATCTAGCTTCTAAAATCAGAAGTACAATGGGAGTATTAAAAGTAGATGATTAAATCTGCTACAGTGGTTAATTGCTATCATCATTATCTAAAAATTCAAAAATCTTTTATCTAAGTTTTAAATATGTAGGCAAACTATGGGAAAGAAGGCAACCTTCTGAAGCCCTTTATTTCCTAGCCCTGCTTGGCTTTTTGGGCTTAAGCTATTAAAACAAATTGCACATAAAAAAAATAAAATATGCAATATAATATTGCCTGTTTTGGAGGAGAATCTAATGGTTAAGGAAAGGAAAATTAGAACGCTACAGATGTGATGTAGGAAGAGTATACTATACTACAATGATAAAATATTATAGTTTCTGGCAATATGCTAGGAGGAAGGGTGAATTACACATTGGACATTATCTAGTATTAAGCTTATTTAACTTTCCTTGATTTTAGTGGGACAATTGCATAATTGTTTTCTGCTGCAATTAAAGAGGTTACATAATGCTTACAGGATGTCCACTATTGCTATCTGTGTGTACAGAATTAATAGGAGTAAGTTCTAGTATTGTCAAGTTGCAATGCAGTTTCTCTTTAACTGTCAGTATTAGAGCTTTATAGGATAGTATTAATGAGCTCTTAAGTTTTGCTTAAATAAAACAAAATCGCATTTCTTATGCAACCACACACTTCACAGGGCTCTACATTCTAGGCACTGGAAACTAAATAATTAGTTTATTTTGGTTATGCCTAATTGTGAGGTAGATTAGCATAGATGTATTCATTGATTAAAAATACTTCGTCGAACTTTTAAGGGGCCTTTTCAGCCACTTAATTTCAATACACTAGATTTTTTAAAAGTGTACTTCATAATTGGTGCCTAAAGAAGGGGGAATGACACAAGAGGGGGAAATTATGTTTTTTAAAAAATTGTGGTAAATCCAAGGAGCACAAAAAGGCACACTTAAAACAAAAACAAAATAGTTCAAAAGTGCCTAGCCTCAAACATTATTTTAATGTAAAGCCCTGTTCATACTGTACTTTTTTCGAATAACTTTGTATGCTTAAAATGTTACAAAGAAGTAATGCAGGACGTGCAGTTGTGTCTGCTAATGTAGAAATATTTCCTTCCTTCCTCTTCCCTCTTCAAGCCATGCTAATAATAATCTTGGTGTTGTATTGCCTCATCTCACATTACTATCTCTTTTTAGATGAACTGCAGCTTCCTTCCTATGTAGCGCTGCTCAGCCTATGAAGTAGTTAGTTAGGAGATACAGCAATGTTACTGTAAAATAATAAAGAGAGGGCTTTCCTAGTAAAAAGAAGCCAAGAATTGCTTACGTCTTTCTTGAAATTGGGAAGAAAACTGAACATATTTGCAACATGGGTTGTAAAGAAAAATTCTTTACTAAAGAGTGTAGAAATTAGGAGGTGAAATTAGTTCTGCTGAATTCAGACTAATTGTGAATTATTGACCGATTGGCAAACATATGATCAGTATTAAAATGGTAGGCCCTACATGCCTCACTTTATTATTGCTTTTGCAGGACACACTCTAGTCTCCTGAATTTGAGCTTTAATGTAGCTATTTACCAGGTTTTGATATTTTAGAATGTCTTTCAACAGTGGTCCACCCTGCTTTTCTCTTTTAATGCTCAATAATCCAGAAGGCCTTTTTAAGCTCTGCTCCCCTTCTTGCAAAATGCCTTGTCAAAACCCCTTCATTGATAATAAAGACTAAGCTGTTTTGCTCCATTAGAAGCAGCAATCTTTTGCTTCCAAGTTAAGAGGGATCTATGAAATACAGTTTTCAAGCATCTCCTTTTCTGGGGTTTAGGATGAGGAAATTTTAAGAAATAGATTGCATTGGTAAAAAAAATCAGGTGAATTGATTAAATTGGGAGATTTAAGGGTTCTGGAATTGCAACTGTGCGTTGGTTGTATTGTTTAGTGTAACATATTTATAATTTTCAGTAGACTTGCTAATTGCTTACATTGTTGTCACTACTATTTTTGTTAATCTTCAGTCTTCTGAGTCCTTGAACCATTCTGTGTCTTCAGAACTCACAATAACTGCTTAGAGCAGTGCTTCCCAGGCTTCATTTCTCCAAAGGGCTTATCAGAAGGTCCTTTGGACCCAATGTAGGTAATACAGTTTAATTTGAATGTCCCTGTTGTGATTGGGTAATGGGTTTGAGTGTCATTACCCAAAGGAAAAAATACTTTTACCCAATTTGGGGTAATTTACCCAAGTTTGGGAAGCACTGCTTAGAGAATGGCAGCCCAGCTGCATCCTTATATTTGTTAATTGTACATTCAATTTTTAGAAACAGACTTTGGGGGGGGGAACAGTTGTGATTTGCTCTTATGTCTAAGCTTTGAAAGGGGCTTGTACTTAACTTGGTTTAAATTTTTCAAAATTAACTCGATGCATCCAATGTTTCCTTTTGCTTTTATTGGGTTGAAATACAACGTGGAAAACTTACTAAGCCATCACCTACCTCTGCAAGTGGGACATCTCTTCTGAGTGATTTTACTGCTCACTGTATTGGCTGGCATGATATACTGACTCACCTGCATGCTTGTGAAGAGGCAGCAGCTTCACTGATCAATTCTCTTGTGAATTTGCCATTGTTTATTTACGCTTGAGCAGCTTGGCTTCAGGAGTTGTAAGAAACTTTTCTTCCTGCACAGCTTTGACTAACAGGTGACACATTAAAATATTAACTTCGGTGTTTGAAAAAGGCACCCGTGAGCTACATTGGCTTTTAAAAGACTAACAGATGCATCTCAACTAATTAATGTGTTATAGATGTCCTGCAGCACATTCTTGTCTATATCTTTATATGTTTCCTTTTTTAAACTGGACAGTGAAACTTTAAAAAAAAATTCTAATGTTTTTGCTTTTTTCTTTCTTTTTTTTACTTTCCACCTTCCAGCTGTAGAGTAGTTCCTGGAGAAGGCCATTACAACAATACAACTTCATATCTTAGCCTGTGTCGTTATGCTTAGAAGTGATGGTTGCCTGTTGCACAAAGAATGGAAACCACTGTTAATGAATTCTCTCCCTCCTTCCGTGCAAAATATTTTCTTTTCAATATGCAACCTGTGTTCTAATTTAGTCTTTTTTTATTTTATTTTGGCATGTTATGTCTGAAACAAACAAAAATAAAGCTTTATCTTTGAAGTGCTGCTGCAGGAAGAAAACTTACAAATGCTGAAGAAACATACTTCATAATGTAATAATTGCCATGGTAGCTTATTCTGCTCATAAGAAATATTCAAATTGTGTTTTTTAATTTCATTATAGAGCTTTCTTTTTTTTTAAAAAAAAAGCAGTTGATTGTTTAAACATGTGCACTTTTACTATTTTGATATTTACTTTAATATCTTTGTATTCTTTTTTTTGTAGAAGAGTTTATATTAATGGGAAAAAAATCTAGTGACTTATGCTAATAGTCTGTCTATTTGGACTGTCTGCTTGATCTTTCCTCATCCATTTGTGGCAGAGTTTTATACTACATTGTATTGTTCTACCTGTATTTAGAAAGGAGCTTCAATACAAACTAGAACTTCTGCTAAAAGATCTAAGTGCTGTGTATCGGCATCTTTTTTTTTCTTTTTTAATATAAAATATTAAGCTTTATATGTTTTCAATTACTGATTTTTAACTGCCATGTTAATTGAGAAATCCAGGGTATTCAAATTCTGGGGTTTTTTCATATTGTATTATTATTCTTAGGAATAGTTCAATGTAACAAGAAGAAAACTTGACTTTGCTCTGGTGGAAACAATTATAGGCACTTGAAAATAAATATTAGTGTTACCTATAAATTCCAGAACGTCTGGATTTTAGGAAAACCTTATGGTGTATGATTGGTTAACAGAATTTTATACAACGATATCACTTAAATTCCAAATTGGAATTGTTTTTGTTACTACTTTGTTTTATTGTGCCAAATTGTGTTACATTTTAGAAAGATAAAGTCTAAAGTGGTAACTGCTAGGGTGTTCTACTTCGGCGCCTTCTTTCATTTAATTATTGCCAGTAGTGCCTTTCATAATTTTCAAGGGAGATCCTTAAGCTAGCTTAGTCCGTCCAAGAAATAAAGAACCATGGTTTTGGAAGCTAGTTACCAAGTGGAGCAATAAGGGCAATATAACCTCCCCTTCGCACATTTATTAATGAGTAGACCTACTGTAGAGTAGATCTACTACATATGCTCAAATTGTAAAAAATTCTGTTAGCCAATGATACTTCATCATACAAATTCAGGGGTATAGAAGAAAAAAAGTAAACAAAACACAAATATACTTTGCAAACCAAAAGTAATGTTATTGAACAAAAGAAGCAAGGTGTATTAATCCATTTGTGGTTGCAGTACAGAGGATGTTTTGGGAGTTCTGGTAGCTTTGTGCGGTGATGGATCCAGTTAACCATAGTATTGTTTGCAAATGTGAAGAAGAAAAGCAAGATATTTAATATTTTTCTCTTGCATGTTTTATCTAATTCATTGTGATTTCAGGAAACAGAAATTAAGATGTGCATCAACAAGTGCAGTGCTATTTGTTGAGGCTAACTTTGAATAATTGAATTTGGTAACCTTGCGAGGAACAGAAATCAGTTTTTCTCTTTATGTAAAATAATTTTTAAAAGAGTTGAAATTATAATCATGTCATGGGAAAAAGCTTTCTGTTTGCTGAAAAAAATGTTCTAGAAGGTGGGGACTTAAGTTTTCATCCTTTTGGTTACAGTATTGACTTATAAGTGGTATGATTACATTTAAAATTACATCTCTGTGTGGGTATTTATTTGAATGTCAAAGTACTGTATTATGTTTTTATGTGCATTTCCTTTTAGTGATGGATTGGTGTCCATTTTATTGTCATATGCATGAACTCTTGCCAAGTAACCTTTACACAGACCTGGAGCAAAGAACTTAATGTAAATTCTTAAAAGGAGAATGTGGAAATTAAGGAACATCTCTGGTGTCATTTCGATAATTTTAGGAGTCTAGAGGGCAATGTTAATTCCAAAAAAGACTGCATGTTATATAGGAAAGCAATCTATCTGCGTAAAGGTAGTCACATTGGCAATATCAATAAAGGAGAAGGAAGAAATTCTGGCTACTTTGTTATTTGAATTAAACTACTTCGTTGAAGAACATGCTAATTTATAAAGTATGTTCCATTCTTTATATATTACAAGAGTCTACATATGTTACAAGAAAGATGCAGATGAAAAGATCTGAAAAGAAATATTTTACTGAAATCAATAACAACTTAGAAGTTCTTTATCTTTGGATGAATTTGGGTTCTGTGTTTTTAAATATAGCCTAAAGAACAGAAAAACAGGGAAGACATGATAGTTTAATAATAACTGGTACAAAGTCTTCTTTTGTCGTAGGAGCTCTTGAAATAGAGTGTCCTCAGACTGCCTGACATTTTAACCGCTATAGTTTATTGGCTTAAATAGAAATTTATTGTGAATTTTGAGAGCTGCAAAATTCAGTAACAAATATTACTATGTTTCCTATGTTTTGAAATAAGAGAAATAAGAAGACTAATGTATAAAGTAATTACAAGATTTCTATCTCTGTTTGTCTGCTCTCTGAACAAGTATGATAATATTTTATGTGGACATCTCAAATGCATAATCCTGGGAGATTAACAAAATTAAAACCAATAAAATCACATACTGAGTATCACATAAGGTATGGCAGGCAAGGGGAAAAAATCTAAAAACTTCATACATTCAACACAAACAGAAAACAGGCTGCATCACACAGGCTCAAGCATAGAACCAGATTTTCAAGGCCAGACTGATCTCTATAGGGATGATGTTCCAGAGAGTGGATAATACAGCAGAACCTTTTACATCTGTTTTCTTGGTGTCCCCATTTTTAAAGTATATATTTGTATATCAGGTTTGGTTCTTACAAAACAGGTAAGTTCTGAAAAGGGATTCTGACTCTCCTGTTTCTAAACATGGCTGGAATACTAACGAGAGTTTTATCTCAATAAGAATCTTGGCGTGGATCCATATTTGTGTTTAGTGTAAATTAAGTAAAATCAGTGAAATGTAAATGAGTCTATTGAAAGTCCAAACACATCTTGTTCCTGTCAAGTCCACATATCACACTAAACTATGATTCAGTTTCCTGCATAACCCTAAGCTCTGAAGTATGGCTTTCAAGCCACAGTTGTTGGGTTCTTTATACCAAAACCAGAACTACATTATAGTGGATGTATGTAGAGATATGTAGTGAGGAACACACTTTTTCTATAAAGATTAGCTACAGAATCTTTGTAAACATACATTTTCTCTGCTGCTGTTCTTAGGAACTGGCAGTCACAATCATGCTGCTCCTGATAATGGAGATAGTATGTAGCCATTGACAGATTATGTGCCACCAAGTTATTGTCAGCTCTTAGTGGTTCCACAGATAAGATTTTCTCCATGACAATCTGTCTTTAACTTTGTCTTTCAGTTCTTCCAACAGTGCACCCATCACACTGTGAGTTCATCCATCTTGGTGCTAGTCATCCTCTTCTCTTTCCTTCCATTTTTTTTCCAGCATTAGAGCTAGGTTTTTGTATAATGTGTCCAAAGTAAGATAGTTTGAGCTTGGTTTTTTGTGCCTCAGGTGAGAATTTTGGGTTAGTTCGGTCTATGACCCATTAGTTGTTTCCTTGATTCTAAATAAAATCTAGGATACGAAATAGTAATTGTATATGGATATTTCAGAAACACCACAAACACGAATATTCCCATTTGTAAACCAGAGTTGATCATGGAGAGGAACCCACTGCTATATTTTATGATGAAACTTTGGGGTAGTCTAGTGTGGTTTTGGAAGGAGAATCTAGAATTGTCTCTAAAATCTGAGGTATTGCTTGAAAGCCCAAGGAGTTAAGATAGAAAGCAACTATGCAAGAACCAGAATTCTAGTAGAAGACAGTGCTCAGAATGAAAAGTGTTACTATTGCAAGAAAATGATAATCCACATTTATGATATGAATGGAGAACAGATTTCCCTCGTGGCATCATAGGGCTGGGAGGGACCTTGGAGGCAGGAGTCCGGTCTATACTATCCTGGACAAATGGTTGTCCAATATTTTCTTGAAAACTTCCAGCAATGGAGCACCCACAACTCCAGGAGACAATCTGTTCCATTGATTAATCATTCTCACTGTCAGGAAGGGAGATTTCCAGATCGAATGTCCCTCTGACGAAGTTCCATCCATTGCATCTTGTCCTGCCCTGAGGTGCTATGGAGACTGCTCCGACAGTCCTTCAGATATTGGAAGATTGATATCATGTCTCCCCTGGGCCTTCTCTTCATTAGGTTAAACAGCTAGTTCCTTTAGCTGTTCATCATATGATTTAAATTTAATAAATACAAAATTTAAAAAATAATCTTTGTTGCTCTTCCTGCACTCTTTCTAGGGCCTCAGCATCTTTTTTTGTATTGTGGTGACCCAGAACTGGACACAGTATTCCAAATGTGGCCACATTAGTGCAGTATAAAGCGATCACTTCTTGTGATCTTGATGCTATCCTTTGTTGATGCAGCTTAGGTCTGCATTGGCTTTTTTGGCAGCTGCAGCACACTGCTGACCTGTACTTAAGCGGTGATCCACCAGGACACCTAGATTCCTCTCACAGTTACTACTGTTGAGCCAGATACCTCCTGTTTTGTACCTATGCACTTGATTTTTTCTGCCTAAATTCAACACCTTTTCTTACCACTGAACTGCATCTTATTGGATAGGGCCCATTGTTCAAGTCTCTCAAGATCTTTCTGAATCTTGAGTCTGTCTTCCAAAGTGTTGGCAATTCCCCCCAGCTTCATGTTGTCTGCAAATTTGATGAGTTCCACTTCTATCCCCTCATCTAGATCATTTAGGAACATGTTGAAGAGCATCAGACCCAAGACAGAACTTTGAGGTAGCCCACTGCATGCTTCCCTCCACCTAGATGTAGCTTCATTGAGGACTATATGCTGGGTTTGGTTGGTCAGCCAACTGCGAATCCATCTGGTAGTACTATTCCACATTGTTCTATTCCTCTTGGTAGTCAGAAAACCTATCACATGTAGTATAGGAATCTGACAGAAAACATGCGAAACACTTTATGGTCTCTTTTTCCCATACGTAAGTTTGTAAAAGAAAAAAAGCTGATCAAGCAATTAACTCAGACATAAATGTAAATAAATAAATGAGATTTGGAAATACTTCAATGTGGCCACTAGATGGCAGTGCAGCATGTACAGTAGTGGTGTAATAACAGTTTCCAAAGCACAACCAGTTAGCAGCAGTACATAATAGCTTTTATATGTCTAAAGGTCAAATTTCTTCTAAGAGGATTTGGCTCTTCACCTATAGATTCTTTTGTGTTTTTCAATTTTTTTAAAGTTTTCAAGATGAGAAATCTTATTCAACATGAAACTTAAGAGAATGTTTCAGAGCAACAAATATTACATCAGTTTTGTGGCTCTAGGATTAGAGTTGCAGGTCTTACATATACAAATTACTCCTTCTTCATAAATGCAGGTGGGCTGCAAATAAAGGCAGATGGGGGGTGGGTGGAGGCAGTTCCTTACCTTACTGAGGATCCCTTGGGGCTCGGAGGGACCAAGCACAAAATGGCTGGGATTGGGGTGGTTACTCCCTTAATGATTCACAATTTTTGGTTAACAATGTTAATAGAATTAGCATTGTAAGTCATTGCACTCATGTTACATGTCGCGTTGCAACATCACCAATGTACAATGGCAATCCTGGCCAAAATTGTGGTTTTAAGTTATGGACTCCTATATAAATTTGAACTTATTTTCTAAGGACTTTCACGTGAAGAATTCAGGTTTTTCCCCTGAAGTATTTATTTACTTTGCTACAGTATTATTTTAGGCAGAGTTGTTATTACATATAAATTCAGAAGAACTATAGGAAATAAGACATTATTTCCCATGAATGAGAAATCCAGTTTACCAGCTACAACCTCTGGAGTATTATGTTGGATGCCCCCCCCCCAAAAAAAATACATTTCAGTGAAAATTGCAAAATCTACTTCAGAAAGCAGTACCCTCATTTTAGTGACTGCCTCGCTTACAATTATGACAGTGATGGAAAATTAACTTTGTGACCAATCCTTGCATTTATGACCTTCAAAGGTCTGGAAAGCAAAAGAAAGCTGAATTAAAATTGTAAAATCATGATGTTTCATTTAGTGACTGCTTCACCTGACAACCAAGTTGTCAGTCCCACTTGTAGCCACTGCTTTTACTGCAGATGGCGGCTTACTCTCTTCCTATGCCCAGCAGCAGATAAATACAAACCATCTGAATTAAGCAATTCCCAGACATGTGCACCCACCTACCCACAAATGCTCTCTTCATCATTTTAAGCTATTTATATATTGACTTACCCCCTTTCATCCCACATAGCAAGTGCTTTGTTTTGGAATTACAGCACTTCTGCAGGAATTGCAAGTTTACCTGAGAAGTAATTACATCTGGGATACTAAGCTGCCTCTGAATATAGGCATTGTAACTCAACCATAACACGAAAGCACTATCGAACAGCCCTTCTAGCAGTGAGGAAACGCTGCATAGGATCAGAAGCTGAAGAAAACATGGCAGGAGAGTCCTCCTGTAGGAGAGCAAAGGCAGTGCCTATGTGCATAGATATGCTACTTATAGGGCAAAATTCTTGAATATTTAACCTTTCGTATAAGAGGCGGCCATGAAGTCACCTACACATGTTCCAAAGGTAAATTATCAATATATTATGATCTGATTATCTGAATATTAACGGAAAAGTGAAAGCGGTATGTAGGTATGTGTGAACATCAGTAACTAAATTTAATTTGCAGTTATATATGGAACGTATTGTCAAACCAGTTCACAGTGAATTATGGAGTAAAACAATTTTGATATCAGAGCAACTGAATTACCCATTTGAATTTGCTTTGCTTTATTTACTTAAGGGGTATATGTTTATGATATGTATTTGATTAAAGTCACAAGTTGACCTAGGGGTATTAGTATTTATGAACACCTTATTTGACATGATCATATGTCTTGACCTTTATGGATAACCAATCATTTCTTGAGAGATCTACCACTATGCAATGGTCACAGCTGCTACTGGTCCATTATTTTTTACCTACCTGATTTTTTGTATGTGTTCAGTGTATTTATAGTTACACTTACAATTACAATACAGTCCTGTGGTGGTTTGACAAATAGCACAATGAAGTAGCAAACACTAACAATAAAGAAAAAGGAGGTGAATTGTTATTTTTATGGATATAAAGTTTTATTTGAACACTGTGTAATATTTCAAAATTAGGCAAGCATCCTGATTTGCAAGATTCAAATATCAAGACAGTTTTATTTTGCATTTTATGAACCTGGTTTCATATTGACTTTCCTTTGATTTGTTTTTTTACATTTTGCCTTTTATTAGTTTAGTTAAGCTACCATTAACACTACCATGGGTTAAAAATTAGTCTTTTGCCACAAATTAATCTAATAGTAATGATCAAGGAAGCCAACTTTTTTGTATGCAGCTAATCAAATAGATAAAAGTAGAGACTTTTATCCAGTGCTTTTTTTGTAAAAAAAAAAAAAAGGTGCCGGAACTCACACATGTCATACAACCCACCTTGCCTACCCTACAAGGTTCCATCCAAAAAAGGTGCCGGAACTCCGTTCTGAGCGTTCTATGAGAAAAAAAGCCCTGCTTTTATCAACTTCTCTGTGATAAGAGGTTTATAGCAATATTTAAGTCTCACAACAACTCCATGAATTTACTTATCAAATTAATATAGTATCCCGTCTCATATAAAGTGACTCTTTGCAAGAAAAGCAGCAAGCTAAAAGTGACGTGGGAGTCTTGAATGTGGGTTCCTGAGATCTAAATTTGGCAATGTTTTAGGCACAAGTACCATATCCTGATATCTAGTTATCTATATGTTCTGCAAAACTTAACATTGTTATTTTTTCCCTCTCCTCCCCTACCAGGAGGTCTCAGTTCCTAGGAAGATGAGTTTTGCAATAAGGTATTTCAGTGTCCTGAAACGGCATCTCTAGTTTCTAAACTGGAACCAGATTTCTATTTTAAGTTCTATCTGAATTAGGTTGGTGCTGGTTTGCCTTAGGTCATGAAGCCTGTTTGATTTTCTCAACCTTACTTCCTTGAAATTCCCATCTGTTGGGCTTTGCATTTGTTCTATTGTTCGTTGCATTTCATTTATTTATGGAATTAGCCTGCCCATTATGTATGGAGAGGAAAAACTAACCATTGTGTATATGTGGAATATTTCTTATCTTCCCTGCTGCCCTCCCCCAACAAAGCAAATATTTGGCCATCTGCTACAGCTCCCTCTGTTGCTCCTGGTGTTCCAACCAATGTGTTTTTCGGGGTCAAAGGCAGGTGGTCTAACAAATATAATTTGGTGCAGGGAGATGGCCAAGATGAGTAATAGCTGGTGGTGCTTTCCAGCTGAACTAGTGAGATCAAGAGGAAAGAAATCCAGATGGGGTCTCATTATCTTTAGCACGATCCAGAGCCACAGATCAGGCTTTGAGTTGTATATTTATATCCTAAGCCTCTTCGATTGTCACTGAAAAGTGCATAGCAATTTTAACAAATAACTTATAGAGATTATTGTTGTACTGAATTAAAATCCAAATTATTTTTTAAAAAATCCATTTAAGATAAAGCATCTCACTTTTGTTACTACTAAGCCACATAAAAGGATTTTTATGATTGTAAACCGCCCAGAGGTACCTTGTGATAAAATGGGTGGCCAATAAATTGTATAAATAAATTTGTAGAATTCACTGCAAGTTTAAATGGTCATCTATGAATGTACACATTTATTTAAGTGCTCAGAACTTTGTTTGGAACCTTCTAGATTACAGAATTGAGGGGAACTATTGCAAGAAAGATTGTAAAATGTTGCAAAACTCATTTAACAACTGTCTTGTTAGCAATGGAAGTTTTTGGCTCAATTGTGATCATGTCAAGGACTACCTGTATGTTTAAGGAACAATACTGTATGTAATTAATTCCTATAACCTGGCTAGGTGGCAGGACCAAACCAATCCTGGTTGATCTTAAAAAACTAAGCAATTTGTAAACTGGGAAAAACCTAGTAGAACTGTTAGGAAATCCTAGGCTACAGGTTAAACACAGAAATAAAAACATATTTTGGAGTGGTAAGATAAATTTTATAGTCTTACAAAGAAAACTAATGAACATATCCAGAAACTCAACATAGTTGTAATTACTTTGATTCTGAATATAATTTCTCAACACTAGTCTCTCAGATAGATAAGACAGACATTATACACACACCCCTTTATTATATATGAGATAGGTTTCACATAAGAATGCATTACTAGTTACTCAAATGGAGTACGTTTTAATTAGCAATTAAACAATGACTTCCTCCTTAAAAATTGGCTTTTCCTCTAAGCACTGGAATAAGATTAGGTGACTGCACATCAGAATTTTGACTTGGTGCCAGGTTTTTGTTGTATTTAATGTTCCAATATGTTTAGCTTCAGTTTTAATACAGCTTTTATGCTATTTTTAACTTTTAATTTGGAGCTGCCCAGAGTTGGTTATAAAATAGGCAACTATATAAATTTTAAATAAATAAAAATAATCCAAAAGGAAGTCATCCTCAGTTGTGAAGTTTATCCAAAGGACAATACAGGTAGTCCATGACTTACAACCATTCATTTAGCAACAGTTTGAAATTACAACAGCACTGAAAAAAAATTGAAATTACAACAGCACTGACTTATGACCATTTTTCATGCTTTAAGACAGTTGCAGCATCCCCATGGTCGGTAAGGTGATCAAAATTTGGACGCTTGGCAACTGGCTCATATTTATATGATGGTTGCAGGATCTAGGGGTCATGTGATCATCTTTTATGACCATCTGACAAGCAAAGTCAATGAGGAAGCAGATTCCTCATTACAACCATGCTGCTAACTTAACAACTGCAGTGATTCATTTAACAACTGTGGCAAGAAAGCTCATAACACATGGCAAAACTCACTTAACAATTCTCGCTGAGCAACAGAAATGTTGGGATCAGTTGTCATAAATCAATACCTGTAAAAGTTTATCAGAAGATTCCTATACTCTCGATCTATAAAATGGATAGACAGACAAAAAAAAAGCTCTCAATCCCAGCCAGAACCGCATAGCAAAGGCTTCCCAAATCTGGGTAAATTACCCCAAATTGTGTGAAAGTGGATAATGCAACATGAATCCATTACCCAATCACAAAAGGGACATTTAAATTGACTTAAAGTTTGAATTGGGTTGAAAAGGACTTTCTGATAAGCAGCTTTGGGTAATAAAGGGAAAAGCTTGGAAGACTGGATTAAATAAAAGTATTTGTTGAAGTCATTGCTTTGGATATCATTACCTGGATGATTAAGATGACAAAGTAGAAGTGAAGGAAGATTCATAATACAGATATGTTTTCATTAGCAGCAAAATGGGATATAAAAATAGAACATGCTGACATAGTTTACTATTTGTTAATACATCCTATGAATTAAGAAGAGACTGGACAGCCACTTGTCTGAAATGATATAGGGTCTCCTGCTTGAGCAGGGGGCTGGACTAGAAGATCTCCAAGGTCTCTTCCAGTTCTATTCTGATTCTGATTCTTTCTTGAGGGCAGCCAAAGAAACTACAGTTCTGTTTAACATGGTGTCTTCTAGTTGCTGACTCGGAATTCTGACAGTTAAAATCCTACCTTTTTCTGTAGTTACAATCACCTTGCAAAATGCTACATGTTCCTGAATTTCTTTTGTTCCACCATTGATTACCATAAGTGTTATATAACTGGATTGGGCTTGGAAAGCCATTGCCAGTCTACCTAATTTCAATGGGAAATGAAATGTCATTTGCTGCACAGGCCACTGCATTCCAGATCAATTGCATTTAGTTCTTTGAGGGCTGCATACAAAATGCCTATTGCAGTAATCCCTCCTTGAGATTACAGTACTAGCAGATTCTGTCAATGAAGGTAAGTCTCTCTTATTATAAAAGTAGATCCACACCAATTAAGTACTTGGCTTAATGACCACTTGTTCAGCAACCTTTGAAATTTATGAAGGTGCTGAACAAGTGGTACTTATGACCAGTCCTTGTACTTGCAGCTGTCACAGATGCCCACTTTCGCATGAACATGATTTGGGTACTTGGTGACCTGCTTGCACTTAAGACATTACAGCATCCCACATTCATGTGATCACCATTTGCATCCTTCACCCCTGGCTTTGGACAGTCAGTGGGGAAGCCAGCAAGAGATCACAAATGGCACCAATGTGATATTGTGCTTAATGAAGTTGCAATTCCCTTAACAATGGCAAGGGAACTGCTGTTGCTAAGCAACCGCTGTATGATAGCATTGCTTAGTGATGGAAATTCCAGTTCCAATTACCCTTAAGCAAGGGTTATTAGTTTGAAGGTTGTACATCAGTTTAGAAACATTTTCTTCTATCAGCACAGTTCCTAGGGGCAGATTCTGTGTCTGGCTAAAACACAAGTAGAAAAATTAAGAAAATGTATGTATTATGTCCTTCCAATTAAAGCTTACATTCAAGCCAGCTAAGCCAGAACACTACCATCACAACTAGTGATTAGAACTCAACGGAAAAAAAAACTAGTAAAACCGAATTGTCAGTTAATTGGCCTATCAAGAAACATGTGTGAAGGCTCCTGATTTTGCTTCCTTTTCTGAAGACAAACATTAAATTGGGCAGGCTAGAAATTTCTTCCCCTTGTTCTTCAGAAAGATAAGGCAGGGATTTGTGGTATCTTAAAGACTAAACATTTACCACAGTAAAATTGTTTTTCCACTCACGTGCAGACGCAAACATACAAATACATAATTTCTTAGCTCGGAAAGCCTAAGGAAAGGCTCTGTTTTTTTAGAGAGCGCTCAGACAGGTGGGATCCCTTCTCTCCTTCGTCTGGAGTTCAGTCCCCCTTTTTACCCACAATGCCCGGCCCTTAGCGAGGCCGGGAAAGTTGCTCGTTCTTGACCGTGCGTTACGAAGCGGAGCGGGAAGGCGAACAAACCCAAGGCTGCGTCCCTCCCGGCGCCCCAACTCTGCCGCCGGGGCTGCACCTGGTCCCTGGGCAGGCCAGGCACGTTCCCGCTCGCGGAGTCGCGCGCACTCTTCGACAGGTTCCAGGCGTCGCTTGCTGCGGGAGACGGTGCGCGTGTGAGGGCATTGGCGGTGGAGGCTGGGGTGCTAATTGCCGCAAGCCCCCTCGAGTAGCGCTTTGGGGAGATGCAGCTGCTGGAAAGAGCGCGCGCGGGAGAGGCTCCGTCTCCTCATCTTCTAGGAGGGACGCTTTCGCCTTAGCGAGGCTTGGCGCCATAGCACCCAGTCCAGGGGAAGCGAGACCTCGGCGGCCAGAGATGGATTCGGCGGGTGAGTGACGGGGGCGGGGGAGGGACCATCGCATACTGCTCTGCGGAGAGAGGCGAGGAGGAAGTGCTGACCCCCAGCATAGTAAAATCGCCCTTCCGACTGCAGAATGCGCTTCCCTGGTGTGTTTCGATGCTCCTTTGCATGTATTTCGCCTTTCCTTCTGCCGCCAGTAAACTTTCTGTGCCAGCCGTGCGGTTGGAGCCGCCGCAATGTATCAGCGGGAAAGGCGGTCTACGTTTTCGCCAGCAATTGTTGGAAGTGCCAATGTGATTGATTTCCTTTTAAAACTGCGACATGTATACGAAGTTGATTGGAGGTGTAAAAATAAATCTCTAATCCAATTTTATCATTTTGAGCCTTGAAAGCAACCTGACGTGGCTGTTAATAAATTCAACTGTGATTCCTGCTTAGTGAGGAAAAATGATTGATTCTGGCTCTGCCTTGAAAGAAACACCTTGCACACAAATGCTGAAGTTTTCAAGAAAAGGAATATGTTCAGAATCTTGTTACCCCCTGATGCTGATTTCTTGGTGTGATTAAGACTAAAACGCCTGAGTTTGGTAGAGGTTAACAGTTTAAAGTATTTGCCAAAGAATAATGTTGGTGGAACTCCATTCCAACTTTTATAGTTAAGAACTGACTTTCTTAATCAGAGCAAAAATATTCTAGCTTGTATTTTCTGTTTCTAACAGTCATCTACTCTATATAAGGTTGAGGGTTCTCATGGTTGAGTTTGATGGTTCTGTGCCATTTGGTTCTTCAAAGCTTGGAGGTTCTATTAAGAGAGGTTTTCAATTAGCTTGTTGTAATTCCCTTTTCAAAACTGAATTTAGTATCCAGCGCAGGCTGTGGTATATTCATAGATAGGCTTCATTGTGTGAATGACAGTTTCCTATTCTCTGTCCAAAGCCCACTGTCTGTTCTTCAGGTGACCTCAGCGTTTACCACAATAAGGTTGGGGATCTCAGACTTAAATTGTCCAAGTGCCCCAGAATTGTTCATTAATCTGAGGGCTGAAACCAAAGCTTTCTCATAGATTGATACAACTATCTCTGGAAGCAGTGGGGCTGCTGGCTCTGCATTCAAGACTCTGGTAGCCTGTGGTAATGCAATAACGCTGAAACTCCACTCTTAATACGGTAGTTGTAGGAAGTAAGGAAGATGACCTTATTGAGAATATGCAGGAACTGTTACCAAGGCAAAGTGTTAGGATTAGGCTGAAATGTTTTTAAAGTCCAGAGCAAAGAAATAATATTTGGAAATGGCTTAGGCAGATACAGTATCTCCCTGATTCACAGGGGTATAAGAAGGGAAAGAAGTATAGCATGTACTCTAACAGAAAATCTTAAGAGAATGGATGAAGAGACACTACAAGGGAATGGTCAGATAAGAGAGAGCATGACCCACAGATGGATAGTGGGTGGGCATGAGGTTTAGAAGACACCCTGATGTCTTGGGCTGTAAGGAAGACCTGTATTTCAGACATTCAAAATCTGCTAATATAGTTTTACAATAAAGTGAAATTAGTTCACCTGGTCCTGATTCCTATCTGGTTTACCTGATGAGGCCAATATCAATCTTGCAAATCTGAGCAGATCATAGAGTTCAAAATATTGCTGATAGCCTACCAGATTTATTAAGTGGTGGATTTGGCTAACTGGAGCAGTTATTCAATTATTGGACATTGCACATGCTAATTTTAATTGTTGAAACTAGAACCAGATTCTAAGGCTCATATCAGACAATGAACTTAAATTTTACCTTTAAAGACTACTTTTAATTCTCTAAGAAAGATAATCAAGTTCATATTGAAATTACAGTTTTACAATTTTCATATACATAAGAATAAGACTAAATTCTCTTCATGGGACCAAATAACTACCCACATAAAAATACATGATGAAGCTATCTTTGTTTTTTTGTCTTGTGCAGAAAATTAAAGCAGGTGATATTGGTAAGAATAGGACATTCCACCTCGGTGTTGCTTTCTTTGGCAGTTTTTCCATTTAAATCAAAATGGTGGAAAATACTTTAATATGTTTAACACATGCTAAACCAGAATTTAATTTTTAGAAGTGCACTCTGAATGGACTGTTTAGTCACTCATAAAATGGATGGGCTCACAGATGTTGATCTTATCCCCTTGATTTCCAGCATGTCTTTGTTGAATGTCAAGGTCCCAAGGACGATTCTGCTGATATTCTGTTGAGTGTTAGCAGAATTCTGTATGATCTGGACTGGAGGACTCTGCTTGATCTCAGTGGAGAGTTATAATTGAATGCAAGTGAACATGAGTCAAGAAGTAGAAAGGCATTCTCAGAGATATGGCTGATATAAACATGTGCACAACATCTGTCTTATGCTCATTTAAAGATCTTGTTTGGTCTGGGCATCCAACCAGGTTTACTGTAACTTTGACATTGTATCACACATAAGTGATATGAACCCTTTTATAATAATAATAATAATAATAATAATAATAATAATTAATAATAATAATAATAATAATAATAATAATAATAATAATAATAATAATAATAATAATAATAATAATAATAAAGATGGAAGGGACCTTGGAGGTCATCTAGTCCAACCCCCTGCTCAGGCAGGAAACCCTATAACATTTTTAATGTCCCATTAAGCCACTTTAGATATTTCTCCCATGTTGCATCATTGAGCTACACTAAATATTGGGGTGTATTAATGAGGGCTAAGAATCTTTAGAACTTTTTGTATCCTCAACACCTTCCCTATGCCACTCAGCTGCTGAGTTTGGGAGTTTTCTGAAATAGTTTTGGGAGTTTTGGAGTTTTCTGAAATGGTTTTTTTTGACTCTCAGAGCTTCAGAGAGAAGCACCAAAAATGATCTGATGTTGAATCCCTTTAGTCAATGGAGCCTTCTCTGCAATAGCAGAGGAGAAAGATCAATCTGGTCCGAAGGCAGGAAACTAACACAATTTTGTAAATTATTGATAAGTAATGACACTTGTATAGAAGTGAAATTTGGTGGGTCAAACTCCTAAATTGATTTGAGTCGGGTTTCAAACTATTTTTAAAACTGCTAAAGGATGGAAATGGGCAGGTAACTTCTGCTTGTGTAGCTAATGGCACTAATTCCATGAGGGGATTCAACATGCAGAAACTGGTTTCTTCAAATGCTTTTTCGTGATAAATTGGAAACTGCATGTAAGTTTACAGGCTGATATACATCCTTTTAATATGATCTGCATTCTTACCTGACATATAGTCCATCCATCTTGTAGTACTGATGAGATCATATAACATCTACTTCTTTTGAACGCTAATATTTTACAGTTCACATGATTAGATTGGAATTGTTTTAAGGTTCTCCAGTGAAAAAATGTAGGCAAGTTGGAAGATACTTAAAGTCTCTTGAGTTTTTAAATGCAAACATAAGAACTGTATGTTTGAGTGTTGCATGCAAGACTATATTATGTCTCAAGTAAGTAGACATATCTATAATGTGCTACGCCCAAACTGCAATACAGTGAATAGCATTGCAAAATAAAAATAGAATTAACAATCTTATGAAAGTTTGTAACATATGTTTTCCATAATTTTGCTTTCACTAAACTTTTAATAAATCTATTCTTATCTACTGAACTTGTTTTGATTACTTTCCACAGCAAAACTATATTAATTTTCATTTGAGAGAATTGTAAATGTTGTACCTTATTATTAAACTATGCTCTGCTCAAAGTAGTTTCCATTATGAAAGTACTTAAACATTTTTTAGAAAATGTCAGAAGGGAAATAAATTTGAAATCCTCCTTTCTACACTTCATGAATAAATAAATATGAAATGAACATTGCTCATTTTTAGGATAATGGTTGAAATATGCTTAAAAGTATTTGATATTATTTTAGATAATTTTTTAAAAAAACCACTTAATTCCCCAGTGTTTTAATCGCTATTTCTGTACCACTACCATTCATAATCTGAACACTTCTTTCTTACCCCACAGAAACACTCTATATATGTATTTATAACTATATATGTATATATATTTACAAGGGTTGAATAAAAAGTAAAGTCTTTGCTTCTATAACTTTAGTTTAAATATGGATGTTTGATACATCTATTTACTTTTTTATATGGTCACCCCCATTCACTGCACATTTCAGTCAACAATAGACAATTTTTAAAGCCATCACAAAAGAACCCACACTTTATCTCTTTTGACAGATCAAGAGAGTCCTTTCCTCCTCTTCATATGAATCAAACAGATGCCCACAAAGGTAATCCTTCAGTTTTGGGAAAAGGTGCAAATTGCCTAGTACCAAATCAAGACTGTAGGCAGATGGATTAAAATCGTGAGATCCAACTTTGCAATAGCTTGTGAAATAACATAGCATGATGTTTAAGTAACGTTTCATTTTTGTGTTTCTGAACTTTGAACACTATTTCAAAGGTTTGAGTGTTGCAGTATAGTGCGCAGAGCTGATCTTGGTACCAAGTTCAAAGAAAGCCATCTGAATAACATCTCTTCAATTCCTGATGTTTTCATCTCTGCTGTCATCTTCTAATATGAAAAAACATCAATAATGTTATCCCATGTACCTGCGAAATTCCAAGCCTTGCAGCAATTTTCCTTTGAATGATCCCTCAATTATTCTTAATCAGTTCATCAAGTTTTCTCATGTGCAACTTGTTGGTTCCTGTCACAGATCATACAGTTCATTCTTGATCACACAAGTCGGCTCTCCCAGTTCATCACTTTTAACATATTTTGGCCCAGCAACGCACAGGAGTCATGTCAAAAAAGTCATCCCCACAAACAAATTCATTTGGGGTGAATTTCATTTGGAAGTACTTATTTGGTAGCTAAATTTCAATTATGGCATGTTGCTTAAAAGTTAGTGAAGAGTGACGTAAAACATGTTCCAAAGGGTTCTAATAGCTGAAAGCAGTTAAGAAGCAATATCTGAAAGTGATTAGAAAAGGAAGTACATGAATCCGTGTCCCTTCAAAAGTGCCAACTGTGGTTTGAGCAAGATGGCTATTCCTTCATCTCCCAGAACAATTACCCCACTTGGGACTGCTATCTTGCAATTTCCTCACAAGGAACAACTGTCTGGAGCACTTATGGGCAATTTCAACTCCTTTCCTTGTCTGGAGACGAGTTGCAAAGAACTGGACTACTTGGTGTCTCTTCATTCTGCCGTAGTTGTCAGCTTTGCTTTCAGCCGAACTACCTTCAGTTCACTATTTCTTCCCTAGAAGTTCCAATGAATGTGTTATTTTCTAAAGCAGAGATTAGCAACATGCTGTTCTTGGACCAGATATAGTCCACAATTCCTTCCCTGTAGCCCACTGAGCACTTTTTGTTTACTATTCTGAAATATTCTGAATATTCTATGGCATAATTTCTAATCATTTTAAGTTAGGAATGCATGGAAACTGTAATGTAAGGGATTTAATATAATATTAAATATATTTGATATATATTAATCAAATATATTTGATATAATCAAATATATTTGATATAATGTTAAACCCCAAACCCCTCTCCCCACCCCCCACCCCCAATTTCAGCCTCATTCTCTTTTCGTTGCCTACCCATTACAAATTACATTTTTTTACATGTGAGTTGGCATTGAAATGGAGTTAATTCATACATTATTGTAGAATCTTTACATAATTCCTAGTGAACCACTATTAATAACAAAGAGTATTTTGTAATTCTGTGGAATACAGTCTATTGGTTGCATATTTTGGGGCAAAAGATAACCAAGAATTGATTTATTGTGAACATTAGACTGGAGGATATAAACGGAAAAAACCAGCAGAATCTACAATATTATTTGCATACTTGGGGAGGCTGTTTAATATTTTAGAGTATAACACCACAATCTCTGCATATTTACTTAGAAGAAATTCTGGTCAATTTTTATGAGATTTTCTGCTAGGTTTGGAGAGCATAGTTTTGCCTGTCTCTGCTATGGATTTGTATCTGTAGATGGGGAAAAAAAACATTTTGTCCAACTTACATTCAGTTAGATGGATGAAAACATTTTTGCATGGCATAATCTTCAAAGTACCAGAGAGCTAGAACTAAAGATATCCAGGGAAAAATGGATTGTAGCAACCTAATTATATAGAGTTTAGGGCATTGGGTTTATAATGTAAAAAATGAGAAACTTTCAGACTACATTTTTTAAAGACTTCATTGCACAGTACTGAATACTGCTTTGATAGCTGTTTCTTATACCAATTACTATTCAGTTACAGAAAAGTATATCTGACTGAATGAATAAATCCCTTGTAATGTTGGTATCTCAGAGGGTTTCTTAAATAGGGCAGAGCTAAATCATCCCTGTCTTACAATGACCTCTTGGACATGATGCAATTGACGTTTCACGACCTCCTTTGAATCTCATTTGGTAAATTGGTGGTGTCTGATGCAGGAAAAACAGTTACACTTGTGTAGTGTTTGGTTAATTGTCTATTTATCATTCACATGTTTGCTGAAAAAAGTCAGCAATGCTACCAGATGCCAAAGCAAAGAGTAAGGTCCTAGAAATGGAGGCACGTAACTACACTTGATGGTGTTTATGTATGGAGAGGACCTTGACACCCTGTCCGTTCTCCTTGCAGGTTTCTATATTTTTATCTTTCTGAGCTTTTTTGCTCCGTTACCAAACCAAACGTATTTGTCAATTGGCAGAGGAGGTGATGCTAGCATTTTTTTCTTCAAATTTTAGAGAACTCTAACTTTACAGACTGTTATTAGAAATGCACATGTATTTCTTTAGCACAGTAGAAGGTAACAACATTACAACCACAACTTTTTGCTTTTAAGCAATAGACGTACAAACCATTTCTATAACAATAAGCCTACCCAGTTTACTTCTTTGGGTAAAGGAATCAATTTAACCATCTCTGCTTCTCTTTGCTGTGGGGAATAATACTGTACATCTTTTTTTTTTTAACTCTAAAGGAAGAAGACACTTTTTTTTTTACTACTGTGCTAAAGACAGTCAGAAGTCAGTGCCTTTTTCTTTTTTCTTTTCTCCTTTATCCCCCCCTTTTTCCCTCCCTCTTCTTTTAGTTTTCCACATTTTTTTCTTTGTATTTTATACTTTGATAAAAAAATAATAAAAACTAAATAAAAAGAAAAAGAAAAGAAATGCACATGTATTTCTTAAAGCATCCAGGGGAAAAACAGAGTCTGCAGATTGACTTGTGCCAGATTGAAAAATACCTGACGGACTAAATTAAGTTCTGCATGGAATACTGACAAACAAGCATTTTGTTATGAAATTTTATTTTATTTTTATTTATTTATTGGTTGGCTCTTCTGAGTCAGGCCTTTTTTTTTTTTATCTCCTGCAATTATGTGGACTAGTCCCTGCAGTTTTCTTCACAAGATTTTTTAGAAATGGCTTGCCTTTCCCCCCTTCTTGGGGCTGAGAGTGATTAAATTGAATGAATGGACTGAATGAAATAAATAATGTGTTCAGACATCTGAATAATCCTGTCCTATTCTACAATCTGACTTTTACCCTGTCATGTACTACAATCTAAAAGATTTGAATTATGTTAGCACAATTCAGTGGAGATTAAAGAAGTATTTGTGTTTTAAGACTATGCCGCTGCTTTGGGAACCAAGCCCTTATTATTTGTGCTTAGCTATGTTCACAGTTGAGAATACTGAATTTCTACATGTGGTGACCATATACCATGAGAAATGAATGATGAAGTTCATCATATAAGCAGCATTAACAGTATACAGATGTCTCCGTTGTTACCCTAATCCCCTTACTTGGGGTTTCTTAAATCAGTCACAGAGCCTAACTAATACTTATTTGTTTATTTGATTTTATGCCTCTGATTCCAAATGATTCTGGGTGGCTCACTGTACATTAGAAATTACAAAAAACAGTGTAATAGGAAACAACAAAACCAAAGTAAAACAAAAAAAAAACCCCAACAACCACAGGTGTACTAGTAAGGTATACTAGTAAGATATACTATTAAGGCTTTGATGATGATAATGCAGTTTGATTATGGTGGACCAAGCCACCTGTTGCATCTATTATCCAGAATATGTGAGTAGGAAGGATTCGGCTTTATGCAATGTGACTAGTTAAATTATTTAAATTATAAGGGATTCATGCTGAAGAATTGGCCTGATTCTTCTTTATAATGTGGCACATTGTTTAGATGAATGTTTTGCACTGGGGTGGGGTATCTTCAATATGGTGATATCTGGTTCTACATTTTCACCCTAGGCTGAAGGCGGGATGTGGTAACAATTGTGATCTAGCACATTGGATCTGGCAGGGCATGAATCCAATCAAGGGCTATTTGTCCAGAAACCTACTAGTTCTGGTATAGTACCAACTTTGGCTCTTGATGCAGTTAATATTCCCCCTGAAATCCCAGGGCCAATTTAAGGGGCCTCCTGGACTCACAGCTCCTCTGGAAGAGCAAAATCCATGGCCAGGAAGCCTTAAGCACAACTTCAGCTAACATACTAGCCATGGCCTTAACTAAACCAGGATGCACAAGGGATACTCAACGTTGCCCTGGTCAGACACTATTCAGTTGGAATCCAGTAACTTACTTTACTGGAGACTTTTCTTAAAACCACTTGGGAACCATATGGCTCCTGAGTGCTTATTACATAGTTTTGATGCTGCAGATAACATTACTGCTGTAGGAACTACATTGGTTATTGGTAATTAAAGGAGCTGGTTATGACCTATAAAACCTTTCCCAGGTTGATTCTCTCTGGCCAATCTACTTGAACAAATAATATCTGCTGAAGGTTGCCACCATCAAGAAGTAATATTCAAAGAGGTAGACATTCTTTGTTGGGGCTCCCCTCCTCTAGAACATCATGAGACAACAACACCTGAGATGACAGTGACTGTTAACAAATTTTTCTTCCAAAATCTAACTGACCCTATGTTTGTAAGTCCCTCTTACTTACAATCTCCTTTCTCTCTCACGTTCTTTGAGTAAGTATCTAAGTCCCTTTCATTTGTTTTGATCAACAGCTCTCAGATGGCTGCAATTGGGCATCTTGAAGAAAACTATTTGGCAGTTCTGGTAAAAAGATTTATTTTAGAAAGACACACACACAAAAGCCAATAGGAGTCTAACTAATTCCTAGGGGTCCATTTAACAGACAGAATGGAGATGGTCAATTGACAAAATAAATATAAGAAAAACTAGTGAGTGGGTCAAGAGGAAGACGAAACTGAGAAAATCGTATTTGGGAAGAGGTAACAAGATGCTCAAAAAGAGTAAGGCAAGCATTTTAAGGAACAAAAGAGAATATATGAATTTGAGGACTAGTATAGTGAGGTAAGCTATCCATGGGTTTTGTAAACCTTGCTTTACAGCTCAGTACATGCTATGAATCCAATCAATTATATAACACTCTATCATTAAGCTATAATACAGATTCTACACAGTCATATACTTATTATATGATTTTTTTTCAAGAGTTCACAGTTTTGTTCTTAGGTTTCTTCTTTTATAGGTTAACCACCATTTACCAGGACTAACAAAAGCTTAAGAGGCCAGTCTAAAAATAGCCTTTACAGTTTAAGAGGTATCTGAAATTAAATCATTCTCAGATTAAATATTCCATAGTAATAGTTGCTATTGCAATATAACAGAATCTTGCAGTGTTTTACAAAAGTAACAAATTTCTTCTATCATAAATCCATAGAAGTCTAGCACTTCCTCTTAAACATAAAGATATCATTCATACTGAAGATATTTTTCTTCCATGTTGACATGTAACCAGTCTGGTTTATATTTTACTAATCATTTTCAGGAAAGCGATTTGCACTCCCATTTTTTTCACTGATAGATGAGGGAAAACATTAACTGAATTCTGTTTCTTCTTAGTCCTTTTACACTTGATGTCAAAACAGCTTTCCTGGTGTATTACTGTTTCCTGGAGTATTACTGTGATGCATTCAATCCTCCTTTCCTCCCATCCATGCAAAATCTAGCTCAGCCTGGTCTGATGGTGCCAGACAGGGAGGAGAGGTCACACTTAAATAGATAAGCAGAGAACAGAGAGATAAATCCTATTCTGAACTATTGGGATAAACAGTAGTTTCCCATGAAGTGTCTGCTGAGAAGCTGTTAAAAGTATTGAGCTATTGTTGAAGGATGCCCAATATGGTAGCATAAATCCTTTTTAAAATCTTTCTATTACAGTAATTCATAACTAGTCGCTAAAGCAGATTAGCTAGAATATAAATTATACTTGTTGAAGAAATATTTCTGATTTTAGATAAGTTTATCCAATCTTTAGCCAACTAGGCAAAAGGCATATTTTATTAAAGGAATATGAAGTTGAATCTTGGCAGGCTTTCTTAAACAGTAAAGCCCTACATGGGTTTGGACTGTGCTTTCTGTTAACCTGCCAATTGATTAGCATCTTTCTAAGAGGCCCATTTGGGGGAATCCTGTATGACAAGGCAGGGCATGTAGCAATTGTGGAAAAAGAATGAGAATGACTCTTCCCCAGGTAAGATCCATACAGTGTCTTTATTATAAATCATATATTAGTGCAGTGGTGGCGAACCTATGGCACGCGTGCCAGAGGCGGCACTCGGAGCCCTCTCTGTGGGCACACGCACCATCACCCCAGCCCCACCTCCTCCCATGGCCCCCTCACCAGCAGCCCTCCGGAGGAGAGTCACCCCCGGACACGGCCCACGCAATGCTGCGCAGTCAAGGACATGGTAGCCGGGCAGCAGGGACAAGACTCCGCCCTTGCACCCCATCGCATGCAGATGATGCTGCAGGGCACGGGTGGAGGCCGTGGCCACCATGGCGCTGCTGGGCTGCCTGGGTGATCTGTGGCGGGCCGTGGAGGTGGTGGGTGGTCCAGCGGGCACGGTGGAGCAGGGACGGGTGGGGGTGGTTTTGGGGCACTCGGTCTCTAAAAGGTTCGCCATCACTGCATTAGTGTCAATCCATCTGCTGGAGGATGACTGAAGGTTATAGATCGCTATCTACCACATTGGTCCAGTGTAGATTAATGGACATGTATTTTTCAATTTCCCACTCCAGGGCTGAGTCAATGACCCCAAGTCACCCAGCAACTTCTGTGCCAAAAGGAGGGAAAGAACATGTGTCTCCCTGCTCCTGTCCAGCACTTTAACTACTGCATGAAACTAGCTGGGTAAATGAGTTAACTGTTCAATATTAAATATTAGGACTCACAGGTGACCCATAGAACCTCTTCAAAAGGCCTTCCAAATTGCATTATGGGAAAAATTACTGCATTTATGTTCATTTCATTAAATTTAGTTTTGTTCTACCCCACCCATTTCTTTGTTCTGACCCTGTCCGCTTTTGGAATGCTTCCCCTGGCCCATTGCTGAAAGGCCAAATTCAAGCTTTGATTCAAGAAGATTGGCAATTTGTTAATTTCCAGGTTTTGATTGTTTGAAGGAATCTTAAATGCAATCCTCTGGGAATGTTATGTTTTGCTGGTTTTTAAAAAAATGTTGCTATATTCAGGGGTTGCCACAAAGAAGAGGGAGTCAAGCTATTCTCCAAGGCGCCTGAGGGCAGGACAAGAAGTAATGGATGGAAACTCGTCAAGGAGAGAAGCAACCTGGAACTGAGGAGAAACTTCCTGACAGTTAGAACAATTAACCAGTGGAACAACCTGCCTCCAGAAGCAGTGAATGCTCCAACACTGGAAGTTTTTAAGAAGAGACTGGACAGCCATTTGTCCGAAATGGTATAGGGTTTCCTGCCTGAGCAGGGGGTTGGACTCGATGACCTCCAAGGTTCCTTCCAACTTTATTATTATTATTATTATTATTCTCTTAATATTGGTAGAATGTCAATTAATAAGTAGTTTATAAAAGCAAAAGAAATTCTCCTCATATTATCAGATCATATCCATAATATAGCTTTTTCTACACCTGCGAATGGACTGCGGAAGAAAGCTGGAAAGTTGCTCATCACCACTAGTCTGGTCTATGGAAGGAAGCAACAAATAAAAATTAGAGTTAAAAATTGAACATAATTGATAACTTTGTGAAAAAAAGCATATTATTCATTTCTGGGTAGAATAATGAGAACAAAACACAGGTGCATGCCATGGCAAGACAGAGGATAAGCAGAAGCAAAAGAAAAACTACATCAGAATTTGGGAAAAAGAAGCATCAGCCCTTTTGTGACTCAGATCAGAATTTAGCCTATATAATTTTTTTGTAGCCTTTTCCTATTCAAGAGAATTCTTTTTCTCTTTGGAAAAGTGATTATGCAGTTCCCTTTTTGGACCAAAACATAATGATGGTTACATAAATTGGGCCTGAATATTTCCCAGATAGCAAGTTCAGGATCCATTTACAGTTGTATGAAATAATTTAGGCACTCCTCATCCATTCTTATATTTCAATGAAATCCTAAGTAAATAGAAGAAGCTTCTGCATGGTATAAACACAAACACGTCATTCTACAGATTTGAATCTGCATTTATGTGCAGTTGTTTACGGGTTCAGAATAAAGCTACCATGAATATGGCAAATGTGAAAGTTGAATTCTGTTTCATTCAGTACTTTGTAATATCTCTTTTGGCAGAAATAACAGCTTCCAAAAGTTTTCTGCAGCCAACTAACAGTAAATAGCTAATAGCTTGTGTTTAGATTTTTCCCACTCTTCTTTGCAGTATTTCTACTTCAGAAATATTCTTAGATATCTTTGGTATACCCTTTATGCTTGCCCTTGAGACTTTCTTGCAATTCATTCATTATTGCAATTGTGAAGCCCTTTCTAAAAACTTTGTTTTATACTTGATTTGGAGGTATGTTTCAGATTGTTGTCTTGCTAAAATATCTACTGTATTGTTTTTTCCAGCTTCCATTTCTTCACTGTGTTAGTATCAGTGTTCCATTGGAACATGAGGGCTGATAGTTCAAAACACACTTTTTTAATTAAATAAAGAAAATTATTTTTTCCCTACTTAAATTGTGTCAATTGAAAAAAATGTTCAATTTGTTTTTCATATAGTTTATTTCCATTTACTCATTAATGATAAGTTTGTTCTGGATCTCAGTTTAGATGGCCAAGAGGGGTTTAAATTCTATATGTGTACTTTTAAAACAGGAAATGATAATGATTTAACTGTTTAGTCAAGTTACACCCTTAATGTTCCACTTGGAAAAAAATAGTATTCAAATTAAAATAAACTTTAATCCGCATTTGAGGGGGAGATCATTGGTTTGTTATTCCTAAGAGCTAAGTTAATAAGAGAAAGTAGTTTTGCTAATGAATAACAACATTGAGTCTGATGTTCAGAACCATGGAAATAAAAATTAGCTTTGGCTCCTAAGAGTCTGTAGATGGAGAACTGCAATTCTAACATGTATTTTCTTAGTCTGGACTGCAGATAACATATTTCCTCTTGTGACAGCTGATCTTGGACTGGTAAGAATATGGTAGAAAAAGAATGGGAGGAAAGTGATTCTGGCGAAGGGAATAAGCATGTTCTTGCTTCATGTTATTTCTGTTATTTATTTTATTTACTAATGTTGCTATTAATCAGTTTCATTTTGAAACCCCAGAAACTCCTGCATTTGCCAGTCCTGTTTGCTGCAGCCTTTCAGGAAGTTTAGATGTTTGTGAGATTTGTTTTGGCTCTTGCAATGGTTAGATCAGTGTGTTAGATAAAAACGCTATATATCATTTTTGCTAATCATCTTTTGCCAGCTGGTACTTTGCAGGAAATTCCTAATTTTGTTAGTTTTGAGTTTTTTCTCCCTCACACTGTCAATTTGACTTAGGGCAAGCAAGCCCTAAGCATTGTAACACTCAAGAAATCCTATAAAAAAGGACATCACTGCACGTGAGTAAACAAGCAATAAAAAAATAAACATACTGGACAAAAAGCCAGTTTTGCTTTAAAAGATGCCACCTAGATTTCATTTTATATTAATCATTCTTTTTTTTTTTATTTGCTAGAAGATTATACATTTCTTTTGTCAGTGGGGAAAAAGGTGCATTGACAAATGTGTACTAGTTTATACTGCTATGTGTACTCATCTTTAGCATTATTTCTGAAGTTTCTCATACAACAATAACTTCTATTTAGTTTAAATGAAAGCATGTAGGTTTCTTTCTTTGTTCTATGTTCAGTAGAAAATGGTGACCTCAGGGAGAATGTGCTCATTTTGGGGGGGGGGAAAGGTCATGCCATCTTGTCAGAGCGGGAACATCCAATGTTAGCAGCGTTGACAATCTTATCTGCAGTCAACAATTGAGAAATATCTTATTGTATTGGTTGTATTGTGCTGAATTCTTCACTAAATGGCTTTTTGTACTTTGAACATTAAAATCAAGAGCTTTCAAACTGCTTACTTGCTGTGTTAACTCTTGTACACAACATGATACAGTCTCAGAACAAGCGTTATTTAAACACACTATCGAAAAAAGCAAATTTCAATGAACCTCAAAATGTGAAAACAAAAAGGTCAGAAGAAGAGAAGAGAACTCTCTGGTGGTAGACCATTGAGTCTCCAGAGTGAGATAATTCCACTTACCTAATCTTCCTATGAAGATATGATTATTAGCAGAAACACAGATGCTAATATTACCAGAACAGAAACCTCCAAATATACGAAAGCAAAATGGTTGTTTTGATTTACCATTAAAGGCTTTAATGTAAAAAGCCCCAACAATCTAAGTGGAACTCAACGAACTATCAACGACCAATATCAGAAAAATGGTGAAATAGGTGGTAAACTCTAATTTTCATGTAATAGTAGAGTTCTGTTTCTAGAATAGTAATATCCAAGGTTGCAGCTGTAACTTTTAGGCTGAGATGGCACAACAGGAGGTGACCATTAGAGAATAAAAAGAACTGTAAACTTATAAATAGGTCAATTTGGTCAAGTAATACCTCCATAATTTTCATGGACTTACGCTAGTTCTGCAGTCAGAATGGACTGTGCTTAGGACACGTTATTTTTCATATCAGCAATCTTTTTTCCATCTTTTAATTGAGACCAGAATATTTTCTAGGTCAGTGGTTCTCAATCTTTTCTTCACCACGGACCCCCTTTAAATACCTTTTGTGGCCAGAGACCATGGCCATGGACCCCCAAGACTTAACTCAAGATTTAAATCATAACATTTCTTCAAGCCTCTATGGACCCCCTGTGATGACATTGTTGCCCCCCAGCAGTCCACGGACAGGTTGAGAACCACTGTCCTAGGTAATTTTAAAGTATCTGACATAGGTTCACCAGAGCACCAAAGGGAAGGATAAGAAACAATGGTTGGAAGCTGATCAAGGAGAGAAGCAACCTGGAATTAAGGAGAAACTTCCTGACAGTGAGGACAATCAACCAATGGAACAGCTTACCCCCAGAAATTGTGGGCGCTCCATCACTGGAAGTTTTTAAAAAGAGACTGGACAATTATCTGACTGAGATGGTAAAGGACCTCCTGCTTGAGCAGGGGGCTGGACTAGAAGACCTCCAAGGTCCCTTCCAGCTCCTATCCTATCCTATCCTATCCTATTCTATTCCTATTATCTACAAGGGTCTCTCTAATTTCTGTAACATCTGGTTTTGGTGCCTTTTTCTTAGGCTAATTTAGAATGGCAAAAATTATACTTTTTCACTTTTGTAAGATTTCCAGCCTTCCCTATTGTTAAAGAATTACTTCAGTTGACCCAACTGAATAGCTTATCTGTACTTGATTTAATCCGAGGTTTAACTTTTGTATTGTTAACCAACTTTGGACCAACCTTGACAGCAAGCCACTAGGCAGAAAATGAATAGTTTGTATATAATGTTAACCAACATTTGCAGTTTCTACAGTGGACATTGGCACTTATTTTTTTAAAATGCAACTACGCTTTGGAATAATGAACTCATGTTGTTTTATTTATTTATTTGAGAAGTAGCCCAGCCATTAACCAGTCTAGGTGTGGTTTGTAGGTCAAAAAGCAATGATGATATAATAAAAGAGAAAGAATAGCATTAGTGGCTCAAAGACAGACATATCCTATATACTAACATATAAACCTATCCATGGATAAGCCAAGCGTTGGATTTTTAAACAAAAATGTGCCACTCATAGAGAAGCCAACTTGCATTTCCCATGGTATTTGGATTAAATATTTGAGGGTCTGCTGATCTATGTGTATATACGGGAAATATGGATGTTTTAAAAATGTATTCCTGTATATACCAATAAATAAATCCACCTGAACTCATTTTTGGAGGTGCATTTTGGCACCTAAAATTCTCCACTTCAAATTCTCAGTATATATATCCCCCCCTCTCTGAGTCCAACAATGGCCAGGTTTTCAATAGCTTCCTGAACATCATCAGATCCCTGGGGGATATCATTCCAAAGAGTAGTCACTGCAACCGAGAATGCACTCAGGTAGTCCTTGACTCACTTAACGGTTGTTTGAAGTTACGAGAGACCCTCCCCCCCCAAAGCTACATATGACCCTGTTTCAAAGTTATGGTCTCTGCAGTACCCCTCTGGTCATTTGCCCTTATGACCAACTGCAGAAATGCTGCAGCCCCCCTCCCACCTCTCTCCCCACCATCCTGCCCTGCCTTCACTCATTAAACCAGCAAAATGGCTTCATTATTTTTGTCATTATCTAGAAGACTATATCTCCTGGGTTCCAAAATGACACAACTTAATTGATGGAACCTGAAGTACACCCACTCTGCCTTTTCTTATCCGACTGACAGAAACAGTGAGGAACAGGCAGTCCTTCAAATAACTTGGCTGAGTCCTCATGCGATTTTTGGAAGCGGAAGCTGAAGAGGCGACACAAAAATGGAGTGTGCTGTTGTGCAGTCTTCAGAGCTTCTAAAAATCCCTGAGAGAACAGGGCATTTCACATGGTCTTCACAGCCTGCTGTGGCCATAGAAGGGCATTCTCTGAAGCTGGTTCAAGAAAGAAGGTATTGGCTCAGGAGAGCTGGCACACCAGATGTACCTGGGCAGAGTCTGCTCTTTGAGCAGGGCCTATGAGCTCAAGATGACACCCCTCCCTCCCCGATTGTTAATACCTCATTGCTGTTGTGCAAAGAATTGTAAGAGTTTCACTGTGTGGAACTATATGGTTAATACACAGTTTCATTCAACAAGTTAGATATAACAAAATAATCCATATTAATCTAGTTGATTGCAGCTACCTGAATTCTCATTATTCATGCATGGAAGAAATTGGTTGATTTCCTTAGCATCTTATATTCAGGTCAAGAATTATGCCTTGCTTGCATAAAGATTTAAACTGTATGTAACTGGATAATCTCCACTGCATGCTAAAAAAAACCTAATAAAACGTACATTTTACATCAGGGTAATTTAAATTCTGCATCAATAAAAAATTAATTTCATAAACCAATATAAATTATTCACACTAAGAACATCCACATGCTTTCTCTAATTTATTCTAATCTTTTATTCATTACTTTTGTTTTCCTAATGCTAGTAAGGGTCAAGAAGTTTTGCAATGAAATTAAACTCAAAGGCCTAAAGGCATCATTTATAGGCTTAATTCTGCTACATTACCCATCAGAGATTTTTTTGGGAGTCAAAGATGGCATACTGCAAAGAAATATTGGTTTAAGATTCATATATGGTTAGAAAAGATGACTAAGATTCAGATAGAATTTAAACCGGAACTGTTTCTACTAGGAATACTAGGATCTAACTATGGAAAAGAGAACGAATATTTAATTTTACTTGTAGTAACAGCTGCGAGAATAGCATTTGCCTAATTTTGGAAAAATGAAAAGATACCACCTGATCAGATTATTATTACGAAAATATTGGAATGCGCAGAAATGGATAGACTAACTTTAGAAATCAAAGAGAAAGAAGACACAATTTACTTCAAAACATGGGGAAAATTCTATCAATGGTTAGCAATACGACAGAACGAAAAAAGGTTATGAAATTAAATAAGATAAATTATATTTTTTTTATTTAATTTTTATGTTAGATGTTTGCGGTGAATACTCTTACCTATAAGTAATTATAAGTAATAAGCAATATACTAGTATTTATAAGTAATTATATTTAGTTAGTAATATATTATCAGTAATATATTAATTATTGTTATTTATAGAATAAATGATATGTATTGGTTAATTTTTCATTATTATTAGTGATAAATTTATTTACTATAGCTTTTTAGTATTATGTTAACTATGCACACTTAACATGTATACCCGGACGATAGTCTGCTTGCTAAAGCGTTGACTTACTGTTGGGGGTAACCCCATTACTGTACCTATCCCTACCCCTGGTCTAATCCTTGTTTTTTACCCTAGGTTACACCCCTACCTATCTCCTCCCTTCCCATCCCTATAAAAATCTAATAAAATATATTTTAAAAAAAAGATGGCATACTGTACAAATATAATAAATAAATAAATAAATAAATAAAAGAACTGTTATTTAGCAGAAATAATATATTATCATACTTTCTTGCAGCAAGGCTCATAAATGAGGCAAAACTTCCAAATACAGTCAACAGTAATCCATCTCACGTTGTGCAGTATAACAAGGTGATACTCTGGGGAGGGCAAAGGAACAGCCTTTCAGCGAGTCTTAGTGGCGGCTGGCTACATCAGTCTCTTGCTCTGTGCTGTTTAAATTAATATTTCAAGCATCTGAAAGAGCCAGTTTGGCGTAGTGGTTAAGGCACCAGTCTAGAAACCAGGAGACTGTGAGTTCTGGTCCACCTTAGCTATAAAAGCCAGCTGGGTGATCTTGGGCCAATCACTTTCTCTTAGTCCAACTCACCTCACAGGGTTGTTGTGGTAGGGAAAATAAGAGAAAGGAGAAATATTAGATATGTTTGCCACCTTGTGTTTAGAACGTGGGATATACATAAAATAATGAATAAATAAATCTGCAGTGTGTAAGAATTCACCACTAAGGTCTAGTGAATTACAGTAATTGTTATCGTTCCTGGAGACGAAAATTTGAATACTATAGTATAGTGTATAGGACCCTTGAGGAGTTTTTGTTGTATGATTTTTACATTTTGTGACATGTTTTTATTGTAAGCCATCCAAAGATGGCTTAAGTGGGATGGGCAGTAAAACAAATGTAAAGAATGAAATGAAAATGAAAGAATTTTGATGGGAGAGTACTGGCAAATAGGAAAGAAGTTTAGGAGGATTTTTGTATAGCTTATAAAAAGCTTTGACTTTTTGGTAGGCATACACTGAACTTGGACTACAATTTCTATACTCTTCACTTAAAATAAATACAGAAAAATAAATCTTTAATTGCAACCAAACTTGGGAGTAGCCCCAGTGATTGCTTTTTTCTTTCTTTCTTTGCAGAAAATCTTCCCATTTGACAATAATTAACACTGTGTTGGTGGTGATTTTAAGTTTTAACAGGTTTTCCGATCATACTTGACTGACATCAAATAATGGTTAGGTTCTTGTGGATTTGGAAGAATCAGAATTATGTGTGCATTCAGGGCTAGAACCATGCTATAAACATACTTTTTGCAAATGCAATTCTGCATAAATCCACCAGATGTCATTTGATGATTAAGTCTTTGTCATAAATTTCCATGGATAGTAATAGTTCTTCTCCCCATATATTTTCCATATTATCTTTTTATTCTAAACATCTGCACTTTACAAAATGCAGATGTTTTACATTTTGATTTTTTCTCTTCATGACAGTAACTTAAAGAAGAGAATCTGTTACATGTTTATTGCTACTTAATAAAAATGCTCAGTGGTCAAAGCTGAACAATGTCAAACTTTCTTTGTTGTAATTGGTAGGATATGATTTGCATTTGGGAGAGTACAAAAAATTGCTAACATCATGTACCAAAGCAGATGTAGAAGGCAAAATTGTTTGCTCCTCTCTTCTTAAGTCATTCTTCCTTAGGACTTTGGTGAAAGATGCTGCTTTGAAGTATGTTAAAACTGGTGAGATGCAAACAGTATTTTGAGATATGATGTATGTTGGTGGGGATAATGTTGATGTCAGTGATTATAAGGCTGTAATAATATTACTATGAGCTATTTGCAGTTCTATTTGTAAGATTCTATTTGATCCAATGAATGAGTCTGTCTATGTATGGATGGTTAAGATACTATTTTAGCTGATTTTGGCTTTCTCCTGTTTCCTCTAACAGTAGTATTCGGAGAGCCATAGATGAGATGGGAATGCAGGAAAAAGATTAATCTGAGGGAATATGCTTTGCTAGGACAAAGGGCTTTAAAAAAAACAAAAAAACAAAGGTCAGGGCAATGGATGTCTTGTGTTACTAAAATTCAATTTTTATTTGGACTGTTGAGAGAAAAGAGAACAATCCATAAAAGTACTAAGATTTCATCCATAATTAAAATGTAAAGGAAGTTATTTTATACATTTGCTAATTTATTTCATGCATTTCTCAGGCATGATTTTTTAAAATTGAAAATTTAAACGATGGGTCTTGGTGTATATGTAGTATTAAAATGTGTCTTGAATTCCAGGACTTGTCACAGGGTTAGATCATCCAATTTTTTTAGGAATTTTTAGAAAACAAAATAGGGGAAAATTATATTTTTTAAAAAAGATAGCTGGTCATTAATCTCTTGTTTGGGCTGATCAAATCTGGAGGCAACAAACTAGAGGAGTTTGTTATGCAGAATATTTCTTTATTCTCCATTAATATCAATCTAGAAACTGCTGGGCTTAATCATTCTGACTTCGTGTTTTCTTTTCTGAGGAAAGGATGAAAAAGTGGAAGTCCTGAGTTTCTGTGAGTTCAAACTGTAGTTGCCATTTTGGCAAAACTGTCGCATCATTGGAAACTGTGGATCTAGGAATTAATTTCAAATGTATTTGAATCTATCATTTAAAAATACCGCGAAACACAGTTGGTTCTGCTGTACTCTCATACAGATAGCATTCTTGTATCACCCTATCACTCCTGTTTCTATGGCATTTTTTCTCTTCTTGTTACTATTTTCTACAAATACAAGGGTGTGGACAAGAATGGTAGATTGAAGATAAAATAGATGTATCCATCCATGCTGCTTTCTTGCTTTTGTTATTAGATTCAAGAGAAGGCATGTAAGTATGAAGCCAGTGGAGCACCTAACTAACCTTGGCTATTCTAGAAAGTTACACAAGGTCAGCCCTGTTTGATTCTTGGACTGGGGACCATCTGGGAAATACGGATAATTGTAAACTAATTGATAGATTGATAGAACTACATCCTGGAAGAAACAGTGGCAAGCCATTTCAGTACTATTTTCAAGAAAACTGTCAAGGTGTGTCCATGACATCTCCCGGAGTCAAGCTTCTTTAGCTATGTTTCACATTCTATTTTATATGTTGCAATTCCAATCTTTTTAGTGTTCAGTTGCCACTTCAACATATAATGAGGAGCATTAGCAGGGTGTGGTCAGAAAAGGTGCCACACACACAAACTCCAAATAGAGTTTCTGGAGTACTATTGTGGCTACCATTTTGACTTTTTAATCATACAATGCAGGCAGTCCAGTATTCACTGGGCAGTGAAGCTAATTAGGTGCTGGAAGACATTTCACAAGTACTGTTTATTCACAACTTATTTCCACTAATTTACTGCTAATACTGTAATATTATTTTCCATTAAACTAAAATAGTTCTTTCAAGTAATTTTGTATTTTACATATTGTTGCAACTGAATATTTAAGTTGTTGCATTGCCAAATTATATGCACATAGAAACATGACACCCTTAGCAGTTTACTGTGTTCACCACAGATACATTGCTAAGCGTAGTATTCATACTGTAGCTAAATATTTATTAACTGGGAATGAAATGTAAAATATAGGATTATTTCTTGCTGTGGAATTTCTGCCATAATTCTTTTATATGCAGCACTATGCATATTTAGTTGGCCACTAGGGATTGTTAGGGAAAAATATATTCTTCTTAACTTTTTTTTAGGAATGGTGGTATGAATACCATTATATACATAGTTCAAAGTCTTCTTTCTTTTCCTGAGGATTGTTTGAGTTGTATTGTAATATTTGTGAGTAGAATGTAAATAGTAGGTGAAAGGAGTCAGCTTGGGGTGGATGAACAGCTCTGTACTCTTGCAAAATCAGTCTTTGCATTGGCTTTGTACTAACACAGTATGTTGTCAGAAGTCAGGCATTTTTAACAATATTACTCTAATAATGGATCAACTGGAGCCTCCTGATAAGTTAGATTATTTGCTAATGTGGCAAGAAAACCTGGAGAAACTGGATATAAAGGTTAAATTACGTGGCAACAAAGAGAGTGAGTTTCCAATTGTTTCTGCAGGCTGTGGTGGTGGTAGTGGTGTTGGGATAACAAAAGTATTTAAAACATTCCAATTGGAAAAGGAATCTGATAATCAGTTGTTATTTGAGAAAATTTGAAAATTGCAGTGCAGTGCAGAGGCATATGGGTTTTTTTTTACAAGGAAAGAAAAGATGAAAGCATTGATACCTGTATAATAGAGTTCAATAATAGATTGCCATTGCTAAGTGATGTGGTGATAACGAGTGATATCACATCGCAGCAATCCTGGCAATCCCCACTGCTGTCATAACACCAAGATGCATGGGTCATTCAAGCAAGAAGAGGTAAAAGTCCCAGGTAAGAAGTATGGGAGTGATGTGGAGGAGGCTGGGGTAGGCTGGGAAAGGCCCAGGAGCATGTTAGCAGAGGCCGTGCATGAGTTGGTGGAAACTGGGGGAGGGCTAATGAGGACCACGCACGAGCTGGGGGAAGCCAGTGCTGTGAATGGGAGAAAAAGCAGAAGTGACTTAATGGAGCAACATGCAATCTTCCTGCTGGCTTCCCATTGACTTCGCTTGTGGGAAGCTAGCAGGGAAGGTCACCGTGGCAATCACATGACCTCAGCTCCCTGCAACATTGTAATTGTGAACTGGGCACCTAAGCACCTAGACTGCAGTCACATAATCCCAGAAGTGCTGCAATGGCCAGAACTTTGAGGACTGGTCATTTTTTTAGCACCACCATAATTTTGAAAAAATGAATGCAACAAATGGATGAACAGATGGATGGAAGCCAAGAACTAGCTATGGTTCCTAGAGGAAACAAATTATCTGGATCCCTGCCAGTCAGAATCCAGACTCAAGCATAGAACAGTGGTTGCTTTAGAACAGTGGTTCTCAACCTTTTCTTCACCACAGACCTCCTTTAAATACATTTTGTGGCCATGGACCATGGCCACGGACCCTAAGACTCAAGATTTAAATCATAACATTTCTTCATTCTTTGTGGACCTCCTTGAACCCTCCGTTTCTTGCTTTCTAACCTACTTTTCAACCACTAGACCAAACTGGCTCTTTTAATTATAAGTTAATAAAGAGTTAATGATGCTGATCTTCAGGAGTTCTACCTGAATCAATGTCTATAGTCACTGTCAGGGACAGGGTTATGTTTGAGGCCATGGATGCCACTCTGTGAGGCATTATGGGGCTCAGTGTTTCCCCCCACAGTATTTAACATCTATACCAGGGGTAGGCAACCTTGGCTCTTTTATGACTTGTGGACTTCAACTCCCAGAATTCCTCAGCCAGCTATGCTGGCTCAGGAATTCTGGGAGTTGAAGTCCACGAGTCATAAAAGAGCCAAGGTTGCCTATCTCTGATCTAGACAAACCTGCTAGGAAGTAATATTCTAGTATAGGATGAGATGTCATCAATCTGCTAATGGCACTAAGATCAAGTTGGGGATGCTATCAAAGGTAGCATCTGGAGGCTATTAGGAGTCTGGATGGATCAATAAACTCTCAGATTAAATCTTTCAAAAAATGGGTTGTATATCACTAAACAGCCAAGAACATTGGCCCTTGTGGTTTCTTTGAATGGAGCTGCAATCTAAATTATGGGAGGTTATTGCCCCACTATATTTTGTTTTGTTCATACACCATATTAAAGGGAGTAAAAGCTTAGATATTTGGGACATAATGTGAGTCATTAGATAAGATTCAAATACTTGGAAAATGAAACTTTTGAAAAAGAGGCTGACACAAGACAAGGTGGTTAAATATTATCATCAATGCAAGCATGAACTTACAAGAATTCAAAGACCAGAACAAAAAAAGCTTGATTGATCCTTATGCCCTCTAGTCAGAGAGCCAGATATAGAGCAGCTGCACACTGGAATTGCTCGTGCTACATCCTCAGTGCTTCCAGCTCAGCTGCACCTCTCCTGAGACATGCCTAGAGATTATTTAAGATAAAAATGGAATTGGGGGAAGGATTATGATCATGCCACATTACATTTAATGGCTCGTGCTTTGCACATTTTTTAAAGGATTTGGGAAAATTTTGTTATTAAAAAAAAAAAGTGCTGGGATGCTGACTGAGGAGAAAAATCAGGCAGTCTACCTGAACATATATGTTACTATCTTCGGGTAACTTTCTTATCCAGGCTGGATGAAGTTGTGGAAATGTGCAGTTAGTGTTCTTTTAAATCTTTTTAATGCCCCCTGTTTACTATTGTAAGAGCAAAAGTTATTTAAATAGTGGAATAAATGGAAAAGGTCATAATTCCTTCAAGGAAAAAGATGCAGAGAATGAAAATGAATTTGATCTAAAAATTTTTATTGAATTGAACAGAAGCTCATTTAATAAACTTGGACTGGATCTCTTGGTCTGGGAATACATTGAGTATACTTAATTCTCTTTTTCAGGACATATTATCAATTTAATCTTAAAGTCTGTATTAAGTGGGAGTAAGAAGCATAATGGTGACAATTATGTGAGATTAACTCATTTTTGATTCCTAGGGACCACATAGATTTTCTCCAAGATGATCTATCCCTGACCTGTTCTTTCATGTCTCCCAATGGTACACTCATCACCTCTGTAACTAAGTCTTTTTTCTTTCTCTCTCTTTCTCTCTCTTTCTCTCTCTCTCTCTTTCGTTTTTTCTTTCCTTCCACCTTTTCCAGCATTAGAACCTTTTCCAGAGAGCTGGGTCTTCACATAATGTGTCCAAAGTAGGATAATTAGAGCCTGCTCATTTGAGCGAAAACTTTGGGTTATACATTGTAGTATAACATTCTAGAACACTGGTGGCAAACTCGCCACATCATGTGACGTGTCGTGAAGTATCGTGACTTTTTTTCCATTGCCGGAGCTGGGGTGGGCGCAGCCTCCGTATGATGCCACCGGCCCACAGGCCGGCAGTTTGACACCCCTGCTCTAGAATTAAGGTAAATGTATAGGTATAGGTAGTCCTCGACTTATGACCACAATTGAGTCCAAAATTTCTGTTGCTAAGTGAAACATAAGTGAACCACTAGTTGTTAGTAACACAGATGTTAAGTGAATCTGGCTTCCTCATTGACTTTACTTGAAGAAGGTCACAAAAGATGATCATATGACCTTGGGACACTGCAACTGTCATAAATATGAGTCAGTTGCCAAGGATCTGAATTTTGATCACATGACCATGGGGATGCAGTGGTCATAAGTGTGAAAAATGGTCATAAGTCACTTTTTCCGGTGCCATTGTAACTGAATGGTCACTAAATGAACTGTTGTAAGTTGAGGACTACCTATATATAAAGAAAGGAAATGTTACGTTTCCCCTGGCTTCATGCTACTTTTAATATTAGTTAAATATTCATTAGATTTCTGAACTGATGCAATCATTTAACTTTCTGTGATATACGTGAATAATTACACATCTAAGCATAAAATATCCATGATATAATTGCAAGGTAATAAAAAATTAAAACCAGTAATCTAATCAGAGCAATATAAACACTCCTGTGGTGATCTCTCAGTTAATTAAAGAAAGCTCTCCAAAAGAGTGTCTCACCTTGCTTCTGGAATATCAATATTGGAACTAATTTGGCTTCCTGGAGACCGATTAAGAGGGGCATCTTTAGGATCAAACAGCAAAGCACAGCACAGAATTATCATCTTGCAAACCAATACAGAGTATTTCCTTATAACATTTTAAAGATAGAAAAACTTTATTTTCTCTTTAGGTTGTGCATGACTAAATATGCAGGTAGCGTATTTGATTAAAGCAGGGGTAGGCAACCTTGGCTCTTTTATGACTCGTGGACTTCAACTCCCAGAATTCCTGAGCCGTTAGCCGTTTCCTCCCCTCTTTCCCTGAGTCCAGCAACAGTTACTACTCTCTTGCTGCCAGCTTCTTACCCTATTTGATTGTTGCAAAAAAGAAAAGAAAAAAAACTTCCAGCTCTTTCCTGTCCTCAATTTATCAGCTGCAAGTATGGTCTGTGTGTCTGGGGGATAATGTAGCAGGAGGGCAGATGGTGTTTATTCTCTCACAAGCCTATTCTATAATATTGGGGACATTATGATAAAATATTTCCTCCTGACCTTAGTTCCCATAATTTCATAATAATGAGTGGCTATAAGTAAAGTTTCCCAATGTGTTCTTGTTGGGAAATCAATTCTAATTGAACAAGGTGAGCTACTTGGAAGTGATGTCACTTTTCCAATATATTGCTAAGTCAAGAGAAAGCTAACTAACAAAAGCTTCACCTGCAGATACAGAAAAATTGAGCTTAAAAACCCCGCAGAAAACACATTTTCTACATACAAGTAGCTTCTTAATGGCATATCTGTATTTTGCAGAATTGGAGTAATTAACCACTGATTGCTGCAAACAACCAAAGAAGGTTGCTTGCTATTGAATATATATTGTAGGGGTTTTAACATATGATCCACAATCACTTTGGGGTCCATGGATAATTTTCAGGGGTCCATGACCTTGGATGAGAAAAAAAATTCACTAATATCTAATTGAAATTCAGCTTTTCATTCAGTAAGGAATGTAAGCAACAATGTAATTTATAACCTTTAGACTCCAAAAATGTTGTTAAATAAATCTCACGATTTAAAATTATTATACCTAAAAAAGGTATTGTGTTATTATTAATTGAAGGGATCCATAAATAAGCACATGTATTGCTGAGGTTTGCCTTAAATGGCTTTTGTTTTAATTGTATTGTATTTTTATTTCTGTTTGCTGCCCAGACCTCCTCCTGATAGATGGGTGACCATGGAAGTTTGTTTAATAAATAAATATATTACTCTCAGGAGCCAGAAAACAAGAAAAACACATTTTGATACTTCCAAGCAAATTTCTTTATTGCTCCTCACCTATAGACAGGATCTTCCAAACTAAAGCAGGCTACCACCCCCTTAAAGCATATAATCTGAGAGAAGAGCTACTTAAATCCTCTTTTTGTCACACAAACTATCTGAACTGAGTTGTCTTTTGCTCCTCTGGAATGCACTCCCCCCCCCTTCTGGGAATCCAGACTACATTTTATCACAATTACTGTGTTAACATTTTTATAATATTTTATAATTGAATTTGAGCATTATTATAATTTGTAATATAGTCTATATATACTTATTTTATGCATTAAAGCAGGGGTCTTCAAAGTTGGCCCTTTTATGACTTGTGGACTTCAACTCCCAGAATTCCTCAGCCAGCGTGCCTGGCTGAGGAATTCTGGGAGTTGAAGTCCACAAGTCATAAATGGGCCAAGTTTGAAGACCCCCGCATTAAAGTTATTTTTCCAAGAAGAGATCTCTAGACTCTCAAATGGATCCATGACACAGAAATGTTATGAATCCCTGATATACTGATAAACAACCTACACAAGCACGAGCCTCTGCTGGAATGTCATGTTCTTTCCAACTAGCAAAGCTTTTGACTTTGTAGAACCTATTTCAAATACAGTGTTTCTTGAGTATCTAGATTTATCCTTGAGCTCCATAGAAAAATAAAACATGCAAATAGAAGTTATATGATTTCCAGATAGTCCTCAATTTACAACCACAGTTGGCACCAGAATTTCTTTTGCCAAGCAAGGCAGTTGTTTTATGATTTTTTTTGTAATAGTTGTTAATCTATGCTATCTAAATCCAGTGTTTTTAAGTGACAGAGATAATTTTAAAGAAAAGTTATTATTCTTCACAGCTTTTAATACTGCCAAAAAACATTGTTAACACTGTGACTGTGATACACTGTGACTCTGAAAATTTGCAGGAGGAAAAGGTTAGAGAGTTTTGTAAATACAGGATAAAAATCTGTTGAACAATAGAGATGGGTCAAATATGCTTAAATTGTGGTTTAATATGTCAATCTTAGTTGGGTTTCAGAATAGTTCTTTATAAAGGTATAGTAGGTACTTACAATACTTTATAATTCCTGAGCTCCAGTCCTCTTTCCTTGATTATCTTTTCCCTTTTCTAAAATGAACCTCTGAAAATAAGGGTGATGTAGCACTACGTTCCTTTTTTTTCTCTTCCAGTTTTTGGAATACATGGATGATTATTTACCCTTTCACATTCTTAATATAAAATAAGTCAGCAAAATTCAAATCACTTTCATAATAATCTGGGCATTTTGGGGTTGGGGAGAGAAGAGGAAAATGTTACTCATCATGAGATAGTTCTGCTATGCTGCTTCTGGAAGCTACTTGCAGCTTTCCATAGGCACTGCTTGAAAGATTGCAAAATCCTACAAGATTAGCACATTAAAAGTCAAAGTATATGCTGTAGTAAGCAACAGCAGTTCTTTGTTGAACAGTGCCACCTGCAACTCTGAAAAGCTGTAGCTGATTCTTAGTGTTGTAATGACAGTTTTAAGGAACAATGATACTGGTCACTATTACCCTTTTACTGAAATAATCAATAATCAGTTTAGTCCCATAGGATGATATTGATATAACCAGCTTGTCTATGGTATGTCAAAGGATATGAGAAAAACTTTCCCTTAGGAGGATGTTCAGGGCCCTAAGTCTGAGATATATTTCCACCACACATTTGACTTTCAGCTCTGTCTGGCAGACAACTTCTGCTTTACTATGTAATAAAAATTCTAAATGAACAATGTTTTATATCATGTTCATCATAACTTAATTACCTTCAATGAAGATAATAGAATTAAAACTGTTGGATGTTAGTTTATATGAAGTGCTAAATAAGCTTTAGAGTAATATCAAATCATTTGTTTATTGGCAAGTATTTTAATGAAGACACACATATTATTGTCAGCAATGATTTTTTTCTAAAATTGCTATAACACAAATGTTATAGTTTAGCTTTCTCCCACCTGGTGCCTCCCTCTCCAATGCTGAAAGTGCAGTTTGTTACTCTTGTGAGTAGGTTTAAAATGATATAAATTTAATCCAAACCATCAAAAGACTTAAGTTGTATGTATTTTCCCTCTCTTACACTCCTGCATTTAATCAGTGACTCCCTCCCCACCCCCCATAATGTGATTCAGAGACAGAAGGGAGATTTGAATGCAAAGTTTCAGTGGGACATGAATGGTTTCAGCTGGCTTTTAATGAAACCAGAAGGAGGTCCAGTTTGGGCTCAAGATGTTGACTATACTGAGCAAAACTCCTATGCAATAATAGAAGTCAGCTATGAGTGAGTTGCTGTATATTCCTAAAGTGATGTTTTTTTGTTTCTTACACTCTATGTGTCTTGCTAACTTATCAGTATTTATTGACTCATTTAGATTTTGTAGCTGCATATAAAAACCACCATCCACAGCATTAAGTATAGAACATGTTCTTCCTTATGCCTCAGTTAAATTCTTCAATTATTTTTACCAAATCCTGCAAAGTTTGCTCTCTCCAGTATTATTATTTCCAATGGTAACAATCAGCATAAAGCTATCCCTGTGTCAATGCAAATAAAAACAGTTGTCCCAGTTTTTGAGGAGAAGTTGGAGAAGCTGCTTTAAGCATTTTCCTCCTGTTCTTCTGTGGTAAATCTAGATACATTTTAAAATCTGACTTTAGTACAATTTCAGAGTGAAAGAACTGAAATCTTAAACCAGTGGCACTCTGAGCCTGATAGTAATAGTAAATTTTCTTCCTCTTTCACAGCTTCCATTCAGCCTCCCTTCAAGGCTTGTCCCTATTTAGAAGCAGCATTTGTCATCAGAGGAGCCCCCTCCCTTTCCACATTTATTTCCATGGTAACCCTTTTAAGGCATTCTGCAGACTGAAAACTACTTTTGCTTTTTCATCATGCAGGCTGCCATTGTGAAGAGTTCACTGTATATCTACAGCTTCTGAATTAATATAAAAGGATATGCAGCATTATGCATGGACAATTTGTTTTTAAGAAGAGTTACCTATAAAGGAACTACAGGGCAGCCTACATGTAACCTACTGTCAGCATGTTGTTTACTAAAGGAACCACAATCTAAATTGATTAATTAATTGATTAACTTTGGGGTAGGTTTGATCAGAATGGATGTTCTATCCAGTCAGCTGGGCAATGTCTTGAATTCACTTCAAGGAAAATCTGGCCAGATGGCTGGTTGGGTTTAAGCTGATAAATTGCTGGTAAGTGCTCATGCTGTGATCTATTGCAAATCTCTCTTTTTTTTATTGTACATTTGTTAATGTCTGTCTAAGAATCATTTGGAAACTGGTGTCTTAATTAATGTCAGATTCTTTCATGTTTAGAAATTTCCTTTTAATGTTAACAAAGGTACAATCTGCTGTATTTGCTTTTTCAGATCTTGGGTGCACAAAATAACATTTGAGTGCTATATGTCCTTTGCTGCTTTTCTTTAATGGCATGGAATAACTTTATTATTCTATTTTTTAAAAAAAAATGTCATGTAGGTATTAATACTTTTGTTCAAAATTAGAATTGGTTTAAGCTTATATTTTCATTAGATGTAAGAATGGTAGACCATGACATTTATTTTTATAAATTGTGTATTACTAATATAAGCATATACACATTGCTGCATATTGAGATTCATTTATTACAATTTTTTTCCAAAACCCAAGCTAATGTGTTAATAACTTTGGAAAAAATCATTATCTTTGTTTGAATGTAAAAGCTGGTATTGTTCTATAACTGGTGTTTTATATTCTTTTCAATTTTTTTGTTTGTTTATAAAACTGGAAGAATGTGTGGTTAACTTGAACTATGGCAATATAAATCCAGTGCTTTTCTAAAATTCAGAAGCAAATCATAATTGGGGAATCACCATGACAACATATTTTCTATTTCACCCTTTTTTTACAATTCCACGAAACCCTTGATGTTCTCGCATTCATTTTATAATGAAAAATAATTGAAGTGCATCATTTCATTATGGTCTCAAAATCATTGACTCTTTAGATAGTATATGTTGTTTCCTATACAATCTACCTTCTCAATTTTCTTTTGATAAGTGAAAAACACATTTGTGAAAATAGTATGTATATGTGTGATTTATACAAAGAACCATTCTCAATTTTTGTGTTTTTAAGAATCAAGGTGTTTTCATTAGATATGTAAATAATGTGTAATAACTTTATGAAGCAGAATTCCTGCCAACTTAAGTGGTGTTGATGAAATGCTATGGTGGCTGGATTTCCTGTTTTTTGCACCCCGTTGCCCTGAGGGTATCTCACACCTCTCTGGAATTGATGAAAATCATAGTAATTAAAAAGAAATAAAACGCTGCTGCTTCTTTCGAACCTTGGAGCATTATCTCTCCTCTGCCTCACCATCTTCTGTTTAGCATGGATTTAGGGAATGGAATGAGACATTTTAAAAGGTGCCTATACGTTCAGTTTTGCTTCTATGTAAATATTCAGCAGCATGCACTTATTCCTCTAGAAATCTTATGTGGCACATATTCAAGAATGCTAAAAAAAAAAAAGGGCTTGTGAAAATAACAAAGGTGCTAGGGATAAAGATGTTGCAACAGCTGCACTAATGACAAGATATTAAAAAAGCATCAGGCCTACTGGTATCATACCAGAGTTGATACAGTGGCTTGGAAGGCTATTTAAATTAGGATTGTCAGAAATATTTTCAGAGGTGAAAGGCATTTAGTCACTGGATATTGTATGTATTTGTGTCATTTGCATTAGTATCACAATATAAATTAGGATCCAGAAATTGTATCAGCTTGAAAAGAAAAAAAAGAAAAGAATTTTGAGAGCTACAGTTCCAGGGCCCCAGATTTGGGGAAGGCTTCAGTAAGATTCGAAAATTTAATTTTTCTTTGAGTTCTTAGGCAGGAACTCATGTTATTTTTCTTATTAGAAAGCAGAGGTGACCAAATATAGCCTGTACCAGTGATGGCGAACCTTTTAGAGACCGAGTGCCCCAAAACCGCCCCGCCCCCTGCCCCCCCCACAGGGCCACCCACTGCCTCCACAGCCCACTGCAGCAGATCACCCAGGTGGCCCTGCAATGCCATGGCAACCACGCCCTCCATCCACACCCCGCAGCATCATCTGCGCGTGACGGAGTGCAAGGGCGGAGTCTTGTCCCTGCTGTCCGGCTGCCATGTCCTTGGCTAAGCTGCTCTGCACGGGCTGCACCTGGGGGTGACTCTCCTCTGGGGGGCCTGCTGGTGAGGGGGCCATGGGGGAGGCAGGGCTAGGGTGCACGTGCCCACAGAGAGGGCTCTGAGTGCCATCTCTGGCACGCATGCCATAGGTTCGCCACCACTGGCCTATACATATCACGCAAGTCTTAAGAGATCTCTTATACAACCTTCCATAAATGCTTATATTTCCTTCCTAGGTCATAGTTAATAAGTAGAATAGTAGTACACCTCCAGCAGAGAGATCCAGGGTTTGTATCTCCATTTAACCAGAGAATTCACAGGTGATTTAAGTAAGACTCTCTCCATTGAAGATATTTCACAGGATTGGAGCGGGCTATAATTTGGTGAGATCTCCATGTCTTAATTTATCAAAATAAATGGATAAATAAATTCCTGCACATTCTTTTTCACAAGATTGCCCCACTCTTGAGTCCATAAAACATGGATAAACTGGGGGAAAAGTGCACAAGGTGAGCATTGCTAGGTAAGACAAAGGTAAACTCAAGAGTTGTAATCGGGACCAGAAAGGGGTTTTAGCCTGTCTTCCACAGATTTTCCCTGAGTTTATACTACTGTTTCTCAGTTCCCTTGAGCAATTAGGGAAATCTAAAATCTAGATCAGGATCACTGAAGAAAAGAGTATACGCATGCTCCCTGTACGGAGATTGCCAAATCTAACTCAGACACTGCCTTCCAGGCAGAATTCTCTCTTGACAAATTCTCAGAAACTTGGATCCTATCCAAGTCTGATTATGGAGACAGCAGCCATCAACAATTTTACCTGACCTGTACAGCATGCCAGCAAGGGAGTAACATCTATATATCTAGGTTTAGCCACAAGACGTTTTCCAGGAAAAGCAGTAGTCTGGCAATGGCCTTGCAATTTGCCTTGTCCTGACCCACTGGATCTCTCAGCTGCAGGGTTTCTAGCCAGTGTCTGCAGTTGCCTCTTCCACCCCGCACCCCATTGTGTTGAACAATGCTAAACTACAGGACCCACCATCCCCAACACTTGTGGAAGGATGCTGATTTAGAGGCGCCAAATCAGCAGGGAGGTAAGCCACAGCAAAGGAAGACGGGTGGGGAGGCTGGAGCTGCATGAGAAGAGCTGGATCTGGCTGCCAAGTCCTGAAGGTTTTCCTGCCAGGTAAGGAGTGGGAAAACAGCAAGTGAGCAAGCAAAACCTCCCTGCTTGGTGAAGAGGGAAGGAAGGATTCTACTAGCAAAGAGAGACTAGCCCGCAGGGGTAGGCAACCTTGGCTCTTTTATGACTCGTGAACTTCAACTCCCAGAATTCCTGAGCCAGCATGGCAGGCTCAGGAATTCTGGGAGTTGAAGTCCACGAGTCATAAAAGAGCCAAGGTTGCCTACCCCTAGAGGAAATAAATAAATGAGAAAATGACTAAACAAAGTTGTTTCTGCTCAGCAAGGAGAAAGAACAAAAAGAAAAGTAGGATCTGAGTAGTTCTTAATGGGATGACCTTCCTAGATTGTATTATCCTAAATATGATCTTGAAAAAATATATCAGTTCAGTAATCTAATCTTGGAATTCTAGTTCTTAAAAGAACTGCTGGCTGAGTGGCTACAGTGAAATGGCCTGTTTTGCAAGTAGCTGTGTTTCAGGGTGTGTGTTTTTTTCACTTTTTTCACAAGTTTACGTTTAATAGCATACTCTTCATTTTGGAATGACTAGAGATTTTTGCAAAAAGTTTCCTGTTGTAACTTTCAGGCCAACAAATTAGTCTTCATGCAGCACTGGCAACAGTCTGGGGTTGATCTACATTAAATTGTTGGCTGAATTTCTTCTGCTACTCTGAGAATGATTTTTCACATTGGTATAATTCCAATGATTGTGGCCCTGAACTTTGGGACTAGAGAACCAATTTGTTCTGTTGATTTTATTAAATTAATCCACTGATTGCTTTGTAGATGGCTTGGACATTTTTGAGGGCAGCTACAGTATGCCTCTATTTGGATAGTTGATCTTGCATGATTTGTGGGGTATTTCTTTTCAGTACTTTAATGTTTATTCGGAGTTGTTTTAATAACAGTGTCTATTAACTGTTTGCTCGAATAAGTAGAAAAATTGCTATATTTTAAAAAGTAAAAAAGTTACCCTGGTTAAATTAGGACATGGATGGCTAACTAGCAATATAAGTGCCATTGTTGGCTAGGATAGGTGCTCCTTATGGACTGGAAAGCCATTTATGGTCTGACTACATCTTCTTTACTCCTTTTATGTAACCATTGCTCAATAAATGAGGGGAAAAAACAATTTCAAGGCTCAGGAACTAAACATATAGTGGTGTATGTTCAAGGTATTCTTTAGAGTTTATTGTGATATATACTTGCTAAGGAGTTGGATCCTGGGTATGATATTGCTAGGGTGGGAGAACCTGACATATGCATGATTAAGTAAATGTTAAAGATACCTATGGGTTTTAGTACTGGAAATGTTATTATTTGTTCTTTTAACCATTCAGTCATGTCCAACTCTTGGCAACTTTATAGGCAAGTGTTCTCCATGCTACCCTGTCAAACACAGCTTCTTTCAGTTCTTGGATGTTCATATTTGTATCAGTTTTGATATTACCAAGCCAGCATGTTCTTTGCTTGCCCTTTCTTGTTCCATTAACCATGCTAGCATCATTGACTTCTCCAATGAACTTACACACATGACATGACCAAAGTAAATCAGATGTTGGCTTCCAGTGATATGTCTGGTTTAAGACAATTCAGCACCTCTCTCTTGGTTACTTTGGCTGAAATGGTATATGCAATAATTTACACCAGTACCACAGTTTAGAGCCATTAGTTCTTCGATCAGCTGTTCTTAGTGTCCAACTCTCACACCTATACATTATTATAGGGAAGACTATTGCTCTAACTAGCCTGATTTTTGTATTTATATCAATATCTCTGCTTTTCCAGATCTCATTCATTGCAGTGCTGCCTAAGTTTATCCTACATTTGATTTTAGGAATAGAACTGCCGTCATGAACAATTTTTGATCCAAGGAAGATACATTCTCAAACTAGTTCAATTTCCTCCTTGTTGATTATAAACATCTCGTGTCAATCTGCAGTTTTTCCATTATCTTTGTTTTCCTGATGTTAAGACTCAATCCTACTTTTTCACTTTCGTCCTTGATTTTCCAGATCATTTTTCCAGGTCTTCCTAATTTCAACATGATTATTTCAGCATGTAGATTGAACAAAAATGGCAATAAAATACAGCCCCTATCTAACTCCCTTACTCATCCTGAACCAATCTGTGTTATCATAGAGTGTTCTCACTGTTGTCTCCTGATCAGTGTACAGTGATCTGATAAGTCTAATCAGGTGCATGTTCTTGGGCCACCAGGATCTTGCAAAGCTAACCGTAGTTTATTGTTTTCTACCCAGTCAAAACCTTTTCTGTAATCGATAAAACATATCTAGATCCTTTTGATATTCATGTGCCTTTTCCATAATCCATCTATTATTGGCAATGTGATCTCAAGTGCCTTGCCCTTTCTAAAGCCAGCTTGTACATCAGGTAACTCTTAACCTATGACATTATACTATTATTTATTCATGCATTCATGGATTTGGAAGGCTGCTCAACTCCAGAATGATTCTGGGAAGTTTAATTTAAAGGAAATAGAAAAGCAGTCCAAAAAGAGAAAGACATATATGCCTAGGTAAAAGAATCAACCAATATCTAAGATTCTTATAAAAACTGTCATGGGTTCCCTAAGAACCCAATCCCAAACTGGGAGCAAAGCTATGTTTTTAAAGACTTGCAGAAACCTTGCAGGATGAGGCCCATGTGCATTTCTGGGAGGGATGCTGCTGAAGAGGAGAGGTGCCACAATGGAGAAAACCTATTTCATCAGGTTTATAAAACTCAGATGACGTTTACTATGTCTATTATAAGGGGTAGCAAACCAAATACCTTTGTGGTTACATTTTCTTGTATTCCAGTAGTATAAAGCTATAGGTAAGCAGTAAGCAATAAGCAATTTTGTGCAGCTAGCATGCATTTTAGATAGAAAGGTAATTGGAGTGGAAATGTGGAACGATATTAATTCTGAAGCAGATATAGAACTTCATTCTGAGAAGAATCAAGAAAGGGCCAAGAAAGTTGTGGGATTTATTTTATGAACGGGTTGTAGAGATAGTGATTCTAAACTGTAAAACTCACATTTGAAGTGGATTTACTTTTGAAATTATTGCAGAACAGTTCAATTGTTTAAATTTTTGTGGGGAAAAATAACAGCTTGGAAATTTTACAGCCAAACAACCATTTTCTTGAAATGAGTGTGACTTTCAAGAAGGACTTATCTGTTCCTGTTCATTCTTGTCTTTTGGGGTTCAGTTTATTTAGGACTCTATATAATTCTGCTTCTCACTCTCCCCATCCCCTAAGAGGCTCTTTCTCCCTTTCCTTCCCTTCCCTTCCCTTCACAAAAAATTGTCTAGAGTCCCTTTGCTTGCCTTTATCTAGTTTCTCCAGCACCATTCCTTTTCCTTTTCGTGTTTCCAGAATATGCATATCAGTCTTCGACAGGCAATTTTTGAAAAGGCTTTGCAAAAAGTGACAGCTATTTTGCTCCTGGCATATTAATTTCTGTAACATCATTAAGTACCAGGTAGTTGCAAATGTTAAAATTTTATGAGGAATGCACAAGAAAAAAATGTTTAAATTTTATGAGGAATTTCATAACGAACAGCACTTGGTGGCTTCTGAGATGCTTTTAAAATTGAACTTAACTGCATTATATAGCATTGAAACAGAGCGTTTTCCAATGTAAAATTATTTGTTTATTTTGAAAATCTGCCCTTATTAATTCAGTGCAAATATCTGAAGCAAATAATAATCTCGGTAGTTATGTTATGCTGAGAGAATGTGTGTGTGTTTGCTCACTGTTTTATGGCATCAAGTCAACTGCTTAGTAATTTGTATTCATTTTATTGTAAATGTTATAACAATTTCTGAAAGGTAGCATACATGTTTAGTAATGGACATCTCATAGTATGAATTTGGCATGGAACTGAGGTTACTGAGGCATGGTTATTTGAGGGACCATCTCTCTTCAATCACATCCATACCATCACTTCTGACGTGCTCTGGGTCCTGCTGGCTAGGGAGTGTTGCCTGGGGGAGGCCAAAAAAGGAGCCTTTTCTGTTGTGGCAGTTTGGAATATCATCCCCTCAGAGATCAGATTGGCCCTCACCCGGCTGGCTTTTTGAAAAGCCCTGAAATCGTTATTTTGTTAATGGGCATGGGGAACCAGGATTGTGGTAGAGCCTGTACAATGGCTGTACATGTAGTCCTCAACCTATGAGGTGTGCAGATGGAGGAGGGTTTCCTGCCTGAGCAGGGGGTTGGACTAGAACAGGGGTAGGCAACCTTGGCTCTTTTATGACTCGTGGACTTCAACTCCCAGAATTCCTGAGCCAGCATGGCTGGCTCAGGAATTCTGGGAGATGAAGTCCACGAGTCATAAAAGAGCCAAGGTTGCCTACCCCTGGACTAGATGACCTCCAAGGTCCCTTCCAACTTTGTTATTATTATTATTATTATTATTATTATTAGATTTACTCAGCAATTTGCAACCTTTTTTTGCTGTCTTTTCCATTGACTTTAACATCTGCACAAAAATGATTTTTAAAGTAATGGATTGAAATTTCTAATATAGATGCAACCCCTTTTCAAGAGCCCTGGTGGCGCAGTGGTTAGAATGCAGTGCTGCAGGCGACTTCTGCTGACTCCTGGCTGCCAGCAGTTTGGCAGTTTGAGTCTCACCGGCTCAAGGTTGACTCACCCTTCCATCCTTCCGAGGTCAGTAAAATGAGGACCCAGATTGTTGGGGGCAATGCACTGACTCTGTAAACCATTTACAGAAGGCTGTAAAGCACTGCGAAGTGATATATAAGTCTAAGTGCTGTTGCTATTGCTATTTTTGGTAGGAAAGAGGATTTGCTTCTTACTTGCTATCTGAATCTGTAGCTATCTTTTATTTATAATAGTGTGTGTATGTGGTCGTGGGTGTAACTCTCCATCTGCCTACCTACTTATTTACCTTCCTACCAACTTATCTACCTACCTACCTACCTCTTGCTTACATCTTCTAATTTGTGATTTTCGTTAGTTGTTTATAGAGAGCCAGTGTTATGTAAAAGGTGTCCCTTTGCTACTCAGTTTTATATTGCTGAGTAATTTGTTCACTTTAACAGAATTCTTGTAGCTCTTCAAGCAGATCGTCTCATTTTCGGTCTTGCATGGAATCCTGAAAAATAGCCGGCTGCTTTAGTGAACAGAGGTGCTTTGCTCATGTGATATCTGAAGTACTTCTGACTCATTTTCAAAGTATGCATTGTCCTAAGAATTAGAGTAGGCTTATTAAATGCAGTACTTGACTAATTACTTGGGACATTATTTATAGTCCAAACATACAAAAAAAATATCTCCCCACAAATTTTACACTTACTGAAAGCCATTAAGGCATTTCTTTTACACAAAAGAACGAATTTAAAGCTGTCTTCTGGGTGGATTTGCTTGCCTTCTTTCTTGTTCCCTAATCTTGTTCCCCATATTAGTGATTGTGGCAAGGAATCTTACATGTAAGGATTAAGGCAACAGTCTTATACAGCTTCGCTTCACTTGTCCTTAAATACTTGCCATAACCAATTTCATCAAAGCAGTGTTGCTTTAACTTGGGGCTGTATAGATAAGAGCAACCTCATAGTCAAAGCAATACAGCTACAATAGATTGTGCTGCTGGTTGGTTGATCTGCAGGCGACACGAAAGCTAAGTCTCAGGAAAGAGTATAGAAATTATGCCTGGCTTCAACACGGTGAGGAGGAATTATGGGAAGTAAACTGCAACACATCTCAGAGATACCAGGCTGACCCAGATTCATTTGATAGAAACAAGTACCGTATGTATCGCTGTAGCTAATCCTTTGTATAAAATGGTTTATTTTAACTGAAAGGAAATAAATCTGTTATCTGTTGTGAGATTCTTAAGGCTAATACTTATTTGAAACATGTTATTTGATTATGACAGAACAATGTCAATCCTAGCTTAATTCAGCTTGCCAGTGGCTAAAATTTGCAAATGTTTTCTTCTGGTTATTAGCTGAACATGACCATTTGTATAAAGCTAGTCTTTCTGTTGTAGTGAATGTTTATTGAATTTGTAGCAAGGTCTCATGCTATTCAGTCTTGTGCTCCTCCTCCTCCTTTTCACGGCCTGGTGCCTCCCCTTCACAATCTCCTTCAGCACAGAATCATCTGGATACGGGCAGGTGTCTGTTAAGAAGGCATTGCATCTGTCGGATTGTGTAAACTCTAATTTATGTATAGCATATTTAATATTGTGATGATTTTTAACTGATTTTTTAATGCCACATTAGTGGGGGTTTTTATAACAAAAATACTAGAATGAACCAATTGCTTTACAAGTGCTGCTGATTTATGATTATGTGAATATCTGTTACTATGGTGATTTTAGGAGCCTCTTAATTTATTTCAAGATATTTGTTTTGAAGTTTGGGTATCTTCTGTTGTCAGCGGCTCCCAACTTTTTCTATACCCTGCACCCCTAGAATGCTTCTGATATATTTTTGCACCCCTTACAAAAGTTCAAAATAACGGCAACGAATTACGCATATACACTATAATTTTGAAAACCCAAGTTTTCGCACCTCCGGTCAGGAACCCCTATTCTATGTGGATATACACAGACCAAAAATAGGGCAGATAGGTATGCCTCTAGATTACTTACATTACACATGGTATTCTAGCTGGCTGATACTATACTACACTTTCTTCATGAAGCTACTTCAGCTGCAAATTTCTTGGTATTCTTTCTAAATTGATTCTGAATGGAAAATGTGTATCTTTGTGTATATAGTCTTTTTTTCCTAGTAAAAGCTGTATTACAGGTAGATCTCACTTAATGACTACCATATTTAGCAATCACTGCAAGTTATGACAGCACTGAAAAGTGACTTTGCAACCAGTCCTCCCACTTATGACTTTCAAAGCATCCCCACAATCACATGATCAAGATTTGGATGCTTCACAAACAGCAGGAGTTTAAAAAACCTCACAACATCCCACAGTCACATGATTGCGATTCACAGTCAGCTTCTGAAAATCAGACTCAGTGGAGAACTGGCAGTAAAATTGTAAGTCACAGTCATGTGATGTTAACAACTATGTTGCTTAGTGATAGAGTTGCCGATCCCAATTGTCATTAAGTGAGAACTACCTGAATTTAAAGAACCATGATCAGCATAGATAATTTTTCTCAAGGGATATATGTTCTGCTAATGTTTTCATTTTGTTACTGAAGGCTACAAAAGTACAATTCTTTGCAAACCTACAATGGCATACTATCCACTGCATGCAATAGGTTAATCTAAAATAATTTATTTATGCATTGTTTAAATTTAGAAGACTGCTGAACACATAGCAACTCTGGGAGGCACGCAAATGAAAAGCAAACTCAAATATATTAGTAACTAAAATATATAAATAAAAAATTGCTATGGTAAGCAGGGAACAAACAAACCACAAGTGTACTAAACATCTCATGCTTAGGCAGTTACACCTCTGTCTAGCCCAGAGCCTGGGGAAAAGGCAAGCCTTCAGGCTGTTCAAACCTCTGGGGTGATTTAGTAATTTTAATTTCAGTTGCTTTCCAAACATTGTGATGAAAATGCTGTATTTTACAGTATTGACATTAAATTAATTGAGATTTTGATGAATTTTACTTTGGTTTCATAATCACATCATTCTGGAGATTTTAATGCATCACCATTAACAACCTGCATTCAGCAGTAAATTCTGACTGGACTCCTTCAGCAGCCAAAAATGCAATCACATTGTGTTGCTCAAGTTGTACTGATGAATATATACTGCAGGTTTCCAATTCATTAATAGTAGCAACATTAACAATAGCAACTTTTTCTTACAACACCTTTTTGCCAACTGAAGTGAAATGACAAATGTTAGAGAACCCACCAGAACTTCTGGAGAACATCATTCTTGCCGTTATTATATTGGAGGCATTACTTTTCTTTCAACCTTCATAACCCAGAACAATTAATGATGGTGCTTATAAGATTGGAAAATGAGAATCAGTACTATTAATACACTCATATAAGGAAATAATTACGGAGAATCTACAAAAGTGGATATTTATGAACTGTGCATATAAATGGATAAAATGGGAGCAAGGAAAAAACTGTTTAGATCCTGAAGATCGTTATAAAAATGCATATTGATAGACAATCTTCTCTTAGTTGTCCTAAGATATGGAGAAATGGTGTGCCCAGAGCATGATTCTGGTTTAAGAGCAAGCTTGTCTCTTCAGATTTTTAATCTTCTGAACACCTGTCTAATCAGTTTCATCTACAACAAAATGCATCTATGTACTACTTTTCCAAGTACAGAATTCCACTATGACATTAAGTCTGTAGCCTATAACATAAACAGCACCTGAAAATGCTTTGAAATCAGTTCCATAGCTAATTGAACATTTAGAAAACTTTTGTATATCTCTTTAGATGTCTGCATTTTTCTTTTCTTTTAGTAAGAACTGTTTGCAATGACACCTTCAGTGTATCTTTTTTTCCTGGATTTCTCATCCTTTGTGGACACTTTTCACATTCAGGATTTCAAGCCATTGGATCTGTCCTACTTCCTGTTTGAGCATCCAATCCACTGTTCTGAAATTATTATACAGCTCTTTTCTACTACTAATATTATGATTAATATTATTAACATTAATATCCTGCATATTATAAACAGAATGATAACATGGTTGCTTTCTCCTAAGGTTCCAATTACTTTTTTTTCTTCAACTGCCTAATTCTTTCTCTTTAGCGAGGATTAGTTTCAGGATTCCAAACCCCCTTGTTCCTTCTAACCAATGGTGTCAACAAAAGAGGGCAGGAATGTGTTGGACTTGGCAGAGTTAGATGTCCATCCGCTGTCAGAGTAGCTGAAATCTATTATCATTGTCACATGCTTCTTTGAGAGTTTGGTCAACTGACATAGAAAGGCTTCATCTGTATAATCTTTACACAAAGAAGTTATTTATAGCAGATAAAAACTGGAATCGGGATGGGATAGATATGCAAGGACAACACTTTTGATGGAACTGCCCACAGAGTCATGCAGATGTACGCACACATGCAAACAGCTGGTGATAGTCTCAAAAGCAGCCACAAAGACTTTCTAAAGGACAAGGCTGCTTGAGGAAAGTTGCTTAACTAAGGGTAACAAGCCTAATGAAGCCTCTTAATTCGAATACTTCAGGTAGTATGCAGTATCTACACTCTTTCCCTCACACGCATACATTCTAAGGAGCTATGTGTGATGGGTTAAGTGAGAAACGTAACTCTGGACTGAACATGACCAACTCTTTGGTCCACTCTGCATTCTACACATTCAGCAGGACTTTAACAAGCCAAAAATCTTGCAGAGCCTTGTGGATTTAATAAGAGTCTACTAATTTATAGAGCTAATCCACCCAACTATAGGTAGTCTTTGACATATAAATGTTTAAAATTATGATGGACCCCCAAAATGATACAACCCAGATTCAAAGTTCCAAAGGCTGTGGTCATGTGACTACAATTTACAATTTGTTTTACTGGAAACTGGTGTTTACTTCCAGCAAAAACCACCCATGATGGACAATGGGTTTACAAAGGACTGCGGTATTTGCTTAACAACCACCAGTTGTAAAATCAGATCGATCACATAATGATGCACTTAATGACCCACATGATCTATGACCATAATTTTGGGCTGAATTACAGTTGTTAGTGCTAAACTGTATAACAAAGGAAAGTTTATAATCATTGTCCCCTCCTTAAAGGCCATTTTCTTCATGTCCCATGAAGAAAAAAGCATTTACAGTGTGAATAGTTATATATGTTGGACTAATGACTTGTTTAAACATCGGGTTAGTATGGAAGGTCCCAATAACCCATCTTGTATAATCTTCTGTCCCAAGCCTAGAACTGCCTTTTTGCTGATACCTTCCAGTGACTTTGGTTTCTATTGCTTGAATTTTAATGATGGTATGAATATGAAGGCAATAAACAAGGCTGTGGTATGGGGTCAACATCCTGTACCATGCTATACAAAGGATTTTTGTTAACATAGATGCCACCAAAGGAGTTGGGCAAATGGAATTGGCGCCAGAATCTCACAATGTATTAACCTTTATAATATGCTATGGTTGTTATGGGTCCTGCAAAATTTCATTTGGACTCCAGTTTTTCTAAGGTTTATCAAAAAGCTGTGGAATTTTTTTGTACGGTCTTCTGGTGTTATCTGGAATATGGATGGCATCATCCTCAATGCAGAAATTGTTAAAAGGCTCTGTGCAATTGATTGATGCAATTGAGAGGTTTCTTTAAAAAGAACTTAAACTAAACAAAAGCAAATGCCCCTTTGATTTTGATTTTTTTGTACTATGGTAGATTGTCTCAGTTTAAGGAATTAAACATGATCCAAAGAAAGGAAAATATATTTTAGAAGCACAAAGTCCTGAAAATCTAGATTTGCTGCATTCTCTCCTAGATACTCAAGGCTATCTTATGAAATGTATTCCTAGCTATGCAAATATTTCAGAATAATCACAACTGCTGACTAACAAGGAGACACTTGGCACTATTTAGAAGCAGCTGAATCTGCATGTTTATAACTTAAAGATGCTTTACCTAAGGAACCCCTTATTATAATCTGAATGTACCAGCTTTTGTGGTGAGTGATGCTTCATGCCTGTCCTGTGGGATTTGGTGCCATCTTGTTACAGGTTTTGGAAGAAAGATCACAGAAGCCTGTTGAATACTATATGTCAGCCATTCACTTTCTTCTCTCGAGCAGAATTCTGCCTAGCAAGATTCTTTGCTCATAAAACTTTGACATGCTGTCCAATCCAATAAATGGCCAGAAATAATTGTTCCCTGTGGCTGTTTAATCATGCAGCTGCCAAATTTTCTGTCCATGATGATTAGGATGAATGAATTGTTTTACCTGAACACAAAATGTGCCAGTTGTTAGAATTAACTCATAAGAAGTTTAAAGAAATAGTGTGAACCAAAGAGATTCTGCTTGCTAAGTTTTACTTGCGTAATATGGATACCGATGTAGAATATTTTCTCAAGAACTGTGCTGCTTATATGCAAACTCATTCTTTTTATGACGATTGGCTATAATGCTCTCTCCCAGTCATTGGGCCAATTTTTTGGCCCTCTGAGGGGCTCTGGATGATGAAGCACTAGAAGAAAAGCCTAGAGCCCTATTGGGAAACAGATAAAGAATGAACCTGACTGAGCACAAATAAAAGCTCATCTTAGGGATTGTATTGTGGTGAAGAGAATGGCAAAATGTAATTATTTTTCCACTCTTTATCACATCCATAGATAATCATCCAGCAGCCCTGTTTAAGATGACTTAGTTTTTGTTGGAGATGGGCAAGTCACAGGATCATTTGCAGGGCTGCTGTAATGAATATTCTGGCTATCTAGTGGATAAAGTGGCTTGGATCATCTCAGAGTTGGGCTCTAATAGGAGAGGTCCCATCAAGGTGACTGAGGCAACATCTTGTGAGGTTAGCTAAGATGAAACTTAACCTACTACTCCTAAGGAAATGGCCATTGTGACTGTGAGCTTGATCACGCATCTATTAAATCGTTGCTTTTTCTGGCTAATGCTGCCTAGGAATATGTAGTAATGCCAACCTCCTTAAAGAGGTGGTAGTTCTCCTTGCCTTGAAAGTCGCAGTGCTGCACATTTCAAGAAGCTGAACTCAACAGTCTAGATAATAGTTGACTGGTATTTAAACTTCCCCTTTTTAGGGAATGTTGTTGAGAAAGTCTTGAGCTGCACTTCACAGGCACCCAGAGGAAACTTTAATCAGATCTTTTTCATTTGGGTTTCAGAATGGGTCACAATATCGAGACTATAGTTAACATGTTTGCTAATAATCTCTAGTAAGATTGTGACTGGGATGATGCAAGTGTCCTAGTTTTTAGTTGCTCAATAGTTTCTGATACCATTGATCATTGCATCAAGTGGATCCAGTATTCTCTGCTTTGCATTTGTTTTTGTTTCAGTTTTTCACTGTATTACCTCACTGCTTTTTTCTTTTCTTTTCTGGTTATTGACTTAAATAAAGGAATCTATCCTACCGAACTGCCTATGAAGATTAGAAGCTGGAAGTGCTTTTTATGGTGGTTCTCTTCTTTTCTCTGTGTATGGTTCTAGGAATATTGATGGAAAGAAGGGGGGATCCAGCCAAAACCATTTGCCATGTGGGATAACTGAAGGCTCTTGTGTTTCTGTTTAACATCTAAATGAAACTGCTAGATGAGGTCATCCATCAGTTCAGGATCCAGTATCATCAGTATGCTGTTGATACCCAGACCCGCCAAGTGATGGAGTCAAGGTCTTGACCCAGTGTCTAGATAGTAGAGGAGTGAACAGGGAGGGAGAGAGTCAGAATCAGCCCTATGAAGACCAAATTTCTGTTGCTATTTTGGTTACACGGTCTTGAAGAATTTTCACTTTGAGTCTTAGGATAGCACTTCCCCATTCAGTACTGCATGATCTGGAGGTGTTCTTAAATTTGTACATCCTGCTCAAAGAGCAAGGAATAGCAAGTAATATACAATCCTTTGTATAGGTCCATCTTGGGCACCAGAAGCACTCATTCCTGCATTGGGAAACGTTCTTGAGGTCAGTTATGACTTGAGAACCACACACTTGGAAGTTGGAACTGGATCACAATACAGTGCCGTGAAAGGTAATGGGCATGCCATGTTATGCCCATGCAACATGTCTGCTTTGTGAGTTGCACTGCTTGCCAGTTAGCTTCAAGGTGCTGATTATCACCTATAAAATCATTCATGGCATAAGGCCTGCTACCTGATGGACTGGCATTGTTTGCATAATCAGAGAAGACCAGCACCTCGTGGTCTCATTGATTAAACCAGAGGTCTCCAACCTTTCTGGGCTTGGGGACCGGAGGGAAGGAGAGCAGCTTAAAAAACTGGTGCATGCGTGCATGGGGCCATGCACACTGGCGCGGCACTAGCGGCCCCATTCATGCATGCAGCATGTGCTGGCGCCAGGCACATGCGTGAATGGCTGCACACACCCCGGTGGCAGTTAGCAGCTCTGTTTGCGCATGCGCAAACAGGCTGCGCAATTCACTCGGGTTAGCAGCCCCGTTTGTGCATGCGCAAATGGGCCGCGGACACCCGCCCCACACTAGCGTCCCCGTTCGTGCCTACGCGCATGCACAAATGGGGCCAAGGGCACAAGCACAAGTGGCGGGAATATGCACCCACACGTGCACGCACTGGCCAGCCACTTCTGTGGCCCACTGGCCGAGAGCCCGCTGCCCAGAGCCGGGCCACGGTCCATAGGTTGGGGACCTCTGGATTAAACAATGTCACCTGATGGGACCCAGGATATGTGTTTTCTCTGTTGTTGCACCTGCCCTCTGGAACAGCTTCCCCCCAGAGATCCATATGGTTCCCATACTGACCTCATTTAAAAGGTCATTAAAACATGGCCTTGGATTAGGGTGTGTGGTGAGCCTCTTATAGGACAATGTATATTAAGCTGGACATTTATTCTTTTTTGGATGTGCATTTCCTTTGTTATATGATTTCTGTACAGTTTTTATTCTAAGCTGCTCAGAGTCAAAATTGGACTCAGCTCAGAATTAAAATCGGCAGTCTTATACATCTTAGGTAGGCAGGCGGATAGAGAGAGAGAGAGAGAGACAGCACATTGTAGTATTGTTTTGATCATTTTGGAATTCTTATTAAGTGGTTGCTGATCATACTTCCCAGTTCGTAGGTTACCTTCAATTTTTTTTCTGGTTCTGTGACATTAAATTGCACCTTTAATTCTGGCTGCTTTAGTCTGGACTGCCTGTCTGTGTATTTAATTGTTTAATTGTTTTCTAGATCTTAAATGCCAATCAGTGGCTCATGGAATGGGCAGCTATAACAAATGTAATAAAATATCATTTTATTTATTTATTTATTAAATTTTATGGTGCGCATCTCCCCTCCAAGTTGACTCTGAGCGGTGTAAAAACATCATATCCGTAGTTCTCCTTACTAGTTAGAATAGAATAGAGCTGGAAGGGACCTTGGAGGTCTTCTAGTCCAGCCCCCTGCTCAAGCAGGAGAACCTATACAATCTCAGACAAGTGACTGTCTAGTTTCTTCTTGAAAATCTCCAGTGATGAAGCGCCCACTATTTCTGAAGGCAAGCTGTTCCACTGGTTAATTGTCCTCACTGTCAGGAAGTTTCTCCTTAATTCCAGGTTGCTTCTCTCTTTGATCAGTTTCCAACCATTGTTTCTTGTCCTTCCCTCTGGTGCTCTGGTGAATAACGTGACCCCCTCTTCTTTGTTGCAGCCCCTTAGATACTGGAATACTACTATCATGTCTCCCCTATTTCTTCTTTTCTTTAGACTAGCCAAACCCAAGTCCTGCAGCCGTTCTTTGTATGTTTTACTATCATAAGAGTAACAGGAAGACAGAGGGTTTTCATCATTATTTAAAAATAAAAACCTTCAGGTTGCACTCAGTGAAGGAAGGAATTGGAAAAAAGTATTAACTAAAGTATTAACTAAAATAATATTGTTCTATTCCACACAGAATTCCAAGGTGGGTGATGCACCGATTAGAGAATAGCATCAGAAACACCAGGACCAAATGAACGATTATATTAATATCATAAAGTTAAATGATACCATTTAAAAATTGGGGATAGTTTACATTGCTAACAATCTGACTGGTGATAAAGTTCAGCCAACATATATAAATATCCATTGTGTTGTTATTTGTGTGTAGGGGAATTTTTCTGATTCTTCCTTTGGTTAGCTAACCCCAAAATGGTACTGTTTTAATTAGAAATTCCAAGGATCTTAGAAAGTTCCATCTCAACTGGAATTCAGTAAGGGGGTTGTCCTTTTAAATTGTTGCAGATTGTGACTTAATGTTTAGAGGGGAAAAATTCTTAATAGTAAAAATTAATTTGAAAGTAGAACCTGTTACGCAGCATTTCAAACAAGGGCTGGACAGCCAACTCTCAAGAATGCCTCACTTTAGTTGCCTGGCAGAGATTTAGTGGCTTTAAAGGTTTCTTCTAAATCTGTGATTCTGTTAGTAACCCAAACCAATATGGTGGTGTATTTCTGATTTAATATAACTAATTGTTATAAAGTTTCTGGTTGAAATATATTGCTGTTTTAACTGACATTTGAATTGTTATTTTATGTTGTGTGCCTATTTGTTGCTCTCCACACTGTCTTTGATTATTAAGACTGCAGACCTATGACAAGGATTTTCCTTGTTTCTGTACTAAAACTTGTATGTTTAAAATACTATACCTTTGTAAATAAGTAATAAATAGCAATGTGTATGCAGATAGTGCACAAAAATAGGTATAAGAGGAGGTTGATTTTTTTTAATACAATGTTGCGTACTTTTCGTTTTCACTTAAGATGTAGGTGGTGGCTCTTGAAAAGGAAGTGGTTTAATGTAAATAACTGGAACTTCAGTGAATTCTGCCTTACACTTTTTAAAGCAACATTTAAGCTGCTCATGAATAGACAAATACAATTTGATATAACAAAACCTCTTATATACAAGGCATATTCAACATAGTGCCTTCCCAACACGCTGAGTTAGGAAGGAAGGCTGATCATAGTGTACAGTATATACATAGTATACAGTTTTGTTCTGATATTCCCACATGGATAGCACATACATTTAGAATTGTTTTGGACATCATAAGTTTCCCATATTTTAGAGATCATACTGGGAAAATAAGTACTCTTTGCATAGGCGTTCACTTCTGCAGCTTCTAATGAGTAAATACTGCAACAAATTAGCAAGAATCAACATGGCATGACTAGTAATGAATTATATAGTAATTTAAATATTCCACTTTTCTGAGTGTGTTAGTACACACCATGTCATTCTTAGGTGGTTGCATATGGCAATAGTATGCTGATTGCTAGGGGTTCTATAGAATAACAATAACGAGGTATAATAGTGTTGAAATAAAATTGAAATAAATTGGCATTTGGTTGTGCTTGTAGGTTACTGATGAAAATATATCAAAACAGGCCATTAGTATTCTGACCATCAGGCTGGATTGTTCTATGAGGCATAGATGTGGCTAAAGCTGGTACTATCTGTGTTATAAAAAACATCATAAGAAAGCCTCAAGGTGACCTATGATTGATGGTGGAGGTCAGGATCTTTGCAACTATCTGGTGGCAGCTATGGAAAGTGTAAGATTGTGATTTGGAATGTAAGCGACATACATAATAGTGTACATTAACTGACATAGAGTTGAAATGAGAAAAAATAGCTTTGTTGTCTGTAAAGCCAAAAGAAAGGGAAAGGTGGATTGTTCTTATATACTTAAGTTCACACAAAAACTGATCTTGAAAATCAATAAAATATAACCCTTCCCTGCCCTGGCATCCATATTAAGTGCCTAACTCAGTTCTTAAAGTATCATTAATTAACAGATGTGTGAAAAAACCCTCTGTTTTGATTACCTTCTAAAACACCATTAAGGATGGTATTTTTGAGAATAAACTCTTTCTCCAGGATGGAACTTAAGTTGAAAAGCAAGTGCCCTTCTTTCCTTCTCAGATCTCACGTGGGGTACCTATTGTCAATATCATCATCATGATGAAAAACATCAGATAAGTAGCTTTGCCTGAAGTAAGCAGTCCTGCACTTTGAACAATCAGCTCTTTGAATTATACTCAGAAGTCTATTCAGTGCCTACAAACCAGTGTTAAACGGTAGTGGAGATTCTAACTTGCCGTAGGATGGCTCTGCATATTGCAAAAAATGTGGCTTCCATGCAGTCTTTGAAGCAATCCCATACAGAATACAGAGATAGAGGAAGATGGAAATGAAGGTATAGGTGTTAAGTATGAATGGAAGGGCTGAACTATACATGAGAAAGTATGAATTGGTGTCACGTGAATTGGTGTCATCTCCTGTCTCATGATAGCAATTCGTAAGTTGGTGAGAGTTACATATTACCTTTCAGTGAATGGTGAAATGTTGAGCTTCCTAATAGAGAGGGGGGGAAAAAGGTGACTCAGAAGTATGTGGCATTACAGTGATCGGAAACATGAAGAAAGATGCTCAATAGAATGATGAAGTGACAAAGTTTGTGACTGAGGTAAAAAATATGTGTAGGAAAATGATTGGTACCAAAAAAAAGTAGAGAATAGAATAGAATAGCAAATGTGAAGGAATTTTCTCATCCTGGGAATGAAAACACATGTTTCTAAAATATTGCAGATTACAAACAGATGGAGATTTTTGTGTTATCAAATAAATGATTGCCATGTTACACTGTGGTGGCACAGTGGTTAGAATGCAGTATTGCAGGCAAACTGCCCACAGCCAGGAGTTCAATACTGACCAGCTCAAGGTTGACTCAGGTTCCATCCTTCCGAGGTCAGTAAAATGAGGACCCGGATTGTTAGGGGCAATATGCTGACTGTGTAAACTGCCCAGAGAGTGCTATAAACCACTATGAGATGATATATAAGTCTAAGTGCTATTGCTATTGCTATCTTCCCCATGAAACTAAGACTCCAAAAGAGAAGTAATGGCAACAATAAGACTCCATTGCATAATAGTCAATGAGTCCCTCTTTGAAGAAATGGGAAAAACAAATAAACACATAAATGAGGCCAGGGTTCATATACCTAGTTTCCAAGATTCAACAACAATAATAATAATAATAATAATAATCCTAATAATGATGAAATTGGAAGGAACCTTGGAGGTCATCAAGTCCAATCCCCTGCTCAGGCAGAAAACCCTATACCATTTTAGACAAATGGTTGTCCAGGCTCTTTTTAAAAACTTCCAGTGTTGGAGCATTCACAGCTTCTGGAGGCAGGTTGTTCCACTGATTAATTATTCTAGCTGTCAGGAAATTTCTCCTTAGAAAGGAGAACCTAACCTGTAATTCTATAACCTAACTCATGCAAATAAAGCAAATTGTAGGGCTTCCCAACCCCCATGCAGCACAAGTCATTCACTCTTTAAAGAAATAGCACATTTTCCTAATATCATGCAGCTGCTGTCGTGAAGCCCTGGGAAAGGAAATATTTGGCTTAAGAAGTTACCAGCAGGTACATGACCATGCATGTATGGGGGGAAAAAAACATTGTTTTTCCATTCAAAACTGAAATGCTAGACAAGTTTAATCTATAGCCCTATCAATTATTATTTTAGTATCACTCTTGATATTGACTCAACTGTTGAATCAAAATTTCAAAATAAAATAAATAAAAAATAAACCATAGTTCATTATTTTATTACAGGTTGTCCTGCTTTTCCAATCAATGGTCACATTAAGTCAAGAACAGTCCTGGAAACATGTGGTGAGTTGCAACACAGTGAAAGAAAATCCCAACTGGCTAAGAAATATCTGTTAAGACCCCAAGGTTTGTATCTGTGTCCTTCTTTATTAATGTGATTTTTATGTCATGTTTAAAAATACATATGCTGAAAGATGCAGTTACCGTCATCCATTAGGTGTTTTATATGGAGTTGTATGAGCAAGATAATATAGAGGTATCAAATGATTGCAACTAAAGTTCATTATGGTATTATAATTACGTGGGGAGAATAGGTTTTGCTGGGGGTTTTGGCTTCTTTTAGGAAGTTTAATTATGATTACTTTCTCCAGTGCCTTTTTCCTACTGTCAGCTTAACTGTGTAGGAGAAATTAATTCTGATTCATTAAAATCTGTAGCTTCTAGGCGTTTGCAAATGCATGTGAGTAATATGATCTCTGAATCTCAGGTAATCAGTAAATAAAACAGAATAAATTATATGCTAGGCGTGGAAATCCTGTCATATAAATTTATTTAATTAATTTATGTTAGTGTCCAGATAAAAATGACTCTATGCGGCCTAAAGAAGAGAAAAATCATATACCTCAAAACAAAACACATAATAACCAAGGACTGTCATTTTTTTCCATAAAATCTCTAAAAAGAATATCTCAGAGTGAGAACCACTTAACCTCTGGCCCAACCCGAGCAAAAACAGTACATTACAGAAGGCCAAAATGTATCTGGGCTGTTTGGATTGGCCACTGCTTTGACAGATCTGATACGGCAAGCAAAATTTATAGGAGATAGAAGATATCCAAATAACACAGCTCTATCGCCCATAAAGATGACATCCAGCACCCTGAATTTCACTCGGAAGTCTATTAGGAGCAAATGCAGCTTGCAAAGTAGTGGTGGACCCTATTTATAAGATGAGCCAGTAACTACCCATGCTGCTGTATTCTGGACCAGTGGCAGCTTCTGAGGGATCTTCAAGGGCAGATCCACATAAATCATATTACAATCATTCAAATGGGAGATGAATATATTTATTATTTCTGGAATCTGGAAAAAAGACAAAATTTTATGTAGAAACATACAGTCTACTGTAAGTAAGTAACGCCTTTGAACTGTAGGGAATGTGAACTAGGGAACTCTTGGTGCTTGCTGAGAACCTAATAGGAATTTACTGTACTTGTAACAATACTGGAAAAGATCGTTTGTTTCAGAAAGTGATTGAAGGGCTAATTAACCTTAGGAGGTAACTCGACTTAAACTAAAATCTCTATTTAATGGACCTTGACTTCAGTTGCAGGAGGTAAAATATGCTTATACAGGTAATCCTCAGTTAACAGCCACTTGTTCAGGGATTGTTCAAAGTTACAACAGTGCTGAATGAGTGATACTTACAACTTGAAGTATCCAACAGTCCCAGTACTCCTGTGGTCATTTGAAGGTTGCAAGCCGCTCTGGTAAGCAGTTTGTACTCTCAGCACTTTTTACTCCAAGGAGCTCAGCTACAGGGCTCACCGCGGTCATTTCCATACCCTCTGCCACCCAGGAGCAACCATCTCGCATTTTCATTGTGCCTTGACAGCCACCCACACATCCTCATGCACTCTTCCTCTCCCAATAGCAGCCATCCCTCTCCATTGTACTTGTGCCAGCCACTTGTGCATCATCCTCCACGGCACCAGCTGAGCACCTGCCTGTTTAAGAGCTGCCAGGAACTTGCAACTTCCTGCCTGCCCCATTGACTTGCTTATTGGAAGCTGGCAGAAAGATGTGAGAAGGTTCTCACTTAACAGCCTTCAATTGTTGCTTAATAATGACATCGGGAAGTGTTGGGATTACCATTGTTAAGCAATCCAGTCATGTGACATCGTACTTTATAATTACATCATTTAGCAATGTGAATTTTAGTCCCAATTGGTATTGTAACCTGACGATTACCTTCTGATGATGTGTAAAATTCCATTTCCATTTCACACATGGCATCAAATACACATGTGTAAAATCTCATTCGTATTTAATGAATGTTCTGTTTTAATGAATACCCCTTCCCTCCTTTAAATTGAGCTAAACATTTTATTTCTTCCCATAATCCCTCATTTAATAGGTATCACTGTATAATGTAAGAATAGTCTTACATGGCTTCCCAAATTAAAATTAGCATACTCTCATGATTTTGGATTATTTCTTGGGATGGGGAAGTCAGCCATTGGGCGAGAAATTTCTTTAAATATGTGTATTTCTGTTTTGATGCAAATATGTTCTGCAAAACCATATTTAGATCAAAACTTTCCAGAATTGTTTCAGTAAATGGCTAAATCAAACAAAATTTAGCAAAAAAATAGGCTGCTAATACTTTAGCAATGTGGATGTAGGTAAGGAGAGAGAGCAAGACTCTACACTGATTATATCTGTCACTGTTTCTCTAAATACTTACTATACTTTCATTCTTAGTTACTTTTGCCTGGTGAAACTATGAGTCCCTGTGAATATCTCTGTGTTCTGAGCAGACCAATAGGACACAAAAATACATAACAATGTGTAAACAGTGTATTTTAATAATATCATTTGGGTTCCAATGAAACCTCTGTATCTGACCTAAAGATCAGTCCAGCTCAGCTTGGCCTTGGGACCTATCAGCTAAACACTTTGATTTTCAGTCCAAGCGACTTCTCTCATTAGCGAGGGACTTTGATGGGCTGAGGACTTGTTCAGTTTCTCCACACTGCTGGGAATTCAAACTGTTGATCCTAGTACCGTTTGGTTCTCATGTTTAGGCTTCAACTCTAATTATCCAGTAAACTCTTCTTGCTTTTAGCCTTATTGAATTCCTAATAACCTGCTGGACTTCAAACTCTGACCTCAGAGAGACTCTGACAGTAATTTCTATTGACAGAGATTGCCATTTTCAACCATATGTATTGTGAAGACCTTGGTACTTTGGGTGATGACTAACGAGAAGTATTTCTCATTCTAATATTCTATCTGCTTTCTCACTAGCTTTTGTTTTTATTATTTTGTTTTTTTTTAAAAAAATTCTAATGTCTTTTCTTCTTGCCCCTCTTTTTATGTAAATACCTTCTTTAAGTTCAAAAACAAGTCTGTTGTTTTCTAAATTTAAATTCTGAATCCGTTTAGTTCACTTATGTTGCCCTTGTGAAGTGAAATATAATTTGACAAGATTACATAAAAGCAGGACATGATTTCTTTTATGTCTCACTTGCACAGCATATAGCATTCTAAAATTTTGAATGCTTAGCATTTTTTCCCACTAAGCAGGTCAAACCTGAATGAAACACAGGTATTGCAGAGACAAATAATTGCCATTAATTCTCCTAAGTCACCTTTTCTGTTTCTAGTTGAAGGTTCAGTTAAAGTTGCTTTCAGCTATATGGAACAATGAAAACACATGACCTTGTTGCTAGGGGTTACTGCTTGGAGGCTTTGAAAAAGCACTACTTACTTGCAAGCAGGGTGAGAATTTCACATGGTTTGCTGTGTTTTAAAAAAGACCCACACAGTGGGACTGAAGTGCACATGTGTGCTTCATTGTTCTCTTCTCCCCCCTCAAGAACAAGCAGCAGTACATGGCAAGTGCTTTTGTCACAGTAATGTGTTCAAGACTGCAACAAAAGAGGAAGGATATTTAGCATATTGTACTATAAAGGGTTGGGGGAAGGGAAAAGGAGAAATGATGGGCTGTTCTTAATTTGCTTTTTGAGGTTCCAGAAGAATGAACATGAGAGGATTAAAAAAAAAAAATCTTTGAACGATTCCATGGCTTTAATGTAATCATATTCAAAGTGTTGGGTCACCACTTCTTCAAATGTTCAGCCCTGCATTAACAAGCATGCTAGAAGTTTTGCTAATTGCAATGTCTTTGCACACTGTATATCCTGTTTAGCAACCAGGAAGTGGTCACACTTGTTCTGTCAGACTTGGAAGGTACTAGCTTAACATGAACTCGTACCACTTCACTTAAAACCAGTGTGCTTATACTTGAAAATAACCTAATGTTACATGGTTTCAACTGTCGAAAAAGAACAGTCTTTCCAGTTTTTCTAGGAGCACTCGACTTTTGTTCTTTATTAGCTTTAAAGATGAAAAAGACTCTACTTTTGATTTTGGATTTTTAGTACCTCCAAAACCTGTTCATCTTCAGCCTGCTGGACAGGAGAAGATTCCTCCAGCACCATCTAGGCCTTTGCCAGCAGATCCAAAGTCTTCAAGAACTCAAGTGCCTGAAGGAGAAGCCACACATGCCTCAGCAGATATAAGCAGGCTTATTGAAAAATTTGAAGGGATAAGGTAAGAGGGTTTGGTTAATTTTCCTGTCGGAGTCTCTTCATTTAAAGAATTTGGTAAAAATAAGCTACAATGGAGTAGCTGAGGCATACAGTCTCAAATACAGAAAATGGTAGTGATTTTATTGTAGTAGTGATAGTTATTATAATAATTACTAAATTGGGCCATTTTAAGCCTGAAACCTCATAATCAATGGAGGCTTTTAAAAATGTGGAATACTTCTTTTCATATAAATAAAATAATTGGTTTTAAAATTGTTAATATATAATGGGTTGTAATATTGATGAGTGGCCAACCAAGAGTCCATGATAATAAATATATTTCTGTAGTTTGTTTCTGTTTGATCTTGGATTAGTGTAGTTTGCTTGAACTACATGATTAGGCAGGGTTTTTTTTTCCTATAAAGAACACTTATTTAAGAATTGACAGACTTGTCAGAAATCTGAGAAGTCATGAATATGTTTATATTATAAATGCCTAGGAAGCAGGGTTTTTTATGATAACGTAATCTGTAGATGTTGGGTTTTGTTTTTGGAAGCTAAAAATACATAGTCTAATAGCTAATTCCACCAAATGCCTTGACTTCCTCAATATAGTTCTCTTAAAACTATAAAAAGCCAAATTTGTGGCGTTTATTTGTTCCTTATAAAAACCTGAAAACTGTTTAAATATATTTGTATGAATATTTATGGCAGCTTATATGATTATCCATTCAGATATTCTAAAAAAGTTATAGTGTTTCTTAGCTATATTAATTCAAGGCAAAGAATGAGGCTTAGAAAGACAACCAAATATATTTTGGTGCTGAAGTAGAAATTTCAGATTCTGTTGTTACATTGGTTTAACCAACCCACTGAAAATTTGCTTCAGTAATACTTTAGTAATAGACCACTTTTCCCAATCCAAAATTAGAGGTGGTTCTGGAAACTTAAATCTCTGGTAGCAGAATCTGTGATAGATTAAAGATTACTTCAATTATTACTTCTTCACAGTCAATGAGTTCATACTGAGGTCCTAAAATCTGTCATGTCTATGACCTTGAATCTTTGTGTTTATTTTCAGGCAACCCACACATGAGGGTCAAAGAAATCAGATTAATTTAGTTTTTAAGATGGAACAAGAACCAGATTCTTCTAAACAACATTGCCCAAACGTCTATGATTTGGTGGTTTCCAGTACTTCAACAAATGAAAATGAAGAGATGGATGAGAGTGGGCCTAACATCTTGTGTAGTCCTGGAGTGTCTAATACAGACCTAATAAAAATCAAAGAACTAAACATAGATGACACCACAAACACTGAGGATTGTACTAATGCCTCCCTCAGCAAAGCAACTGTGGCAATGCACAGTCATAAGGACACATCTGTTGAGATGAATAGCAATGGCAAAATCCCTAACAGGGATAGTGGAATAGACAGCCCTTCTTGTAATGTAGCGGGAGAGAATTTTCCAAATGAGGAAGCTACAGAACAGAAAAAAACAACAGGAACTGGGGATCTAGCTGAAATGGACAATGATAAAAAACCTGTTCTGTTTTCTGCCGGGGAACAGAAGAGAGACTCTGCTCAGGATGAAGATAGTGATATAGACGAAGGAAGTAGTGAAGAGCCAGAAATAGCAGAAGTCTCCAAGCTGGAATGTATAGATGTTAACAAGGTATATTTTTTAACTTTTGCATTGCTGTTACAATACTGTGCTGTGTGGGACTTTTACTTTTAGCACATTCTAGTATGCATAAAGTTGCATTATACTGTCATACACAGTGTATGGACTTAGCCCAGTACTTCTTACTACTTGGCTACTTGTAGAGTTTGTCTTTTTTATGCAAAGCATAGTTCTGATACCACATTATTAACTTCTCTTTCTTTACTAATTCCAGCTGGTATTTTTTGCACATTCTGTGTATAAGTGGCTTTTAGAAATAAAATAAGTATCATTGACAGCACATGTAAGCAAACATACATAAAAGTAGACTGTTAATCAAATGCATTCTTGTGTAGGTCCTGATGATAAAAATAATACATTTTAAAATTTAAGAAAAAAAGACTTTAACAGATTATTTGCTGGATGCCTTCTTTTGTTTTCTCTGCTATCTAATCTTTCTTTTATAACTAAATAATGGTGGGTCAATGTCCTTTTTTTTTCTTTTCTAAATAGTTCTAACTTCCTTTTCAGTATTTGGATTGTTTTCTGACTGGTGTTTTAGGTGTTTTAAAGCTCTCCCAAAGGGTAAGAACTAAGATGTTCAGAAATTGGCTACAAAGAGAGCTTGTAGCAACCATTAGAACATTCAAATATCTAATAGAAAGGGCAAAGTCAGATGGATGAAAATTGTACCTGACTTCAATATTTACAAAATAGTCCAGAAAAATGGCTGCATTTACTATCATTTTAGCATGGGTATTAATTTGGCCTTAAAGACATAACATATTTTTTCATCAAAGAGACAGTATTATAAATAATTCATGAGCATTAATTTAGGGAGTAGGTGTTTCTGTATTCATATACACCATCTTTTATACCAATCAGCTTATGAATATGACTCAGAAGGCCTATAAACATTGTTTTTGATGTTATGGCAACCAAGGTAGTGTATGTAATACCTAGTGCAATTAAGGCAAAAATTGGAAACTATTCTAAACATTACAGGCTCAGAATGTGTGTTCTTGTTTTGAAGCTCTAATGCATGGATAGAATAATTTATAATACAAAGAAAGTTATGGTAGCAAATCCTTAATTTGCAATTACAACATCAGTCGTGTCTTTTTAGTAATAGCTTGTATTGCATTATCTGAATTATTCTTAAGGCAATACTGTCCTTAGCATCAGAATTGTTTATTGTTGTTATTTAACTATACTCACCTAAATATATGTGGCAATGCACATAAAATGTTGACTGGTTTTATTATGGCTACCCATGTCAAATCCATGATTCTGGGTAGCTAACAATAATTAAAAACACCAAACAATAAAAGATAACAGCACACATATAATGTGTAGGTAAAAGCCAACACAGGTCAGCATAGCCATTGTACAGGGTTAGGCACACACCTTGATCTTAAAGCCCCCTGGAAAAAACATGGCTTTAAGACCTTGTGGAACTCCAATAGAATCAGGACCAATCTAATTTCTAGGGCAGGTTTTCAACCTCAGCAACATTAAGATATGTGGAGTTCAACTCCCAGAATTCCCCCAGCTGGTACACCCTAATAGGTGAGACCCAGAGCATATTCTTTTTACTGGGTCTAATGGAACAGGTAGACATAATCAGGGAGTGATAGGCCCTCAAATAACCGAGTTCCATTCATAAAGCATTGATTACTTCTTCTCACAGCTGTATAACAGCTCATATTATTCATAATCTTCTCTGGAAAAGATTTTAGTGTTGCAATGGTAGGAATAGGGGGAAAAAATCTAACTCTTACCTCTAGTACCTTTATGGGAAAATTAAACATTTTCTCCATGTTTTTTTTTTAAAACTCATTTGTTTCCTTCACTTGTCTATCAAGATTCTCAGTCATCCAGGTGCTTTTTCAAGAGGCAACTGGACTTTCTTTGTTCTTCTTTGAAGACGTTTCACTTCTCCTCCACGAAGCTTCTTCAGTTCTGAAGCTTCTTCACTCAGAACTGAAGAAATTTCTTGGATGAGAAGCAAAACATCTTCAAGGAAGAACAGAGAAAGTCCAGTTGCCTTTTGAAAAAGCACCTTTGGGACTTCACCTTTATTATTTTCTGCTTAGAATCCACCTGATCCTAAAGCTTTGACAGAGAACCTATACCAATATATCTGATTTCATAACTACTAGTTTTATATCCAATAGTTGGAATGTCCAGATTATTCATTTTTTGTCAACTAATTTTTGGCACTGGCCCAAAATCAAAAAGATTCTGCTCTTGCTGCTATTTGACAACAGGGTTGGATGATCTCTATTCTTCTTGTTTCAGCTAGAAACTGATTTGATGCTAGAATAGGAATGGGCAAATTAATCTGTTTCCAGTTTATGTCACTTTTGCAGTTAATAATAATAATAATAAAGTTGGAAGGGACCTTGGAGGTCATCAAGTCCAACCCCCTGCTCAGGCAGGAAACCCTACACCATTTCGGACAAATGGCTGTCCAGTCTCTTCTTAAAAACTTCCAGTGTTGGAGCATTCACCGCTTCTGGAGGCAGGTTGTTCCACTGGTTAATTGTTCTAACTGTCAGGAAGTTTCTCCTCAGTTCCAGGTTGCTTCTCTCCTTGACTAGTTTCCATCCGTTGCTTCTTGTCCTGCCCTCAGGTGCCTTGACTCCCTCTTCTCCCTCTTCTTCTCAGTAACCCCTGAGATATTGGAATACTGCTATCATGTCACCCCTAGTCCTTCTTTTCATTAAACTAGACATACCCAATTCCAGCAACCGTTCCTTATATGTTTTAGCCTCCACAGTTTTTTTAGGAGTTTTCTCCAACCTGCAGTTGTATAGTTGTAACTGTAACTCTGAGTTTGGTTGTGTGCTTGCAGGCATTTCATCCTATTACTTGTGTGAATGCGTATTTGAGTATGTGAGTGTTTAAATGGAAGCTCCAGACTATCAGAGGATGCTTCCAGGGAGGGAAGGGCAAAGAAAAAGCATCAGGTTTTGCTTGAGTTTATTAGAAAATTTTCATGAAAAATTATATCACCGTACTTGCTGTTTATATCATTTTTTTCATTTATATGTACTAAAACGAGAGAAAACCTTCTAAGAAGTTCGATGAAAAAAGAGTTAATCAAAATGATCTACTGTGGAAACAAACTAAAACTGAGACCATAAGCAACTAATCAGGAATGGAGGAAGGTTGTCCTTTCTCAAGTGAACTTTTAAAAAGAGGAAGGGGGCAGCTCCATTTTGCCTTTGTTCCTTTGTCTTCCATCACAGGAGATGACACCTCTCCCCAGTCTACCTCTCTCCAGATAAAAGGCGCATCCTAACCTGGAGAAAGGTTGGAAGATTCAGAAGTAAATAGCCGTCAAAAGAAACACAGAGTTTGATACAAGTTAGGAATTTTTAGAATTGATATTATGGACTGATCTAATCTGTTTCTTTGTATATTTAGCCCTATTTCATTCTAACTTTGTGTGTCTGTTTCTTGATATATATTCATGCCTGGAGTTGTGACTAAAAACCTGCAGGATTCGTGAGACCTTCCTTTTCCTTTTTGCCCATTATTTTCAATTTTCAATTAGTCCTTATCTTAAATCATCTAATCTACATAATAAACAACTGAATCTTCTGGTATCAGCAGGCTTATTCTGACAGGGAATTTAGCCTATTATGACTCCAGATCACTCTGTCACTTAGAGGAGTCAAGAGCAGAGGAGGGTTCCCATTTTCCTCTTCCTGCAAACCAGTGCAAAGAGGAATTTTTTGGGTAACGAGTGGAAATTGTCGACAACTGAAAAGACTTTCCAAGGATTGTGAGAGAAGGGTAGGGACCACTACTTGAGGGAGCCAAAGTAGCCAACTACCACATATTTGTGTTTCCACTACCGAACAAATGTGTATTAACTCACACCTTGCTGATTTAAATCACCTCTCATTGATTTTGTTTAATGAGAGTACAGTTGTATAGTTCTTACAACTATTTTAACATTAGTATTGAAGTAAAGCTAAAATAACTTGGAGTTCAGATATTTTCTCAGTGCATTTTATGAAAGTGGAGATAGAAAGTGGTTTTTCAAGAGATTTGGGGGAATAGTAATCATTAATATTTTCATCCTATCTATCCTGGACCATATCATTGCTACTGTGCATTTATTTCAGTCTGGGGCAACAATGGAACGATCTTGTTTTTCTTTGGTGAAAACAGGGGATTCCTTCCTTCCTTCCTTCCTTCCTTCCTTCCTTCCTTCCTTCCTTCCTTCCTTCCTTCCTTCCTTCCTTCCTTCCTTCCTTCCTTCCTTCCTTCCTTTCAAGCAAGATCAGGAGCACTTCTTAAATCTCTTGTGATAAAACATGGATTGCCTTTGTTAATCAGTCATGCCAGTGGGGCTACATTTGATTCAGGGAGGGAAATTCCATACTGAAATAAGTAACAAATTGGAGGAATTTATATAATTCGCTAACCTTGAAGATAATAAATAACTTACATTATTTATTTGTTATAGGGATTTTTGCTGTGCTAATTTGTTTTTGGAATAACAGTGAAATGTGCTTCTTTAATAATCATATGCATGATTATTGCATCTAATTATATACCAGTTAATTGTATACTTAATCAATGCAACAGAAAATATGTTTTGTCACAGGGGAATACTTCAACAATTGGAAGAAACAGTACAAAGAGATTCTTGATTTCTCTTGTAATTGAATATGTATTTAAAATGAATTTTGCATTTTTCATATTGTTACAGTATTCAGAGCCACAAAAGCTGTTTAATATTGCAAATGAACTTCTGCATACAGAAGAAGCTTATGTTAACAGACTTTATCTTCTTGATCAGGTAAATTTATTTTAACCAAATTTAACCAGCTTTCTTTTATTCTAGTTAAAACTAAACACATCTGACTGGTAACCTACTGTTGTATGCATGGATCACATCCTAAAGGTACCTTGCTTTCTGGCAGCCTGTCTGTTGCTGTGTACCCATTTTAGATATGTGCACCTTAATTTCCAAATGGTTTCTTGTCCCTGGGTAGACTGCTGCAATCCGTAAGAATGGAATGAATGAGATTATATAAACTGAACCAACTGAATGTTTTTTTTCTGCTTCTATATGGTTTAATGTTTCAGCTTCAACAAAACTGGTTCTAGAATCACAAACACTTGGCCCATTCTGATGAAATGTTACTCTCTCTAATCTCTTTTAGAGGATGCCAGAGTATTCTCCATCTAATTTTCCTTATTATCTTACTGTACTACCCTTTTACTATATAATATTTACAATTCCATAATTATCCATTCATCCACCTACCTACCTACCTACCTAAACATCTCCACATGGAAGATAATTTTTCAGTTATATGCATTTATATATATGATATAATATACAGTAATATAGCAAACATTCATTTAGAAAAGGTACTTGAAAATATCCGTAAATTGTATTTGATTCAGCTTTATAATTTGAGTCTTCATTTATGTTAAACAAAGCTAAGAAGAAAAAAATATTAATCACCTTATATACTGAGTGACCTTGAAGGTGGGATGCAGCTGCTAAAAAGGAACTGTCTTAACAAACTCAACATCTCTTGAATATATAATGGAAAGATTCCTTAAAAAAAGAATATTCTTTCAAAATCCAGCTACATTGATATAAGTTATATAGTGATTTTGTGGAGGTTTTGTGTTCTTTTTTTGTGCAGGTTTTTTGCACTAAATTGTATGAGTCGGGAATTCCACCTGATGTGGTAACAGGAATATTTTCAAACATTTCTTCCATTTATCGCTTCCACGAACAGTTTCTCCTTCCTGAACTCAAAACAAGGATTACAGATGAGTGGTGGGTAAATGAAAAATTACAAGGAAATATTTCCATATTAAGAGCTTCCTCATAAGTAAAAATGTTTCTGTAATATACTATGTTTTTAATAGATTAGTAGAATATATTTACATACACATAATATATACTTTACAGATAGGAACTCAACAAATTCCATATCTCTATATTGATACTAGCAAAGTAAAGGAAGACAAAAATATTCTCATAAGACTATTCAATAGTCTTCCACCATTTTCCTAACCTTAAGAGTTGAAAGTCAGAACTAGTGCAAAAGCATTGACCTTTGCCACTGTGTACAGGGTTAGTAACTGTTACATGTATTCTCACTGGGTTAATTAAGCTTGCACAAGTAAAGCCTACCTTTACAAATTCTAGCACAATCAGAGCACTGGCCAGGATGTAGAACTGGGTCCATAAAGAGGCAGTTGGGTGGATTCTAAGGTAATGATCAGTAAGAAGAATTTATTTATGTAGTTTAGTGATGTGTAATCAGATTGAAAAAAAATAAACTGGTTTATGCAGTTTAAAGCCACATTTTGTTTTTTAAAAATACTATAAATTGAATTGGTCAGTTTGACATTATCTAAATGCATACTGAAAGGTGTATAATTCAGTAACCTCAAGGCTTACCTCCAAAGGCTCTTAATACAATATAGGTGGCATGGGATAAGAGAAATGGTCCTCTGAAGGAACTGTTATCTGGTTAAAGACAAGAGAAAGAAATGGATTTAAATTATTTTCACAATGAAGAAATAGAAACAGTGGATATCCATTAATATTTTGAAGTGTCATTTAAGTAGCTAATAAAGGATATAACTAATGGCTATAAATGAACTTTAACATCATCTTAAAATGATGTAAAATGCCCAGAATTTTGATTTTTTGGGGCTGGTGCATAAATAAATAATTTTTGCCAGTGACATCAGGATTTTCAGAAAGATCAAAGTCCTTGAGTCCCAGAGATCTGTAATTGCACCACTATTTAATAATAATGGACTCTCTAATTAATGTTTGGTTATGATACTCAAAATACATTTTAATCAAACTTTCAGTATCTCCAAATATTCCAAACATGGATATTCACAATACTAATTGTTTCAATATTGAACTTAATTTCATATATTACAGAAACAAGTAAAATTAACTTTATGCAAATACAGGTGAATAGATATAAACTATCCTTGTCAGAAATAGATACAGACATTTGGTGATTTTCATTTTTTAAAAATCTTTTGCCTCCTTCAAACTTTGACCAGGATTTTGGAGTATAGTGATGGGGAATGGAGTATTTCTGGCTCCCACCATTTGCAGACAATAAATATGAATCAAATCCAGGATATGCCTATAATTATTGACTAATCCAAGTTTATATATATGCACCTCTTTAAATGTTTCTAGGGATACAAACCCAAGATTAGGAGACATCCTTCAAAAGCTTGCTCCATTTCTGAAGATGTATGGAGAATATGTAAAGAATTTTGACAGAGCAATGGATATGGTAAACACATGGATGCAGAGATCATCTCCTTTTAAGGATGTCATTCAAAACATACAGGTATGTTTTCTAAGTTGCCATTTGGAATGTAAACGTGTATGTATTCACTCATTTTCTTTGTTAAATGCCAACATATTTTCATACTGTTTTTAGCCCTAGCTACAGAATATAAAACAGAATTATAACATAAAACCAAAGAATGAAAATGGATCTAAAGTAAAAAGAGCAGATTTAAAACATTCAGTCTCAAAGAAACATTAAAAACCCATTGGAACAAAAAGATTTCTTTAGTCTAAAACTAATTGGGCATGAGATTGATCTGAAATTGGGACTGAATTCTGCAACTGTGGGACCTCAAATGACCTGGCCTTGTGCTACCCTTACACCAGCCAGACATCAGAAGATGATATAGCCCAATTGCTTATGTGTTGAAAGTCACAGATGGAGTAAAACCAGGGAATAAAATATTTTCAAGTCTATTTGAAGTCATGGCATTAGATATTTGTGAAGAGTTCCTCATATGCAAAAACTTAGAGAAAGTTTGATCTTGGATATTTGCAGCTGATATACATAGCTGAAGACATTTTGTACTGATGGCCCTATTTTTTCATAACTTAAAAAAGCATCCTAGACTTGCTATGCAAATATTACTTTCAATTAAAACAAAGAGGTGATATGTTTATTATTGCTTTTTTTCTTACTATGCTTATAACATTTCCAGTGTGTGCTATCATCTCATATACCACAAATTTATCAAGATAAACTTATTGTATATTTCTGGATAAGCATACCAATTACCTTAATTAATGACTTTCATTTTAATTTGTTTTATAAATTTGTAAAGGTTGCATGTGAGAGAGAGGTAAATATAATACTAAACATTATTTCAATAAAGAAATGTGAATAGGGTAGAAAAGGGAGAAAAGAGCTTCTGTAATTTATGATGTTTAGACTGAAATTAGACTATTAATCGGGGTCTTCTCTCTATCTGACATACATTCTACTTTCCCCCTTTATTTCTGGTCATTTGCCATATGAAAATAGTTTTGTATAATGTTTGCCACCATCTTCATTTGAATAATATTGCAATCAGTGACCTTTTGTATGATTTTTATGGAATGAAATAGAAAAATAATTGCCAAAATCTCATGACAGCTGCTGATACAGAAACACATGGATCTTCTGAATTTGATTTTCATTAAATTTGCTGTCTTATTAAACTATTTTTAAAATGGATAACGATTGGTGTTGCATGGGAATATGACTGGTTGACTTACTGTGCATACATATGTACATATGTAAAGACTGATAGATATTTTTCAATATTGTCGATCATGCTATCCTTCTGAAGCAAGTATTGGGTTTGAAGTGGAAAGTGTGTGTTTGAGTGGTTCTCTTCCTGTCTCTGCAATTGGATCCAATTGGTGTTGGCTGGGGTTGGGGGAGTGGAGGGAATCGATTGAGCCAGAGACTCCTTCTGTGCTTTGGCCACCTCATATTTGGACTATTGCAATGTGATCCAAATTGATTCAACACCACACAGGAGCTGTAGTTGATCAAGAATGCAGGACAGACAATTATGGGTAGAGTACATGAAACACCTATACTTAGTGAACTGTTGCATGGTTACCAATAGGTTTCTAGATGTAATTGAAACTTCTGATTATCATCTATAAAGCCCTTTATAGCATAGGACTTGGTTATTTGAGAAACTACCTGCTTTCTCTAGTGTTTCCCCATTCTGTATGAACTAGCAGAGTCAGCATGCACTTGGTCATATCAAGTGCTAGGACCTAGGAAGTAGGCTTTCTCTGTTATGGCACTTATTCTCTGGAACAACTTTCTCCTAAAGAACTGTTTGGCCTCCATCCTGCTCTTATTTAAACAAGCCCTTAAAACTTGCTTTTTTTTTTTTTTTTTTTTTACCAAGCCTTGTGCTATAGTGAGCGAAGGATCCCTTCAGGGATAATTGGTTTGTTGATTACTGGTGTGTGTCTGTCTGTGTGTTTTTTGGATGTTCCTTTTTGAATTATTTGCACTTTATTATTTTATATTGCTTAAATTGTACTCTACCCAAAGTGAGGTGGAACTGAATAGCCTATCGGTTTAATAAATAAGTCATCACAATGCATTCTGCTTATTCAAAGTAGCATCTGTGTCATATTTATTCAATTTGGAGCTGGCCTCACTCTGGGCAGGTCACAAAGAATAACATAAATAAAATACAAAAAAATACCCAGATCATTCAATAGTTTAAGTACATGACCATGTTTTTTTTTTCTTGTTTGTTTTACTGACCCAGTGCAATATATCTTTTTTTGAATTTCAGAAACAAGAAATATGTGGAAACCTGACATTGCAACATCACATGCTAGAACCTGTTCAGAGAATTCCACGCTATGAGCTTCTCCTGAAGGATTATCTTAAAAAACTTCCCGAGGAATCACCAGATAGGAAAGATGCTGAAAGTAGGTGTAGTTTCCATAGTTGCCATTTGAAACAAGTTGCTGCTCAGTAAAGATACATTTTAAGAATGAATATTGATTATCCATAAAATACTTTCTCTATATTGTAACAATTAAAACTTGTTCTCATTGTTGTTTCAATTTAACCACACATACACAAACACACAGTTTTGGTCACTTTGGGCTATCTATATACTACTAACACTCTTGTCATGACCTTTACCTGGGTAAAGTGGTGCATTATAGGGCAACAGGTTTTGAACCAAGATACCTAACTTACAGAATGTATCCAAAATCCTAGACCCATGACTCCCAAGAGAATGAAATTTGGGGACGTTGTGGCTGCTTCAGTGCTGCTGGCTGCTGCTGCACTGTTGGGCTACTACTGCAATCACGTGATATTCATTTTCAATGTTCTGTGACAGTTTCCCAGCCAGTCTCACAATCCCTTTTCCCCCCTCTCCACCCAGCAGCATCTACTGAGAAGGGAAAGGAAGTTGTGATGCATTGTGTCTATGAAGGGGGAGGTGGTATGATGGACTACAGTGAAGCAGCACTTTACCAAGAAAGAGGGAACCATCCAAGGAGGGGCGTGAGACAAGAGACAACTTCAGAGAAGGATGGATCAGAGAAGGAACATTGGGATAGCTACCTCCTAAAATTTCTCAGGGTATATCAGAGTAAAGAGTGGTATAAATTTAGTCTGGCCAAAGATTTCGTTTATATGGTGTAAGCAAATAAAGAACTGAACTTTGGCCAGATTTTTCTACACCTCTCTGGGGCTAGGACTGATGGAAGGGAGAGGGAAAGAGAGAGGAAGGAAGGAAATTATGATGCTTCTTGCCAGCTTCTCACAAAGAAACTCAATGGGGAAGCCAGCAGGAGATCGGACTCCTGCTCCCTCTTCTTTTTTGCCTGCCCTTCGTCATTATGTTTCTCTGATTAGGTAAGGAAATATCTCTGAAATGATGAACCAACAGGGCATCTAGTCTAGTAAACCCATAAAATCAAGAATTCAAACCTTTAATTTGTTATATACAGCATATAACATGCATCTAGTAAGTACAGAAGTCTGTTTTTGTCACTGTTTTCCATTATGCCTGTAGGAATGAAGCCTCTGGTACCTATTAGTTGAGATGGGTTATTGGCAAGTAATATTTCCTGATACTTTAACAGCTGAAGAAGCAAAATGGCCTAGTATCCAACTTGAAAAAAGTTAAAAGGTGAAAGAAGAAAAAAAATCCTGCTGGGGTGGAATTATGCCTGTGTGGTATGATTGAGAGTTCAAAGACATCTAGTGAGAAATTATAGCTAAAGGGGGAACTGAAGCTGGGGTCCTGTGGTCTTACACCCAGCACTCTATCTGCTACACCACACTGACCCTATAAATGAACCGAGGTTTCCATGATACAATTGTTAGTTGCGAAGTCGTGTCCGACCCATCGCGACCCCATGGACAACGTTCCTCCAGGCCTTCCTGTCCTCTACCATCTTCTGGAGTCCATTTAAGCTCACGCCTACTGCTTCAGTGACTCCATCCAGCCACCTCATTCTCTGTCGTCCCCTTCTTCTATTGCCCTCAATCTTTCCCAGCATTAGGCTCTTCTCTAGTGAGTCCTTCCTTCTCATTAGGTGGCCAAAGTACTTGATCTGGGCAATTTCATTTAGGTTACTAAAATAACTGGAATGCTTTCTTACAGTTTTTTCTCGCCCAGAAAGGGAAGTCTGCAGTGCCTTCTGCTTATCGAAGAAAAGATTCATATATTTACACAAAAATGCTAAATCACAATTCAGGATCACTTCAATAAGCTCAACTAAAGTGCCAGGTTGTGCAGTCAAACATGTTATTAAATAAAAATAAATTCAGTTAAACAATCCATGGGTCAAAATTGACTTTTCAAGGAACTGATCAATTTCTTTCAAGTCACATTTTCTGTTTCGATATATAGGATTATATGCAATAGAATTCAGTAAGTATGTATCAATGTAGTATGCTTTTTTTAGTGATGTAGAAGAGAATGTTAGGTTTTCATACTGAACAGCCCATTTTAATCCAAATTACCAGTTAAGAGACAAATGTATACCATGCTGTCCATTCAACACAATTTACTGTGTTTTGACATTTTGGTAAATACTATTTTCTTTTGCTTAGTAATTACTGCATATTGTGCTACTTTATTTTTTATCAGTGATGCTAACACTGGAAGATTTAGATTCATATTGATCCTAAAAGGCATGGACATAGTGCAGGGAGAAATGAGTTCGCTAGCTTGCAATTTTGGAACTAGTTTGTACATACCAGGAAAATGAAAACTGTACTATTAACCAATAGCAATCTTCAGAATGTATAATTGCTACTGTCTACATTGCAGAATCTCTGGAGCTCATTTCTACTGCAGCAAACCATTCAAATGCAGCCATCCGAAAGATGGTGAGTAGAAAGCACATAAAACAAATGTCATCTGAGCCATCAGCTGAGATACTTGCTTGAAACACTGGGTTTTTTAAATCAGTGCTGCGTAATGATGCTCATACTCATTGAACTCTCTAATATTTATCAGACTAAAAAATAACTTGTGTTTTTATATTTAATATATACGTGCACGCTTTGTGGGACTTTTTTCTCACTACTTGTTATAAATTATTTACAGTATAGGTAGTCCTCGACTTTTGAGGCCAAAATTTCTGTTGCTAAGTGAGACATTTCTTAAGTGAGTTTTAGTCCATTTTTTCGACCTTTCTTGCCACAGTTGTTAAGTGAATCTCTGCAGATGTTAAGTTAGTAACACGGTTGTTAAATGAATCTGGCTTCCCCATTGACTTTGCTTGTCAGAAGGTTGCAAAAGGTGATCGTATGACACCGGGACATTGTAACCATAATAAATATGAGTCGGTTGCTAAGTGTCTGAATTTTGATCACGTGACCGTGGGGATGCTGAAATGGTCGTAAGTGTGAAAAACGGTCACAAGTCATTTTTTTCAGTGCCGTTATAACTTCAAGCGATCACTAAATGAACTGTTGTAAGTTGAATACTACCTGTATATGGTTAATCTCAGAAATTTGTTATCAGGTCTTTCCTCTATATATATACTAATAAGCAAGCAATGAGTTTCTAGGCTCATCTTCACCTGGCACATAAACCCAACCATCTCTGCAAATGGCTGTCCAGCCAGCTTTTCTACTTCCTCTCTGCAAATCCCTGTCTTTTCTTTCTTCCTCTTCCCCATGGCCTCTCTTGCTCTTCTTTGTCCTCCCTGCCACCACCAAAACTGTTGGGTTTTGGTTTGCTATGCAATAGTACCCTTGACAGGCTGGGCAGCATTCTGAAGGGGAAAGGAAGGCGAAAGAGGAGGGAAAAAAGGTAGGCAGTGTAAGAGCTGGGGTGCTGACATTTGAAGGACTATGGGAGAAAGGCAGTAGGAGGAGGAATATTAGTGGCAATTCTATTTTGCATCTACTCTTGCCAAATCATAGGATTGTTGTTGTTAGTTGCGAAGTCGTGTCCGACCCATCGCGACCCCGTGGACAACGTTCCTCCAGGCCTTCCTGTCCTCTACCATCTTCTGGAGTCCATTTAAGGTCACGCCTACTGCTTCAGTGACTCCATCCAACCACCTCATTCTCTGTCGTCCCCTTCTTCTATTGCCCTCAATCTTTCCCAGCATTAGGCTCTTCTCCAGTGAGTCCTTCCTTCTCATTAGGTGGCCAAAGTACTTGAGTTTCAAAAATCATAGGATAGTCATGAGCATTTGTATGATGTGCTAAACCCCCACGATATGGCTTATACCCCATTTTATGAACTCTTAATATCTCACTGAGGAACAAAAGTTACACTGAATATTAAATGTTTGGATGCAATGATTCATTCATCTGGGAGCTCATTTTCATAGTGACAATTGAAGATATCTGTGTGACTTACACCCTTTAACTATAGTGATGCTTCTTCGAATATAGATGCATGATTGAAGATCTTACAAGTTATGGAACATATAACACCAATCCATTGGAACCTACTATTTTTTTTAAAAATATATATTTTATTGGATTTTTATGGGGGTGGAAGGGTTACATCAAGGTGCTTAGGAAACACCGTGGAGATGGGTATATCAAACATCCAAAAGAAAAATCACAGATATATAGCTCAAATTGATTCATTGAAAATTCCCTCTCTAATTCCCTCATATAGTATTGCATATTCAAATTAATACATTTCTAAATAAACTTCAAACAATCCTATCAAACATCAATCACATTTCAATTATAAAAATCCAAGTCCTGTTTTTAGGCTTTACTAATTTACAGTTACCATATTCCAATTAGCCTTAAATAGACATATTATTAACACTTCGGGTGTCCTTCATTTCCCTTTTTAACATAATAATTATATCTAAAATGAGTATATTATTCCCACAATAACATTCTTATGTTTTCTTCATTAATACCATTTCTTCTCTTGTCACCAATCCCTCTTATTCTTCTTCTATTACAAAATAATTATCTTATTTAAAATAAAAATATCAGTCCAATAGATACATTGCTATCTGATTTAAATATATATTCTATCAATTCATCTATGTCTATAGAAAGTCTTTTTAACCCAGTAGATAAAGTTTACCTCTCCAAGTAATTATCATATCTAAAACAAAATATTATTACAAAGGATATCCTCTTACAGAATTCACGTACTCCGTTAGTTATTAAATCAGTCAAAATCTCAAAAGCCTTTTTAAACCCATTAAATGAAATTTTAAAACACATTTTTAAATCTAACTCTAGATTTCTTTCTGTGCCATACCGGTTTCCATAATAAAATTCCTGCATCATCAAACCACAATATTAGAAAGTCAGTATTCCTCAACGCTTCAGATTGGTCAAAGTTCTCTTCCCTTTCTTCTAGTAGCCTTTGGATGGTGGAAGCCGTTTTATTCCATGTTGTAGTTACTAGTTGTTTATCCACATTATCACAATTTTCAATAACTTGTATCTGAGTGTCAGTCTCTATTGATGTTGATGCTTCAGGCATCTCAGTTAAAGTTATTCTTTGATCATCAAGCTTCTCCTTAGATTGCATTTGGGGTTGTATAAAGTTGATTTGTTCCTTAGTTTCCGCAATTTCTCCCGGTGTAGTTTCATAGTTGAGTTGTAGATATGGTTCCTCTTTAGGTTGTATATATTGCTCACTAATCTCTTTAGCGCCACTCTGCTCCTTCTCCACTGTTCTTCGACCTATAACTTGATCTGTCAAAATTTGAAAGTAAGAGTTCATATCCTCCGTGGCTTCCAAGATTTTTTCCAGTATAAGCTCATAATCCAGCTGGGTGTTAAGTACTTCCATGTCAGTGGTGAAAGGATCTTTTAATCTTTTAGTGAAGGCTATATTTCGTAAAAGTCAACAAATATTCACCTCCAATTCTTAGTAGACCAAATCACCTCACAGCTGTTTCAGTTATCTTACTCTTATCATCCTTTGAAGGTTAAAGCCATCCTCCAGCAATGAAAAAAAATATACAGTTGCAGTAACACTTTTCGTCACAAGATGTCCTCAGCAGGCTATAAGGTCTTTCTTTCCAAGTTAATAGATTTTTTATTTTTCACATTAAAAAAATAAAGAAGAAAGGCCTCTCCAAAATAGTAGATAGCGTAGTTATAATAGTAATAATCAAAAATAGAAATGTTTTCAGGCTCCCTCAGTATTCCAGGAGTTGAATAGTCAATAAAAAATTAACTGGTTTATTTTTTTTTCAATTCCCAAAGCTGTTTTTCCCAAGTGCCCAAACGCTGCTTTCTCACAGCAGGGAAGTAATTCAAATACAAAAGCTTTTTACAGGAGAGTAATTAGGGAAAGAAGGGGGAGGAAAGGTCTCACCCGGATTCTCCACGGGGGTTCTTTGTGCTTATTGTTCTTCTGGCTTTCGGCTGGTGCAGCAAAGTGATCGTCCATTTTACTGGCCGATCTTTTCTCCGACGGCCCTAAGGAGCTGGCTCGGACTGAGGAAGGAGCTGCCGCCCTTCCCCAGTCAAACAAGGGCCTCCTCAACGGTGGTCGCCCCTTCAGGACCACTTTCAACCCGATTAAGGGTCTACCGGCGGAGGGAAAACAGCTGGTGGGAGAGACGGATCTCTCCGTGCGACTGCGTGTGCCGCGATCCGGAACCGGAAGCCGAAACCTACTATTAATACATAGACGGAGAGATTCCAAATGGTGCATGCATGAATAGACAGTTTTTCAATCTATCCACAAATAAGTTATCTTGTCCAGTCATATGCACGTTTGGGGAAAATAATCTAACACATGGTCCAAAGCCATTGCAAGGGGCTTTGTGAAATTGGAAGAGGCTGCCAAGGAAGAAGCTTGGAGGCAGTAGTGAATTCAAATTGTACTGAAGAGCAAATTACTACTACTACACTGACCTTGTGGTCAGATTCAGAAGGTAGCATGCATCCTGTATGCAATACAGAGTAACTTTTTTTAACCAGCTCAGATATCTAACTGTACTGTGTACAAGTCATTATTGACAACAGGAAAATCTACAAAATATTGTGCACTGATTTTATTTAAGAAAATTGGTCTAGTTTTCTCAGGTGCTAATGCTCATAAGGTTATCACAGAAGTTGAATTGCAGGTTTAGGTTTTATAGAACAACACTCCTGCAGAGTTAAATTTATATAAAAAAAAACTTAAAATCAAATCTAAAGTATAAGGCTGAAATGTTAACACTAGAAGATCTTAAGACAATTATACCTTTATGTTTGTAATTATTAGACAGGGATTCCATCTATGTATCATGCAAAACATTCTGCTTTTCTAAGAAATAAAAATAGCATATTAAAACTATTTTTTCAGTTGAAGGATTCTCAGATTATCATTTTAGTGCTATATGTTATTTATTTATTTTATTAAAGGCTTATTCCTATTGCTTGATACACAGGCAGATTTTGGAATAATTCTAAATATTAGTTATGCAGTAAGCCACTATAGCAGAATTGTGTTTAAGTTGATATTCATAGGTTTCTTTTATGTTGCTACAAGGTAAATAGGAACTGATTAAAAAATCAGATTATTCTGACTTTATCTGATAATTATTAATGTGTGAAAATTGGCACCTGCAGCTGCAAAATGAAGATAAAATAAAAAAGAGATAAAGAGAAATAATATTGAGAACCAAGGATTCCATAAAAACCTTACAAAGACAGATAGTAGAAATTATTCTTATTCAGAATATAAAATGGCTGAGACAGCTTTTATCTCTCTTTCCTGAATGTAGAAAATGTCCTATGTGCCTATATTACTGTAGGCATTTCACTACTGCAGATGGGCATACACGTTTTAGTTCTTTGCAAGGCATGCAGGTTTAATTGTGGACTTTTTAGTGATTGTATGACATCAAAAGAAAATGTGTGTGTAAACAAGTCCCCACTGCTATGATTGTATGTGAGGTTTTTCTGTTATTAGAAAAACTGTTCTGATTACCTGTTTTGTACAAGAGTGTAAAATTAAGGTTGACAATAATTATTTAATGCCTAACATATTGCTTTATTAAATGATGGAATTACCTTCTCTTGTAGCGTTTATAATAAATTAGCAAATACTAGAAATACCAAAATTAGTGGGTTTTTTTAATTCTTGTAGGAAAAGATGCACAAGTTGTTAGAAGTATATGAACGCCTTGGTGGAGAAGAAGATATTGTTAATCCTGCCAATGAATTGATTAAAGAGGGTCATATTCAAAAACTGTCAGCCAAGAATGGCACAGCACAGGATAGGTATTTATTTCTGGTGAGTTACTTGGTTTCTTTGATATAAAACCCTTACACTCTGCCCACATAAGCTCCTTTGACTGGGTTAATCAATCCTTGGCACACACTCCCATACTCGGCAAACTATCAGTAGCTTTTAAAAAGTATTCCTACCCCTCCTAGATGGCTTTCATTCTTTTATGATCAGTCCATTGGGTGTTACTACATTCAAAGAGTATTCCAAACATTTTAGAAATAGTTGATGTTGGGCTTTTTTCCCTTTAGTCTTAGTGAGGGATTTTGTGTGTCTGTGTTTGTAAGTAAATTGTTGGGGCTTTTGCTAGTGTATTGGTTTTTTTTACGTGTTTGAATGTGAATACTGCTACTAGGGACAATCTAGAGAGAACAATATTATTTAGGAAACGTTTGGCCTGAAAAATTGTGTCTTCTTAGCTATGTTTACCTTACCTTTGATCAATTGTTAAGAATCTTGAAAAGGGGACAAAAACAAATCAGGAATCAGCCAGAATTCTGTGTTGGATAAAACAGGGTGCTATTTGTAAAACAACTTCAATCCACATTATTACATTTCTAATTTATTGCCATAATATAAACTGTGCATTTTGGTGTGCATTTATAGGCAAAATAAATCCTTCTGCAACTTTAGCACAAAACAGACTAGAAATTAGAAACTTGCAAATAATCTGCAAGGCTTTACTCATTTTTATATCTAAAAACTCTTTTCATGTGCAATTTTTGTAGTATTATATATGTTGCAGCAATAGACTTTATTGTCCCTGAATCCTCTATTGTGAGGTTATATATGTGTTCACAATAATATAAAATTTAGATTTAGATTATTAAATACAATAAAGAGAACATTTAAATAACAGATGTCAGTGAGAAATAAGGAAGCATAATGAGTAATTCTGGAGTTTGTTATCCTGCACTAATCTAAATATATCAAATTTCCCATATGGATAAAGATAGAACAGAACAGTGTTGGCACAGTTATCTGCTGTTACATCAAATGAATTCTTCTAAGAAGTTACCTGGAGATACTTTTAAGGAGCAGTTTAGTGTAGGGTTGCAGTTTAGATCACATGCATGTCCCCATTCAAACATGGTGCTCACTGGGTGACTCTGTGCTGATCACTGTATCTAGTAGGACTGCTGTAATTACCAAAACAAATTAGGGAGACCCATGTATAGGGGCCTTGAAGTCCTAGGGCAGGGGTGTCAAACTTGCTGCGTCACATGACATGACACGACGTATCGCGACTTTTTTCCCCTTGCAGGAGCTGGGGTGGGCGCAGCTTATGTGTGACGCATCTGGCCCGTGGGCCGGCAGTTTGACACCCCTGTCCTAGAGAATAGTGAAATAGAAATACAATAAATAAAAGATAAAACAATAACTCAGTACATATGCAGAACATGCCCTAAAGGGAATGTGCACAGATTGTTTTTGGTAGAAAGGAAGGGCACGATTCCAGTGAAGATAAAAGTCCCCTAAAAGTACATCATTGTAGTACATCTAAATCTCCCAATTCTAGAATCTAGAATCTTCTAATAAGTATCAAAAGTATACAATATCTGTTTACTAAAGCTATATTTTATGATTCGTGAAAAGATATATAAGAAATAATTTGATTATAAATACATATATACATACAAATACACCCAAGCTACAGATATTCGCCACTATTGCATACATATATGTATTCTTATGAAAGAATTATGTAAAGAATAACTTCATAACAAATACCTTTTTTGTTATTTGCAGTTTAACAGCATGGTGTTATACTGTGTTCCAAAACTGAGATTGATAGGTCAGAAATTCAGTGTTCGTGAAAAAATTGATATTGCAGGATTGCAGGTTTGTATCTGATTCTTTTGATTTTAGTTTCTGGTGTATGCATTTCTAGTCTTGTTTAAGATGGTTACTGTTTTATTTTTAATAAGGAATTCATTTCTGAATGAACTTCTCCTATTGAGAGAAATACATTGGTTTGTCTGATCATGATTTAAATTAAATACTAAAAAATGCCAAAATGTTGATTTGGTTTTCTAGGTCCAGGAAATTGTCAAGCAAAATGTGACCCATACTTTTTCAATAACAGGAAAGAAAAGATCCTTGGAGCTACAAGCCAGGTACAGATTATTTTTCTTCCCCTAAATATATTTATTTATTTTGAATTGGACCTTTCCCATCCTAAACTTCTAATGTAATGTTTAGCAAATATTACAAGGAAAAAAGTTGATGCATCCTGTTTATATTATATTTGCTTGGACAATTAACTGTCATAACCTTATGTTCAATCCCAGCAAAGAATGAGTGCTGTTCAAGTGGAGAATAGTATTGAGTCAGGATTAAATCCTTCTCAATGAAAATGTGCAGCTCCTGAGGAGATCCCACTACAAGGAATAAGAAATATTTGATGCTTCAACTCTCAGGGGCATGGCTTTGCCTTCCATCTTTCATATACGTTCATGAGAGAGGAAGGAGAAGAAAGCACTGGAGAGCTTGCCTTACACACCCCTTACTTTTCCTATTGCAAAGTGCCAAGAAGATGCTTCAGGGGAGCCCTTTGAAATAGTGGGTCTATCTTGAGCCTTTTTTTGTTCCTCTTTTGCATTTTCAACAAGACAAAGATCCAATGAAGCAACTAGCTGCTTCTAAATGCTTCTGCCTTGAAGGCTGGCCTCCCATGGAGCCAAGTTTGTTCGGCTCATTGGAAAAGATGACGAGTAGAAGAAAGCTAAAGAGGTGACAGTATGGTGTGCACAGAGCACTCTCAGGTGGAGGCTACCTGGAGGGCAGCATTATTTCTGAGTGAAAAAGCACAGTGGGACAGAAAGCCTCTGGAATTCTTTGTTTCATGGTTCTTCAGAGCCTTGAAACAGAGGTACAGGAGAAGAAACAAACTGAGACTTTAGTTTAGCTGGCTGTCTAACAAGATGTGAAGTTTTGTTCCCTAGTTTATCCCTTTCAGACATTAAAACAATTCCATATATTAAATTCTTTATCTCTGATTATCAAAGAATTGATATTATAAAAAGAAAGGCAAACCCTTTGTTCTAATTTTATAGGACAGAAGATGAAAAGAAAGATTGGATTCAGGTAATATCTATTTTATCAAGATTTTTCCTTACTTTGCTCCATGCTGCTGGAGCAGCTGGGTCTTCCCAGGGCACTGCTTTTGCAGTGAGCAGCTCAGGCAGTTATGGCTTCCAAGGATGGCTGTGGGTTCACACTGCACTATGGCTTAGGGGATTCTTGCAGCCCTAGAGCCGTGGTATGCCAAGAAGTCCCTAAACCACAGCGTGGAAAGTAGCCCCAGAGCTGTGCAGTTCTGGGGCTACTTGCCACACTGCAAGGATAGGTACAGGGTGGCCAAAAAGGCGAAGATTGGGGGGGGGGTATGGAATAGGCGGGTGGGAGGAGCTGGAAGCTGCCCCTTGCCTAACTGAGTCTAAGGCAGGGGTAGGCAACTTCGGCTCTTTTATGACTCGTGGACTTCAACTCCCAGAATTCCTGAGCCAGCCAGCAATTCTGGGAGTTGAAGTCCACGAGTCATAAAAGAGCCGAAGTTGCCTACCCCTGGTCTAAGGGATGGGAAGGAAGAAGCCTGCAATGGCATGGATTGGGGTGGGTCCCCAGCTAACAACTGGCGGAATGATATGATGTGACACGACCTGCCAGGACGTGATGTGACATGACATGACATTATAATAATATAAGAGAGACCTGTGATGGAGATGGGTGATTCAAAGATATGAAAAATAAATAAAATAAATAAACCTAAAACACTTCATATTAAAAAATATATTTCATTATATTATTTATCCCATTTATACACTCAACTAAGATTAGATTAGATTAGATTAGATTAGATTAGATTAGATTATAATTAAGGCAGTATTTTTCCCTTTTTCATGTTCCTCCCTATTTTGAGCTGTATCTCTTTCATAACAGTACTTTGTGTTCCTTCACCTTGCCGGAATCTGTTAGACATTCCATCTCAACTGAAGTCCACAGTCTGGAAATTTAGAATAGGTCAAAAACCATTGGGGTTTTTTTTCAGAGCAGGCAAGATGCATTCACAATACTTGGTTTGGGTTAAAATTCATGAAATCATATTTTGCGCTATATTTTCATTGGCAGCCTGGTATATACTCTATTTCAACTTAAGTTTTTAAAATGGAAACAGTTTCTGAGTTATAATCTCATCTGCTGCTTTCTTCAAGATCCATTATCTGTCTCATTCTTTCCACTAAACAATTCAGATAAACCTTGTATTCAATTAGCATTATCTTCAAGACACTCTGTTTTTTGAATAATTTTAATCTGCAATTTTTAGACTTGAAAAGATAAAATTGTTAAACAATTGACATCTATTAATGATAATTTAAGAAAAATATTGTGTGCTTTGGTCTAAGACTTTGCTGAAAATTGTTTTTACTTATTTTCTTTGAAACTATCACAGGTCATCCAAGCAACAATTGAAAAACATAAACAGAATAGTGAAACATTTAGGGCTTTTAATAACTCTTTTTCTCAAGAAGATGAGCATTTCCCAGATTCATCAGTAAGTAATCTAAGCATTTAAGATATATTGTATGATATCTGTTCAGATATATTCAGTGGGATCTTTTGACAGGTCTGGATTTTACCTGCAGGGCAGAAATAAAATGTAAGAAATGGGAATTTTAAATTAAATTTTCTTTAATTAATTAATTGCTTTGATTTAGCAGTTGCCTAATTCCAAATTACTTTAGACAAACTACACTTTAAAAAGTAAATCACAATAGAAGAAAAGTACACATCTATAACATACCAAAGAAAACCTGCTAGGAGTTTAACAAATACTCTAACCAAAGTACTTGGAAATATTTGGGGTATTGGGGAATACAACCCTGGACAAACAACTAAGTTTTCAAATCTCGGAGTCCTAGTGGACAATCACTTAAATATGAGCCAGTAGTGTGCTGCAGCTGCCAAAAAAGCTAACACAGTGCTAGGCTGCATTAACAGAGGGATAGAATCAAGATCACGTGAAGTATTAATACCACTTTACAATGCTTGGTAAGGCCACACTTGGAATACTGCATCCAGTTTTGGTCACCACGATGTAAAAAAGATGTTGAGACTCTAGAAAGAGTACAGAGAAGAGCAACAAAGATGATTAGAGGACTGGAGGCTAAAACATATAAGGAACGGCTGCTGGAATTGGGTATGTCTAGTTTAATGAAGAGAAGGATGAGGGGGGACATGATAGCAGTGTTCCAATATCTCAGGGCTGCCACAAAGAAGAGGGAGTCAAGCTATTCTCCAAAGCGCCTGAAGGCAGGACAAGAAGCAACAGATGGAAATAATCAAGGAGAGAAGCAACCTAGAACTAAGGAGAAACTTCCTGACAGTTAGAACAATTAACCAGTGGAACACCTGCCTCCAGAAGTGTGAATGCTCCAACACTGGAAGTTTTTAAGAAGAGACTGGACAGCCATTTGTCCAAAATGGTATAGGGTTTCCTGCCTGAGCAGGGGGTTGGACTAGATGACCTCCAAGGTCCCTTCCAACTTAACCTATTATTATTATTATTATTATTATTATTATTATTATTATTATTATTATTATTATTATTATTATTATTATTATTATTATTATTATTATTATTATTATTATTATTATTATTATTATTATTATTGAAATATCAGGGGAGACCCATATAGATCTCTGGTGAGATAATGATCCAAACTTATTCTAGGTTATTGTTAATTTATGCATACAGTGGTGCTTAGACATTTGTGAACTCTTTTGAATTTTCAACATTTCTGCATAAGTATGACCTAAAATGTAATCCGTTCTCCATACAAATTCTAAAACTAAATAAAGAGTACCCAGTTAAGCAAAGGAGTCAAAAAACATTGTTCATTTATTTAGTTGCACTTATTGCTGCCCAATAGTTACTGAAAGCAAGGGTTGACATACTTTGGTCACACCCACATATGTAGCTTTGAATCATTTTTCTCAATAAATAAACGTGAAAAGCAACAAAATTCTATAGTAGCTAAAATGCCTTTCACGTATTTTTATATCAATCATTCATACAAATTTTAGGTATCCTCGAATACCTTTCTAGCATACTGTTGTATGGTCCTGATAGTGCCAGATGTTCATTTTAGGTCAATTGCAAATGCAGGATAATACTAGAAAGTACGATGATGTGCTGACACAATAGTTCTTATCTTTCTCAATGTATTTGAGCCAACACAAGGGGTTATTGGGCTGACTCGTGAAGGGTTCTTTTATTTGTTTGTTTTATTTGTATTCTGCCTTTATTATTTTTACAAATAACTGAAGGCAGCGAACATATCCAACACACTGTCCACCTCCCACTTTCCCTACCATACAACCCTGTGAGGTGGGTTGGGCTGAGAGAGAGTGACTGGCCCAGAATCACCCAGCTGGCTTTCATGGCTAAGGTGGGACTAGAACTCACAGTCTCCTGCTTTCTATCCTGGTGCCTTAACCACTAGGCCAGGGGTCTCCAACCTTGGCAACTTTAAGACTTGTGGACTTCAACTCCCAGCTTTACTGGCTGAGGAATTCTGGGAGTTGAAGTCCACAAGTCTTAAAGTTGCCAAGGTTGAGGACCCCTGCACTAGACCAAACATTTTTATTCCAAAAAATGTTATATACTTTAAATGTTTATTTCAAATAAATAAAATATTTAGAATATTTTATTTATTCAAAGTAGACATTTAAAGTATATAACATTAAAACGTTTGCATTATTATAAATATTATAAAATATATAACATTTTGAATATTTTGTTTAGAATTTCTTAATTTCTTAAAGCCTTTAAATCTAATATCAGGATTGATTTGTTTTGGTTTGTTTTTGGCTTTCTCTTATCAGATAGTGAGCACCAGTTCCATGGAATCCATGCCAGGAACAGACAGTAGCAGCAGCGCATCTACAGGGGTAAGCAGTTGTGAAACCGATGCCTCATTAAAGCAGATGTCAGAATGCTTTGTTTAATGGGGGCTCTCTGTGTGTGAGTGCACGTGTGTGTGTTTGTGCATGTGGAGGAAACAGAAACTGGTTTAGGTAAGTCATATTTCCCCCTTCCATTTTCCTTACAAAAGCATTTTTGCCATGAGTAAAGGTTATGCTTTACCTTTTCTAATACAAAGCGTTAACATATATCTGATTTATGAAACCTATAAGCCCTAATTTCCTGTACTTTCTTTAAATGCAGCTTGCTGCACATTCAAGCAAATCCTATAAACCATAGCAATATACATACTATATGAAAGGCCTCACAGACTGCTTCGAATTGTCAGTTGCTCAGATTCCAGACTGTATTTTTCATATGAAAATCCCTATTTAACTCTAGGCTAAACTGCTCTGCCTAATTCAGCTGTACCAGACTTCCTTATAATTAGGGTTACCACGTGATAATAGAAATTGTTGCTAGTTAATCAGTTGTGTTTCCGCCTAGTAACTGATCGGCTTATTAAGTATGTGTAAATCTACATATAAATAGACAGTGCTACTAGAGAGGAAAATACACCCTTCTCTTTATATTTGCACATGAATGTTGTAGCAGGTGCCACCAGAAAAGAAAAGAGGCGTTTCCTGGAGATAGAAGAATGTCCATCCTACAATCAGGGCTGGCTGAAGATGTTGGGCTGCCTGGGGTGAAGATAGCTCAACTTAGAATAATATTTTTGGCCTTTGTGGTGTACAAGCACTGCTGTGTCATAAAAATAGTCTCTGGGACTGCTTCATCCACAATTCTCTGGCAACCCTTCCTCAGAGAGAGAAGGATGCTTAAGAGGATAGCTTCCCTTCCCCAGCTGAGCAATAACAAATATAGATAATACCAGCATCAGAGGGCCAATCAGAGATATTCCCTACCCCCCTGGATTACAGTGGTTTTACCACAACTCCCTATAAGGGAAACCTGAATTTGTTTATTATTTTGATAAAGATATGCATTTCACTCTTCTAAGACATACTCATTCCTCTTGCATTTAAATCATTTAAAAGAAAATAAAAATATAACTAATACCTTTATTTAACCAAAGCAAACAAAGACAACAGATTCAACCAGTCCTCAACTTACAAGCATTTTGTTAGCAACTGTTGGAAGTTACAATGGCCCTGAAAAAAGGTGACATATAACTTGGTCCTCGCTTTTAACGACCTTTGTAGCATTCCCACAACATCATAGTCAAGGGATCAAAATTTGGGTGCTTGGCAACTGGCCTGTATTTATAACAGCTGCAGCATCCTGGGCTCACGTAATTACTATTTGTGAATTTCCCAGCTGGCTTCTGACAAAGTGGGGGAAGCAGATTCACTTAATGACTGTGTGATTCATTTAACAACTGCAGTGATTCATTCAACAACCATGGCAAAAAAAAGTTATAAAATTAGACAAGACTCATTTAATAACCACTTGCTTAGCAGTGAAAATTGTGGCCTCAGGTCAAGGACTATCTATGACACCTGCAAATAAAATTTACACACTGTGGAAAAAATCATGAGCAGTCAGCAGGAAACTACTGGAGTGGAGACTTCTGCTTCAAGGGAGGGAATTCCATCATATTTCAATATTTAAAGTATTTTCTACTCCATTTATTCTTCAGACATTATTTAGATCAGGAGTGTTACATACAGGAGTGTTCTCTTCATTCGTGAGTATTACATAGGCCACATGCCTATGGACATGAACTGCCCAAAACCTCTCTAGAAGAGGTTGGGCCAAAAATTCAGCCTTTTTAATTTGGCATTTTTAAATATTATGGGGAGTTTATGGACCAAATGGATGCAGCCATCTGTTTCCCCCTGAAAAACATATGTTTCCACTGCAAATCCCTCAGGCCCACTTTTGATATTGTTCTGTCCACTTGGAAAGATAACTTTTAATTTGCTGCTCAAGGCCAACCTTTAAGCCAAAAACATGTGCATCTTGAATTTCACTAATAATTATTGCTGCCATGTCTATAATTTATCCCACATATAACAGAATAACAGATTGGAAGGGACCTTGAAGGTCTTTTAGTCCAACCCTCTGCTCAAGCAGGAGACTCTATACCATTTCAGACAAATGGCTTCTTTTAAAAGGCTCCAGTGTTGGAGCACCCACAACTTCTGGAGGCAAATCATCCCACTGATCAGCTGCTAACTGATAAGGAAGTTTCTCCTTAATTCTAGGTTGCTTCTCTCCTTGATTAGTTTCCATCCATTGCTTCTTGTCCTGCCTTCAGGTTCTTTGGAGAATAGCTTGAGTCCCTCTTCTTTGTGGCAGCAGTGGACCACTGCTATCATGTCACCCCTAGTCTTTCCTGCAACTATTCTTCATATGTTTTTATCATTTTAATAATGATTTTAATAAATGATTATTAAATTACTTATATTTATTCATATCACTTAAATGAATATGTGGCTAAAAGAAGTTACTGAATTCCTCTGGCTCTACTGTAAGAAACCTTGGCTTGAACTGTAGGAGAAAGCCCATTTTTTCTAACCACGCAGAAGTTGTTGGTTGGCAGCTGTCTATTCAATTTATGCCTGATCTCAGTTATTTAGGCTCATTTGTGCTAGGAATGGCAGATAGATACAAAATAGGTTACTGCTTTTCAGATGTGACCAAAGGTAAAAAGAAGTATAAATATCCTGAGTTATTTGAGTCATACAAATATTAACTTGCTAAGTTTATAATGGAGAAGCAGCATGCTGTCTATTGCAAACACATGCATAAACTTGCCTGATCCTTCCAAAGATTTGCACTAACCCACCCCATCTGCAGAATTCTGGGGTACCTTAGTGCCGCTATGAAGTCCAGCGAGGCAGGAAGTTATGCTGCCTTCACTTCTCCTTGAAAGAGGAGATGTCCCTCTCTCACCCGGAAGTTAGATGGGACCGTACTGGAAGCCCCCCTTTCCAAAGACTAAGCTTTTAAATAAGTGGCTCCAGATTCTCCTTTTTATCAAAATTACCAAACTCAAGCAGTTCTAAAGAGCCTAGTGGTAGTATAGAACCAACACTGGGTTTTTTTTTATCAACTCACAATAAAACCAACAAAAGTTTTTTTATTTTAATAAAGGCAACAAAGTAAGATTTGAGAAAATAATCTATTTGTGTACATCAAGTTACTTGAGGCTGAGCTCCATAAAATCATTAGCTTTTAAACAAGACGGAAGGACATGGGAGAATGGAAGCAAAGTAACACTGTGCAAATAGAGGAAAACACACACACACACACACACACACACACACACACAAAGCTCCCTTGTGCATCTACTGCATTTTTGCACCCCACTTTCTCTTATTGGTTCCAATTCTTTCAGGACATTTTGAGTATTGGGTTCAGTCCCGGCCCAGTCAGAAAAATGTACTTTTACAGTGTTTTTGTGCATTGTGTTCCCTGGGGATAAAGAAATGTCTGTCTTTTTCTCCTCTAAATCCCACCCTTCTGCTACTCATTGAAAGGGAATAGTTGCTTTAATTACAGATTACTTAAGAATTGTCAGTTAGTCATCAGCCTTCTGGATCTACTGCAGTTTTATCAGTGTTTCTCTTTAGAATGTCACTTGTGTCAGTTATTTAATAATGATGTTATTTGAATAGACTATGTACGACCAAATACAACCCTGTTAAAATTAGTGCTCTTTAAAATGCACAGGAGGGGTACAATGTTAAATTGAAACATCCTAATTTCACATATTGATGTGAATGTAGTAATTGCCTTTTTGCTTGATCTTGTGCTTGTTAAGAGATAATTAACCAATACAGCAAAGGTGAATTCTGCCACTTGGTGGTGATAATAGTTAGCAGACCAGAAGCCACTTTCTTCATACTGTTCAGCATGCTAAAAAAAATACTTTGCACATTGAGATATGACCACAATTAATTTGGAAAACAAAAGTGGTAAAGTTCAGGGGGGGAAATAGATGGGATTATATATGTTGGTAAATGATCCTCAATCGTTGTTGTTTTTTTTAATTCGAAAGCAATAGAAGTTGTTATTACTGCTGCTGCTTTTAAATTTGCAGCCTGTCCTTGCCTTAGTGGGAAATAGCCCTCTATTCCTTGAAGTATTTATGCTGAATTTGTTGACTTATATCTAAAATGAAAACTCCCAATATGTTCAAAAGCCTGAAACAGTTTTTAGAGTCAAATATCATCATCATCATCATCTTAGCCATTGTCTATCCACTGCAGGATGAAGGCCTCTTCCACATGTTTCCAACCTATATGGTCCCGAGTTTTCTTTTGCCAGTTGGGCCCACAATACTTGCTGATGTCAGAGTCAAATATATGAGACTTAATTATATTTTCCTGTAATTTCATCAGCCATTTGCAATAGCTTTCTTTTCTTTTTTTCAAGTTGTAAGCTTTGCTTAAGAGACAAGGGGATTCAAAGTGGGCAATGACAAGACAACCAGGACAAGAAGCGAGCTTAATTTCACATAATCATACATGTAATTAACATTTAATTAAATGCAATTATTTTTTTATGTACTTAATAATATTTAATGTCTTTCCCATTAGAAGTTCCAATTTAGTGGCAGTCTTTATAAAGCCTCTAGAAGGCCATACCCAAGAAATGATTTGAGTTTGTATGCACCATTAAAATCTGCTGTTCTTGCAAGCAGAGAAAACATGGGGATGACCTTTTCACTTATGACAATGTCCAAAATTATCCCTGATGGGACAGCGTGTATATTTTTCTCTTGCTTCCCCCTAGCAGGTGTTGTCTGCTAGCTGAGCAGTAAGTGGGACAAGTGTCTAAGATTTCACATCAGGATGTTTGTACAACAATACACGTGGTCATAATAGGATTTTCACAGAATACTTACAGCCATCTCTTCCTCTGTCCTGGAGTTGAGGCTGATGTACTACCCAGATCCTTGCTGGGCTGATTGTCCAGTCAAGTCTGCCTGCTTCTCCAGCACTGGATCATTGTTCGTTATCCATGAAGCAGAGATTTTCAAAATATATATTAATATGACAAGCTTTAATTCAGGGAAAATATTTATCGTGGTGGATCTTATGGAATACTAAAGATTCAGAAGAACCTTTGTGCTTCTCTTAAGTGTCTATGCTATCTAGGCAGTCCCGCAGAAATTTAAGAATCCTTGTATAAAGAAAACCGAAGGTGCTAAAGACTTCTCCGGGAGTTGTCCCAATTTTTCTACATCATTTTTTCTACGGCATGAGATCTAGATTCTGAAAGATGAAGTGGATCATGTATTAGGAAGGATAAAGAGAGACTGACAATATGTAAATAGACTTTACAGAAAATCTGAAATTGTTGCTAGGTGTGCTTTAGAAACTCCATCCTTTTCTCAGAATTGATTTAATGTTTTATTTTCAAAGTGATCAGTCTAACAAACTTTGGATCTTGGTAACTTTATTGCACTTTTACTCTTTGCATAGTTTAAATATATGCCTTATTGATATTAGATAATATGATGGGACTTGAGCTGCATTTTACTGATTTGTAGTGATCTTTCTAAATTTCATTTTTCATTCCAGCCTGAGTGCTGCAGAAAATCTTCAAAATCAAAAAGAGATAAAGAGAAACAAGCTTGCAAAAGTTGCAGTGAAAGCTTTAATTCCATTACAAAAAGACGACACCACTGCAAACAGTGTGGGGCAGTAAGTATTAGAATAAAAACCTCATTATTTAATTTTGATCATGCATAGCATGTGCAGTTTAAAAATAAAGCAACACATGTCATGACATTTTTTTGAAATAGGGCGTATTTTGTCTTCAAGATTCTGCTAAGAAAATAAATACTATTATTTATTACAAATATATTAACTTTCAATATTTTTTTCGATGGCATAGCTATATAAATAGATTGATGAGGGGCTCAATAAATATGCATGTGCTTTCACCCACCAGAAGAAAATATGTCAGTGCTTATATCTCCTATCTATATTGTATAATTCTTGTTTTGGAATTCACACATCTTAAATATATATTTCAAGTAGCAAATTAAAATCAGTGGCACTTTCATTCATTCCTTTTACATTTTTTACATGATTTACATTTTTTAAATATGAATTCATAAAAAATATGAAAACATAAAAAATTGTTTTACCATTTCCAGTTAGACATGGTTTAACTCATCAGTGTACTTATCACTGGCAATGAATTAATCCTTATTTTGTATAATGTTCAATTATTTACATGCTTTGTTTTTTTCCTTCTAATTAATTTTGTGAACTTTTAAAAATGCAACTTGTTAATTTCCATTAACATTTTTATTTTTTGTTTAGTATAATTTATAGTATATCTTAAAAGAGTAAAATACTATGGCTTTTGGGATTGGCTGTGCAACTTGTTTCATGTGCATGAAGACTGCATCTATGGCTTATGACTGGATTGTTATTGTTCCCCTGTGCAAAGGGAAACATAACAAAAATGAACTCAAAAAGCTACACAAGGGTTAATTTGTTAAGTGCACCTGGGATGGTGTTTGGCAGAATTCTGATTGAAAGAGTAAGAAAAGTGACAGTGAGGAAAGATTGGGAAGTGCAGTGTGACTTATGCCATTGAAGAGGTGTGCATGCTAGAATTATTCTTTTCAGCAAATCATTGCAAAAATGTATGAATGTGAGAAAGAAACTTTATTGTACGTTTGTGGATTCAAAGAGACCATTTTTTTCTTCTATAACAAATTCTTGGAGAATTCCATGTGCAATTCTTGGAAATTGCCTGAACTTGTCCCTGCATTTTTCTTGACAAGGTTTTCAGAAGTGGTTTGCCATTGCCTCCTTTCTAGGGCTAAAAGAAAGTGACAGGCCCATGTTCACCCAGCTGGCTTTATGCTTAAGGCAGGACTAAAACTTATGGTCTCTTGGTTTGTAGCCTGATGCCTTAACAACTACACCAAACGGACTCTCAGAGAAACTATATGATAAATAGGCTTGGATTGTGGATTATTTTGCCCAAATATGGACTAGTAAGTTTTTTGCTGAATACAGTAAGAGCAGTAAGAACTAATATACATATATTATGGCATAAATGGGATAATTAGCAGATGACTCAACATTTTGCAGAGAGCAATACATATATGATGTCTCCTTGTTTGTTTAATGTTTGGATGCATGCATAGAAAATTCTTATGGTGACACTGAAGATATGTTGATTGGGTATGTGAATGTACACACTTTTCTATACAGATGCTGCTATACTGCTGCTTGAAAACTGGAATGATTTATAGCAAATGCTAGATTGTACAAGGAGTAAAGAGTACGGTTTGGAAAATGAATTATGAAAAATGAAAGTTGGGTGTTTCACGTGGATTTGGGGTTCAACATTTGTAAATTATATATCGGCGGCAAAAAGCTAAAGCTAAGAGATGAAATTGCATACCTTGATAGAATATTTATCAAAATGGCAAAAATGATAGGTAAATGTTATAAGACATATATTCAAATGCTGGTAGAAAGATAGTGGATATGTGGTCTGAAGTGAAAAATTAATGTTTGTCCAAAGACGTGAAAACAGATGTGTATAAGAATGTGCTTCTGCCCCCTTTGTTATATGAAACAGAGAGAGAAGAGAAATGGGTTGAAGTGGTTAAGATGTAGGACTAGGGCTGCAGAGACCCAGGTTCCACTCCTTTCTTAGCTTTGGAAACGCACTACATGAGTTTGGGACAATCCCTGTCTCTAATGCCAAGACCTACCACACACGATGCATCTCTTTAACTATCAGATAAAAGGTACAATATAAACCCAGCTAATTAATACATGAGAACATTGACTTTTCAATGTTTTACATTTCTGTTAGTTACATTTAATGATATAGTGTCATGTTGCTGTTTTAGATGAAAGATTCAGAATTGCCAACCTCCAGATGTTGCTAAACTGTATCACCCACTTTAGCCATGTTCACTGGGATTGCTGAAAGTTCAGCAATATGAGAAAAGTGACTGATTCTGTGCTCTGCTCTAGGCTTTTGGGCACAGTAGTTCTTTCCATCACTTGTAGTCCAGCTGTTTTAACTGTGCAGGCCAAATACTGGAATCTCGAACTTCATTGCTTCACAGAGTAGATATCTTTCAGCGGTATCATGCATGGTGTTTACAAGCAGATTAAAGCAGGGAGGGCTGGTGGATAAGAAAGAGTAGATATGTGTTGGAGAAGTAAACTTTATCTACTGGTTTAAAAAGATTTTTATAGATATAGAGGCATTGATAGAATATATATTTAAATTAGATAGAAATTTATTTCTTGGCCTGATATTTTTATTTTAAGAGAATTATTTGGAAATAAAAGGAGAATAAGAGGGATGGGTGATAAGAGAAAAAAATGGTATCAATGAAGAAGATATGGGAATGTTGTTGCGAGAACAATATACCAGATATAATTATGTAAAAAAAAAAAGGGCACCCGAAGTGTTAATAATATGTCTATTTAAGGCTAATTGAAATATAGTAATTGTAAGTTAGTAAAGCTTAAAAACAGGATTTGGATTTTTAGAATTGAAATGTAACTGATATTTGATAGGATCGTTTGAAACTTATATAGAATTTATTAATTTGATCTTCTTTTTTTGGATGTTTAATATACCCACCTCCATGGTGGTTCCTAAGCACCTTAATGTAATCCCTGTACCCCTATAAAATCTAATAAAATATATTAAAAAAAAAAAAAAAAGAAAGAGTAGAAATGTGGTGTATTTCATTAGTCTTATGAACTATGGAGAAGAGGATTCAAAAGTGAGCTGATTCATGTGATCTTTTTATAGATGTAAATGACTTAAGTACATGTTTCTTTATCTTCTGTACTGGAGAACTAGGATGCTAGCTAGCACTTTAATTACATCCAGTGAACTATTCCATTAGCCTATAGCTGGCATTTCTGACAGAAAGTTCACAGTGACTGCTAAAGCTGACATCTGATCTTTTTGATACACATATAGATGGTCTATATACTGTACAAAGAAAATTTTATTTCAACATGTAAACTACTGATGCAACTTTTGTGCTTAAATTATATTTGGACATTTTAGTCTTTTCTGTCATTTGTTTCAGAGGATTAATTCCATGCTGGATATTACTAAGAAAAATATTTAGAAAGGCTTCCCTTTCCTTCTTTAAATATAAAATAGGATTAAATAGGAAACATAAAGGTGCCATCAAAGTCTAATATATTTAATGCATTATACATTTTTAAATTATTGAATTAGTTTTGCACAAATTTTTCCCACTCTTTGCTTGAATATTGCATACATACAGTATATCCTAACTCCAAACACTTGCTATTATTTTCAAATTGAGAGTCTTTGGTTTGTTTGTTTGTTTTGTTTTGCATGAGGGCTGTTAAACATTTTATTGAGGTTTCAGTCATCAAATATCCTGTAACGTCAGAAGGTATGATTCAATAAATTGCAACAATAGAGCTAAACATTGACTACAAAAATATCAATCTGAGGCACTTCCTGTTCCATACTGTGCTTTTTATTCTATTTGATATATATAAAAAGTATTAAAAAACCCTTGCTAATTAGCCAAGTGTTAGTGGATGTAAATACTTTTATGTGTAGTTTATCACATTGTTCCCTCTTGTTATTTGTGTCTTCAAATAAAAGAAGTTGTTACTGGCAACTGCTATATTGATCCTGAAAATGTTCAGTAAATAATAATGATATATTTAATAGGACAAGTTCAGTTTGGAAAGAATTAAATTGGGGCTCCTGATAGTTTTCTCTGTCTATCCTGCCCGGGCTGAGCAAGCAGGCAGAGCTGATCAAGTGGCTTACCTTGATTTTCAAGTACTTATAGGCAATGGTTTATAGACCATAGGTGCATGAATGTGCATGCATGTACTAGCACTGCTTACAAAGAGGAAGATTCTGAGAGAGTCCAAAGCAGAATCAGTAGGTGGAAGCATAGTTACGATGTCAACACTGCTAACATCGGATGTTCTTGCTTTGACAACATAGCAGCCTTTTTCTTTCTTATGCTTTACTCTTAGAATTAGATGATACTGGGGGGGGGAGGAGGAATGTGATGGGAGTTAGTTAGACATAACAATATTGTAATAGTGTGTGAACTCAGGGCTTTTGAAATAAGAGATGATAAGAAATGGCGGGTTGGAGAACAGGAGGGAAAGCCTGCATTTCAAACTAATTGGAGAATGTGATTTATGACTTTAATTAGAGGAGGGAATTGTGTTTGATACTATGTGCTAAGGGGAGGGGAATCCAGATTTTGGCTTCGCTTATGTATGTGCCGATGCTATGCTGCTCGAATAAAGATTCTTCAAGGTAAACAATGCCTCAAAGTTCTTTGAAGAGTTTCATCTGTTGGAACCATGACACAAGACACAGAAGTAGCTCAAGTGTCACTGAAGGGTCCAAGGTGAAATTGCTGAGCTTCAAGTGGCACACGGCACCCAGATACTCAAGAGAATGGATCCAAGGTTGGAGCAGTTATTTCCAACAGAGAGCCAAGAACAACTCTGATGAAGTTCAGTTGCCAGACATGGCTTAATTAAGATCATTGCTGCCATTGTTTTTGAAGAATACAATCACTACTCAGCCCTCTGAAATTTGTGGTAATTCTCAAGCTGGGTGGCTACTCAAAGTTGAGAATTCCACCAGGTAATTTGTCCAACACTGTTCCTGATGATTGCTGGCGAAGTCAGCCTCAGATTCTTGGCTATTCCCCGAGTCCTGAGGCTAACAGTCATTCGGAGTAGGTTCCTCAGCACTGGAGAACGTGACAGTTTTATATATTGAAATGAAGAGATTGCAAATTGAGATTGAATGTCAGATTTACAAAGCACCAATCAATACCCTTTCACAAATGGTCTCTTTAAAATTTATATTCCAATAAGCTTCCAGAAAACCTTTTAGAAATATCAAAAATAGCCAAATAGTTCTGTAAAACATTGAATAAAAAGAAAAATCTATATATGTTTGCTTTTGTAGAGAAAATAACATCAGGTGTTATTATTCCTTAATATTCTTCAAGTAAATGAAGCAAGCAGGAGGTAAGTATATCTTGGATATTGGTACTGAAAATCTTACTGTTACAATTCAGCTTAATTGTTTTCAGGAACAGAAATCAATGCTGTTATCAGGATACTTTTTCCTAATACTGTTGTTATTTTTTAATCCAGGTTATCTGTGCTAAATGTTCTGAATTTAAGACACTTGCTGATAATAGTCGCCAAAATCGGGTATGCAAAGATTGCTTTCAACTGCCATCAGCAAACCTGTGCATCTCAGGGACCGAAGGTGCAGGAGAACAAAGGAAAAAAATAACCACGGAGGTATATTTATCATGTTTAATTGACTATAAACTGGCTGATTGCCTCAACAAAAGCAGTTTTCATTGTTTGTTTCCTAGTTATATTTTATTAATTGGAAAAACAAAAACAAAAAGCAAAATAAAGACAAGGGAAAAGAATATGTGTACATGCATAAAATAAAGTTTATATTAGTGCAAGGGTTGAAACAAAAATGAAATTATAAAAAGTTTTTAAAAGACATAACATACAGAAAAAAGAAAAGAATAGGAAAAAGCATTCTAGTAGCCCCTCTCTTTCTCTCCCCTTCTCCTTTCCCCCCCCAGCTTCTAACTGCTACCTGAATATTTTTATACTTTATTTTGGACATTATTACTCATTTCTCTTTGGATCATTTGATGGTTGATTTTTAAAGCAGTTTCACTTTTTCTTCAAAAGCCATATTCTGAGTGTCTTAGCTTGCCTTGCTTTGTGATATAAATAAGGGAACCATTCCTGCTTGAACTTGCTTAGATTTTTATTAAGAATATATAGTCATTTTTTTCCTTTGCTGCATTTCCCCCCCATTTTTTAGTCTTCTATTGATAGCAAGGTTTCTTTTTTCCAATGTTGTGCTAAATTGATTCTTGCTGCTCTCAGCACATATTTTAATAATTTGACAAGCTTTTCATTTATATTCTGTGAGGTCATAACTAATAAATATTCATGATTTTAATTTGAATTTAATTTTCAGAATTTTTTTAGAAGTTTTGGTATAGTTATTTCCAGTACTTTTGAGTCTTTTGGGAAAAAAACAATATGTAATAGTAAAATGTTCCTTTTTTGTTGTGGTATTTCCAAGGTTTATCACTGTGTCCTAGGAATTTATTGATGAAGCTATATATATCATCCATAGAACATTTTCTACTAATTTCCCCTCAAATTATGACTTGGTGTAAAATCTGTTAATGTTACAAATGAAGGCGAATATACGTGTCTCAGAATAATATTGCAGGATCCAATCTGGGTCGATCACTGGGACCAGTGGTTTTGTCTTCCGAGCTTTCAGACTCTTGCTGGAGCCCACCCTCAAGAAACTTCTCTCTAGCAGAGTGTGTGCTTTGGGTTATTCTGTGTGTGGTATTTACACTGTTTCCCCTAAAGTAAGGCCTACCCTGAAAATAAGCCCTAGCTTGATTTTTGGGGGTGGGCCTAATATAAGCCCTACCCCCAAAATAAGCCCTAGTTTTGGGGCGAGGCACACACTTAAAAATCAAGCTAGGGTGTGGGTGTGGAGCTGCCCCACGCGCCACGTGCCCACTTACCTTGCAGCCAGGCCTTCTCGCTGGACCACTTCTTCTGTGGCATCTTCTGCAGCCAGGCCTGCATTTCTCAGTCATAGGCCTTTCCAGAAGGCCACTACAGCCGTGAACCGAGCTATGGATTGAATCCAAAACTCGGTACTCGGCTCATAGGCTTTCCAGAAAGGCCTAACTGCAAAATGCAGGCCGGAATGCAGCTGCAGAATGAAGCTGCTCCTTTGGTCAGAAGAAGTGGGCCGGCTGGGTGGGGCTGTTGATGCCAGAGTTGAGTATAAAAGACACCCCCTGAAAATAAGACCTGGTGCCTCTTTTGGAGGCAAAAAAAAATAAGACCTGGTCTTATTTTCAGAGAAACATGGTATATGGTGCCTATTGTGTGCGGCTTTTTAGATGTTGATTGGCTGGCTGTTAAGTCATCAAGGAAAGTACCCATGTTCTATCTTTGATTTATTGAAACAGTTTGGTGGTAAGGTTTTGTTGTCTCTCTCTCTGTGTGTGTGTGTGTGTATTTCAGACAATTTCATTATTCCTTTCTCTTATATCCATAGTTCTTAATCGTTATTGATTTTTATGTTGAAATGAAAATTTGTATATTATGACACAAAATCCAAACTTGTAGAGCAACACTGGGGGTATAGGGGAGAGCTATTTCATATTGTACTTAGCATAAGGATTATTTTAATACTAACACATAAAAAGTCTTGGTCTCTATTTAATCTGTAAGAAGTATGTTAAATATCCTAATGAATTTTAGTACAGTTTTGAGTGAAATTGTAATTTCTTTGCTCAAGTGTTCAGGTCTTTTTATCTGTAACAGAATGTCCTCAGAAGCTGGATATTTTCCCACTGTATCCTCTATTTTGTTAGTATCCATATATGGCTGGACTGATTGATTGATTACATGCTATCGATTTATATTCAGCTCCTAGCAATCACCTAAATAAATTTTCTCCATGACAATCTATTTCTAACCTGGTCTCTCAGCGGTGCTGTCATGACCATTATAACTGAGTCCATCCACCTTGCTGTTGGTCGTCCTATTTTTGTCGTTTCTTCCAACTATTCCCAGTATTCTAAGCCGGTGTGGAAAAATAAACCCCTTTCCCATGACAATTGGGAATTTTCATTTATTCCTCCAGCAGTGTTACACTCCATTCACAATTTCTCATTAATTTTCAATCTCCCACAAGCTATTTTAAGCCTGAAAATACTTCTCACATGCTAATAATTGTTCTCAGTTTCTATTGTGCAAGTGAAATTTTGCAGCAATAAGTTTGCAGCAATAATCTTATTCAGATTATATGAAAAGTTATCTAAACTTCTGTATATTTAAAGTTTGGTTCATTGGTAAATCATTCTTCTGTGCACATTTGCTATATGTGAACCAATATTAAAATCAGAATGTATTAGTGTATATAATGAATTGTAAATGCCTCCAGCGTGAGAATATAAATATATTTTTTATTATTTTTACCAGAAACAAAGCATGTTAGGAGCAGAAAACAGTCTCTTCAATAGCCACCTCCTTTTTCATGAGAAAGGAAAGACTTGGTGTAAAGTGTGGGTCACCATTCCTAAGACAGATCCTCTTGTCTTATATCTCCAAGGAGAAAACCAGGTAAATACATCAGCTCAGAATATTACAACTACTGAAAAATAAGTTAGACTGGTAATTCTCAAGCTCTCGGCTGGAATGTACTAGTTTGCTGGCAGGCCAAGGTATGCACCAAAAATATTTACTTTGGAAACCTACCTGTTTATCTCTGTATGATCTACTGTACAGAATTTCCCCTTCTCCAATCATTCTTTTTGTTAGGCCTTCCTGTATTTGTATCCAATATGATCTGTGTCTTCTGTTGTGGATGATCTGCCCTCAGAGAAGGTGGCCAATTATCCTTGTACATTTTGCCTTTCAGGAAGGTCAGAGGTGCCTTGAGCAGAGACTCACATGGAAACTTGGAGTAGGCTAGATCGTCGTGAAGATAGTACTGTATAGTAGACCTGTCCTGTAATTTTCAGGAGTCTACCGCCTCCGGCTTTAATTCAGACCAAAAGTGCCAAAAGCTAGGTAATCCTAGGTGAAAGCATTTAGCTTGGTTGCTTTCAACCACAATAGCACTTTACTGAATTTAGTCAAAGTCTCTGGAGTCTTTTTCTTCTTTCATATATTCTTCTTTTCTCAACCAAGGGACACAATAATTATTTGTTTGCCTTAGTCTCAAGAAAAGTTTTTTTTTTTCCAAATAAATACTTCAGAGGATTTTTTTTTAATCTTGAAAAACATTTATCCTCTCCAAGATTAAGAGAAAAATATGACAAGGCATTTTAAGACAGCGTGACTTTAAATCTTCCTTGGATTTGTAAAGTTCGATATTAGATCCATGCAATTGTAGAATTGCTGAGAATGTGTTTTCATCATGCATGAAAGAAGTAGATTTCCTCAGCTCAGGCATACTTAAAAGCTAAATCACATTTACTAGAAATACATGGGATTTATATAGCAGTATAAAAGCTACTGTATCCTTAGAGTATTCTCTGATGTCTACACTAGAATGATAAAGAGAAATATGTTGATTCACAAAATATGCAGAAAAAAACGCTTTCCTTTCCCAGCAAACTAGAAACCTGTGGGTGGAACACCAACTCACCATAATCTTAGGTACCATGTGGGAATAGCAGCATCTTCCTCTTCTGTGTCCCAGTTTTAATGGAAGCCAGCTTGTGCAACTGTTCTTGCAAAATGCTTTTTATTTCCTCAGGTGTGAAAAACCTATTCACAAATGGCTTCCTTTCGAAATCATTGGCCCTGTTGATCTGTTGCATGCCTGTGCTCAACCTTTTTCTAATTTTCACACCTTTCTTTATTTCTGGATTGCACGTAGGATGGACGCATTCCACGCAGCATACCCCTGCTGGGATATGAGATTGACTTTCCACATTCTGGTGAAAAGTTTGAATCAAAATATGTGTTCAAACTTTGCCAGTCCCAGCAAACAATATATTTCAGTGCTGAAGATGAAGACTTGCAAATGAAATGGATGGATATTCTCACCAAAGCAGCAAAAGGAGACGTTCATGATCAGAGTGAGGAAACCAGCAATCCCTAAAATGATTTCATGTGATCTTAATCATAATAGGGAATGGGGAAAAGTCACCTGAACTCAACATTCATGGCACTTTGAAAACATACATGGCTTTATATTTTGGTATGTCTATATAGAAACGGCAGTCAATTCTTTTCCCTCTCTCTCTCTTTCTTATTCATCACATTCAGTACCAGTTGTCCAACATCTATGTTGTTAGTGTGTATAAATCAATGTAGTTGCTATGAGTGTTTATATTGCTATTAATGGTGAAGGGGGAAAGGGGGGGGAAAGCATTAATTTTATCTAAGATGATTAGGAAGACAATGGATTCCTGCTCCCCTTGACTGTTTACTTTATTCCTTTCAATTGCTGTTTCAGTGAAGGATGTGTATAGTCTGTTACAGATGTGCTGCCTCTAAGTAAAATGTTGTACAAGGGCTTGTGGCTGGCCACTGATGTGCTATTATTCTCTGTTTTCTCTTGGATCTTTTTTAATGGTATCTTCTCTGCCATATATGATCAAATGTAAAGGGGCTATTTCTTTTGTTAACACTGACTTTTCTTGACAGGGTTTTTTTCACAAGACAAATACGGTTTTTAAAGCTATTGCAGAAGGCCTCTTGAAAGCTAAAATATCAAGCATTTCTATATATTTATATATAAATATTTTTCCATTTTTTTCTCTTTTTTTAAAAACTTTTACACATACTTTTCTTATTTCTTTGTATCACCTCCTTTTTAATGTACGCAAGCAAATGTTTTATACTACGATCTGGGATGTTACTCATCAATAAACATTTTTGGTACACCCAGGAAGGTAAACAATTAACTTTTTTTTAATAAGGATTTATTTATATAATTTGTAAATATCATATTAAGCATCTTTTTTAAAATGTGCTCATATTACACTTGTATAAATTGAATTTTCTTCCTGTGTCTTTTTGTTGGCAAATGTATTTATGTATGCAAATAAAGCCCCATTTCACTGATTCTTCTCCCAGCTGTTCAAAATACAGGAAGACTTTAGAAAAACTTGAGTAACTTTTTGGTGCCTTAATTTTTTTTTTTTTTTAGTGGGGAGATGAAGACTGGATGATGATGATCATGATCATCATGATGACGACCATCAGAATTGTAGTAAAGTTTCACATAGGATAAACTGAAATATCTGAATTTGCAGTATTATCCATTTTATAGTGTTTGCACTACAATTTTCATCTGTTTCCTATTTCAAAATGACAGAAAACTCTATGTCAAGGTTCCGACTGAAGAACCCAATGAAGTAAGCATAGCTGAGACATCCAATCTCTAATGCAAAACTTTAATGAGCAAATCATATCGGCACAGATGAAAGGAAAACCAGCTATTTGGCGCCCAAGCAGTATATTAAAAGTATATAAACTCCCTTCCCCTCTGACAGTGCAGGTCACACCCAATTAAGCTTCAGACAATTATTATGAGAAAAAGTCTTTAGTTCTACTGTGTTTTCCCGAAAGTAAGGCCTACCCTGAAAATAAGCCCTAGCTTGATTTTTGGGGGTGGGCCTAATATAAGCCCTACCCCAAAAATAAGTCCTAGTTTTGGGGCGAGGCACACATCTAAAAATCATGCTAGGGTGGGGGTGGGGGGTGGAGCTGCCTAATGTGCCCCGCACCCACTTACCTTGCAGCCAGGCCTCTCCTCGCCGGCCCACTTCTTCTGCAGCATCTTCTACAGCCAGGCCTGCATTTCTCAGTCACAGGCCTTTCCAGAAGGCCACTGCAGCCGAGAAGCGAGCTATAGATTAAATCCATAGCTAGGTACTCAGCTGCAGAGACCTTCCAGAAAGGCCTGACTGCAAAGTGCAAGCCAGAATGCAGCTGCAGAATGCAGCTGCTCCTTCGGCCGCAGAAGAAGTGGACCAGCTGGGTGGGGCTGTCGGTGCCGGAGGCAGGTATAAAAGACATCCCCTGAAAATAAGACCTGGTGCCTCTTTTGGAGGCAAAAAACAAACAAACCCCACAGTAAATCAACAATATCTTGCATGACCTTGGTTCTCAGGCTCAGCAGCTCACCACCTGCAAGGGCACATTCCATTCTTCTCCCCTCCCCACTGGATCTGTAGGCAAGCCAAGAAACAGAAATGGCTGAAACATGAGGCTTCTTCCAGCTTGACACTCTATTGTATATAAAAGTATTTAAAAGGGCTTCTTTGGGTCATGGGTCTACAAAAGTCTATAAGCTACTCAGCTCCAATGGTTACAACCATCTCTTACTGTTAAAAACCAAGACTACAGAATTTGCAAATAGCCTTCTGTTGCAACAGAAGTTAGAATCTAGATGCAGGCCTTACTACCTAAAACAAGAACTGAAGAGTAACTATCAATTTATTTCTATAAAACCAGCAAAATGAAAGAAAAGGAAGAATGTAGATTAATATAACAGAGTAGCTGTTATACTGCAGGTTACTGCTAGAATTATATTTTAGTATTTATATAGGATATAATCTTTAAAATTCAGTGTTAATATCAGTATTCAGATATTTTCTTTCCCAGTTTTCCCCAAGGTGGTATACTGTGGAATCCTGGTTCACTGGAAATTCTGTGGTTGGCCTTTTTATCAGTGAAACAATATATTGTGTGAAGGGCTAACCTTGAAAAGTATTTGGACATTGCAAACAAAATATGCTAAATGATGTGAGATAAATGTTTGCCAGTTGATCACTGGGCACAATTTAAGGTTAAAAGGAAACAATATTGACATTTACAATCCGAATTCACTTATGGCCTAACTACCATATGTAAGGGATCATCTCTCCTATTACAAATTTGTACAACTGTTAATATTTGCAGGATTATCTGTGCACAAACAAAATCCTAACTAGCCCTCCTCATAAACCACATTAAAAACATTAAGCAATAAATTAGATAGTCACCCACAAGTTTATAGACGGCCAAAGGCCCTTTGGCAAAAAAAAAGAGGTTTGAGCACCTTCCAAAATGATAGAAGGATAATGGCCAGTATACTCTGGGACATTTGTTCCTCAATGTGAAGGCTGTAGTAGAAAAGACTGCTTTGGCTGATGCTCTTTTGACTCATGTGATGGAACTCAGTGCAAATCTCCTTTTAATGTTTGGACTGAAAGTCCTTGAAGCATTCTATCACCACACTATGTATGGACTTCTAAATATTATAATAACTTTGAACTGGGTCTCAAAACCTATCGATAATCAGTACATCAACTTCAAAATGGTTGTGACACTCCATTTACAGACATCCTTATCCCAGCCATCCTTGCCCAGATGCCTTTGACATCTGCAGATGGAATATGGGCAGAGATCACTAGACATTTTATCACCTTCATTGTCACCAAATAATTAAATTATGAGAATTTACCAGTAATTAGCCATATTTACCTCTGGTTTTATTCTCTCATTGCTCAAGGCATCTTATCACTTGTTACATCTCCTGAAGCCTCTCAGAAAACTAGAAAGATGCCAGTAGAGGAGATGGCAAATTTTGTTAATCCTAATTATTGAGGCAGGTAATTGGTAATTGTTACTATGGAAAAGATAAGCAGCTTTGCTGAAATCCTATTTCAGTGTATTTACAAGAGTGTCTAATCTTGATCATGGTACAGAAATGCTTCAGTTAGATTGATTAATAACTATTCTTGCAGTATCCAAAAACTGTGACATGGTAATGGAGAAAAGGGTAATGGGAAAAATTGATTTAGAGATTAGACAACTTCCTGTGAAGTTAACATTCTTTATTTCTCTAAGACCAAAGAATGCTTCTATTATTAGCATCTAATATCCATTAAGTCACAACCATTCCTTCTGCTCTCGTCTATTCCTACATGGAATCTTTGCATTCATAATTGGATTGGTTCTTCAAACCAGAGAAATTCATGGGGGAAAAAACATATTTGATATCTAACTGGTAGCAAGAAGTCTTTGACAAAATGTTTAACAGTTCTGTCCATGTTTTAGACCAGTGATGGCGAACCTTTTAGAGACCGAGTGCCCAAAAACTGGCCCTGCCCCTGCTCCACCCCCTGCCACGCCCCCACTCCGCCCCCACCCCGCCTGCCCGCAGGGCCACTCACCGCCTCCAGGGCCCGCCGCAGATCACCCAGCAGCGTCATGGCAGCCGTGCCCTCTGCTCACGCCCCGCAGCATCAACTGTGCACGATGGGGCGTGAGGACAGAGTCTTGTCTGCCTGGCTGCCATGTCCTTGACTGCACTGCTCCGCATGGGCCACACTCGGGGGCGACTCTTCTCCAGGAGGGCTGCTGGTGAGGGGGTCGTGGGGGGAGTCAGCTTGCCTTCAGAAATCGTGGGCACTCCATTACTGGAGGTTTTTAAGAAGAGACTAGATAGTCACTTGTCTGGGATGGTATAGATTCTCCTGCTTGAGAAGGGGGCTGGACTAGAAGATCTCCAAAGTCCCTTCCAGCTCTATGTGTTGTACTCTGTTGTAGAATTAGTGGACAAAGGCAGTAACATAATCATAAACTAAGTTTATGCAGTACAAAAAACTCAATCCAAAGAAACCACATCATTCTGATTCTTAGACTAGAATAGATGAACTCAGTCATAATATGAATTAAAGTGTGATTTAATCATGCTTGGCCAACATTCAATTCACTTAAACTGATGGAACATAGGAAGCTGCCTTACGCCATGTCAGCCCATTGTTCTGTTTCAGTATTATTTACCTGGCAAGGGTTCTCTCTTAGTCAAATCTTAAAATGCAGATTGAAAAAGCATGCTTCTCTGAGTGACTGCCATTCTTTACCATTTTTGGTTCACATGATTATATACCGTAATTACATCCAATGAAGATCACTAGAAGAGGCTACATCCAATGGTAAACTACAGCTTATCTTCTTCTTTAGGACGAATGGGGTAATTTCAAAGGACTCCTGCTTGTAGAAGCATATAGGAAGGTCAGATCTTGTAGAATAATTTATTAAAAGAATCTAGGGTTTTGTGTTTTGTGTGTGTGTGTGTGTGTGTGTGTGTGTATTTGTGTGTGTGTGTGTGCACACACATCATATAATTTATATGCTATATTTACTTACAAGAGACACACACATATATCATGCACATATATTTTATTTTGTATTTTCTTTTGAGATCTTTCAATTAACAGCCCTTTATCACAATTATTACAATTAACTTGGAATTCCAAATTGCTATTGAAGCAATAATTTAAATCAGATCAGTCTGGCTTCATTTAAAATCTGTAAAGAAACGTGTCTCTTTTTGCGGAGGGGTTGGAACAAAATAATTGGAGAAGAGTATTTTGAGCTGTCTTTAAATTATTATTCCTTTTCACAACACAGTCTGATATATGCTAGACATCTGATGTCTAGAACGATATCTTTTCTCAGCTCTGAAACTTACTGATTAGCCCTGGGCATTTTGCAGCTTCTTCAGAGTGGCTGTAAGGCTAAAACACTTTTCTAAATGCCTTAGAGGAGGAGAAAGATTCCTGGGCAAGAGAGTCTAATAAACATCCACAATGGGATTGCTGTCTGTATGTGAATTACATACTCTTAAACAATCTGAGAAAATAGCTTACAGATAGAGTGGCAGTGAATCATCATTGTTTTAGAATAAGCATCTCTTCTACAATCAAAAAGAGGCAAAAAGAGAAAGGAGAGGAAGGAAAAATATGAGTAAATGCTGATGCATGTCCTGATGGTTATGACCGAGAATTGAAAATCGGGTGGAAAAGTCAAAAGGCTGGCATGAAAAGCATTTTTAAGGGAAATACACATGATATAACTGATACCCAAGAATAGTTAAGCTGGTAAAAATGTTAGAAAGTTGATTTAAATAGATTTTAAATCAGTTGGAAAAATCCATTTCAAGAGAAAATTCTGCGTTATGTTACTTATCAGATGCATATGTGGGGTCCTGTTTACCTTATGACTTTCATCAATAAGCTAGAAAAACTTGAAGATTACTTAGGCTATCTATTGATATTTTCACACAATAAAACCCTAGGTGGTTAACAACAGTCAAACCCTACCTGTAGATGTATAAGCAATGACCAGCTTTAAGTTAAAACTCCTTTCTTGTTCTCTGATATTTTGTAGAGTTATCTTTCCTTGCAATACTACAACAATGCAGCGGTTGTAACATTTCCCTTGTGGATAGAAACGTACTAGTTTGAAACCAAGCAGAAAAAGTTTTAATTACTGCTTTTCTTTCCCCAAGTTACCCCTTCTCCCTGAGCACTTTTTAAAATGTCCTGTTTCATAATTTACTGTTACTGTTTCATAATTACTGTTTCATAATTTCTCCAGTTATTTGTGGCAAAAGGATTTCAGTGGATTAAAACCCTTCACCTCAAGTGACTAGAAAATGATACGACATGGGACTTACTTATCCAGGACTAGGGTAGCTCAAGGAAAGGAAAACAGTAATGAAAGAAACATCAAATCAAACAACAACAACAAAAATCCCAGAACTCCTAATCTACAAAAATGATAGCTATGGGTGATTTTTTTTTCTTTTGCATATCCCTGGCTGTATTCAAGTGTCTGTGTGTGTGTGTATGTGCGTGTGTGTGTGCATGCGTATGTGTACAGATGTAGATACATAGAGATATTATATATATTGTAGAGAGAGATAGAACTCCATAAAATTCTCATGGAGCCGTAGAATTTTCCAGAATGCAGCTCTTTAATAGCTGAAGGGGATCCCATTTCTAATGCTACAGATGAGGAAAACTAACAATTACTCATCTTCATCCTAAGGGAGAAATAGGTTAGTTTGTTGAGGAAATTCTCTTTTTGGAGACATAGGACTGCTGTGGGTCACCATGTTGTAAATATTTACCTGGAATAAAATCCCATTGAACCCATTGGGACTTATTCCTGAAGAGCTATATGTAAGATCACAGCACGGTGTTCATCCACTGTATAGGTATCAACAACCTAGTTGATGTAATAGATATTTTCTTTCCTCCTTTTGCAGTTGAAGACTTTTAAGATTTGGTTCTGTACAATACTGAATATAGTATGTCACTTGATTTTCTTCCTGTTAACTATGGATATATAATCTTTTTAAGAATTATTTCATATATTCCTCAATCTAACAGGTTATTCATATCTTGTTTGCTAGGTTGATAATAAATACAAGTAAATTCCTAAGAACTGCCTTGGAAATAAGTTTCACTAAGTTCGGTCTATATGAAATCTACCTCAAAGAATGAGGAATGAACAGGTAGCAAAGGAAATAATTCAAAATAACCCTGTAGTTATAGTTCACTGCCTTTTAAATATGCTGTTCAAAATAACATAAGCAGGAAATCTTAAATAATCAAAACAAAGCTCCTAACAACTGTGTACCATGTTAAGATTTTGTTATCTGCTCATCAATCAGAATTGCTACACATGAGTTCAAAACAAATAGGAAAAGAAAGCCACAATGGTAGGGCTAATTCAAGCACTGGGTTTGGTTTTGTCTGTTGCTATTAGAGCTCCATGTAGGGCACACAATTGGTCTGTTTATTTTCAAGAATGTGCACATGGTAAGTTGGACTGAATTAAATAAAGTGTTTGTATTCCACAATGCAAAGCCATCCAAGCTCTAATTGCCACAATTTTATGAATTTTGGAGTTTTAGTGCATCCTGCAGATAGTTCTCATACTAAGGTTTGGGTTTTTTCCATCTGTATAATTGGTTCACTGAAGTGCAAAAGCCTAGAAGAGGAAAAAGATCTGATTAAATGCAACTAAAATCACAATATTTTAGTTCCAAATGGTTTTATGTTAAAAATACTGTAGCTACAGGCTATGTCTTTTATAAATTGTATACAGTTCACTGTCACATTACAAAGGGGGCAGTAATACACACTTGGCTGACAAACCATACTCAACGAGTAGTCCTTAAAGGTACTACGTCTACATGAGGGATGTAAGCAGTGGGGTATCATAAGGTTCCATCTTAGGCCCAGTACTCTTCAATATCTTCATCAATGACTTAGATGAGGGAATAGAAGGAGAACTTATCAAATTTGCAGATGATACTAAGCTGGCAGGAATCGCTGGCAGGAATAGATGATAGGGTCAAGATACAGATGGATCTTAACAGACTTGAACACTGGGCCCTATCTAACAAAATGAAATTCAATGTGGAGAAAAGTAAAGTCTTACACTTAGGCAAGTAAAACCAAAAGTACACATATAGATTGAGTGAAACCAGGCTTAATAACAGTAACCATGAGAGGGATCTTGGAGTCTTAGTGGACAATCAATTAAATATGAGCCAACTGTGTGTAGTGGCAGCCAAAAAAGCCAATGCAATCCTAAATTGCATTCATAGAGGGATTCAATCAAGATCACGTGAGGTACTAATACCACTCTATAAAGCCTTAGTAAGACCACACCTAGACTACTGCAACCAGTTTCGGTCACCTCATTATAAAAAAGATGTTGAGACTCTGGAAAAAGTGCAGAGAAGAGCAACAAAACTGATTAGGGGACTAGAGGCTAAAACATATGAACAATGGTTACAGGAACAGGGCATGGCTAATCTAGTGAAGAGAAGGACCGGGGAGACATGACAGCAGTGTTCCAATACTTGAGGGTCTGTCACAGAGAGGAGGGGGACAACCAGTGGTGGGATTCAGTCAGTTCACACCACTTCAGCAGAACCAGTAGCTAATTTTTTGTTGCCCAGGCCCAGAATGGACTTCCGGAAGCAGCATCCACAGAGAGAACCGTTTGTTCACATATTTGAATCCCACCACTGGGGACAACCTATTTTCCAAAGCACCTGAAGGCCAGACAAGGAATAACGGATGGAAACTGGTCAAAGAGAGATTCAACCTAGAAATAAGAATTTTTTTGACAGAACAATCAACAAATGGAACAGATTGCCTTCAGAAGTTGTGGGAGCTTCATCACTGGAAGCTTTCAAGAAGAGACTGGACTGCCATCTGTCAGAAATGGTGTGGAGTCTCCTGTTTGGGCAGGGGGTTGAACTAGATGACCTACAAGATCCCTTCCAACTCTGTTATTCTATTCTAGAACTACACTGAGGTCTTTTGACAAACATTCACTTTTTGCAACAGACCACGTATCACCCACTACTTTTCTACTAGCAATTGCACATCCTAAATATTCTCTTTTCATGCCCCCACCTTTGGTAAACATTCTACCAAGGTAGCATATGCTGTCAAAGATAAGATAGCATAAGCTATTCTTGCTACCCAGAGGAAGAAGAAAGTGTATTTTACCTGTAGGGTTTTTTAATTAATTAAGAAGCTATGCACCTCAGTTGTGAAGGAATTTGAAAGTCTGGAATCATTTCACTGTTCCCAAAGATGCATATCCTGGAATACACCCTCAAATGCTATCCCACACTTCTTCCAGACATGAGAATTACATCAAATATATCTTTTGCAGTCAGGACTCTGGGCTGGTTATAGCCCTGAGACACCATTGATTGCACATGTCAGTTATCTATATAGGGCTCAGGATAGGGATAGTGCATCCATCCTGACTTTCCTTGATCTCTCAGTGGTTTTTGATTATGGAAACATTCTGTGCTAGCTCAGATATGGATAGCTCCAACCTTTTGCAAGATATTGAAGACCTGACTGTTTCCCCAAGTATATAGATCAGGTGGGTAGATGAGCTTTGTTGTTATCGGTCTGGGTTTTTGAATAAGTGGGTTATCCAAGGTGCTGCAACTTGTATGCGGTGGGTTTTCTGAACTTCAGTTTTATAAGCTACCCAAAGTCATTTGTGAAAATTAGGCAGCTTTATAAATTATGAAATGAAATGGAAAAAAAAAAAGACTCCTGCAGTTTCATACTTCCTACCAGCTGGATGATCAAGTTCATAATGGGGCCAAAAGCAGGTCCACATCTACCATTTTTCCATGTCTACATATGTGTGCGAATACAACCCCTTTGCACAGCCACCAATTGTTGCAGCTTGCATAGCTGTTTTATAAATCAGTGGTATAACCCATGTGATGTTTTCACTTCCTGCCCCTTGGAAAGAACATTTGTAGGCATATACTTTCTCTAACTTCTAGCAAAGCATTTTTATTTGCAGAAATACATCTACAAAGTCACATGCTGTTTGACAAGCTTAGTGGAAACTTTGATGCATATCTTTTAATCCTGAAAGGCTGGCAAACTGAGGAAAAAAGAATTAGTTGGATTTCTGAAAAGATTTTTATTGCTAGTAGGGTAATGTAACAAAATACTGAGGGCTCCCAAAATAATTCCTCCATGCAGTTCATATCTTGTGGAACTAAAGTGTAGTTATTCCAAGTTTCTCTTTCATGAGTTTCTCCTGCCTTGGACTTTTAAATCTCTTCTTTAACAGCCTTCTTTCCTTCCTTAAATGTCTGACTGCTTCGTCTGTGTTCTCAAGATCTGTTAGGCATTCTATGCCAACATATAAGAAATAGGGATATGGTATTATCATATGTCTTCAAACCGCATCTGGGTCGTAATGGATCTGTCTTCATTGGAAGGATGTATATGAGGAGTCAATGGACAGAACTTCCTTTATATTGCATAATCCGGATAATATTGTCCTGAGATATAGAGATAGCCATCTCTAAAATGGATTTGGAATTTCACTGAGGACAAATTAAAGACAAGCTGTTTTGGTTATGATTCCCCCCCCCCCGAATGTCTATAAAGGAAATTGCTGTGACTGGTTATTGTTACATGGAATGGTGTTCCCATAAAGATATGGTTGGGTCCCACCCTGTTGGTGTTTAGGAAGGCCTTGAAGATCTGGTTCTTTACCCAGCAATTTGGCTAGGCTGATTGAAGTCCTAATTCATGTGGGTATGTCTCTTCTTGTTGCCTGGTTTAGTCAAATTTTGTTCCTTTTGTCTTTATTGTTGTATTGTTATTTTTCTGTGTCTTCCCAGCTGCTAGGAACTGGAAAGCGTACAAATTTAATAATTAAATCAAACTAACAATAGAGCAGCTTTCCTGCTGCTCTACCCTGGTGTTCTCCAGAAATGTTGGACCCCAACTCTTAGAAAGCCCAGCCAGCATGGACATTTTGAACCTTAAAGAAATGTCCTATAAGTTTTAGACATTGTCCTGGTTTCTCTGGGAAGGCCTGAAACAAAGAACAAGTTGGCACTGCCATTTCCTTACTTCATCTACAGGAATAATCTGGATTGGTAATAGAATCTTATTTTAGGTTCTGTATCTTCAAAGCATGTAGCATGCCCAGATAAATCTCCCATCAACTCAGCAACATTGTCCTGACATCTCTGCCTCAGACAGCTGTCTCTCTCACCTAATGGAGCCCAGTTGACTGGTGGAGGAAGCAGAATGGATTAGACAGAATAATATAGCAAAGCAATTTTTACAACACTGCTGTCTCCTAGCTTTAGCCAGAATCAACGTTGAAGCAGTGCTGGAAAATAATTTTCTTGACTTAATTTGTGAAACTGTGAAGAAGTGGAAACAATGAAGTTGTAATTTTGGAAGAAAAATAAACATGTGAAATGTGGATTGGTCATGGAGCTCAAGTAAACAGAAAACTCTGCTACAGAATGACTTGATCACTGGAGTTGATCACTTTGGTCAACTTTTAAAGAGGAAACACTATAGTCAAGGAATACCTCTTCTGAAATTTCCTCAGACCTTAGCTTTGCCAATAGTTGCAAGAAGAAGGGCAAAGACTTCCCTGAGGAAATTGTAGTGTTGTTCTCTGGGCAATATTGCAGAAGTGGTTTGTCATTTCTTCTAGGAGTTTTTTATTCAACTTCTCCACCTAGCATGTAACTCTAGGACTTATTAACCCATTCCAGCCCTGATTCACTTCTAGGGATCAGCCATAATGGCTAAGCGCTGAAAGGTGGAAAGTTATAGATGCAGTTCAGCTGAAGGGCACAGTAGCTGCTTTGCATCCTCTTCCTTTTTATATAATAGTTGTTATTAAAATTTACGGATACTAAGATTAAAAAAAAACTAATGTAAACTAAAAAAATACAAAATAAAAAAACCTGCAGAGAAAAAAAATAAAAGAAAAGAGATATGTGAAGAAATGACTTTGCCCTTCATTAAATCGAGTGCAATTTCAGTGACTTATCACCATCTCTGATATTACAACAAAAGATCTCTTCTTCCCATATCTCCTCTATTAGCTATAAACAAATTTTAAAGCCTCGTTTTTGCATGGAATGGAACACATCACCCAAACCCAAAGATTCTTTTGTTGGAAAATGGGCATTAAAGTTACTGAATCCTATCCCCTGCTTGCCCCAGGAAACCAAATTAAAGCATATGCCTTAATTTGGGTGGCTGCCCAACCTCTGCTGAAGGGCATCCAAAGACAGAAAGTTCCCAGTGCTTCTAAATAACTGGTTCCACTATTGATTTCTTTATTCACATCCGACTGGAAGCTGCTTTCCTGTCACTTACATCCCTTGTTCCATGTTCTGCCCAGTATAGTGGTGTAAGCTTTCAGACCACAAAGGTCACTTTGTCAGATGAATGGAGCTGGAGGTGGGGAAGTCTTTTTTCCCCACCAAAGGACAGATTCTTCTGAAATATTTATTCATAGCTACAGTTAATCAAGGATTAGGTTACCTTTTCACATCTTTCAGCTACCCGCTTTCCTCTCCCTTCTCTCCTTCTTTCTCCACCGTGCAGGCAACAGGGAAAGCTGATGCCAATCGCATGCACACACGGAATTTTTGAAGTTAGAGTCCAGGTTGTTTGTCCTTGCAAACTTCTCACTAAATTTGGATGCGTTTCTAAGCTCAAAGTTTAGGAATAGAATTGTTTAAGGTGCCACAACAGCCTTGTTATTTAAAAAGAACCATCTTGTGTCTAGGCTGGGCAACCCACTCTGAGCTCAGAAGTTAAGGAGGTCAGTCATGATCAACTGATGGAAAAACCAGGATACTCTTGTAGGCCAGGCTAGAAAATTATACAAAAGAAAAGGAGGCAATGACAAAGCCCTCTTGAATTGAATGCCAGGAAAATTGCATAGATGTGGCCATGTGTTCATCAGAAAAAGATGAGTACAATGGCATTCTCACCTTTAAACTGTAACTAGAACATACTATATCCATGATTTTTACTAGCACTGTGTTTTGTATTAGAAAAAGGTGCCATGTTGAGGATAGGCTCCATATTGCACAGTGTTTCAGACCAGGACTAAGGGAAAAAAAAGTTTTTTCAATCCTTTCTGTTGTGTCTTCATCCTAATGAAAATTGTTACTGCCCGCATCTAATTACTCAGTGGGTTCTGTTTATTTGTTCATTCGTTGTTTTATTTTGACAGTAAGACAGAAGCAAAGAAGATCTTCATAAGGAGGAGGTGGGTCACGTGTCAAGTGCCAAAAAGCTGCAAGGAAATACTGCTGCTATCCTTGTCACAGTTCTTCTTCAACTCTCTTGTCCCTGTACTCGCTTTTGCAAGCAACGAGACATGGAGGTTCACAAGCAATTCAAAAGAGTGTTACAATTGCAATTTAATTAAATGCATATTCCTTATAAACCACCTGTTAAAAGAAAGCAGAAAAGGAACCAATAAATTATTTGCATGTGAAAATAAATAACTACTAAGAAAATATGTGCAGCTCAAGGTTGAACATGGAATCCTTGGTATTATCCGAGCTTGGTTGTTTACTTGCAGGCATTTTATTATTTATTTAAAACATTTATATAGCCACCCATCTTTCAGCCAACTCTGGGCAACTCCCAACCAAAGATTAAAAAACATATAAAATCATGTTAAAAACTATAAAATAGAACAAATTAAAACACAAGACACTAAAAACAACATTACAAAAACATTACCTGACTAGGTAATATGATCAGTGCTAGGAGGGAGTGGGGTTTGTTCTCTATTTATATGTAGTATCTTGCTTATATTTGATAAATAATTATCAAATCATTTGACTGAATTTATACCATTGTATATAGAATAAAGTGGAATGTTTAGTTTGGTATTATAAATCACATTAAGAACATGGAGGTGTGTGTTTTCTAGGCACATAATTATGATTTTCTAGGCATTATGATAATGTGATACAGAATGACTTAGAAAATGTATGAGTTCTACATATTACAAATTCTGCCAATATTCTGCCATTAAAGAAGTTGTTGTTCCAATCTCTGAATTTTCTCTGGTAGCTCACAGTAGCAAAGATTTGAGCAGTAGATCTGGAAGACTGGGCAGCTGGCTTATAGTCCCCAGTGCCATTAGAGCATAATGGCTATAAAAATCAATTTATCCATTACAATGAAGACTGATACCATAATGCAAAATAATGCATTTATTCAATAGAACTTGCCAATACAGCTGAAGGGATTTGCTAATTGTCCTGCATGGAGTGACTGGAATTAACCTCTGTCAGTAAAATTGTACTTTAGATCCCTGTATATAGGATTTCTAAGTAAGATTTACAGTATAAATTACTACTGATTTAAGATCAAGCCTTTGGGAGACTTAAAAAGAAGAAGAAGAAGAAACTATTTGAGCTAATTTGCTCCCTCCTCCTAAAATGCCATTATAGTCTGTAGCTGCACTAACATAATAGCAAATGGGTTTACTCTGTTTTTCTTAACAATAATTTTTGCTTGGATGATCTATTCTTGGAAAAGCATCAGTAGAAATATGTCAAGTACATCAGGAAATGCTGCAGGAGGCTTGGCTCTCATTTGCTGCAACTTTATTAATCTGTCATTGAATGACTTGCTAAATCAAGAGAAATGTCACTAATCAAAAATAATGTTTGAGCAAACTGATGGTATTGGGGAAAGGCATCCAAAGTCTCTGTAACTTTTTTCTGTTCCTGTAATGAGACATGGAATTAGTTCACGCTTAGTTGAGCTATGCCCAGGAATGTGCAAGAATAGCTGCCAGGCACACCCATTCTCACTGAAATAGCTCTCTCCCTCCCTCCCTCCCACTCTCCCTCTCTGTCCCTCTCCCTCTCTCCCTCCTTCTGTGTGTGTGTGAAAGAGAGAGTGGGAGGGAGGGAGGGAGAGAGAAAGGCAGAGAGAGACACATACATGGGAGGCAATTGACTAAATATGCATCATGATGCAAATACCACAACTTACAGACTTGTATGTATTTAAACTTTTTTTAAAGCATGTATCTAAATTTGATTTTGACTCAAATGGGGCCTTTCTCTCCCCCTTTCCCCCCCGAAACAGTTGGATTAGTCCATTCACAGCATAGATCCAGTTCCTGTGATTCTTCATGACAGTCAGGACAATTCTGCACAGTAGCCTTAAGCTGCTTGTCTCCTATGCTGACACTGATTGGAAATAACACCATCTTAGGAAATTTCTGTCTGAGATTTCAAGCTTTGACAATAACTCTGGCTAGGTATTCTGTTGTCCCACCCTCCCGATTGCTGAGTTTCCTTGCTTTGCAATAGTGGCAAGGCTCGAGTATATAGTGGGATGAGGGTGAAGATTCGTTCTCCGAATGGGTTGGTTTCTGAACCTTTCGTTACCAGGCTAGGTAACATCTGACCTAATGTAATATCCCAATAACAAGACCCATGACAAGCCTCACGCTGATGACTCGCACTTGATCCATCACAAAACCCTCACTTGACACACCCACACCTGAAACCCTTATAAACAGACCATTGAATTGACATCCCCTAAACTCTGCTGAAGATGTTACCTAGCCTGGTAATGAAACGTTCGGAAACCAACCCACAAGCTCAGGGAACAAACCTTCACACACACACCCCTTTCCTTGCTTTTTTACCCTTTCCATCTGGCCAGGAAAAATAAGTGCCAATAGCTTATCTTGCTTTAAGCAGGCAGAAGGGCGCGCAGTTTGTGGGTGCAAACTATAACTATTCATGGATCAATCCATCTGGAAGGGACTTTAGAGACAATCTAGTCCGATTCCTCTGCACAATACAGGTAGTCCTCAATTTATGACCACAATTGGGACCAGGATTTCTGTTACTAAGCAAGGCAGTTCTTAAGTGAGTTGTGAGTTTTTACGATCTTTTTTGCCATGGTTAAGTGACTCTCATAGTCATTAAGCAAATTACCCCATTAACTTGGCTTGTCGGAAGCCGGATGGGAAGGTCACAAGTGGCAATCATATGACAACCACCCCCCCCCAGGTTGCTGCAACCATTGTAAATACATGCTGGTTGTCAAGCACCTAAATTTTGATCACGTGACTGTGGGGGATGCTGTAAAGGTCCTAATTGAGGACTGTTCATAAGTAACATTTTTCAATATCATTATAACTTCAAATGGTCACTAAATGAATGGTTGTAAGCCAAGGACTCCCTGTACATGCCCACTGGTGGGTAGAGGGGAAAAAGGTCCATGCAATTTCAAGAGAAACCTGACAAACTCTGGTTCATCCCCAGCCCTTTAACTCTGTCCAAAGAGAGACTTCTTCCAGCAAGCCTTCTTTGGACAATTTGAACCAGTCAGAATTGTGAATGGATTCTAATTCAGGGGAACAGGAAAGTACATCCATACTGGGAGAAAAAAGGGGTATGTGTTTTTCTCTTTTTTGCTGTCAGAAATTACTTTGGGGACTGCTTGCTTCTTATTGTACTCACTTGTGCAACCACTTTTTCTCACACCAGACACACATAGAAAATATAAAAAACTGACAGCAGAAAAAGACCCAATAGTCCATAAAGTCTGCCCTTTGACTTGTTTGTTGGTTGGGGATTTTTTTAGTTTATTTATTCATTATATTTGATTATTGATTTTATTTATTTGTTTGTTTGTTTTTCTATGCATAGGATTGTTTCTCCTTGTGTTCCTCTCCACTGGTTGCCCCTACCTCTTTTCTTGTCACCATTTCTCTGCTTTGGGGACATTTCCAGATCTAAAAAGAAAAAAAAATGAAAGAGTAGAAAAGAAAGCTTTCTAAATAGGCTGGTTAAAACACAAAAGGCCAGCAGATTCATTGCTTCACCTGTGGCCTGATTAAAATGAAACCAGAAGCTTCCAGCAGGCCAGGACCAAATGGCCACAGAGGACGGTGACCAGAGGGGAGGGGTGTGGCCTGCTCCAGCACCATGAGCCAATGGGAGTGGAGGCATGCCCCACAATGATAGGGGGACAACAGATTGTTGGAAAGTGCTGCTTTTGATGCAGAGGGAGAAAGGCAGGTATTTCCTTTTTTAAAATAAAAATAATGTCACCCTCTGGCTGATGTACATGCTTTCTGGAATGGCATAGTCACCACTGCTTTTATGCTGCCAGGTTTATTCCTGAAATCTTATATAATGGAACCATTAAACTGCCCATCTCCAGAGAATAAGCACCATAGTTCTAAGTGTTGCTTTTAACAATATAGAAGACAATAATGTGAACTCTTTACGTGTGAAGTTTTAAAATTTTATATTAGTACAAAAAAAAAACACCCCACAGAGACTATTTAAAGCATAAGATTATTATTTTTTTCATATTACTCTAGAGTAGAAATGCTTCCTGGAATGTTGTGAATCAGATTCCCAGGAAGGAAGGAGGGAAGGTACACTCCAGAGGAGACAACTCAGATAGTTTTATGAAGTGAAGTCTGTCCTGATATATTGTAGCTGCAGTCAGGGATGTGCTGGACATCAAATTATTTAAAAATAATTTGATACAAAGGAACCTTGTGATCATGGAGCGTGGCCAGCCAAATGCATAGAGAGGGGCTTGGTTGCCTCTGTAGTGGTGAAAGGAGAAAGGATGCCTTGCCAGGAACACTGTTCCATCTTAGCCGAGGGGTATTGGGCAGGGGGAATGACTTGGAGAAAGACTAGAGGGTGGGTGGGCGCATGTGCTGCACCTGGTAGCATTAATTGCTCACATCTAATCTAATCAGAGACGCCACAGCAAGGAGACAATGAGAGAACCTATAAAAACTTCTCTCATGCCTTCTTGATGTCGGTGACTAGACAGCCCCAGGTGAATGAGTTGGCGTTATGACCATTGTACTATCACAAAAATAAAACTGCAGATTCCATAGGGAGATAAAAATGGCTTTGCAGAGAAGAGAAGGAGGAAAAGACAGGTGATAAGAGTGCAGTTCTACGCCCACTTGCTTGGAATGAGGCTGAGGAGAGCTTAAGAGCTTATACCCAGGTAAGTGGATATAAGATCTCAATGTAAAACTCAGACTGAAAAGACAGGTGAAACTGGGTACATGCAATGTCAGGGAGAGTGAAAGGATAATTATAACATCAGAGGAAATAAAAGGAAATAAGAGATGCGACCATATGGGAAATTTTGTAGTTTGATGCTCAAGTTAGGGAGTAAAGCAGGGGTCTTCAAACTTGGCCCTTTTATGACTTGTGGACTTCAATTCCCAGAATTCCTCAGCCAGGCACGCTGGCTGAGGAATTCTGGGAGTTGAAGCCCACAAGTCATAAAAGGGCCAAGTTTGAAGACCCCTGGAGTAAAGAGTGGAATATTTGATTTCTTTTCCCAACTATGGTTGCAAAGTTCCTGTTAGAAAGATCTACAAGGTGTTATGTTCAATATCAATGTCTATGCAGCAGTTAAAAAAAGTCCATGCACAGCCCCAGTCTTATCCTGCTGACACTGACTGCCTAGACATCGATATTGAACATAACACCTTGTAGATCTTTTTAACATTTATATTTTATTGTGTTTTATTAATCTAGATCAAATGTTAATATATATATTCCAAGTCCATGTATGATATAGCATATGTTAAATAAATAAATTGCTGATGTATGGCAGGTTCCAAGTTTTCATCATACTCCCACCCTCCGTTTCCTGGTTAATCACCGCCAACACATATTCCAAAGGCACTATCTCTTTTTTAGCCCTGGCCCTCTAACTTTCATGACACTCTTTTTTCTCTGTGAAGAAGATGCTATTAATAGTGCATGGTGGGTGTTGTGTCCTGGGCCTTGCTGAGTCAATCAGCAAGGCTCAGGAAACCTGCAGGACAACTGCAGAGACCCGGGCAGACCATGTGTTTGCCCAGGACTGGTTGTAGAGACCCGGGCAGACCACATGTCTGCCCGGGACCCAGACAGGCTGTCTCCAGCCTCGTGCGCATGCGCGAGGTGGGAGAATAGCCTGCATTCATTGGTTGAGCCTCCCCTTGCAGGGGAAGTATAAAAGGGCATGTTGCCATTTTCTCTCTTGCTTCTGTTCAGTAAATGTCTTCAATAAAGAACATCTTTTGTACCAACTGCCTCGTCTTCATGTCTGCGTTGGAACAGAACAGTGGTGTTTATTATTTCTTTTGCAGGAATTGGAACAATTTCAAATACGTGTCCCCTGAGGCTGATGGAGGGGGGGGGGATATGTTTATTTTACAAAGCCTGCAAGGTGATCAAAAGATTCACACTGAAAATGTCCCATGTATACTGGTCCAGAAGGATCTTGACAGTATTGAAAGCCACTGAGAGATCAAGCAGCACTAGGATGAATGTACCACTCCCTACCCACCAAAAATCATCAACAAGTGGGACCCTTGCTGCCTTCGTGTTGTACCCTGACTGAAACTGGACTGGAACAGGTCCAGATAATCTGTTTCCTCCAAGATTCTCTGTAGATGTTGTCCAACCATCTTTTCCACAGCCTGCTGCCCCAGAAGAACATTGGAAACTGGCCAATAAAATATCCAATAGGGAAGGGTCTAGTGATGACCTCTTGAGGAGAGAGATTATCACTGCCTCTTTCAAGGCTGGTAGGACCATTCCCCTTTCTCAAAGAGGCTGAAACCTCTGCATGAATCTATCCTGTGGTCACCATCTGGGCTGCCTTAACCGCCAGGAAGAGCCAGGGCCAAACTAATTTCTTCTGGCATAATAGAATCAAACTCAGTCCAGAAAAATATCACAAAACTGTGCCTCAGGCAACTTACTTGGGCCTGCCTTATCAGAGTTCAATTCCAAGCAAATCTGAGCAATAGTGTCTGCCAGATAGCATGAATATTTCTCAGTGTGGCTCTGAAGATGACCCTGTGGCCTAGCCCAATCAATAGACAGCAGGCCACCCTAAATAGGGCTGCTGGATGGCTATTGCCAGACACAACATCCATACAGATATTGTTTTCCAATCATTCATTCACTGGGAAAGATGTGTTGCAAGATATATACTGTTCAGAGGCAGTTAGGTTTGAAAATGGTTTAATAAATAACATGGCTATTTAACAAGTTGTTGCTTATAAAATACTCATTCCATTCTGGGTCATTTATTCATTGAAGTAAGCTCCAGTTCATTGGTATTTATATTGTAATAAATGTATTGGTCTTTAAAGTGTCCCCAGACTCTGCTCTTTGTGATGTTATTTTAGATTAACATGAACATGTCGTAAAACAATTTCCTCTCTTTTGCCTTGCCCTCTTCATTTGTAGTTCATCAGTGTCTGACCTATTCCATTCCATTCCATTCTTCTGATACACTTTGCTTTTTGTATTTGTTGGTTTTGATTTTCTTCTTTACTTTTATTGTACACTGCCCAGAGTCACATTGTCTTTGGACAGCCATACAAAAGCTTTAAATAAATAAATCCATCAGTGCAGAAACACTTAATCAGCACCATCCTGTGTTGTCTTGGCCAGCATTGCTTATATTCACCAAATAATGTTAGTTTCAGAAGAGATTGTTTATTTGCCAGACATGTCCTAAATATTTCACGGCATCTGTTTTAGAGTTTACAGTTTATGAAAATCTGCATATCCCCCACCTCTGATCTTTCTCCCTCTGTAGAGCACTTGAATCGCTTGAACAACTGAAATCAATCAGGTGACTATATCACTGTCTAACATAGGGAAATTTACTTGGAAAGTAATCCTGGAGCAGACTGGATAATTATTCTTATAAAACATGAACCTAATGTAGCATGCAAGACAGATACCCTTGCATAAGATTGTTTTGATCACTATGAGATATAGTTTGCAATCTTGTCTCAGACTGAAGCAAGATATTGTATCCATTTCACGCATTCTATAGGACCATGGCAGGACCACTGGACAAAGCCATTCAGGAAAATTAGTGGAAATCTAATGGGACAGAATATGAAGGAATTTAGAGCTGACCTTGGGGAAGATATGAATGATGGGGATTTGAAAAAGAGATTAACCAGTTCCATGATGGAGTGAAGTGGGAGAAAGAAACTCAAAATAATCCTGCCTTATAATTGTTTAGTTGGAGTTAAACGTGGATGGGCTTCAATATTGTGTTATTGTACCTTATTACAATAAAGGATATTCCTGGAATCTTTGCTATGACTGTTTTTTGACTTGGACTATCTTGAAGGTCTGTCTTGTTTGTCTTCCATTAGAACAGAATTATCCATGGGTTATTATAACTTCAGTGCAAAAAGCTATGGTAGATTCAAAATGTCTATTATCAAATAAAGGCCAGTTATAGTCTCATGCTTCACTTAAAGGTTTATTTTAATTTTTTATAGAACTTTAGTTGGTTTGTATGCTATGGTGATGCCATGCCATTATAATAGTCTATTAGTTAGGATTATAAGAACAATAACAGTTACTAAGTAGGACAGATAGACAGAATACTAGCAGAGTGCATCCATGAACACCAACTAGCAATCAGGAACATGATGAAAACTCCTTAATCTCACAACACATGGACAAGGACAATCATCATTTCTACTGGGCAACTCTGAGCATCCTAGACCAATCTAAATCCAAAAACACTAGGAAATTCCTGAAAGTTTGACATTCAGACAAATCAGCCATTAATAGTCACATTGAGATAGATCACATATGTACACAATTCAAAAGAAACAATAAAAAAACTTAGAAGGGAACAAAAAAGGTAGAACACATTCTCTTCAGCATCCTGCATCCAGATAAGCAGGGATTAACACCAAATGATCCAGCAGTAAACAATACCTAATAAAGGAGTTACCAAGGAAAAAATTAGGCCCTCGTCTACATTGACAGGGCAACCTACTATATATAAACAGAAAGCAGACCTCACACTCACTCACTAGCACTGATGATGTTACCTGACTGGGTGATGAAACATCTGCAATCAAACCAACCAACCTCAGAGGACACCAAAGACTTTAGAGTTCAATCTTGAGTACATATATTCTCTTCTATTGGAAAAAAAGGTGATTTCAGATATAGATACAATATTAAAATGCTGATGTGTCCTACTGGGAATCAACATATGTGTTGTTAAGATCACATTTTCCCCCCATTTGTAATATATGGCTGTGAAGAAATACCGTAGATAGAAATGGAGAGAAAATGGCTGTAAAGCCAGCATCAACCTATTTACAATGTTTGCTACTTGGGTGGTTTACAATGGCATGCTAGACTTTCAGAGCAGTGTCCTTGGGTGCGGTTATCAAAACCAGCAAGATGATGAGCAGAGCTTCATAATGCAAACCCTGCCTCTTTTGAATGTGCACTCCTACAAAATGTCCGTGGAGATTCTCAGTCATCCAGGTCATGATTGTCCCAAAGATGCTTTTTCAAACAGCAAGTGGACTTTGCTTTTCCTTGAAGCCCTTTTGCTTCTCATCCAAGAAGCTTCTTCAGTTCTGACTGAATGGTGGAGGATGGAAGGATTTGTATTCCTTGAAGCCATCTAGTCGTTAGCACTCTTTCAGACAGTTATTGAGGCCACTTGGAGGTTTATCTGTGCCCTCAGGGTCACCTGAATAGTGCAAATGGGTGTGGAACCTTTTTGGAACTGCTTTCAGGTGACTCTGAGGGCACAGATAAACCCCCAAGTGGCCTCAACAACTCTCAGAAAGAGTGCTAACAACCAGATGATTGCAAGGAATATAAATCCTTCCCTCCTCCACCATTCAATCAGAACTGAAGAAACTTTTTCGCTAAGAAGCGAAACATCTTCAAGAAAAAACAAAATCTAGTTGCCTTTTGAAAAAAACAACTTGGGACACTCCTACAAAAGAGCAAGGGCTTTTGCTATGGTGCCCTGCCCATCATCTTGTTGATTTTGACCTCAGCCCTAACTCCTCAGCAGAGGCTGCTGTTGAGTAATAGTAATAAGATCTTTGCTAGGGAATCAAACTGGTTAGACTGCTCTGCCTTCTTTAATAGACATGGCTTACCATGACACTGGCAATAGTGTCAGTTCTTCCAATGAAAGGAAGAATATAGGATCCAGTCAAAACATTTAAAATCTCAATCTTTTCCCTCCTTTGGCTGCATTGGATCTCTGATGTCTTTTCCTTTCAGTTAGGATGCTATGAACTCAATTGCATACAGCATCATTAAACATGAAAATAAGAGATGCTCTGTAGCCCATTTTTTGAAAGCCTTGGTGTTTCTTGACACATCAAATAGAATGCTTAAGAAAGAGAAGGAACATTTTGTGACGCAGCAGACCCAACAAGATGAATGCATTCCTTAATTTCATTCTCAGGAAATAAAACAATTGAATTTCAGCAGGAAAGGCTTGAGTAGGGTATGGTTGTGTACATGTGTGAGTGTGGTTTGTTGCAGGCTTTTGCGCTAGTATTAAACTAGACTTAGAAGAGTTCCTGTGTTAACAGAGAAGACAATGAGAAATATAGCTACGTTCTTAATTAGGGTTCAGGCTTTTCCCTATTATTCTAGACAATTCGCAAGGCTATTATTGATCTCAGCTGCAAACATGAAAAAGAACATTAATTAAAGCTGCATTTGTATCTGTATCTGATTGTTTGCAAGCTACTCATAAGAGCTGCTTTCTTTACAGCATGCTACAGCATGGATTAACTGACTGATGGTTAATAATCCAACAACAGTTCCTGTTAGGAGGAAATTAAGGTAATTGCCATTTTGTAGAATGGTGTCTGGTAATCTATTCTTTTTTAATCTAATATTTTGAAGCTAGCATGGTTTGGTATACTGATTTATATTAAAGACAGAATTAATTTTGGTTTGCTGTCATGCTATTACTGAACTGTTGTAATTATATATCAAAGTTCTGCTTCAGATCTTTCTCCTCTTCCTTTTCTACAGTGACATAGCAATAGTGAAATATAATCCAGAGGCTCATGAAGTGCCACCCCACTTTAAATACTGATCACTTCTGAGTTACCTAATCTGCCAAAATTCATAATACTGTAGGCATTTTTTTCTCATGGTGAAGGAATTCTATGCAGCCCTTGCAGTTGACCCAAAGGGCAAAGTTTCCAGAACTTTCTCCAAATATAACAACAACAACAACAACAACAATAATTATAAAGTTGGAAGGAACCTTGGAGGTCATTTAGTCCAACCCCCTGCTCAGGCAGGAAACCCTATACTATTTCAGACAAATGGCTGTCCAGTCTCTTCTTAAAAACTTCCAGTGTTGGAACATTCACAGCTTCTGGAGGCAGGTTGTTCCACTGATTAATTGTTTGGCATATTCGGGTCTTTTCCCGTGTAAGATTGAGAGTATCTTGGTGACGTTTCGACGAGGTCCCACTCGCCATCTTCAGGCTGGTGTCTTCGGCTTCGTGCTTGTGCGAGCAAAGCGTGATCGGAGCTGCCATCCTTCTATAAATATTGGAGGGGTGTGTGGCGTGTTGGCTTTGTTGCTGTAAGCGGGTTGGTTGGCTGTGTTGTTACATCTTGATTGGAAGATGGAATTGATGTAAGCGGGTTGGTTGGCTGTGTTGTTGCATCTTGATTGGAAGATGGAATTGATGTAAGCAAATTAGTCAGTTGTTTGGTAACATCCTGTGTGGCTGAGGTGCTGGCTGTGTGCCCATTGTTCTTTTGTACCTGGGTAATGGGCTGTGTGGTAACATTCTGAGCTCTATTGTAGTAATATCCTGAGTCCTGTGCTGCCACATCATGGGACGTAGGCTGCGTTGTAACATACTGAGCCTTTGCGATATAACCTCTTGAGTTCTGTGATGTAATGTCCTGAGTAGATGGCTGTGATGTAACATCACGAGCTTTGGTTTGGCTCCGAGTTTGCGGTCTGGCCATGTGTTCATGGCGTGTGTCAGTTTGCTTTGTGTGGGGTTCGGCGGGGGGTGCAGCAGTTGGTGATGCTGCTGTGGTGTGGATTCTGGGTGATGGTTGCATTTTGTCTATGGGATGGGTTTGGGTTTGAGTCTGGTGAGGGTGATTGGTGATGGTGTCCTGTGTTGTTCTGGGTCCGGTGTCGGTTTTCGTGGTTGGGACTCGTTTGTTGACTAGGGCTAGTTTCCAGATGTCTGGTAGGCGGGAGGTATCATCCCGTTTATTCATGTTGTGGGGGTGTTTCTCTATTTCTTTATTTTTAGATTGAATGTATTTCCAGGCTGGTCATGATGGTCACCAATCTGCTTAAGTTTCACTGTTCTTGCATCTGGCATTGCTTAAAAGAGAGAAAACGGGGAGAGAGAATGAGTGAAACAAAAGGAACCTCAGGCTAAACAGCTACTGGTACCACATCACAAACCCGGGTAACATTCACACTGGTGATTCACAACTTCTGAGGTTCTGAATCAAATTGTTGTTACTGGAATTTTGAATACTGTTCAGTGAAAAATGAAGGTGAAGAAAGAAATTGAAACTGAGTTTAGAAGAGAATATATTATTTTAAGTCTCTGGGGAAAATTGCGAGGATTTTTTTTCACGAGCAAGAAGACAAAGGCAGAAGAGGAATATGGTTGGGTCTAAATCAGTTGGCTAGAGAATTCTTGGGAATTGCTTAAAACAGCTAAGGTTGAGAAACAGTGGTCTACATGAACACAAAAGTAATTTTACAGCTGTGCATAAATGTCAATTTTTAAAAGTACTTTAGTGAACAATTGAAGTGGATAAAAATAATCCCAAATAGGGCTAAACCAAGACATTACAAAAACCACTTTCAGTCTATGGACAGATTTGAAGCTTTTAGTGAGAGATTAAAATACACAAAATGCCACAAACACAGCCTGCGGACAAGAAGGTTCCTTAAACTCTGGGAGAGATGAAATTTTTTAAAAAATGAGATAAGTACAGGAAAGAAGTCCTATCAACAGTTAGAAGAACATAGGACAGCAAAATGGAAACTCAGTGAAGAAAGGCAGTCCATGACTGTAGATCAGATATTTGACATGGGAAAAAGAGGAAGAATATGTAACAGCTACCATGTTGGAAAGAGGCACTGGTGAAAAAAGAATGCATCTGACTTTTCTAATGTCCAATATTTAAATTATACTATACTTGGCATAATTTAATGTAATACTATACTTGGCATAATTTAGAGGGCAAATATGAACCTTGTAACTGAAATACCTGAAAGTTGCAACACTTGTACAGTGATTGCATGTTGGGATCATATTGACACTCATTGGTCCAGGGGTTTAGTTGGCAGTAGTAAAAAAAAAAAAGTAAAAATGGAGACCATGTGTATGCATAGCACATGTAAAAAAATTGTGGCTTGGCCTTTTGTTCTGCTGCCCACCTGCACCCATGAGGAGACCCTATACCAGGGGTAGGCAACCTTGGCTCTTTTATGACTCGTGGACTTCAACTCCCAGGATTCCTGAGCCAGCATGGCTCAGCTTGGAAACCTCTCCCTGTCCCCTCAGCATGGCTGACTCAGGAATTCTGGGAGTTGAAGTCCACGAGTCATAAAAGAGCCAAGGTTGCCTATCCCTGCCCTATACTGAGCCCTTTTAATATTAGCATCTTGGGGAAAAAAGGAAGTCAGTGACGGTGGTAGAAGGAGGAGAATTTAAGAAGGCAGCAATGAGTACCGTATACAAATACTAAGGTCAATGACCTAACACTCTTACTACTTTCCTATTTTATCTTGGCATTAGGTAAGCTGGCAGTTAAATGAAATAAGTGTTTTTAGAAAGAAAAAAAGAATTCCATTGCCAAGTCATCACTTAGATGCATTTTTCCTAAAATTCTACAATAATAAATGTCACTGTGGAATAATATCTTATATGTTAGGCTTAAATTTGTCAGATCGTTTCCCGTCAGATTCCGTTTCTTCACATCCATCCCCAAACTAATCATCTCCTGAAATGAAATTTTAGTATGCACGACTGCCTTGCTATTTTACTCCTTTTTATTGGTTTATTTTCTAAATCTATTACTGGATTATTTTTGGTGAGACATATGTTGTCATAAAGTATAATACAGCATCATCCAATGATAACAGTCAAAGATAGCAGAAAATGCAATAAATAAGACTCAAGGAACCTTGTATAATAAAATACACGATCCTTGTCTAGTTACAGGAGATACCTGAACTCCTTGGGAAGGTGGATGGAGAAAATGATGAAAGCTATAAATTTGCACTGTCTCTCTGGCAGCTGAAAATTCTGCTCCTGTCTACTAACCACCATCCAAAAGGGGCAGAAAGAGGATTTCCCAGAGGCAGTTTAGAAGAACTTGAGGGTCTGCCGCATCTTCCAACATCCTAGAAAAGTGTTTAGGATTTTCCAAATTTCAGCATTGGCAGACATGTGAAAAACTGTCCTTCCTCTGCTTTCCCCAGTGTGAGCTTAGTGGCGAACCTTTGACATGTGTGTCAAAGTTGACATGCCATGATGTTTTAGATAACACACCAGCATTCACCAACAGACAGCAACTATCCTCCTGGGCTGAGTTAACAAAAAAACTGAACAAGCAAAAGTACAAGAAATATGCGATTCTGCACCACCCAGAGCTTAAAATGGACTCTCACCATCTGTATCAGCCTGTAATTCTGTCATCTTCAGAATTGTGATTGGTGGTGACATGAAAGAGAGACAACTTGCAGAATGTGATAGAAATGCAGCAGCCACACAGTTCAGTTGTCTTCCAACCACTGTACAGGATGGAAGTTTGTGTAGCAAAGCTTATATTCAAGGTGCAAGCCCAGAGGATATCTGTGAACACAATCTCCAAAATCAGCATTTGTGTCCCAAAGATGCTTTTCCAAAAGGCAACTGGACTTTCTTGGTTCTTTTCCTTGAAAACATTTTGCTTCTCATCCAAGAAGCTTCAGTTCAGTTCTGAACTGAAGAAGCTTCTTGGATGAGAAGTGAAAAGTTTTCAAGGAAAAGAACCAAGACAGTCCAGTTGCCTTTTGGAAAAGAATCTTTGGGACAATGATGATCTGGATGATTGAGAATCTCCATAGAAATATCAGCATTTGTCTGAAATCAGCTTTTGCGTTTGTTATCAATTAGCAATTGGTTAATCTTTGCAACTAATTGTTGATAAGACAGGTTGAATTGAAATCAATAGTTGTGAATTTATGAGGCACTTTGCTCATAAACGAGCAAATGGACTACATGACAAATTAAGTTGTCATGCTTAAGTTATTTGGCAATGCACCTGTGGAGGAAAAAAGTTCTTTTAACATTCATCCTCCACATGTTAAAGTTATAGTAAAAACAACAGTCCTTGGCCATATAATCTACACCCTTAACTTAATGAAATTAAAATAATAAACTGTACCAGTTTTTGAAGGCAAATGTGACACTGTTTGCATATAAGAATCATAGCGTATGTTGAGTAATTTGTAATTCCTCTGAAAATGTCACGAATCATAAAATCTCAGGAGAAATGGATTCTGAAATTGTGGGAACTCTTGGAAAATTACAGCAGTTATAAGTTAAACTTATGAAATGTAAATTATTTATTGGTTTCAATTTGACCTTAGCAGCTGGTTATTACAATAAATAATAATCAAATATTCATTTGAAGTTATTATGTAATTATCACTTACATTAAATATTTCTCATTTTTCTTGAAATTGATAATTTATAAAAAAAATTCATTCTTTTGATGTTCTAGCTCTGTTATGCAGGAAACTCAAATTAAAAAATATCGTGACTGAATGATAAAGGAAGTGGTCAGGGCTTTCATGATGCATGGACTGAGAAGTATGGCATTATTAACAAATCATTGTGCCTATTATTGTGCAATTATACAGAAGCAGAACTGGAATATATAAAGATATTTTGAAACAAATCATCACTGGCCTTTGGGAAAAAAGAGAAGAAGAAAGAAAGGATTATGTTTTTCAAAAACTACACCATGAAGGTAATTAATAACTTCCTTAAATTCTTAAGAAGCCCTAAAAATTTAATGTCAGCATTACGCATTCCATTGTTCAGCAAGAAAAGACCCTCAGTGAAGAAGATTTTATTAAATAAACTCTTCTAAAATGTGCACCTTTTTGTTTCAAGATATGTAAAATAAATATGCTATTATTAAGCATACTTCTGATTTACCAGTCAGGAGAAATACCATAAAGATCTCTGACACACAACGTTCCATTAAAAGTATTATTAAATAATAATTATCATTAAATAATTGTAAATGTTTTTCAACTGTCTTGACAAAATTACTGATGTCACATCATGAGCTTGGTTGGCCTTCACTGCTAGATTTTCCAATGGTCAGAAAATGAAAGATCAGCTGGAAAAGGAGAAACAGTGTCAATATGATCCATGACATAAGCATTGATATGTCTAAAGTTATGTCTTTGACCACAGATGTAGGCAGCCAATATAGTGTGAAAATGGGTCGGATTTGTGAGAGCATTTATGGAAACTATTGGACATCCAGTTGTGCCATTTCAATGCATAATCTACCAGGAGGTGTTGTGTGCCAAGGCAGGATTCACAGAGTCACATGATGTAATGACAGTTGAAAACAAAAATTTAATAGCTGCTTGACCCCTTCACAAGTAAGAATTTTCTGCAGGAAGTTGAATCAACTTACAGTGGACTGTTGATGCACAACAATGTGAGATGGCTGAGCTGAGGAAAAGTCCTCAAAAAATTTGTGGAGTGTTACAAAGAAATTAAGTTATATTGTATGTCGAGAATAAAAATTTGGAACAGCTTCCTCAGCTCAGTGATTATACAGTACATGAATCAGCCCACTGATATTTTTTTACAGACCTCTTGGTTCATATAAATGATTGAAACTTAAAAATTACAAGGTTTTGGCAAAAGTATTGACATTATGTTTGGATACAAAAAGCTTTTGAAACCAAACATCAAATTTTCAAACAAGATATGGAGACAAGAACGTATATTTTCCTTGACTAAAGAAATATTTTAAGAAAGTCAGCTGAGGTGTGCAAAATGAAATTGAGCCCTTGCATATAAAGTACCAGCACATTTTAAATTCAATAATTGATTGGTTTTCTGGAAGATTTAATCAGTTCAGAAGTTTAGAGCGGACAATTAAAACAACTATGTATCTGGATGTACTATCAACATTACTATGGAATTAAATGATTTCCAATGGCTACAAATTGAAGGATTAGAGCTGTGGTTAGCAAGGATCTGGACTTACATGTTGGCTGACCCAAGATCTCAACTTGAGGATCTGGAAAGAAATTGCCTGCAGAATGAAGAGTGCCATTACAAACAACAAATTTGAAATGCTTGGAACTGAGTACTGGAAACTTTTAGCATCCTTAAAAAATTTTAGCAATGGCTTTACTCATACTTTTTTCCTCTACATGCTTTTGCAAGATTTATTTTCGATGTTAAACAATATTAAAATGGACAAAAGAAACCAGCTGAAAGATGAAGTTAGTGTTTGCTTGGATTTGAAGTGCACAAAATACATACCTTCAATTTTAGACTTATCTATTAAAACTCAGCAACAAAAGAGTTATTAATCGATGTTAATCAAGTCAAATGCAATGTGTTCCATATTTTTTTTAGTTCAGTTCAAAATTACTATTAAAAGTAAGGTAATTTTTAATGCATTATTTTAAGCTCAATTATCAGTGAGCATATCATTATTTGTATTGAAGTCACTGTTCTTTCACATTTTCTCACTGTATATTTTTGCATATTGTGATTTTTCTCCTGTTTGATTAATATGCTGTATGAAGCTGATTTTAATAATGAAACTGGTTTGATAATGAAACTACTTTTTTCATTATTATTTTACATGTGTCTGAATCTGTTTTTCAGTTTTGTAATTATTTGACATTTCTTTACATAACACATAACACTATACATGGTTAGATTGTATTTTTAAAAAATACTGACTATGTAAAGAATTGTTTTGTTCGGCTGGGTATATGACACATTCGCAGAGTCAAGTTGGGCATTTTCTGAATTTTTGACACACCAAGCACAAAAGGTTTGCCATCACTGGCATAGCAGGACTCTAGATACGGCAGTGACTCTATACTCCAGGTAATTTAGAGATGCTATGAAAAAGAAGAAAGAAAGGAAGAAAGGAAGAGAGGAGAGGAGAGGAGAGGAGAGGAGAGGAGAGGAGAGGAGAGGAGAGGAGAGGAGAAGAGAAGAGAAGAGAAGAGAAGAGAAGAGAAGAGAAGAGAAGAGAAGAGAAGAGAAGAGAAGAGAAGAGAAGAGAAGAAAGAAAAAAGTCAATAAAACCAATACTGTAAAGTCTTTTCCTGAAGCTTCAGGACAAGGGTTTTCGACCCCTTCTTTCAAGTTACTGGCTGTGTCTGCATGAAACAATAGCCACAAACCATAGATTAGTGTATACTATGGGTTAGCTCAGGGGTCCCCAACCCCCAATCCATGGACCAGTACCGGGCCGCAGCATGCCAGCAACCGGTCTGCACAAACAAGCAAAGCCCCATCCGCGAGATGCATGAAGCACACAAAACCACGCACCCTCTGGCCCGTGGAAAAACCTCTCTCCACAGAACCAGTCCCTGATGCCTAAAAGGTTGGGGACCTTTGGGTTAGCTCATAGGGAGGGATAGCTTCTGAACTGTCTCCCTGTGGTATGTCTACACTGAGATCTGTTGTTAAATCCCAAGAGACTTTATAATCATAAAAGAATCTTCAGCAACCCAAGCTACTTGTTTCTGTAGCTGAATCCAGACAAGACAAGTATGAATTGCATTCTGACAGAACACATGGTTGCAGGGTTCAGGAGTTGCATCACACTGATGATGCCTTGTGGTCTTCCATGTTACGTGGCTCTGTCTGTTGCAGCAAGTTGCAGCTCCAGTAACAATAATAATGTATTACTGATGGCAAATCAATATAGAATGCTTCAAAGTTCATTTGTATTCTTTCTTAGAACTCAGGTTTTGAAAGAATGGCAAATGGGAAGATGTGTTGCTGGCATTATTAGTATCAGCCTCAACCCAAATGCTATTTTATTTGGTCCCTTAATCACTGTGAAGACATTGGGGCCAGGCTAGAAGTAGTTGCTTTCCACAAGGCAAAATATCTATAATTGCTGGCACAACTGATAAGGTAATGAGGTTTTGAAAGATTACCAAACTCCTCAGTCGAGTGCCTTAATGTCCAATATAAATCAGGCCCTTGCTGAGAAGACTCAGCCATCCTTAAAGGGGAGAGAATGCACAGCCTCGGGCTTCATTGGGGATTTAGAGGAAGCTGGAAAGGTTGAAGTCTTACATTGAGCTAATTGTCTCTGATCTTTTTCTTCTTCACCTGGACCCTGGAAACCTCAGCTGCTTTGGAATACAAATTGCTTTCTAAAAATATTTTAGATGATATTCCCATCCACAATGCAGATTGTGTTCTGTATGCTGGCTGGGCTTTTAAGCTATTTCTTTAAAATGTAATATGAATGATATTTCTGCATTTTATTCTGCAGTACTTCCCACATTGTGGGATGGCATTTTGTTTTCCTTTCAAGTACTCAAAAAGGAGAGACGAGGGAGGAGGGGAAAAAAAGAATAGGATAGGATAGGATAGGATAGGATAGAATGGAGCAGAACAGAACAGAACAGAACAGAACAGAACAGAACAGAACAGAACAGAACAGAACAGAACAGAATAGAATAGAATAGAATAGAATAGAATAGAATAGAATAGAATAGAATAGAATAGAATAGAATAGAATAGAAACAGAGTTGGATGGGAACTTGGAGGTCTTCTAGTCCAACCCCCTGCTTAGGCAGGAAACCCTATACCATTTCAGAAAAATGGTTGTCCAGTCTCTTCTTAAAAACTTCCAGTGTTGGAGCATTCACAACTTCTGGAGGCAAGTTGTTCCACTGATTAATTGTTCTAATTGTCAGAAAATTTCTCCTTAGTTCTAGGTTGCTTCTCTCCTTGATTGGTTTCTATCCATTGCTTCTTGTCCTGCCCTCAGGTGCTTTGGAGAATAGCTTGACTCCCTCTGCTTTGTGGCAACCACTGAGATACTGGGATACTGCTATCATGTCACCCCTAGTCCTTCCCAGAGCCCAGAACCCAGAGCTAGAAGGAAGGAATAAGAATAAAGAGACATAGAAGGACAGGAGAGAGAAAGATGACAAATAAATGCAAGATAAAAGATGGGCACTGCCCTTGACGCCATTCTTATATTGTTTGAGGATGTGCTCCTCTGGGTGACCTTTCCTTAAAGAATGTAACTGAGACTTAAGAGTCCCCTTTCCTGAAAAGATTTGTGCAAGCAATAGGATGGATGTCCAAGGAAGCTTTGAAGAGCCAAGTGCTGGGGAGGGCAAAAAGGCAAATATGATTTTTTTTAAAGAAGAGAAAAGGGTGAGGTTGTATGTTGAAGCACCAAAGCAAAAGACAGGATAGAATGGAACAGAATAGAATACACAATACAAAATGACAGAGTTGAAAGACTTCAGAAGTCTTCTAGTCCAATTCCTTGCCCAAGCAGGAGACCCTACCATTAAAGTCAAATGGCTGTCTAATCTATTTTGGGAAACCTCCAGTGATGGAACACCCACAGCTTCTAAAGGCAAGCCTTTCCACTGATGAATTGTTCTTCCGGTCAGGAAATTTCTCCTTAACTCCATATCCACTGCTGCTAAATTGGGAAAAGAGAAATGTAATAGCAAGAAGTATCATGTATGGTGGGAAAATTGGAGGAGATTTTATGTTTGGCTTAACTTTATTTCATTTGAATGACAGCAAAATCAGGATTTCTCACATTTATGTTTTCTTTCAATTAACCTAATTGGTGGGATAAGTTGAACATTGTCCCCATACTTAGTTTTCATCAAAAATCCCCCTTTTCAAAGCTTTTCTTTGTATGTTAAAGAAACATTCACTGGTATTCAGGCTGTTTCCCCTGAAAGTCAAGGAGACTTTTCCCCTCTTGGTTCTGGCAGTAAGAGGTGGGGAGGTAGAGAATTCACACTGTCCTCCACTTCCTATAGCTAAAATTTCCCCATGCTGCTATTGACATAGAAGAAACGGTCTCTTTGAGTCAGTCTCCTGATAGTTTCCTACCTAGACCATCCATGTAGTTTTCTTGGCAACAATAGAAAAATGATGTGCCATTGCTTTCTTCAGGGTTGTTGTGTTTTTCCTCTTCCCAATTTAGTCTGGGAAGTGTTTCTCCACTTCTGCTGGAGAATTCTGGCAGTTGAAGTCCACATGTCTTGAAGTTGCCAAGGTGGAGAAACTCTGCTCTGGGCCCTCAGGTGACCTCTCATCTGAATAATACCAGGCCTTTCCCTCACTTATCTTTGGAGCTGACAAGGTCAACCATCTGCCAAGATGGCAATCATAGAAATGTGGACAATAATTTTGTTCTTTCCATTAACATCATCTGTAGCTTGGCCTTGATAAGCAATTTGAGGAAGGTCTTTGACCAAAATCTCCTCTCTTTTTTATTCCTCTGGAAACATTCCCTTTACTTCAGGCTAATATTTCAACATATTTTCTATTCCCAGGCCTATTTTATCTGCCAATTACCCACTTTATGGCTGTAATTTGGAAACAAGTCCCTTAATATTTCATGTTCTATACAGTGCAATGCTGTCTTGATACATAATTTGCAGAGAGAGGGGAAAATGGAGTGCCGGGGCATCATAATATATCTGCTACATTTGGATCTAATCCAGCTGCTGCTAGTGTCAGATGAAACTTGGCTAAACACCTGTAAAGAGGGCTGCAGGTGTTTTTTTTTTTAAATAATCACAGGATAATTCCTTTGCATTTATATTTCTCCACTATTTGGCTACCTGCAGGTAACATGAAATACAAATTTTCAAAAGTATGAAAAGGATGATTTCCAACTCTGTGGTATAATGCAATGTTTATGGGAAAGAGTACTTGCCTGCTGTGGGACATCGATAGTACCTTGTATGATTGAACATGAGCACATTGAACAGACTGTGTTGGACCATATAAGCATCTGCTTTGAATTGAGACAAAATACTGAATTCATAAATGGAAATTAGCCTAGTTCCTCTTCCCTTGAATTCTTTAATGCTGAGGACCGTCACCCAACTTCTTCTTTTCTTCCATTCAATTGTGTCTGATTCTCAACAAATCCCTGTTTTCTTGGTAAGGATTTTCAGAAGTGGTTTGCCTCCTTCCTAGATGAGAGAGAGTGACTGGCCCAAGGCCACCCAGCTGGCTTTGCACCAAAGGCAGGACTAAAACTCATGGTCTCCTGATTTCTAGTCTGATGTCTTAACCACTACATCAAACTGGCTCTCCAACCAACATTAAAAGTGCTCTAAAACAGGGGTCCCCAACCCCCGCTCCGTGGACCAGTACCTGGCCGCGGCATGCCAGCAACCGGGCTGCACAAAAAAGTAAAGCCCCATCCACGGGATGCAGGCAGCACACAAAACCATGGCTCCTCCGCTCTGCGGAAAAACCTCTCTCCACGTATTCGGTCCCTGGTGCCCAAAAGGTTGGGGACCTCTGCTCTAAAAGATGAAAAGTCAAAAATGGGTAATATTAGAATTACTTGTCTCAAAGCACTAGATTCTTTCAATGAATATTGTCTCTGTGGGTCCCTAATTTATACCGAAGTGCTGCTTTATTTGTGGACCAGCCATAGCTAGATGCTTTTTACTGTTTCTCTATTACTTGATTTTGAGATCCCTCGCCATCTTCATAGACCTTCTCTAAACCTGCTCCAAATTTGCCAATATCCTTCATGAACACACAGAACTGGACACAATATTCCAAACAGCATCTGACCCAGATAGAATAGAGAATAATTACTTCCTGTGATCTGGACTTTATATACCTAAAAAAGCACCCTAACACGTCATTTAACTTTCTAACAGCTGCATCACCCTGCTGGCTTGTGTTTAACTTGTGAGCTAATTGTGAGTTCTTTTGGAAATAGTGTCATCTAGACCCACATTTATATTTTATGAAGCAAAATATCATCAGAGACTCAGCCCTGGCCAGATACTCTGCATCTTTAAAATGCTTCTGGTGTACTAAGATAGCCACTTTATCAAGGAAAAAGATGTTAGTCTGGTACTATTTGTGACCAATCGATGCTAATAGCTCATTCACTTTCTTGCCCAGCATTTTGTAATCCTTTGAAATTCCTTTCAAGGTATCTTCTGGTTGCATAATTTGTTCCCAAATCAATCAAGAGGGAGGGATAATATTGGGGAGGTGATTTGAAAAATCTCTTGTACCATATAAAAATTCTTCTAGTTCTGCTGGCAATTTAGACAACCTTAATATAGGAGTTGCATATGCCTACCCATCTCCAAGTCATTTTCTTTCCTAAGTTGTCTTTTGTTCTTGGAGTAAAAACAGCCTTAGTCCTTTTCTTCAAGAACAATAGCATATTTTTACTGGATGCAAAGATGGAAATGCACGGAACAAGGTAAAATTACAGGTTAAAGACATGAAACTAAATGTCTGTTCAGCTTAGAATAAAAATTGGGAAAATGTATAACATACGTTGTGGAAGAGGTGAATAGAGTGAAGTTTTTCTTTCCCACAGTTACAACAGGAAAATAGACATGGGAATATTCTAAACTGATGAAAAGAATTACTACACTACACACTGAATTATTAAATGATGCAAAATTAGGCACCATCAGATATTAGCAATTCGCCAGATTGAGGACTATCAAATCTTTCAGTACTGATGGCTGCACACCGTCTCATGAACCACAAGCTGCAAATCTTAAATCCCATCTGCTGGGAAGTGGAGCTATCAATCTCCTATCCTGTTTGTGACCCTGCTTGAAACACCAGGCGAGCCACTATGTGACTCAGAATGCTGTAATAGACAGGTACTGGCCTGATCCAGCAGGGTAGTTCTTAGGTTGTTGTGTTGTACTAACCCATCTAAAATAGAAAGTCCAGAGGATTTCTGTTAATTGATGCAATAAAAGATTTGCTGCAGGCAATTCAGTGGCAGTGTTCCCTGTTTTTACTAACAGCCCCTTTGCACTTTAGTTAGTGGAACACTGGTTCAGAAACAGGTCTACGAATATTGCTAGGATTTGCTGAAGAGCATCAAATTAGGAATGCCAAACTTCAGATAGGAGATTTTTTATTTTGTATATTTCTTGTAGAAAAGCATATTATTTAAAGTAAGATGTTAACAGATAGTTGTGTTAATGTCTAACTTACTAAACAAAATATTGCTTTTTAAAGATATTCACTTTCTCTTATATAATTTTGCTACTGATAACCACTGATAATCAGAAATTAATTATTTTGTGTTTATAAAGAACCCTCTGTGCCTTTCTTTTTTCTCTTGTAAATATAGGCAACTGGAATACACCAGGCCAGGAAATCTAAGGATATGTGTCAAGGTTCCGACTAACGAACCCAACCAAGGAAACACCTTTGAGACTTTTCAGGCTCTTAATGCAAAACTTTATTGAGTACACCATATTGGTACAAATGAAAGTAAAACCAACTCTGACAAGACCCACCCAAATCACTATAGTAAAAGCATTTTCCTCCTCCCTCTGGGTCAGATCATGTTGCCCAATCAAATTGAAAAATATTGTTGTGAGAAAGCATCTCTAGGTCCAGACAGACGCCTGGCAATTCCCACGATCTGCTTCCTTAATCTTTGAAGTCTGCATTCCAAATCTCTCTCCTCCCCCGAGCTTGTTGGCAAGTTGAGAAGCAATGTCTGTCACATCAGCAAGACTGGGCTTCGAGACTTGACAGGATATGGGCGTTGGGCTGCCTGAGTTCAATGGAGCCTATTTCTGTATCCTCCAACCCCAAACCCCTTCTGATTAAATCAAATATTTGCACAAATTACCTGGCCACTTTGAGTAAACAATAAAAAGCTATTCTCAAACTCCCTTCCCAATTGAGAGAAAATTGTGTGGTCTTTGCTATTGGTCTTAGTAGTCCAAGGATTCTTAACCTGGGCAGACAGTTGAACTAGAAGATACTCATGGTTCCTTCCAACACTATGATTCTGAGTAATGCTAAGCAGGCCACTGGCCACCAGAAAAAGGCCAAGCCTTGTTTTGAAGAGGTAAAGTTGCCTGTGAACTGAGTGCGACTTTAGGTGATTAGATGGACCCAGCTATCCAGCTTGACTAAACTGAGATTGCAGCCCTAAGTATGTTTCAGAGAGAAATCCAGTGGGACTTAAGTGTGATAAATAAATAAAAAAAATTATTTAATTTTAATTTATACTATTTAAATTTAGATTTAAATAAATAAAATTTAAAATACCTGGTAGAGCATTATATGGCATGTTGCTAATTCCTATATCTTTGCTAATTTTGTTTTATTCCTGATTTCACCAGAAAAAATTTAGTCTCCACTCCTTCCTCTTTCAGATATTCAGAGTATATTTCATTGGGATGTGGAATCTGTGAGATTCAGTTTGGTGTAGTGGTTGAAGGCACCAACCTAGAACCCAGGAAACTATGAGTTCTAGTCCCAGCTTAGGCATGAAGCCAGATGGGTGATGTTGGGCCAGTCATTCCCTCTCAGCCCTAGGAAGTAGGCAAGGGCAAGCCATTTCTGAAATAGTGCCAAGAAAACTGCAGGAACTAGGCCAGTCAACTCCAGGAATCAACTATTTCTCGTAAAAAAATAAAAAACAAATGTCGGACTGTAGCAGGTAGGGGAAATTGTCCCACTACTATATCTTTGACAGAAACCATTGTGAGAATGGCTGACAAATAAAAAATAAATAAATACAACACCCCCCCAAATTAAAAAATATAATTAAAAAATGTGTGGATTGCAGCAAGGAGAGTAAAATGTCCTGTCACTATGTCACTGACAGAAGTCATTGTGTCAATTGGAGGGATTAATTAGAAAATTATTATTATTTTAGCTAAACACAAAAAGAATATATCTGAGTGAATAGGGCATGAAATTGATTCCTTTAAATGTTGCTGATTAAACTCTTCCATCTCTTTGTCCTCTATATTTTACTGCAACTTTGATTCCCCCTCCCACTGCTTCAAATATTAAGAGAAAGCGCATTAGTATTCATGGTTTTAGAAAACTGCATAAATCTTTAATATTTACTCTTGATATTTAATAAAGCAGATAAAAGATAATGATTCTGTTTTCTTGCATTTTAGGTGAAATAATGGGGCTAAGCTATCAATAATCAATTACTAGAAGCTTTGCTTGTTTTGAACATTTAATGCATGTGCAGTCACTTCCACTTTGAAAATCAGATGGTGAGTTCCGTTCTATCTTTGTCATACATTTCTAAACTTCTGAGCTCATCACAAATTAAAGTAGGTTGGCGCAAGGCAACTTTACTGTGTCCTTGGTGCTCTCTGAGTTTGGTTGTTTGCTTGCCGACATTTCATTATCCAACCAGGTACAGAGCCGTGGTGGCGCAGTGGTTAGAATGCAGTACTGCAGGCTAATTCACTGCTCACTCCAGGAATTTGATTCTGAGCGGCTCAAGGTTGATTCAGCCTTCCATCTTTCTGAGGTCGGTAAAATGAGGACCCAGATTGTTGGGGGGCAATATGCCGACTCTGTAAACCGCTTAGAGAGGGCTGTAAAGCACTGTAAAGCAGTATATAAGTCTAAGTGCTATTGCTATTGCTAACATCTTTGGTCCTAGAAAGCAGTGGGGTTTACTTTCTGTTTATATATAACAGTTTTCCTGTCAGTGATTGTTGTTCTGAGTTGGCTATTTCTTGATTAGAGTATTGTTTACCGCTTGATTGTTTGCCTAGTGTTAATCCCTGCTTATTTGGATATTGATTGCTGGGGTGGATGTATGTTGGTCTTTTTGTTCCCTTTTTAGCTTTTTTATGGTCTCTTTTGAATGGTGTGTGAATATGGTTTATCTCTACATACCTGTTGATAGCTGATTTTTCCAAGTCCCAGGCTTTCAGGAATTCTCTAGAATTTTTGGATTTAGCTTGATCTATGATGCACACAGCTTCCCACTTGATTCCATGGTTAAGTTTGTCCATGTGTTATGTTTCACTGTGTCTTCTGACTGCTAGTTGGTGTACATGAATGTGCTCTGCTACTCTTCTGTCTATCTTATATTAGTGGCTGTTGTAATATTTACACTGTATATTGCAGATGACTACTGGTTGTTGTTTTTTCCTCCTTCTCCTTCATGGATTACTGCCTTGTCAAGGCGAAGGGGCTTGCGTAATTCAATGAAGCTATGAGCTATGCCATGCAGGGCCACCCATGACGGACAGGTCATAGCAGAGAGTTCTGACAAAATGTGATCCACTGGAGAAGGAAATGGCAACCCACTCCAGTATCTTTGCCATGAAAACCCCATGGACAGTACCAAAAGGCAAAAAGATATGACACTGGAAGATGAGCCCCTCAGGTCGGAAGGTGTCCAATATGCTACTGGGGAAGAGCAGAGGGCTAGTACTAGTAGCACCAGAAAGAGTGAAGCAACTGGGCCAAAGCCGAAAGGACGCTCAGCTATGGATGCATCTGGTGGTGAAAGGAAAGTCCGATGCTGTAAAGATCTTTTCCACCTGGAATGTAAGATCCATGAATCAAGGCAAGCTGGACGTGGTCAAGCAAGAGATGACAAGACTGAACATCGACATCTTAGGAATCAGCAAACTAAAATGGAGAGGAATGGGTGAATTTAACTCAGATGACCATTAAGTATACCACTGCAGGCAAGAATCCCTCAGAAGAAATGGAGTAGCCTTCATAGTCAATAAAAGAGTAGGAAAAGCAATACTGGGATACAATCCCCAAAATGACAAAATGATCTCAGTTCGAATCCAAGGCAAACCATTCAATATTACTGTAGTCCAGGTCTATGCCCCAACCACTGGTGCTGAAGAGGATGAAATTGACTGGTTCTATGAAGCCCTACAGCACCTTATAGAATCAACACCAAAAAATGATGTCCTTATCATCATGGGGGATTGGAATGCTAAAGTAGGAAGCCAAAAGATAAACGGAATAACAGACAAGTTTGGCCTTGGAGTACAAAATGAAGCAGGGCACAGGCTGATAGAATTTTGTCAAGAGAATACGATGGTCATAGCAAACACTCTTTTCCAACAACCCAAGAGACGTCTCTACACATGGACATCACCAGACGGTCAACACAGAAATCAAATTGACTATGTGCTCTGCAGCCAAAGATGGAGAAGCTCTATACAGTCAGTAAAAACAAGACAGGAGCTGACTGTGGCTCAGATCATGAGCTTCTTGTTGCAAAATTTAGGCTTAAATTGAAGAAAGTAGGGAGAAGCACTAGGCCACTCAGGTATGAACTAAATCATATCCCTGATGAATATACAGTAGAGGTGACAAATAGATTTAAGCAGTGCTTTTTTTGTAAAAAAAAAAAAAAAGGTGCCAGAATTCACACACATCATACTATCCGCCTTGCCTACCCTACAAGGTTCCATCCAAAAAAGGTGCCGGAACTCCGTTCTGGGCGTTCTATGACAAAAAATGCCCTGGATTTAAGGAATTAGATCTGATAGAGTGCCTGAAGAACTATGGACGGAGGTTCGCAACATTGTACAAGAGGTAGCAACTAAAACCATCCCAAAGAAAAAGAAATGCAAGAAAGCAAAATGGCTGTCTGAGGAAGCTTTGCAAATAGCTGAGGAAAGAAGGGAAGCGAAAGGCAAGGGAGAAAGAGAAAGATACACCCAATTGAATGCAGAATTCCAGAGAATAGCTAGAAGAGATAAGAATGCCTTCTTAAATGAACAGTGCAAAGAAACAGAAGAAAACAATAGAATAGGGAGGACCAGAGATCTCTTCAAGAAAATTGGAGATATGAAGGGAATGTTTCATGCAAAGATGGGCATGATAAAGGACCAAAATGGCAGGGACCTAACAGAGGCAGAAGAGATTAAGAAGAGGTGGCAAAATGACACAGAAGAACTATACAAGAACGAGCTTAATATCCCAGATAACCACGATGGGATGGTCACTGACCTCGAGCCAGACATCCTAGAATGTGAAGTGAAATGGGCCTTAGGAAATCTGAGCAACAACAAAGCTAGTGGAGGTGACAGTATTCCAGCTGAGCTTTTCAAAAGACGATGCAGTAAAAGTGCTACACTCAATTTGCCAGCAAATTTGGAAAACTCAGCAGTGGCCACAGGATTGGAAAAGATCAGTTTACATTCCAATTCCAAAGAAAGGCAATGCCAAAGAATGTTCAAACTATCACACCATTGCACTCATTTCACATGCTAGTAAAGTTATGCTTAAAATCCTACAAGCTAGACTCCAGCAGTATGTGGATCGAGAACTTCCAGAAGTACAGGCAGGATTTCGAAGAGGCAGAGGAACTAGAGATCAAATTGCCAACATACCTGGATCATGGAGAAAGCTAGGGAGTTCCAGAAAAACATCTACTTCTGCTTCATTGACTATGCTAAAGCCTTTGATTGTGTGGATCACAACAAATTGTGGCAAGTTCTTAAAGAGATGGGAGTACCAGACCATCTTATTTGTCTCTTGAGAAACCTATATGCGGCTCAAGAAGCAACAGTGAGAACTGGACACGGAACCACTGATTGGTTCAAAATTGGGAAAGGAGTCCGGCAAGGCTGTATACTGCCGCCCTGCCTATTTAACTTATATGCAGAGCACATCACGAGAAAGGCAGGGCTAGATGAATCAAAAGTTGGAATTAAGATTGCCGGGAGAAATATCAACAACCTAAGATATGCAGATAATACCACTCTAATGGCAGAAAGTGAAGAGGAACTAAAGAGCCTCTTGATGCGGGTGAAAAAGGAGAGTGCAAAAGTTGGCTTGAAACTCAACATTAAGAAAACCAAGATAATGGCATCTGGCCCTCTCAATTCCTTCCAAATAGATGGGGAAGAAATGGAGGTGACAGATTTTATTTTCCTGGGCTCCAAGATCACCGCAGCCAAGAAATTAAAAGACGCTTGCTCCTGGGGAGGAAAGCTATGGCAAATCTAGACAGCATACTAAAAAGCAGAGATATCACCCTGCCAACAAAAGTGCGTATAGTCAAGGCCATGGTTTTCCCAGTTGCAATGTATGGCTGTGAAAGTTGGACCATAAGAAAGGCTGAGCGCCAAAGAATTGAGGCCTTTGAACTATGGTGCTGGAGAAGAGTCCTGCGAGTCCCTTGGACTGCAAGGTGATCAAACCGGTCAGTCCTAGAGGAGATCAACCCCGACTGCTCTTTAGAAGGCCAGATCCTGAAGTTGAAACTCAAATACTTTGGCCACCTAATGAGAAGGAAGGACTCACTGGAGAAGAGCCTGATGATGGGAAAGATAGAGGGCAATAGAAGAAGGGGACGACAGAGAATGAGGTGGCTGGATGGAGTCACTGAAGCAGTAGGCATGAGCTTAAATGGACTCCAGAAGATGGTAGAGGACAGGAAGGCCTGGAGGAACGTTGTCCATGGGGTCGTGATGGGTTGGACACGACTTCGCAACTAACAACAACTGGTTTTTTTCTTCTTGGGCTACTGGGCCTTTTTGTTTACTTAATATATTTTGTAATCCCAAAGGTGCTTTTTCAAGAGGCAACTGGACTTTCTTGTTTTTATTTGAAGATGTTTCGCTTCTCGTCAAAGAAACTTCTTCAGCTCTGACTGGATGGTGGGGAATGGAAGGATTTGTATTCCTTGCAGACAGCTGGTCATTTGCATTCTTTTAGAGAATCATTGAGGCCACTTGGAAGTTTATCTGTGTCTTCAAGGTCACCTGAGTGGTGCAAATGGGTGTGGCGCCTTCTTGGAACTGCTGAAAGGACTTTGTTGTAGACTGGAGATAGATGATATTATATCCCTCCCACTGTATTGAGAGAGGACTGTTCATTTTAGACACAGATAGCCTTTTTGATCCCTCTTTCAAACCAGCGGTCCTCTCTGTCCAAAATGTGGACTTTGCTGTCTTCAAAAGAGTGGCCTTTGTCTTTTAAATGCAGATGGACTGCTGAATCTTGTCCTGATGGGTTTGTTCTCCTATGTTGTGCCATGCATTTATGAAGTGGTTGTTTTGTTTCCCCAGTGTACAGATCTGCACATGTCTCACTGTATTGTACTGCATATACAGTACCAGGTTGCTTAGTTTGTGTCTGGGTGTTTATCCTTGGGGTGGACAAGCTTCTGCCGTACTGTATTCTTGGGCTTAAAGTGTGCACATATGTTGTATTGGCTGAAGATCCTCCATTTTGCTAGAAGATGTTGTATAGTCAGTCTGTTTCCTGACTGAAGATCTTCTGGGTTGCTGCTGTGCATTTGTGCTCATCTGAATAATGTTTTTAAACAGTTCTTCTTGTAGGACAGGTGTCCCCAACCCCCAGTCTGTGGACCGGTACCGCATGCCACCAGCCGGTCCGCACAAACAAGCAAAACCCCATCAATGGAATGCAGGCAGCACACAGAACCGGTCCCTGGTGCCCAAAAGGTTGGGGACCTCTGTTGTAGGAGATGGGATTATTTCTTTGGAAATGATGAAGTCTCATTCATCATCTTCAGGCTGGTGTCTCTTCGGCCTCGTGCTTCTAGGAGCAATGTGTGATTGCAGCTGTTTCTTCCTTTTAACTGCCAGTGGGGTATGAACTGATTGGGTGGGAGCTTGGCTGTGTTCTGATTGGGTGGAGATGTGTTCTGGTTGGTTAGGGGCTTGGCTGTGCTCTGATTGGATGGGGGGCACAGCCAAGCCCCTAACCAACCAGAACACACCTTATATATATAAGACTTGTGTTTCTATTTTGCAGCCATTTCCTCTGCTGATGAGAATATCCAGGAAGGGTAATGTGTTAGCTTCTCCTTCCCTTGTGAATTTTATTCTTTTGAAGATGTTTTTGATATTTTTCATGTGTTTTCTCTAATTGTTCCTTTTTTATTGTGAAAAAGGTGTTGTTGATATACCACATCATACTTTGGTTATACTGTATGTATGAGAGTGCTATAGTTTTTAGACACTGCATTACAGCCTCTCCTATGAGTACTGAGAGCTGGGATCCCATCAATGTTCCTCTGATTTGTTGGTATGCTTGTCTATCAAACTGGAAACAGATGGTGATGCAGAGTTCAATGAGGTCCATGAGTCAGATATTTCAGTCTTAGTATATTTGATTAGGTCTGGTGTGTTCTATAATATATGATATAGTATGCTATATGCTGTATACATTTACTTATTAAAGAAGATGCCACCTCCACCCCATTGTTTATTGGTTCCTCCTTAAATGATTTTTGTTGATTTTAATCTTAATATGTATCATTTTTTGTTTAATGTTTTAAATTGTTGTTTTTATGTAGTTGTAAGCCATCCAAAGTTGCCTGATAGTGAGATGGGTGGCACATAAATTTAATAAATAAATATAAATAGCACAACTGCTATGGATTCTTTCACTAGTTCTGGGTATATGGGTGAAAAGAATGCTGTGATAGCGAATGGCCCCATAATCTCATCTTTTTCTATTATTAAGTCTTTGATTTTCTGCAGGCACGGTAGTGGGGAGTTGATAGAATATTCACTCTGCTCTATGAGATGTCCACACTTTGAAGATAGACTTCACTCTCCATGCAGTACTGCCTTCTCATAGGACATGAATAGCTTCCCTTGACTCTAGTTTGACTAAAGCAAGTTTCTCCTGTATTTGATTTAAAATACTGATTTAAATTCAGTGCTGGCAACATAACCCTGAATTGTGCCCAAGGTGGTAAGAGAGGAGATAGGATAACAGAATTTGGAAGGAGGAGGAAGGAGTGGGATGCTGCAAAATAATGCAGTATAAAAGAAGTTGGAGCTCTACCTCCTTGTAATTTAATGCCTATTAGCATTAGTTCCTTGATAACTATCTGAGAAGATCCCCAGTTTGTCTAATTTTAGCCCTTACATTATACAAAACCACAACATCAATTCCACAATAACGAAATCAATACAATTGTACCTTGGCTAAGAGAAAAACAGGACATTATCGTAAAGAGGGATAACATCTATTTGAAACTCACCTGACCCAAAAACATCAGTCTATGTAATTTAAAATAATGCACTGAAGGATATAACAACTAAGCAAAATGTTGATTCTAGCCTCTTCTAGACAACCTCGTAACCTGTTGGGTCATCCTTTGAGAGAAAGGTAGTGCAGAATGATGTGACCAGAATGCACATTAAATTTTAGGTAGATCATATTTTTTTTATTCCAATGCTGGGCAGTCTTGTGATTATCTAAGAAGAGTATATATATATCAAAGATAGAAAAATAATCGTCGTAGCAAATGAACTTCAATAATAAGTTTATATTTACTTACCTAAACAGAGAAACAGAAAGCCGATGGATGGGCAAAAAAGCAGTGGGAGCAGGAGTGATTTCCAAATTCTGACTTCCTGGAGATTTTGTGGGAAGTTGGCAGGGAGCATTGAAAATCACAATTTAGGGGACCATGGTGGCCCTGAAATGGCCACAACTTTGTGAATAAAATTGGCTGAACACTGTGGAAATTTCATTTCTAGAGTAGTACCGGTAGTAGGTCCCAGATTTTTCCATGCATTCTTTAAGTAAACCAATTTTAGTACCTTGAATTAAAAATTGTTGTGGTAGAATGCACTGTTCGGAATAACTTGAAGATATGAACAGAAATAGTGAGGGTTTTAATAGTAATATAGATACTTGCACTAAGAGACTGGCAGACGATATCATATATAGCAATAAAACATCTATGATGAAAGACAGAATCAGACATCAAAAGACTCACTGTTCTTCAGAAAAAATATGCAACACTCAATCCAAGGAGTTTATGTTACTGACAAGGTGCCATACTTGTATCTAATACATATTGGCTAAAGTATGCAGGCTTTAGCCTAAGAAATGAATCACTGTGGCATTTTCTAACCAACCTGTTTGCTGCTATCACTAGATGCTATACTACATTGGTATGATATAATTGACATGTTTTATATGCATCATGTTTTGACAACTACAATGAATTTTAGAAGAGATCGAGTGGAGGTGGTCTGACTTTCCATTCAATTTTGAATCATCCTGGCTTTTCATGAAAATCCTTTTTATGGATGCTGCTGAAAGCCTTTAGGAAAAGTAAGAAGTGAGATTGTTCCATTCTTCAAGAAATATATAGGTAGACCTTGACTTATGACCACAAGGGAGCCCAAAATTTCCATTGCTAAGTAAGGCAGTTGTTAAGTAAGTTGTGCCTCATCTTATGACCTTTTTGCCACAGTTGTTAAGCCAATCACTGCAGTTGTTAATTGTGTGGTTGTTAAGCAAATCTGTCTTCCCCCATTGATTTGGCTTGTCGGAAGCCAACTGGGAAGGTAACAAATAGTAATAGCACTTAGACATATATACCACTTCACAGTGTTTTACAGCCCTCTCTAAGTGGTTTACAGAGTCAGCCTATTGCCCCCAATAATCTGGGTCCTCATTTTATTGACCTCGGAAGAATGGAAGGCTTGGTCAATCCTGAGCCTGAGATTCGAACTGCCAAATTGCTGGCAGCCGGCAGTCAGCAGAAGTAGCCTGCAATACTTCATTCTAACCACTGTGCCACCATGGCTCATATGGTGATCACATGATCCCGGGACAGTGCAAATGTCATAAATACATGCCAGTGGCCAGGTGCCTGAATTTTGATCACGTTATCAAGGGGATGCTACAACAGTTGTAAGTGTGAAAACCGGTCATAAGTTACCTTTTTTCAGTGCTGTTGTAACTTTGAACAGTCACTAAATGAATGATTGCAAGTTGAGGACTCCCTGTATAGAATTTATTTCTATGCTTGTAAAAAACAAAAGTTGATTAATGCATCTCTTATTGAAATCAGCCATATGATGCTATTTCATTGAGAAGCATATGGCACTGAAGACTTCAACTGAAATTATGCCCTTCTGTAAAACAGAATATTTCCCAGTTGCTCAAGTGAACAGGACACCATGTCACTTCACAGCCCTTGTTAATACGGTTTAATATTCAAAAGGTTTCAATGGCAAAACATTGCCCTTTGGACTATTAGAATGCCATCCACTCTGCTTGCTATCCTTCTTTCCCACTCTGGCATGGATATACATGAAGTCCCAGTAAATGATCATTAGAATAACTGGCTGAAAAAGATGAGCTCAGCCAAGTGCAGCTGCATTTTATATAAAGAGATAAATCAAAAAGAGACCAGATCCACTTGATCTATTTCAGCCATAGGCAAGAAGTTGCTGATGTTACCCTTGCCCATGGAATAAGATATACTTCTCAATCATTAGCAAGAAGCTGATCAATATCAAGACACCCCATTATTATAAAATGATTGGCTCTAAAGGAATTAAGAAGTTTCTGACAATTATGGGCTGCCTGTCAACATTATTCTGGCTTGTGACAGGCTACATGGTGTAGCTATGGGGAGCTCAGAAATCAGCTTTGGGGATGCAAAGGAATGTTAGCATAAACACCCCAGTAATTACTTTCCCAGTGTGTGTCGTAAATTGCCCTGGTGAGTCTCATGGGGGAAATTCAACTTTTCTGAAAGGAACTTTTGGGAGGTGATTATCACCGTGCTTGGTTTTGCTGACACAAATTTGAACTTTCAGTGTTATGGCGTAACTTCTCCAACAATTTACAGTTGTTCTATGCAACTAGAAAAACTAGCACAACTCTTGGGTTATTAAAAAGGTGAAACCTCAGAGAAACATAGGAATCTGTACTATCTTGACTTCTGGTTTGGAATCAGGTCTGACAAATGTCAGCTAGTTGTTTATGTTAGAAACCTCTGATACAATATGCTAGGAAAGTTGAGAAATCAAATCAGCTCCCAGTCCATCTTGAAGCAGAATGAAACTTTTTTCTTCAGGAAGGAACAGGTGTCCCCCTTTGGGGGAACTGAGGAATCTTGAAAAATAAGGTTCTACATTTAGGTAAGAAAAACAAACACACAGGTATAGAATAGGTGGTACCTGGCTCAACAGTAGTAACTGCGAGAGAGATCTTGGGAGTCCTAGTGGACAATCAAATATGAACCAGCAGGGTGCTGCAGCTGCCAAAAAAGCCAACACAGTCCTAGGCTGCATTAACAGAGGGATAGCAACAAGATCACATGAAGGGTTAGTACCAATTTATAATGCCTTGGTAAGGCCATACTTGGAATATTGCATGCAGTTTTGGTTGTCACAATATAAAAAAGATATTAAGACTCTAGAAAGAGTGCAGCAAAGAGCAACAAAGATGATCAGGGGACTGGAGACTAAAACATATGAAGAACAGCTGCAGGAATTGGGTATGCCTACTTTATTGAAAAGAAGGACTAGGTATGACATGATAGCAGTATTCCAATATCCAAGGGGGTGCCACAAGAAGAGGGGGTCAATCTATTCTCAATCTATTCTTGAAAGCAGAACAAGAAACTAATCAAGAAGAGAACCAATCTAGAAATAAAGAGAAATTTGCTGACAGAACAATGCTGTCCATTGATGGAGCTCCATCACTGACGGTTTTTAAGAAGAGATTGGACAACCATTTGTCTGAAACGGTATAGGATCTCCTTGAGCAGAGGATTGGAGTAGAAGACCTCCAAAGTCCCTTCCAACTCTGTTATTCTGTTAAGTCTCCTGAACCCCCCCCCAAAAAAACAGGACATTTGTTTTGTATTTTGATGTGATTAAAACTCAAAATGTCTGTTTAAAATCTCTCCAATGTTTAGGGGACACAGTTTGTCCCTTAAAATTCCCAGAGTAATGAAACAGATTTCAAATAATGTAATAGTGTCACCAGTCATATATTGCTATAGCTCTCAGGAGCTAAGCAAATAAAACCTTCATCCTTCTGACCACTACGAAGTTATTTGTTTCTATGTCAGTATTAGAAAGGGATCAATATTTGAACTTTTCTGCTAGCAAACAAATACAGTATCTGCAGCAGGCTGGCAGCATGTCCCATCTTATTTCAATCATATTGCTGTTAATCCAGCATCAGTCTGCAGATGTATTAATGCAGCACCAGCCTAAATCCCTAAAACACAACTAATGGGGATGATGGGAGTGTGATTCAATAGATCTAGAGCAGGGGTGTCAAACTTGCAACATCACGTGACGTGTCGCGACGTATTGCAACTTTTTTGCCATTGCCGGCAATGGGATGGGCAAGGTTTCGCTATGATACATCCGGCCCGCGGGCCGGCAGTTTGACACCCCTGATCTAGAGACTACTGGTTGGAGAAAGATGTGAAGATATTGAGCCAACTTTATCTAAAGGAACTCAATAGAAAGCAAAATGATTTCTATCACTTAAGAATGCTTAAGAATAAATGTTACTTGACAATTAAGAGGAACTACCCAATCTAAGTTCAGTTTCAGGGTGAATTCCATGTTTTGAATGTGGAAACGCCAAGTTCCTTGCATTTCTGCTTGAAGGTATGATTTAAAACTTTTCTGCATTGAGCCTTTGAAAGCTTATAAACATCAGAGCAATGTAAATAAAAATGTGCTACATATAAATATCTGATCTTCTATATGATAGCTTAGGTGTCATGTTTAGATGTTATTGGTAGTTTGTTCCATGCTATTTCTCTCTCTCTACTAAATTCAGAAAAGGGTGAAGATATTCCAGATTTCTTCCTTATCGCAATTCTTGGAGAATTTCAAAAGTACAGAAGAAAAATAAATAAATTTTATCCAGTGATCGTTTAATCCATCATGCTTTGCCTGAATATTTTCCCCTGTCATGACTGCCTAGAAGGAATCTTTTGATGAGAGGATTTGTCCCCCCCACCAAATAAGGCTATACAGGATTAGGTCAGCTATGGGAGAAGATCCTAAGATAAACTATTCTCCAAAAGAGAACATAGCTAGAAAGAAGATGCTGAGATCTACACCTGTCCTGGAGTAATGCAGGAAGCAGCTGAGAATGGAGGAACAAGCTGGAATCAACGTCTGAAGTTAAGAGAAAAATCAGGATTGCTCTGACAGAATAATTAAACAACCTGTAAGGAAAATGCCCCACTCAATCGCATTTAAAGCTGTTCTCTGTTGCTCCGTGGGCTGCTTGCAACTGAAATCTTTCCAGTACATGTGGTGAATCTTTTTATCTACCTCCAACATATGACAAGACTTATAGACCATTTTGGGACTGCCCTCTTCTAGATTGCTCCTTGGACTCTAGAACTTCTTTTTCAAGAATATGATCAATCAATTAATCAATCAACCAGAATAGAACTGCAAGAGACTTTGAAGGCCTTCTAGTCCAACCCCCTGCTCAAGCAGGAAACCCTATACCATTTCAAACAAGTGACTGTCCAGTCTCCTCTTAAAAACCTCCAGTGATGAAGCACCCACAACTTCTGGTGGCAAGCTGTTCCACTGGTTAATTGTCCTCACTGTTAGGAAGTTTCTCCTTAATTCCAGGTTGCTTCTCTCCTTGTTTCTTGTCTTGCCTTCTGGTGCTTTGGAAAATAAGTTGACTCCCTCCTCTTTGTGGCAACCTCTCAAACACTGGAATACTGCTATCATGTCCCCCTAGTCCTCCTTTTCTCTAGACTAGCCAAATCTAAATCCTGCAACCTTCTTCATATGTTTTAGTCTCCAGGAATTTAATCATCTTAGATGCTCTTCTTTGCACTTTTTCCTAAGTTTCAACATCTTTTTTCTAATGTGGTTACCAAAACTGGATGCGATATTCCAGATGTGGCCTTACTAAGGCTTTATAAAATGGCATAGATTTTGATTCTATACTTCTGTTTATACAACCAAGGATTGCATTAGGTTTTTTGGCTGCTACCACACACTGCTAGCTCATATTGAAGTGATCGTCCACTAGGACTCCAAGGTCCCCCTCACAGTTACTGTTTTTGAGCCAGGTTTCGCCTAATCTTACTTGTACCTTTGGTTTTTCCTGCCTAAATGTAAAATCTTGCTTTCCTCCACATTAAATTTCATGTTGTTGGATAGGGCCCATTGTTCAAGACTGCCAACACCTTTCTGGATCCTTGTGGTACCCCACTGCTTACTTCCCTCCATGTAAATGTAGTACCATTAAGGACAACTCATTGAGTATGGATTGTCAGCCAGTTACAAATCCATCAGGTGGTGATGCTATCTATCCCACATTTTTCTAGCTTACCAAGAAGTAGATTGCGGTCTACTTTGTCGAAGACTTGCTAAAGTCTAAGTATACTATGTCCACAGCATTTTGCTAGTCTACTAATTTAGTCACTTTGTCAAAGAATAAAATAAGATTTGTTTAACATGATCTGTTTTTAACAAATCCATGCTGGCTTTTAGTTATAGCTTTATTTATTTCTAGATTTTTGCAGATCTGTTTTTTGGTTATCTTTTCCAGTATCTTCCCAGGTATTGATGTTAGACTGATTGGTCTGTAGTTTCCTGGATCTGTTTCCCCCCCTTTTTTGAAGATGGGAACCACATCAGCTCTTTTCCAATCCTCAGGTAATTCCCCGATGTTCCAGGATTTTTGAAAGATACGGTGCAATGGTTCTGAGTTAACATCTGCCAGCTCCTTCAGAACTCTGGGATATCATTGATCAGGTCCCTGTAATTTATATTTGTCAAGATCAGATAGGTGTTCTTTAACCATTTTCTTGCTTATTGTAATTTTTATTTCTAGTCTTGTTTTACAGTTACATTTTTGGTAGATTGGGCTATAGTTTCTTTTTGCATGAAGACTGATGCAAAGAATGAATTAAGCAGTTCTGCTTTTTATCTGCTGCCTGTTGCTTCCTTGCCATCTTCTCTCTTAAGTGGACCTACTGTTTCCTTAACTTTTTTCTTGTTATTTATATAGTGAACAAAAAAAAATTAAATTATCTTTGACTTTTCTTGCAAGTCTTTGTTCATTCTGAGCTTTTCCTTTCCTGACTTCATCTTCGCAGATTCAGTCTATATGCTGGTATTCTACTTTAGTTATGTGTCCCTCTTTCCATTTTTTGTGCTTGTCCTTTTTGTCTTTCAGTTTATCAGAGAGATCTTTGTGCAATGATTTCTTGTTTTTCAATGGTATTGTGCTGGACTGGGCTTTTACAATCTTATTTTTCCAAGTTTCCTGAAAATACTTCTTGAGTTGTTTTCTCCTTTAGGATTTTCATCATGGAATTTTTATTAGGCTCTCTCTGAGTTTGTTAAAATCAACTCTTTTAAAGTTGAAGACACTGGCTGGATTATGTTCTATAGCTTGTGTTTGCATTATACTGAATTCCAATATGAAGTGGTCACTCTCACCCAAGATTCCGGCAACTTCAACTCCCTCTCTCATTTCTTCTCTATTAGTAAGAATTAGGTCCAGTATAGCTTTTCCTCTAGTTCCCTCCTCCACCTTTTGGACGATAAAATTGTCAGCTAGGTTGGTTAGGAATCTGTTTGATCTCCCACTTACTGCAGAGTTTGTCTCCCAGTTGATATTTGGGTAGTTAAAGTCTCCCATTACTACTGTGGTATATTTTCTACATACATTTGTTAGTTGTTTAGCAAAACGTTCATCTATTTTTTCTGCTTGGTTGGGTGGCCTGTAGAATAAACCTATAGCAATGTCATTCTTTTTTCCTTTTATACTCACCCATATGAATTCTAGGAGGTTTTCATCCTTGGTTTTGTGGATTTCTCTAGAGATGTAATGATATTTTATTATGTAAGTATGAACCCCAGACAACACACTGAGTAAGCAGCTTTTTAATTTGAAAGCTGCTCAGAGTCTGCTGGAGTGGCAGTCATAATAAATTTAATTAATAAATAAACCCCACCTCCATGTATCCCTATATCCAGGGAAACACACACACCACACACACACACACACACACACACACACACACACAGAGGGAGAGGAGAGAGAGAGAGAGAGAGAGAGAGAGAGAGAGAGATACTCCAAGCAGCACTAAACTTCCCCAGCAACAATAGCAGTCTTCTTATTTTCTGCATTGCTAAAGTGCTACTCTTTCCCACCAAAATTCTCCCCATTCCTTTCCTGAATGAGAAAGACCAGCTCCTGGTCCTAATTCTAGGGCTGTCTTTGCCCATCTGCCACTGCGTAGTATTTAAAATCTTTGTTTTATCACTATCAGCTCTGTAACATCATGCGATTTCAGTGGAGTTATTCAGACTAGCTTGCTGATTAACAAAATGGGGCAAACTGTAATGAAAAAGCACTTTTCTATAGAGGTCAGCGCAAACAGGATTACTGCTGTTTCAGATATATTTCCGTGAAAGTATTTTAGTTCACCAAAGGCATTACCTGTGATAGAATAATGAGGCGATGTTCATGTTTTTCTCTGATCCTTGGATAAAACTCTCCACTGTTCCTGATGTGCCTGGGATTTTTTATTGTAGTTTTTTAATTTCTTACTCTTTACAAATTCCTGGTAAATAGCTAGAGTTGAAACTCCCATTAATTTCAACGTCATTTTCCCCGGTAACTGACAGATAAAAATCCTGCTTGTACAATGATCTATCAAAAATACCAACTTCTTCAAGGGACCAAGATCAAACCCTACATCTTGTGCAGTTTACTAATCATACAGCTGCTCCAGTTAATCTTTTGGGATTTGTCAAAGCTATGCAGTTTGCATGAAATAAACTTTGATTTAGCTGTTTCCTGCTAGAGTTTTTTTCCCCTCCCTTTGGGCAGCTGACTCAAACTCAGATGATCTCAGAAGTTCTCAATAGTAGTAAACTTTAAGGAGGTTTCCCCACTCTAAGGAATCGTGTAGCTATCTTAAGAGATCAACCCAACAGTATCTTTTTTTCCCAGAGCCATTTGTATAAGCTGGCTGCTTTTTTGGTTGAGATTTTAATTGCCTCCATGTTTTCTGCCTCCTCAGTTCATTATTCAATAAAAAATGTCACAGAAATTTCAGGACAGGAAGGAGACAAGGAAAATATTGATTGCATATATGCATACAGAAAAATCCTAACTTCACCCATACTGTATCTTCCCACCTTTTACATCGTCTGGTCTTAAGAGAGACAAAGTATCTCCCCTTATTAACTAGTTCTTTTGAGCTAACATTCTAGAATTCATAGTGTTACTATTATTTGCCTATTGCACCATGTTTTTTTTCCTTTGCAAAAGTATCAACTTAATTTTAGATTGCTAAAATGTTCAATCTATGTCTCAAAATAGACATGTCTAATGTAACTTAGCTAGCTAGCACTGATTTGTATGGCATAGTGACAAGCCTGCTGCATTCAGATGAAAGAAATATAGGTTCAGATCCCATCAATTATGAACTATCCATTGAACATGTTAGTTGGGAATTATGAGAGTTAAAGTAAATCACATTCAGAGGGTATCAAATTGAGGAAATACTGAAGCTCTTAGGCAAGTTGCTATCATATTGATTTTGTATGTGACTGATTTGCCTGGGACAGTGGATTAGATGTCGGTATTATCCTGTCTTTCTTTTGTTTAACTATTTTTCCTTAAATGATTAGAAGTTCCAAGAGTGCAGTGGTTATGTGGGCTTGATTCCTCTCCAGTTTGTTGGCAACTATTACTTCTTATTATTATTTATTCAATCTGTATTCCACCTATCTTTGCATGTATTTACCAATATGCATCTTGAGACACAGCTTAAGCTCTTAAACAGCCAATATTTACTGATATCACATCAGATCTCAGTGGAGTATTCAGCAGCTTAGGAAGCTGACATTGGTTTCATATCTCTTTACTTATCTCTCAACAAAAGTACAATCCTGTTATTCTTCTCAAAGAGCAATATTCTGCTCCCTGAAACTAAAGGAAATCCCCAAGTATTGTAATATCTTCCAGCTGGCAGTGAGCTTCCTTAGCTCATGTAGAATCATAATTTGAAAAAGAGTTATCAGCTAGGTCTCCAAAATAAACTAATATAAAGTAAGAAGAGGAAAACAAAAAAATCAGAAATATTTCTGAAAAGAAAAAAGATTCAAAGAAATGGCTTCTAATATCTTTTAAAGCAGTTATAAGTACAATGATAAATTTACCTATTATTCTAAGACTGCAACATGAGTTTCTTCACTCTATAATCTATTCTGTCTAATCATCAAAACCATAAATCATGAATTCATTTTTTTTCTGTTTTACACAAGAAGTCCATAAGAGGGTTCAGGTTAGCAATAAATATATTAATATTATATAATATATATTTTTGGGTGGGTGGAGGTGTTAAATCAATTTGGCCATTTCGGTGAGTCCCATCATGTTCACTAACCATTCCTCCATTGTGGATAATGCCAAATCATTCCAACTTAAAAGAAAAACCTCTGGTCTCAGTTGTATATTAATCTTTATAATCCTCTAGCTCAGTGCATATATTTGTATCCAAATTTTTTATTTTTTTTAACACATCTATCGAGCATGAAAAAATGTTCCTTCTTGTTGTTCACATTACCCAACATAAATTTGAAGTGCCTTTGTACATTCTAGACAATTTCTCTGGTGACATATATTAGTGGTACATCATTTTATTAAAATTATCTGTAAGATTACAATATAATATAAATTTCAATTTTTTCAACTGCATATTTTCCCATTGTTCCATGTATATATTATAACCAAAATTTTAGCCCACTTTATCATACATGATTTCGCTCCTTCTTCTGGTTCAAATTTTAATTAAAATGTATACATTTTACCAATGTATACATTGCCATTTATGGACAATTTCAATTTTGAACTCAGTCTTGCAATGTTCAAAACTACAAACTGTTTTATCTATTTTAAATATTTCTAATAACTGTAACTAAGAATAGTATTGTTAATTATATCCTCCTGCCCCCGGTTCTTCCCTTGATTTTATTTTGTATTCCCCTTGGCAAAATTCTAGTTTCTCACAATAACATAGGTTTGCCTATAACTTCTCGCCAATAAAATGCTTCTTGTGCTGAGAGCTACAGAAGTTTTTAGGCACAACCTGGCTTTGTATCTATTCCATATTCTCAGTATGGAAAGCCTGGCATAATGATTTTTAAAATCCAAATTAATCTTGACTTTATTGTACCACAAATATGCTTGCCATCCAAATCTCAGGTCATGACCTTCTAACTTCAAGAGTTTTCTATTTCTCAACAGCATGCACTCTTTGTCCAAACCAAACAGCAAAGTACAAAATACAATTTCAAATCAGGTAGACCCAAATCTCCACTTTCCTTTGCATCTTGTAATACTTAATATTAACTTGTTTGGTTTTTTACTGCCACATAAATGTAGATGTATCCTTCTGCCTCTGTTTAAATGGTATATCAGTTATCAAAACAGGTACTATTTGAAAAAAAAAAAACCATGAGAAAAGGTATTCATTTTTATCACAGAAATTCTCCCCAGCTATGACAATTGTAGTTTCTCCTGTCTTATGTCTTTTTTTACTTTTATAATCAACGTTTTTTGCCATGTGTTTGTATTACCTCAGGATAGCCAATATCAGTAGCCTTCCTCATAGACATTTGACAGGAAACTCACAGCATGTTTATAAACTATTCTTAAGATGATGTCCAAAATGGAAATACAAATGAAAATATAATTGTAGAATTATGTGGTACATGTTAATCAAAGTCCAAGGGCGTTTTAAGATTAAAATGCTATTCTAAGCTTCTTAGAGAAAGCCAAGATACAGATTTATTATGATGTATGGATATTCTTTAGCTGTAAAAGTGCATCATGATTACTTTTTCAATAGCTAAGTCAACTGAGATACCTTTTTCCCCAGAACAAATAGAGAAGTAAATAAAAGGAGTTATGATTATTATTAAGAGAAGAACTCATGCTGAAACTACATGCAATTTTGCAATGTTTTATTTATATATTTATCATAATTGTATGCCTGCCCATCCCACAAAAGAGTGACTCTGGGTGGCGTACAATAGTTTCAGTACAAGGAGAAACATGTTGAGAAATAGTCCCCTATTTCCATATAAACCTCATCTTTCAAGGCACATGGAAAGATCAGAGTTATATAAAGGACCTTGAGAAGAGGAGCCCTAGTTTGTGATAGGAAAGAAGTGGAAAAAGCATTATCTAGAAGGCAGAAGTATAACCCTCCTATGGGCATGTTTTCATGAATTGTGGCATGTGAAATTGGCATTAGAATGATTGGAGGGATATAAAAGCAGCTGCTAAGTTTAAATGTCCCAACAAGGACTGCTGTAGATATTCATTGACCATAAGAAGCTATGGTATTGCAAGCCAGGTTAGGAGATTTTCTAAGAAACCAACCAGGAATGGTGGTAATGATGCAACGAGGCAGAGGAAATAGCTGGAAAGAGGAAGAAAAGTGAAAGAAGAAAATGAGATTGCAGAGAAAAGGCTTAAGATCCATAGCTACAGTGGTGAGAATTGGGAATGGAGTAGATGTTTGGTTGAATGTTGAAAAAGATTCATGGAACACTAGAAAGGAGAACCTAATGGAGAGAGTTAGAGATGAAAGTAAGGGCAAGGTGCATGAGTAAATCTTCAGAAATTTGACCTAAGGAGATTACTGGTTATTAAAATAATGCAGTAGGGACTTCCGGTTCCGGTCGCAGCGCCCGCGGACGTGCAGAGAACTCGTTCTCTTGGCCGTCCGGTTTCCCCCCGCCGGTAGACCCTGGATAGGGTCGAAAGTCGCCCTGTAGGGACGACCACCGTAGAGGAGGGCACTCGTTGATCGCGGAGGGAGCGGCGGCTCCCTCTGCGGTCCGAGAAAACCACCTTTGGGCCGACGGAGAAAAGATCGGCCAGTAACATGGCCGATCACTCAGCTGCTCCAGCCGAAAGTCACAGCAACATCTAAGCGAAAAGAACCACCGTGGAAGATCCGGGTGAGACCTTTCCTTCCCTCTTGTTAATTTACCTTTTTCCCTGCTAACAGCTTTAAGAACTATTTCCCTATTTTGAGAAAGCAGCGTTTGATTACTGGGGAAAACGGGCTTTGGAAAAACAATTATTGTTTTTTTTTTTACTATTTTATTTTGTCTACATAAGCAGTTGGAACTCGAGCATCCGGATTATTGTGACTTTCTCTTTTGGCTTGTTTATCTTCAGTTTAGGTGAAAATCCTTAGGGAGGGGGTGGAATGTTCTTTGTTTTCCCCCCCCCTCCTGAACAGTACTGCCTAAAAAACTTTTTGCTCTCTGGGCGGACTTATGTAGATTATTTTGGATACAATGCATCCTGGGACTTGGCATGAAGCCCAGAAACAGACTGATACAATGTAACTTGCTCTTTGAACTCCCACTTCCTGATTTTGGCCTGATGCCCAGACTGGATTACAATATAACAACTGACTGCCAGTTTTTATCTCTGTGCTGGTCTTGACTATTGGTTGTTTTTTTTTCCTCTATCTTTCTTTGGAAATATATTTCTGTCTGCATTTTATATTTTATAACGCTGCAATCTATTTTTTAAGCTGAACTTCTCTAAAAAAAAAAGAAGAAGAAGATGGAATCCTACTCACAGATTAATTATAGACTTATATTAGAAAAAATCTTGGAAGCAAGACTGGAACTTAAAGAACATATTAGATCACTTAGATTCAAGGAGGACTCAGAATTAAAAATTGAAGCTCAACCTTTGATTGACTATGATAGACAATCAGATCTACAACTTAATGAGATGGATGGAATACATTTACAATCTATTGAATCTACTGAATTTATTGAAGAGGAAGAGGACACATCCTACATGATGGATTTCTTTGATGATCAAAGGCAGAACTCAACTAAAACATTTACAACTTTAAAAGCAACAGGATTGGACTTCCAAATACGAGGCACAAAAAACGTTGACAACATGACAGTACAGACAACACTGGATAAAAGAGAAAAAGAATATGATTGGACTCAATGGTGGAAAAAGGCCTTTAGCCAGTTACTAAGATGGGAGGACTTAGAAGCCCTGTTGTGGAAACCTACCTGGCACAAAAAGAAAGATAGAATTAGATTTAAAAATAAGAGTTAAAATTTTATTTGATGGGTAAAAAGGGCTTCTGGACATTGATTGAACTAATATTTTTGAGATCTTTAAGGTCACTTTGGTATGAGTCAACACTAGATTTAAATTATGGATTTGAGTATGATTTGGAATGGCAATAAGAATAATTGGAAAATTTATAATTAAAGGAGTTAGATTGAGATTGAGACTGGTGAAATATTATTGATATTTTTATTTATAAGAATTGAATGGTAATTAGTGAGATATTAAATGGATTAAACTGAAACAATTGAGGAATCTTTTAGGGACGTGGATTGATCTATGAAAATATTGGATAGAATATATGAAATATAATATAGTTGAGAAATATTAAGATATAATAGTTATATTACTTGTTTATGATAGAAATAATTATTGTCCTATTATTATTATTATAATGTTATTATATTACTATGTCTAATGAAATAGTTTTAAAATATATAAATTCATGTTTATTTACATAATATGTATGTGAAATATAATAAGAGATATAATTTGATTGAGAAATATAAATTGAAATTGGAATAATAGATAGAGGTGAGAAACAATTTATATTTTAGGAATGCTCGAATTGTATACCATAAGAGGGAACTTTTAAAGTAGTAGTTTAAATTGTATATGTATGACTGTATTTTTTGTTGTGTTCCCTGGAGTGCCCTATCTCCACGATGTGTTACAAGCACTTGGCTGTAAAACAAACAAAAACTAATAAAACTTGTTATGATAAAAAAAAAAATAATGCAGTAGTCTGGCATACTAATGGGCAGCTCAATTGTCTAGGTGGCCAAGGAAAATACTGGGATTTGGTAGCCCTCAATCTCCTTGATGGCCAGCTGAGATAGTGATATCTACCTGGGTTGTGGAATTTGGTAGGAGGTAAGTACCGTAGATGGTCAGCAGAATGGATTATATGTCATAGGAAAGGCTGAGTAATACAAAAGATTCCACCTAACTCCCCCACCCCAAAAAACAAGCTCCAGGAGGATGAGTTGGAATCCAATAGGAGCTGGCTTGGGAGGGACTGTGTGACCGGCTTTGGTCTGTGGTAGGCAATGCTTCCCTGAGTGAAAAGCATTGATAGGTGGCACCCTTGGAGTGAGAGGACAAGGAGTGATCCACTTAGAAGACCCAAGTAAGAGTGGGGTTTTCTTGGGAAACTGGCACAGTGGAAAAAGAAGAATTGTGAAGGGAACTGAAAAGCTCGAAGAGATTAAGAATGAGTTGGTAACTGGTAAGAGTGGGCTGCCAGATATTAGCTTCCACTCAGATTGCCTCAGAGAGAGAATAAATGTACGTTGAGTGCTTAGGGATAGTGGATTAAATCTTATGTTTCCCAATTATGTGGAGAGGGTTGGCAATAGGTTCACAACATATTGGTTCTAATGATTCATGGGAGATATGGCTGGGGGCATTGGTTGAGGCATCAAAGGGGAAGGAGACTATTAACTTGTTACTGATCCACACCTTCAACATTAATGACCCACTCCTGGATCCATGTGGTTGTATTGTTTCTTGACATGGCCTTGTACTGCTGATAATGAATGCAGGTCTATTTAAAACAAGATCACATTCATCACAATTTGATTGCAGATGAACGACCAAGCTTGGAGTGCATTACCAATACCTGTTTGGAGAAAGGAGGTGGTGAAACCCTCTCAGAGATTTACCCCTCCAGGTTTTAATTCTTGATTCCAGAAGTGGGATAGGTAGGGATGATCTTCATGTTCCAGGTCCATCGTCCATGACAGGATATGATTGCCTGTCTATTAGTTGCTTTTATACCAGCTCCCATCTGCCTAGCAGAACACCTTCCTAAGCTCCTGGATCTCAATACCAGGCTGCTGGTCAAGATCCCCAGCTTATTGTGCTGAGGAGACCTCAATATCCATGCCTTGGGATGGTTCCAAGCAAGCTAATCCATGACAACCATTAGGTTGTCCTAAATAATAGTCAACCTGACTGTATTGCTCTTTGCTCAGCTGGGTTGGGTCACAGGTTGTATTGGTTCTTTTGTATTGTATTGCATTGGTTCTTTTGCATTCAGAAGCAACAAACAGATTAATATGAGCACTTAAGGCTTTATTCCAAGGCAGTATAGTCACGTAACATGAGACAACAATCAAAGAATATTAATACCATTAGCAATTAAAATATTGAAGAATACACTAAGAAAAAGAAAGAAAGACCTTACACTTTTTTTTTCCAGTCATGGAATCCCAGAGAGATAATGGCAAGCAGACTCCCTAAAAGTCAGCAAACATACTTATATCATGGAAGTTTATGATTAGCTTATACTGTATAAGCTTCAAAATATAAATAAGCACACCTGATTTGTAATTGTCTCATCTCTCTGGATTTTACCAAGGACAAGGAGGACAACTTTCTTATCTTGGAGTGCTTTGGTCTTCTGCCCAAGAGTGAGACCATCAAAGTTCAAGGTTAAGGAGTCTTGCCAAGAATGAGACCATCGAGGTCAAAGAGCCTTTGTTTATGCCAGGTGGCAATCAGACCATCTCAGATTTCAAGTATATCTGTTTCTCAAGATTAATTAGATTGAAAATGAAAAAGATAATCCAGCTCTACACGGGTGCCTCACCAAGGACAGGGTAAAGCAACAAATGACACAAGAATGACCCTTTAGTGAGTTAAATAAATGCTTGCTTAGTTCTGAACTTCATATTGAACCATTATAGGAAAATATAAAACCATATAGAATTCTGTATATCTACATCCCACAAAGGATCTACACCACTATTCAATTCCTGGTCACCAATTTTCCAGTGGAACCACTAGCACTAGACTAACTCAATAGGTAGACATATGCTAAACCTGTTAAGTGCAATAGACAGGAAGAGATGTACAGTATCCTGGTCTCAGTAAGCTGTAGGATCAGCAGTTTTCTGATAAAGTCACTCAGATTTGCTGTAAGCTTGACCGTTCATGTGAGATGGTGCTTCAATTAACATCTTACAATATTACCTGGGATTCTGCTTATCCTTTGAACTTTTCCCCCTGCATATTTTATCCATGCCTTTCTGACTTCTTAAGGTACAAATGGGTGTATGAGGAGTTGGGCCTGGAAAACATTGGATGATTCACTATAAAAGAGGAACCTGGAAGGAAGGAATGCATCCCTTCTGGTCTTTTTCAACCTCATTGACCATGGTACCACCTTGACTGCCTGTAAGAACTGGGAATTAAGGGCACAGTGCTTCCTAAGCAGGTGATACCATTTGGTGGCAGTCAGGGAGGAGATTCTGTACTTTCCCCTCTTTATGAAACCTCTGAGAAAGGCTGTCCATTGCTTCATAGACTGCAGCAGTACACTCAGTGGTAGATTCCCATGATGGGGAAATGAGTGGGTGAAGGAGATGAAGATTCACAGGCTATGGTTTGCAGTTGAGGTCCCACACCATGGAATAATGTACTTCTTGAAACCATCTCTGTTGAGTTTGAATACTGAATTGTTACAAAGGGCATTTGGGAAGTGAATATTGTCATCCTGGCACCCACCTGCATTTGACCTTTTTATTTTGATTGTAATTTGTTGCAATGTTTCATATTTTTAGAATATAAATTGCTGAGAGTCACTTTGGCATCTGATGGCATAAAACGGCAATGAACGAACAAACAAGCAATGTGCATATAAGCCCTTCATTCAGCGGAAGAAAGCCAGTTACTTCAGGTGGCACTTCTATTACAGGGATAGTAGCAAGCAGAAGACAGAAATTGGTATCTAAATGGTTCAGCAACATGTTTCCAAATATTTAAAACACTGTACTCCATGAACTGTGTATATACAGAAGCTGAGTTCAACTATAAGAAAGCTTTGTCTTTATTATTTCTCAGCTATATCTGGAAATGTGCCATACATATACCACATTTTAGTATAAAATGTTCTATAGGCCATCTCCTCAATCTAGGGAACACAATGTACAAATCAATCTCAAGTAACCATTTCAATCATTGGATTTTTAAAAAGGTTTTTGCAAGGTAAACTGATGTAAATAATCAATGTGGTATTTTAGGCATGGATTAAACCTACCCTTTTATCTGAAAACATTTCTTTTAAATGAAGGTTACAACAGGGAATGTTTCTGGAATAACATTAGCTGAGGGTATTAGGATGATGAGAACTGTCATCACTTTTGTTGTAACTATTTTAAGTTCAATTTCTTCTTCACAGCCTCCTTGCAAATGTTTATGTTACCTTGCTTGCATACTATAAAAGCTATGCAAACACAACAACTTCTACATATCCTGGGCATAAGCTTTTCTGTGATGGGTCCATTAGAGAGGCAACCTAGAGAACACAGAGGGCAGGACAAGAAGTAATGGGTGGAATACCCTAAAGAGAGATTCAACCTAGAATGAAGGAGAAATTTAAATTAATCAAGAAGAGAGCCATTTGTCTGTAATAGTCTATAGCAGGGGTGTCAAACTGCTGGTCTGCAGGCCAGTTGCATCATACAGAGGCCGCGCCCACCCCAGCTCCGGCAGTGGAAAAAAAGTCACGATACATCGAGACACATCACGTGATGTGGCGAGTTTGACATGTGGTCTGTAGGAGCAGGGCATTGGACTAGAAGACTTCCTAGCTACCTTTCAACCCTATTATTCTGTTATTCTATATTCTATGACAGGGGTCTTCAAACTTGGCCCTTTTTTGAGGCACGCTGGCTGAGGAATTCTGGGTGTTGAAGTCCACAAGTCATAAAAGGGCCAAGTTTGAAGACCCCTGTCCTATGACTTTGAGGGAAATAAGCAACAATATTGTATAGGCAAAGAGGACCAAAATATTCCTTAAGCAAGATAGCATTTGGAAGGCTCCCTTATGTCTATAACCAATAGTTATAGTTATTTTTAAGAGATGACCTCATGCTGAAATTGCATGCAATTTTGCCATGCCTTATTTACATATTTATCATAATTGTATGGCTGCCCATCTCACAAGAGTCTTTGAAAATGTGCAGAATTGTAATATATTAAAAATTCACTTTGTAGACATGCAGAACTGTGGCAAGATGGAAAGCAACATAAGCCTCCATATTTCAGTTTAAAAGCAAGGGCAATATATTGCCTTCAAGATAAGGTTACAGGATGGTGCCTAAAATTTTGTTCTGGAGAAGCAACATTTCATGATCATCAAAGCCACTATTTCAACAATTCACACGTACCATTTATTGATATCAATGCACTACTTTAATAGCAAATACAAAATAATTATACATCATGATAGATCTTTCAAAATGACCTTGATGATTATCATTTCTGCAATTCTCTATGGCTTTGTTCAAAATTGCTACCCTTAAACCTAATATTAGGCTGAATTCTGTCTCTGTCTCTGTCTGTCTGTCTGTCTCTCTCTCTCTCTCTCTGTGTCTCTCTGTCTCTCTGTCTCTCTCTCTCTGTATATGTATGTATGTATGTGTGTGTTGGTTAAATACATTTTCTATCTCATTATTTCAATCTGCAATTGTTCAGCTCTTCTCACAGCACTGTTTCCACAGTCCCTAAACCCACCTAATTCTGCTTTAACCTTAGTGGCTGAGCAGCCAAACCGGAATATAAAAATAAACTGCTTCTGTTAAAATGTTAGTAACTTGCCCCCTCGACCCACATCATTACCATTAAAACAGTGCTGTGATTCAAATATGTGAACAACTGTGTGGATGCCGCTTCCGGAAGTCCATTCTGGGCCTGGGTAACAAAAGATTAGCTACCAGTTCTGCCGAAGTGGTGCAAACCGGCTGAATCCCACCACCGTATTAAATCCAATAAGCTTGGGGAAGGATAAGCTGGGCTGGTGAGCAGGATGTCTTCAGTTTCATGGCCTTGTGCACCCTTTCAGCATTCCATCTGAATTTAATATTTTGCACTCTTGAAAGAAAGGGGTTGTTCACATATTAGAATAAGACTTGATAAGAAAATGTATACATTTTTACTATACTAGTAAGTACCTATAGCCTCAGTTTTCCTAAGGAAAACAGTGGATGGTACTTGCCTTTTCCTTGCATAGTGATAATTTATCTATATCTATATCTATATCTATATCTATATCTATATCTATATCTATATCTATATCTATCTATCTATCTATCTATCTATCTATCTATCTATCTATCTATCTATCTATCTATCTATCTATCTATCTATCTATCTATACCTATATCTATCTATCTATCTATCTATCTATCTATCTATCTATCTATCTATCTATCTATCTATCTATCTATCTATCTATCTATCTATCTATCTAATCTATATCTATATCTATATCTATATCTATATCTATCTATCTATATCTATATCTATCTCTATATCTATCTATCTATCTATCTATCTATCTATCTATCTATCTATCTATCTATCTATCTATCCATCTATATATCTATCTATATATCTATCTATATATCTATCTATATATATATATATATATATATATGTAGGTCTTTGGTAATTCGGGTTTTCTCCCGCGTAAAATTGAAAGTGTCTTGGCGACGTTTCGACGAAGTCTCATTCGTCATCTTCAGGCTGGTGTCTCTTCGGCCTCGTGCTTCTAGAAGCAATGTGTGATCGCAGCTGTTTCTTCCTTTTAACTGCCAGTGGAGGGGAACTGAACTGATGATGGGAGCTTGGCTGTGTTCTGATTGGGTGGAGGTGTGTTCTGATTGGTTAGGGGCTTGGCTGTGCTCTGATTGGATGGGGGGTTGGCTGTGCTCTGATTGGCGGGGTGTGTGCTCTGCTTGGGTGGGGGCCCTGTTGTGCTCAGATTAGTCTGAGTTGCAGGGGGATTTGAGATGGAGAACTGCATTGCTGTTGTTTGGCTTCGCTTTCGTGGTCGTGCCACATCTTCAAGGTGGGTGTCAGTTTGCTTCACGTATGAAATGGAGGGGTTTAAAATGGCCAATGATGCAGCTGTGGTCTGGTTTCTGGTCCGCGGTTGTGCCTCATCATCGGTGCGGGTTTGAGTCTGCTTTTTGTGTGGATGTGTGGTGGTGACATCATGTGTGGTCTTCGTGAGTGTGGGTCCAGTGTTGCTCCTTGTGCTAGGGATTCGTCTGTCAATAAGGCTGGGTTTCCAAATGGCTGGTAGGCGGGAGGTATCATCTCGTTTATTCATGCTGTGTGGCCGTTTTTCTATCTCGATGGCTTCTCTGATTATTCTGTTGTTAAAGTGTTCAGTTTTGGCAATAGTTCTGGTATTTTTAAAGTCAATTTTATGTCCTGTGGCTTTGAGGTGTTGGACCAGGGAGGAAGTTGGTTCCTCTTTTCTGACTGAGTTCTTGTGTTCTTCAATGCGTGCACTTATTCTTCTGTTGGTTTGTCCGATGTATGTGGTGGGGCAGGCGGTGCATGGGATTTCATATACTCCCTGATTTTCTAACTCAATTTTGTCCTTGGGGTTTCTTAGGATGGTGGATATTTTTCGGTTTGCGCAGAATGCTGTCTTGATGTTGTGTTTGTGGAGGATCTTGCTGATTTTGTCTGTGGTGCCTTTTATGTATGGGAGGAGGGCTTTGCCGTTTTCTTGTTCTATGTCTTGGATTTTAGTGGGGGTTTCTTTTTGGATTAAGTTGGTAATCTTATTTCTTTGGAATCCGTTGGATGTTAGTACATTAGTGAGAGTGTGTAGTTCAGTTTTTAGGTGTTGTTCGTCAGCTAAGCGTTTTGTTCTCACACCCCCCGCCAATCAGAGCACAGCCAACCCCCCATCCAATCAGAGCACAGCCAAGCCCCTAACCAATCAGAACACACCTCCACCCAATCAGAACACAGCCAAGCTCCCATCCAATCAGTTCATACCTCCACTGGCAGTTAAAAGGAAGAAACAACTGCGATCACACATTGCTTCTAGAAGCACGAGGCCGAAGAGACACCAGCCTGAAGATGACGAATGAGACTTCGTCGAAACGTCGCCAAGACACTTCCAATTTTACACGGGAGAAAACCCGAATTACCAAAGACCTACATACAAACACCCGTGAAAACCTCAGAAAACAAATATATATATATATATATATATATATAGATATATAGATATATAGATATATAGATATATAGATATATAGATATATAGATATATATAGATATATATATTTGTTTTCTGAGGTTTTCACGGGTGTTTGTATGTAGGTCTTTGGTAATTCGGGTAAATTGGTAAATTCGCGTAAAATTGGAAGTGTCTTGGCGACGTTTCGACGAAGTCTCATTCGTCATCTTCAGGCTGGTGTCTCTTTGGTCTCGTGCTTCTATATATATATATATATAACATTTTGTTGAATTTCAAAAAAAAACCCAAGAATAAAAAATAGACATGCAAAAAGAAAAAGAATTTAAAGGGAAGAAAAAGCAAGAAGGAAAAAAAAATAAAGAAAATAGAAAGAGAATGGTTTCCAACTTTCTTTGGTACAGATATAGATTAAAAAATACATCAAACTCTTAATTATCAATAGTCCACATTATTTCTATAATCCCACATAATTCTAATCATCAAATTCCAAAATCACATTTTCATTTCTTTCTGTTTCTTGCAAAAAGTGCAAGAAAGTAGGCAGAAAATAAAATTTAATCAAAGCTGTCAATTTCACCATTTCTGCCAACCTATCATTTAACCATCCATTCTGCACAGTGGTAGTCTTCATGAAAAATCACCTCCATTAATGCAGTTGTCCACTTAAATGGAGTACCAAAGACTAGCCACAGTATGCATGCGTGAGTAGACCTGTGTATGGGTCTGTGTGCTTGTCATTAGAAATAATGGGAGGGAAATTCAAAAACATGTCTGGCAGTAGAGCTGTCCCTGCCACATTCTTCTAATGCTCCTTAACAATAATATAATTTGACCAAAGTAGTCATAGCTCTTTGATACTCCTAGCTTCTCCATGCTGGTCTGCATGGGTCACTGAAAGCACTGGAAAGTAAAATGCTGGATTTGAATGGAGAGCTGAAGTGGGGTGAGAACATAAGTATTCACACAAGCAGTTTTTTAAAATGAGTGTTGAACATGAACATATGATGTATGTAAGAACAGGAAAACATGATCAAGCTAGTTAGGAAGGCATGCCTTCATATGTTCAACGCTCATTTTAAAAAACTGCTTGTGTGAATCACATATTCTACCTCAAATGTTCTTCTCTTTTCTCTCTTCTTCTCTGAGAAGAAACTTTGATGCAGGCAAACACAACACTTTCTCTTTTTTGATGCTTGCAGCTCATTATTGATTCAGATTCCATTCTGCTGTAGAAACTTGAAGCAGACTGCTTCATCTCATCTATCTGTCTGAAATCCTCCTATGTGTCACAGAGTTGCCTCAGAATGGGATCTTCCTGGAGATAAACCGGGATAAATATAGACCTGCTAATCCAAGGGTTTTAAAAAAAAAACTGGGAGGTATTTTGTGTTGAGGTAAATACATTTTAGTGAGCAAGTAATAAGGGTGGCACCATGGGATTTGAAAGCCAACCGGGGTCAGATTTCTACCTGTAAGGGAAACTACCAGGGAATAATCCCGGGGCTAGATTGAGGCTCGAATGAGAGACTCAGAACCATTTTGGAAGAAGACAGTGAAACAAACATATATATTGTTGCCAAGATAACAACACAAGGCTCATCTACTTACCTAGAGTCAAGCTCAGTTCAAAGGAGACTTTTATATTGTGGATCTTTTTGCTATAATATTTACAGTTTGGCTTGATTAAATGCTACTTATTTCCATAAGAAAGAAATGCATCAACCTATCACTAATGCACTAGCAAACATAGCCAAGAGAGTGATGGTATTCAGATCTTTTCCCTACCCAATTCTGAAATACTATGATGTTCGATTTATTTATTTAGCAAATTTACATAGCAACCCATCTCACAAATGTGATGCTGGACAGCATACAGTGGAACAAACAGGTTAAAGTATAAACAAGTATAAACAACCATTAAAAACAGTTAAGCATAAACATAAGTAAGATTGTGGGAGAATAGACCAACATCCTAAACACAACAGGATCCTTCAGGGTCCCAGTTTCCAGGGGATCATCAAGGCTGGTGAAGAAACCATATTTTATAAGATTTGTGGAAAGCTAATAGGGTCATGGCTAAACTCACCTTGGGGGAATTATATTCCTGTTTGGTTTTTTTCTGCATAAATAGCCATCTGAATCCAGTTCAAATCTTCCATAGATGAGAGGCTTTTGATTGAGGAGAACAATATTGGAGAAGGATAGGGAAAGTGACCTTTGATGACTTCCCCCTGCACTTTTCTACTTGCCCAAAAATCTCCACTGGAAGATTTTGGAATCCCTTAGCCAATGAGATAGAGAGCACTGGACCCTGCAGAGGAAAGATCAATCACACAATATTCTCTTTCTTTCTTTCTTTCTTTCTTTCTTTCTTTCTTTCTTTCTTTCTTTCTTTCTTTCTTTCTTTCTTTCTTTCTTTCTTTCTTTCTTTCTTTTTCTTTCTTTCTTCTTTCTTTCTTTCTTTTTCTTTCTTTCCTCTTTCCTTCTTTCCTTCTTTCTTTCTTTCTTTCTTTCTTTCTTTCTTTCTTTCTTTCTTTCTTTCTCTTTCTTCCTTTCTTCCTTTCATTCATTCATTCATTCATTCATTCATTCATTCATTCATGCATTCATAATTTATTCCAGCCTTTAGGTGGTCTTCCTTCACTCAGGCTTTACTCCCATAACTGGAATAAACCCTATATTTCATCCATGACAGCAATGAATATGAAAAAAATCATAGACTTTCAAAGTATATTCTCTGGAAGTAAGAAGCAGATCTTCACATTTTTGTCTTTGGAATGCTTTTAGATGCTGCAAGGCTTTTGTGGCAGTATAATGCCTGGGACTACTTTTTCTTATATTTTTTTCATCTAGGGAAAAGTTGTTCTTCCAAGCTGGAATGCAAACTTTGAACAGCTGATAGAAGGGAGCACTGTCCTGCAGTGGTTCACCTTCTTTTCCAACAGTCGGTTCCAGTTGATGTTCAAAGAGAGCGAGGTCATGTGCACAGTCCTTCACCTATGGGGTGCCTCAGGGCTCAACAATCTTGTCCCTTCTATTTTACATGGAAATGTAGGGTGAGGTCATCTGTCAGTCTTGGTCCAGTATCATCAAAATGTTAACGATATCTAATTGTACATCTCCACACTGGGCTGTACAAGTGAAGATGTTGATATACAGGTCCAGTGTATGAAGGCTGTTCAGGTCTGGATAGCGAGGAAGAGATTCAGGCTCACTCCAGACAAGACTGAATCACTGTGAGTTTGGGGGCCTTCTATGTTTGTGACTTTTCCACTTCTGGTCCTAAATAGAGTTGCATTTCCCCATTCACAATTAGTGAACACCTTCAGGGTCCTTCTGGGCTCACAGATACTGCTCAAAGAGCAGGCAGCAGCTATGACTGGGAGGGCCTTTGTGCAGGTGCCAGCTGTGCCTTTTCCTCAACCAGAAGGTCCCTGAGACATTCATTTATACCCCAGTCATCCCATAATTGTTACACTGCACTCAATATGGGGCTGCTTTAAAAACCACTATCTGGAAGTTACAATTGATCCAAAATGCAATGGCGAGAGCACTTAGAATTACGTATATACTGCTTCATAGTGCTTTACAACATTATTAATGTTAGATTAAATTGGTCCCCCATCAGTGACTGATGGACTTGATACCAGACGGAGCTGGGGTTGTTCCCCATAGTCTGCTGACAGTCCAATAAAAGCTTTAATCACCACTTGGAATGAGAGGAGAGCCTGGGATCAGATTCCATCTATGTGATCACTCCCTTTTTGAGGATCCCATCACTCTGTGGTTTAGAGGGGAGCTGAGGGTGATGAAATGGGAGAATAGATGTCAGGAGCAATGAAGGATGAACTTGACTAAACATGGATGAGTGCTGCTATTAAGGCCTACCTTATAGCAATAAGGGTGGCGAAGTTACAATACTTCTCCATCATTTTTGCATCCATGGATTGCCACCTGGCAACATTATTCCAAGTGACATGTCCTTTGGGATAGTTGGGGGGGGGAGGTTGGAGATTTACCTGGAGATTTACCTATAAGACCACACAGAAGAAATTTCAGAAGATCTGTTGGACAAAATCTCTCATTAGACATAAGCCTTGGTATAGGTTCTGTGCAGCAGAGTCTTCTGCTGTTTTCTGGGAATGGTTTGAACCTGTTGGGCCTGAGGAAGTAGACAGGGTACTTATGACTGTAGGCTTGGCACCCTGCTCTTCAGAAATTGGGTGGGATGATATGATATGTGAGTGGTCTTAGTGGTAGTAAAAAGTACTAAATAACCACTGCTGGTTCCTACCATACTGGATAATTTTCATCAAGTATCAAACTTACCTTTTTTAGAGAATCATGGAGAAAATTGTTGTACTCCAACTATAGCAGAGTCTGGATGAAGCAGATTATCTAGAGATCTTTTAGTCAGGATTCAGATCTGGACATGGGACAGAAAAGGCACTGGTCACTCTTTTGGATGACCACTGGCAAGAATGGGATGGGGTAGTGTACCTATGCTGGCTCTTCTTTCAGTAGCTTTCAATGTCATCAACCATGGTAGCCTTCTGAAGCAGCTTCAGGGTTTGGGAATGAGTGCTGGCTCACTTCCTTCCAACAGGGCTGATATCAGTCAATGTTGATTGGGAGAAATAGGTTTGGTGCTCTCTCCATTCCTGTTTAATATCTGTATGAATCAACTGGGCTACATCATCATCACCACCATACTGATGATACTCAACATGCTGATGATACTCAACTGGACCTCTTTGGCACTGGTGAAGTAAGTGGTGCTTGAAGGCTGTGGAACAATAGACTTCAAAATTGAACCCTGCCAAAAAAAAACCCCTCCAGCCCTGAGTTGTTTGGATTTTAGGCCTTCCAAATCTGAGACTGCTACTGAATGGAATTGCACTGCCACAAACGTACCTGATGCATAAGCTGGGGGTCCTTCTGAATTCACGATTCCTGCTCAAGGAGCAGGTGGCAGTTGTGACTAGGAGGGCCTTTGCACAACTTCATATTGTTTACCAGTTGTGCCTGCTCCTGGATCATAAGGCTCTGCTCACAATTACTCATATCCTGGTCATCTCCTGAATGGACTATAATTTGCTCTACATGGAGCTGCAATATCCAGAAGCTTCAGGTGGTACAAAATATTATAGTTATATCTCTGCTCTGTGAGCTACATAATTTGCTTCCAGGTCCATTCAAGGACCTTTAAAGTCCTACATGGTACAGGGCTAGGTTATCCTCTCCCTAATTATTTCTACCCAGCCCATCAGGGCCAGCAGAAGCATGTTGTAGGTCTCATCTATTAAGAATTTCCATTTGATGGGACCAAGGAGATGTGCCTTTTCTGCTGTTGTACCCACCTTCTGGAACAACTTCCCTCTGAGATGAAATTGGCTCCAACTTTTTGGCCTTTTAGAAAGCCCTCAAAATGTGTTTTTTCTTTAGGCCCAAGGCTCACTCTGCAGGAGAAAGCCCATCTATTGATTGCACCACATATGTTAACCCTCTCACTTTCTTTTTACGTAGGTTAATTGTTTAACTGTTTTTATATTAATTGTTGGATTTAATGTATGTCACCTAGAGTCACCTTGTGTGAGACGGGCAGCCATAGAAATTTGATTAAAAAAAATAAATTTGCTTGTGTATGTATGCTGCAGCCTGAAATAAAAGAATCCTGTGTTATTATTAAATCAGTCCATATCTTCTGGTTTAGCTTTAACCTCTCTCATCTTTTTTTCCATCTTATTTTGCTGATCCAATAAGCATATCACGGTATTTTAGTTTTAGAAATGACTTACCTTTTCTGCAGTTCAAGCTATGGTATTATAAATAAATAGCCATGCCTTGCACAGATCAGCTTAGTTTCGTGCAGATGTCTGTCAGTCAGTTGGTGAAATGGCAATGAAAACCACCTGGAGGGGATTATGTTATCATATCCAAAGCCCAAGATTAATAATGACAAGTTATGAGTTTACACACTGGGCTGACATACAGCCTGCTAAGCTAAGCAGGATTCAGACTGTTTGACACTTGGATGGGCAACCCCATGGAATTCTAGAATGTTAAGATAGTCTGGGAACATTAAAAAAAAACCCATCATGCCTGAAGAAAGCAAACACTTCTATCTTGATAACCAGAAAACTACACGGATGTCTCCATGAATTACAAGAGTCAAATTAACCCTCTTAACCTTCCAGTGCTGCCTGAAATCAAACCCCACACTTGTGTACCTCAGCGTGCCTGGCTGAGGAATTCTGGGAGTTGAAGTCCACAAGTAATAAAAGGGCCAAGTTTGAAGATCCCTGCTCTAGATTCTCCATAAACAAAGCCCGGCTCTATGAATTAGAGAAAGCCTTACTGAATGAAAGAAAGGCTCATAGGATTACAGCTTGATTAGCGGTTCTAATTGACAAGGCTGAAGGCCATCACTTATTTGGGATAATGGAGCAACACAGCTAGGGGAATAATAGGGATATGTGCATGGGCATCCAGACAGGAAGGAAATGATGTCATATTTATCATTATGTCACTGGCAAATCATATGAACTACTTATTATAAGATGTCATTGGCTTCATGACATCTAACAAATTACATAATTTATGTAATTTGCATGATGGTTTTTATTAAATACTATGGCTATATGAGTTGGCATGATTATATAGCATCAACCTTGTGAACTTGTATATAGCGTGTTAGGTATGTGTATGGGTAGATATATACTTTCTTTTGAGAGCATGCAACAGAATTTCATTTTTAATGTGGGCCAGTGTGCTCACAGTAAAAAATGACAATAAAGGTTATCTTATCTATCTCATCTCACTAGACTGGCATTATTATATAGTCATCTGTAGTAGACGTTCTGTACAACATTTGTTCGTTACTAGAGTAGAATATTTAATGGTTTATCTACAAAAGTTTTATTCTTACTGCTCTTGTTTGTCCCACCTTCTGAGCTGCACAGCTGTCAATCGTCCATCCCAGACTTCTTGTAAGTAGGTATGATCATGCAAACCCAGACAAGTATAATACAAACCATAGTTCAGTAAGAGTTTATAGATTTATACATTGAGAAAGTAAGGTATTACCAGTTCTGCTTGTGCATCGAAAATATTCCAGGTGCATTATTGCTTCTGAGTCATTTGATGTTATTAGTCCCCACCACAAAATTAAAAAAAAATATTTTCATGCAAATATTTTGGAAGATAGGAACATATGCAAATCAGACATATTTTTAGGTCCACGCTATAAGGTTTCTCTCTCTCTCTCTCTCTCTCTCTCTCTGTGTGTGTGTTTGTGTGTGTAGAGAATGGAAACTTAATAAACACAACAGTATGAAGCAGTGGTAGAATACGGAAGACTGCAGGTTCAATTCCACTGTCGTGGAAGTAACTTTGAGCTGATCTATTTTGCAGTCTGATCTACCATCGTAAAGCTCTGTTTAGGGAAAAAAATGAAAGGAGGGCGCGCTTGTGTGTGAACTCCCAAAGATCAGGCAAGGTATGAATTATTTAAATAAGGAGCAACGCAAAACATAAATATGTGCTTTTGTAGACAAAAAAGCCCTACGTCTGCCTCGGGAGAGTATTCCGCGGTGTGTGATGATCCCCAGCGGAGCACGCCTTTGTCTCACACGCTTTTATACAACCATAAGTGTTGAAGAAATTACTCATGCATATTCATGTGGCCTAAATGGTCCTGTGCTCCCGTTTTCTCGAGGAAGTGGAGATTACGTCGGACTAAGGAGTGCAGGGCCCTGACGCGACCACTTCTACCAAGTGGAGGCCCCGGGTTGTGCCCCAAGTCGGCGAAAGGAAGGCACTCGTCAGCCTGCGTTTTGACCAGATGGATCGTACAGCCCGCTCCGGTTGCGGCGCGTCAAAGCCCCAGGACGAGCGCTTCGGGAATCCGCCTCTTGTGCGATCTTCATGGGGGGGAACCCGCGACACACCTTTGGATTGGGTACGGCGCGGTTAAGGGGCGCATCCGACCGGAGAGATCCGACGGATCCGGCTCGTCGAGTCCCCGATGATCGTTGAGCAAGAAGGCGCGACGACCTCCACTTCCTTCGCCCGCACTCAGCGCTAAAGAGGAAGCGAGGTGTGCCTTGTGTGGCGGGGGGGGAGGGGGGACGGGGGAGGGCGGGATCTCCAGGTGCTCAGCACCGTCCTTTGCTTGCCGCTCGTTAGACGCCGCGGAGGCGGAGGGGACGGCGAGCGAAGTGCCGGCAGTTGTGAAAGGAGAAGTGGGAAACGAAGACGACGCTCCTGCCCGCAGAGAGAAGCTTGCCGGAGCGCCACGATCCCTCAGCCGCAGCGGACAGGCCAGCGGGGAAGACCCCCCTCCCTCCTTCCCTCCCTCCCTCCCGGCCCCCCGGGAAGAGTGCGAGATTTTGCCCGGAGAAGAGGGCCAGGTCGCCCCCTCCCCCTGCGGCTCGGAAGCCCCGAGGGCCCGGGAGCCATGCAAGCAGCCACCGCCTCGATCCTCGACGTGTCAAGAACGGTGGTGATCCGCGAGGAGGGAAACCAACGGCGGAACGAGTCCGCGGGTGAGAAGGCAGCGGAGGGGCGGGCGGGTGATTGACCGACGAGAGTCACGATGCCGTTAGAAGGAAATGGCCCCTCCGGGTTTGATGTGCGGGACGGGGGCTGATGACGGCGGGAAGGGGAGTCAGTTTTCTCCCCATGTTGCGTCTGCGACCGTCCGTTGCTGCTCTGCTCTTTTCCCGCGTGGGGCCAGTGGGTTGTGGAGGTTCTGCCTTCCTTAGTTTAGGCAGGTCCTGGCTGTGTATTGAAAGATGGGATGGTGGGCAGACTAACAAGTGCCCGAAACATGTTTGTCGTTGGGAGTGAGGTTTCTTCTGAATTAAAATGCTTGATTGAGTTTAGTTGAATCTTGCCATGGCCACCTCTCAGCGGCTCTGAGAACCGGTGCTCCCTTCAGTTCCCGCAGTAGCCCCTGGAAAGATCGGAGGTCAGGATTGAAGAGGCATTTCCTTAAGAAAATGAAGACCTACTGCTAATTCGAGTACGCTTAAGCAATGGGACGCACACCATCTGTCTGTCCCAATAAAAAGCAGCTTGTTCTAATCTAGACAGACCTTGGTTGCCCCTTGATGCTCCAAATGACCTATCAGTTTTTTGATTTGTAGTATATTTGGTAACCTTTCCAATTGTTATTGCATTTGTTTCAGCCTTCTGAGAGGCTCCAAGCTTAATGCCATCTGCAGGTACATGAAGTCACATTCATAGTGAAGTTAAGGCCTTCTGGCATCAAGCAATACTTAATGGGACACTGCCAGAAGACAGTTGATTTACCATGAGGGAAAAGAGGTGGAATAGAAATAATTAAGGAGAAGTTGCCTGAAACCCATCTTGAGTCCAAGGTTCAGATGTATTCAGGAATCCTACCTAGTTCTCTCACTGAAATATATGAACTGGACTTTTCAGTATAGACAAATATGGAAAGAATCTGAAATCTACCATGCAATGCAGTTAATGAGCCATTCATGTAATCTGTGAGAACAATGACAGCCAGTGTTGAAGTAAAATTGGTACACTGAGATAGAGATCTGATGTCCATCTACCTGGAATTGAAACCAGCTTCTGAATTATAGGAAGCAAAAATATATATTATGTGAAAGACAATTGAATGGTTCACCTAATTTTATTTTTTATTTCTCATTGCCCTATTTTTTTTTATATCACTAGTGTAGTCCTCATCCTTTTCCTGAGTGCAGAAATAAAACTCTTGGGAGACCTAATAATGGATTTTCACAATCTTTAATTTATCTAACAAACCCAGCTCAGCTTATATTTGCAGACATTTCATATCCTGAGTTTGTATATCTCTGAATTGAATAGATGCTGGCAAAAGCATGTTGCCGTGAGAAGTAATGTCTATATTAGAGATCCTGTCTTGCATAGAAGAGTGTAACATGGCTTGGGATAACCCTGGACCTGGATTGTACTTTGTGGCATGCTGACCAAACTATGCCTAAACTAAGTGGTACAACTTGTACTCTGCCTAGGTATAGGCAAGTGAAAAATAAAACTAGTAGTACTACTGTACTTACCATTAACAGGGAAAGCTCCATGTATTATCAGTATGACCAAGGCCAAGTTTATCTTACTAACAATGAATATGTGAACTAACAATGAATTATGTGAACGCATGGGTTAATTAAAGCCATGATGTGGGCAACAGAAAGATATCCATGAACAGATCTGGTGGGGACCATGGCATATTGCAACTAAGAATGTATGGAAATAGCAAGCAGCATGAATAAATGACCGAAAGAAAAGAAAGAAAAATAGATATGTTGGGTGCCTGTGAAAATAAGAGAAAGGGGAAGGATGTAACAGCTGAATGAAAGTGTTCTGAGTTGATGAATATAAGCAGGGAAGTGTAAGTGTAAGTTTAATTATTAATTAAAGAGCTAAAATTATTTCCAAAAGTATTCATTTCTATCACCTAGGTTATGGGTGCATATAAAAGTATGAATTCATGGTTTGTGATATTTGCATGTGATGTTACATTGAATTGTGATAATGAGTGAAGTAGGGATGAATTTTGGGGAGTGAACGTGAGGCAAGGATGTGTTAGATGATATGAATGGATGGATGGCAATGAGATGAAAGAATGCAGAAAAAAAATAACTGAGCCATGGATAGGAATACATTCTTATGTCCAATAAAAAAAAAAATCATACAAGTATGTTGAAAAATGGTAAGGCTGAAGGCATAGATAGTATAATTGGAGAAATGTTAAAATATGTATATGGTTGATACATAAAGTGGATGTGAATTTGCTTAAGGTAGGTGTGAAAGTTGCACTTCTATTTGATATTTGGAAGAATGCTATTATTGTTCCCCTGTGCAAAAGGAAATATACAGTAAAAACAAAATTAGTTTAATAAATGTGCCTAGGAAGTGGCTGATCAGAATTCTGATCAGATGGGTATGAGACATAACAGTGAACAATTTTGGGAAGTGGAGTGTGACTTTGTGTTAAGAATGGGACCGGATCTTTTGCTCTTCAGATCATTTAGCTCATTTGGAAATGTATGAATGTGAGAGAAGAAATTTCCAAGTGTTTTTTGTGTTGAAAAGCCAAATTATTTTCAGCAAATATTATATAGATTGTATGATGCAATGGAGTGTTTCCATTTAGAATAAAAGATTAAATGGCAAAAAAAAAAAAACCCAGCAAAGTTTCTTCATGCTTACTAAGGAATGAGGAAATGTCCAAATGCTGGTAGAAAAGTACTGGATAGTTTGTGGTCAGTTCCAAGGAAGGAATTTTAGAAAAAAATTATTGTATATATAAGCATGCTCCTAGTTCCTTAAAAAGAGATAAAAAAAAGTTGAACACTAAAGACGAATATATTTTAATCACATCCTATACTGTTTCATATTTTTTTCTTTCTCATTATTAATTTCATACTTTCAGCTTGGTTGACTTCCTATTTTTATTCCTTTTCTGTGCTTTACATGATCTGACTTATGTGGAAAGGGAATAATGTGAATATAATGTGAAATATATTTATTTCAGGAAACCTATGTAATCACATAAATATACTCAGTGTGTTCTAAGTATTCTTTGGTTTGATGGGAGAAAATAAGGCCATGCCTACAAAATACAAATTTAGTTTTGTTTTGTTTTTTTACATTTTAAACTATATTTTGCCGTCCCCAGTTTTCATAGGGTTCACAAATGAGCTCTGGAACTGCTGTTAGCCCTTTCCCCCCCAGATGAAATGTCTTCGTCGATGTCAACTCTGGTTTTGGGGGGGGGGAGAATCCTCTTCTAAGTGAAGCACATTCATTTGGGCTCCAGATTTATTTTGTTGGAATAAAAAGGATGTTTGTCACCTAGTATGTTTACACAAAGATGCAGAAAAATAGAAACCTCTTTTGATTTGCTAATGTTATCTCGGAGATTAAAAAAAATAAAAGGAAACATGCATCCTTTTAAGTAGATTAAATTGTACCTTAACTTCCTTCTTGCTGCTGCACCAACACTTGGCTTCCTTTAGAATTTGTGCCATAAAGAGGGAAGTGATGTCAGTTGGGGTCAAGCAATAAGCTGGCTTCACGCAGGGAGAGGCAGTGTTGGTGAAGACTCTGACTGTGTTCATTAATGGAATGTGCCTGCAGACATGCCGTGCTATGGAAGCTAGGGCTGTAGTATATTCTGAAAGTCAATAAAAAAAGTTCCTTGATACTTGTGGTTGAAATTGTGGTACCGCTTTCTTGAGAAGCCATTTACTGTATTCCCAACAATCTTCTTTACTTCTTGTTTCCTCTGCTAGATTGTGTATCTAAAACTCCATCATTGCAAAGAAAGACCTGCAGTTCAGTCTGAGGATGATGGGAATAAGTAGCTTTCCTGCCTTAGGTTTAGGTTGGTCTAGATTTGCAGTTGCTATGCCAAGCTTATACCATAGGATTGGCATAGCAACTGCGATTCTAGATAGAGCAAGGGGTTGGAGTAGAAAGCTGCCAAGGTCTCTTCCAGATCTATTCTGATTGATTGATTAAGTCAGGGAACATAGGCTCATGGGGCAATTGATTGGTTAAAAAGAGGGTAAAAATTAAGAAAGTTTTAAGTATTGTATTAAAATTAATTAATTAATTAAAATATATTAAAACTTTTCACTAATATGAAAACAGCAAAGCCACAGCTAGTACTCCAAAAGGCTATATTTAAATAGTCTGTTGAAACTTTTGCTTGAAAGCTAAGAATGAGGGTTAGTTTCATTTTGGATGCAAGAGATCCTTTTCCTATAGCATGGCCACTGTGCCCTCAAGAGGGAGTCTTCTACCAATTTTCCCAATCAAATTCATAATGAGAAAAATAGTCTGTCAGATAACCAGGTCGTAACCCACTTAAAATGTTGGATTGCGTCTGATAAACTGAAAAGGTGGTGAGGGCAAGAAATATATACATATACTAGACAAACCATGACCCATTGGGTTATCCTCTCAGAGATATTTCTTTACCTAAACAGAGAAAAGAATGACTACAGGAGGGCAAAAACGCAGTGGCAGTAGGAGCAACTTCTGACTTCCAACTGGCTTCCCCATTGACATAGTTTGTGGGAAGCTGGTAGGAGGTGTTGGACATAACAATCATGTTGGCGTGGCTGACTGCGACCATTCTGCTGGCTGGCTCAGGAATTCTGGGAGTTGAAGTCCACGAGTCATAAAAGAGCCCAGGTTGCCTACCCCTGTTTTAGACCATGGGAGTTGGAGAGGTTGGGGGACTTTTTAAAGGTAGAAATGGAAGTAGATTGATTTCTAGAATGTTGTTGGTCCCATTCTTATATTTATCATCCATGCCCAATGTAATGGAATGCATGGATAACCTCAAGGAAAAGAGAGAGGAGATGTTGTCTAGGAAGCCATCAGATGAGAGAGGCAGAAGCCTGCAGAGGATTAACAGTCAAAGAAAGAAACTGAAGAAGGACCAGCCCAAATGGATTTAGCACTTAAGAGTGGTGGGCAGGAAGATTGTACTTTCACACTTACAAGATTCTATTAGCATAGCTTTACAACAAAATATATTTTGCTCATCTGGTTTTGTTTCCTGTCTGATTTACTTGGGCTAACACCCAGTTAGTCTTCCTTCTCTTGCAGTGATTTTACCATCGTTCTGGCTACTTTACCTATAGCCCTGCAAATGATCAAGCAAGTGAACAGCACAAAAAGTTGCTGTAAAGGATATAGGCAGAACAATAATCAGATCCATAGAATGGCATATATAATAGTCTGCTTTATGCCTTGATATGTAGGGGGCAGAGAAAATGGCCTTGAAGGACAGGAGGAGGACCCACCTCCAAGACAACAATCAAAACAGAGCATGAGTCCTGGCCAAGAATGTAACACAGAATAACAGAGTTGAACGGGACCTTAGAGATCTTCTAGTTCAATCCCATGCTCAAATGTCTCAGCAACTCCCTCCTTAGTTCACAGAAAGATAGAAGGGTGAGCACATTCTGACTTGCAAGATTTTGTTACTAAACCTTTATTATAAAAATAGTACTAACCTGCATGGCCTTGGTTTTCTAGTCTGGGCTACCTTGAAGGGTTGACAGGATCTATTCTGTTCTGTCTTTGTTTGAACACCTATTGCCTTTCCTTTAACCAAGTAATACCATTTATCTTGTATCTGTCAAGGTATTTAGAGTAGAATATTTGAAAATTTCTTTAAAAACGGCTACTATTGTCATACATTATATAAGTCTGCGTATCATTTGTCATGGCTTTACTATAAAACTTCCATTGGCTCAGTACTTACCTGAGATTTAATTTCCTTTAGAAACAAATGTACAAATGTGAGGCTTTTGGTCATTTTTATATAACTTTGTTTTTAGTTGTACAATGTAAAGAACATCTTGAGATTCCAATAAAGAAACAAATGTACTGCCCAACATCAGACTTCCCAAAGAAGCAAACATCATTATGAACTTTGTTCTCTTACAATATCCATTCAAACATTTGGCATTTCTTATTTGAAATCAATCAAAAATAGAGATTGTTACAATAGAGAAAGATGAGATCTCCAACCCCAGTATGAATACAGAATGTACCAGAATTCTCCTAAATTAAGAAGCAATAATTTTAACAATCAACTCTCATTGAGATATAAGGCCCTTGTTCTAGAGCAGGGGACTCCGAACTTGGCAACTTTAAGACTTGTGGACTTCAATTCCCAGAATTTATGCTGACTGGGGAATTCTGGGAGTTGAAGTCCACAAGTCTTAAAGTTGCCAAGTTTGAAGATTCCTGTCCCTAGAGCACGGATGGAATAATTTTGGGGGACTAAAGACTGCATAGGGCTTTGACGGTCATTTGCCTCCTCTCTTCTTCAGAAGTTGGAAATATATGGCCAAGGAATCATTAGCATGTACACTTCCTCTTTGTGATCCCTGTAATTTTCTAAGATTATGCATGTAAAATAATCTTGCAGGGAAAATGAAATAAAGTGTATTGAATATCCCTAAAATTATAAATACCAAGCAAAAAATGCTGGTGAAATTATACTGCATCCATTATGGCTTTTGTTGAGCAAACTTCTTTTTTCCCAGAATCTCTGCGTTACTGATTTTTCATGCTTAGTGAAAGAGAAAGAAATCTGCCCAGAGCAATTCAGGAGTGGACCTCATATAAATCTGTCACTAGAGCAATGAATAAGGATACTGCAAACAGTTCAACAGTGCCAGAAAAAAAGTTGCCCACCTTTGCCTGAGAAAGGAATTAAGGCAGTGGGCACTTGTGGCTGTATTGACGGAAATTTTAGGGGAAGCCCTCTACAAATAATTTATGATGAGAACCTGAAAAACCCCTTAGTGAGGGAGGCAGCCTGGGCTCTTAGCCTTCTCTTCCCAAAGGCAACCACACTATCACACTCTGGAAGAAGACTGAATAAACACAGTACCATTTGGTGACAGTTTTAAGTGCTTTCAAGAAGAAAATATGCTCCGTTTATTGGTCATAAAACAATGGAAGTAGAATTTTGGTATCTCTTTCCTCAAAGATTGATGAATAGGTAGATTTTTCCAGGAGCTGTGCAATTGTTTGAAAGGATGGCAATTGCCAGAAAAGTATATTTGTGCATGACAGGTACATATACACATACCCTTGAAGTGACTGCCTCTCTTCTTGTCAAGAAAGCAACCTGTCCATGACCTTGTAATCTTCAGGAGTCAAGCTCAGTTCCGGGGAGCTTACCTAATTTAAGGTCATACATTAATAATGGTACATTTCCCTCCCCCCACTTGTTTTCTTGTTTTTATGGTTGTGATTTTATTAACCCGAGCCTCCCAAAATTGTGTTTTACAAGATGGGTAAATTATAAGGTCTAAACCTTATGAATCAATCAATCAATCAATCAATAATTGATTCAAATAGATAAGCCTCCCAGTGTACATAATATTAGACTACATCTCCCAGATTTTTCAACCAATATTACAGAGATGCCTAATATGCACAAAACACATGTTAAATAATTGATCACATTCTGTTATTTCACCCCAGTATCCACATTTTTTTCATGTTTAATGGGATGATTCATAGAAAGTCCAATCTTCATTTTCCTGAACGTGACAGAAGACTTCGTGGACCCTTATCGGATATGCCAAGAATGCCACTCAAGGTTGGTCTAGGCCGGGCTAATAGAAAATTACTATAGATACCTTGCTCAGTTTGGGATGGGTAAGAATATTTGGTTTTGATTTCTTGCTTTAGTAAAAAAAAAAAAAAAAGTGCCCTTTTGCAGTGCCTGGAGGCTGTGGAGTCCTGGATGGGAGACAACTAAACTCTAGTAAGACGGAGTAGCTGTGAGTATGCAGAACCTCAGGATCTGGAGGCTTATTATCTTTAGTTGTGGATGAGGTGACAGTATCCCAGATAGACCCAGTGCACAACTTAGGAGTTCTAGACTCATGATTCCTGCTTGAAGAGCAGGTGACAGTTGTAGCTAGGAGAGCCTTCACACAACTTCATATGGTGTGGAACTTGAGACCCTGTGCTCCATCACTCATGCCCACATCATCTTCCGCTTGAATTATTGCAATGCACCCTACATGGGGGGTACCATTGAAGAGCATTCAGAAGCTACAATTGGTCCAGAAGGCAGATGGTTTTGGATTGCACATGTAACACCACTGTTGTACAATCTGAATTGACTGCCAATCTGCTTCCGGGTGCGATTCAAGGTGTTGGTTATTGTCTTTAAAGACCTTTGCGGCATGGGTCCAGGATTTCTGCAGAATTGTCTTTCCCTAATAGGATTGGCCTGCCCCACTCATGCTGGCTGAAGGGGCCTATTGCAGACCTCATCAGCCAAGGAATTGTGGCTGGTAGGATCCAGGTGAAGAGCCTTTTCTGCCATGGCTTTGGAATATCTTGATCTCTCCTGCCCCCCTTTTACTCTGCAGGAAAGCCCTTGAAACCTGTCTATGCTGGCTGGCATGGGGTCCTGAAGGAGAAGCTATAGCTGGAGGTGGTTGATAGACTAATAGTAGAGACACCCCACCTCTCCCCTCCAAAACCCTGTTTTTATCTTGTCTTAATTTTTCTAATTTTAATTCACTTTTATATTTATAATTGTTACTCTGTGTCATATATCCTGATGTAAGCTGCTCAGAGTCGCCTGAACCAAGAGATGGGCAGCAAATATATTTGATAAATAAATAAAATAAAAATAAGTTATCAAATGTCTTCATAAGTGGGATGGAAAGAACATTAGGCCTGGGTGACTTCTGGCCAATTCCTCTGTCACAGCCTGATCTGCAATACAAAATGCTGTTGAGAGGATCAGATAAGAGGAGACTCACATATATATATATGTACACAGTTATTTTGCTTTGATGATGAGTGCAGTGGAAATAATATCTGAGCATGCAGAAATGTTCAGAGAATAGCCTTGAAGGAACTACGTGTACCTTCCAAAAGTGCAGCTGGTTTAATGATTTCAGAAGAGATGCTTTATTTGTACCTCAATTGAATGTTTTGCCCAACTTATCTGTATCTCAGTCTCTTTCTTTAGGTATGGAAATCTACTCACTTGCAGCTTTGCAATAGGTTTACCTTTGTTTAGGTAATGCCAGAATGTAGAACATAGTAGAAATATTGATTATGTCAGAAAACTGGATTATTCCTCTGAGGAATCTATACCATGAACAAGAAGCAACCATAATAGCTGAGTCTGGAAAAATAGAGTGAATCAAGGAGTGAGACCGGAATGAATACTGTCCCTATAACTTTTTAATTTGTACAGTAAATATAAGTGCTGCAGGATTGGAAGAGTTGATAGTTGGAATCAAACATTAACCATTTAAAAATGCAGATAATGCCATTTTATTAGCTGCAGCTAAAAAAGATGTAGAATATCTCATTACAGAAGGAAACATGGAAAGTTCAAAACCAAGGTTAACCTTAAATATTAGAGAAACACATTTCTATTGTTGCACTGTAATGATGTTTTGTTGTTTTTAAGAAAAAAGGTAATATTTTATGGTTGATGTTGAATAAGTGATAGTTTTGTTTAGAAGATTTATGGATTTGGGATTCAAAGAGTGATGGGAAAGAAGGATAGAATTCATAATTCTATGTTTTCTTTTTCCACTTTCTTTTTTTCTTCCATTTTTCTTATTTTTTAAAAACTTTTATATGTTAAAAATTGTACATTTTAGATTAATTCTAGGAGGGAAGGCAATGACTTCTTACATAAGATCTGAATCTGTTGAAAGTTGATTCCAAAGAATAAATGAAATAATTTTATGTTTCCCAGCATAAAGTTGCCTATTGTTTATTAGCTAATGGGTTGTCTGCAGATGAAATTTCAGAATCAGAATAGAGCTGGAAGGGACCTTGGAGGTCTTCTAGGTCAACCCCCTGCTCAAGCAGGAGACCCTATACCATTTCAGACAAGTGTCTGTCCGGTCTCTTCTTAAAGACCTCCAGTGATGAAGCACCCACAATTTCTGACGGGAAGCTGTTCCAGTGGTTAATTGTCCTCACTGTTAGGAAGTTTCTCCTTAATT